>OZ022304.1:1386474-2079711 GCA_963989215.1 Hedychridium roseum | reverse complement strand
GTAGCGGAACGTAGAGGGTCGAGTTAAAGACACTGGCTCTAAGTTCAAAGTAAGAAATATATTATAAGACTCAGTGAATACAGTGAATACAGTGACGGCGTACCGATGTGATACAGAGTAAGTGCAAAAAGATACTACTCAAGGGACGCGCAGGTCCGACTTATATAGGGTTGTTAGATAAAGGTTTTAGGTGGGGAGCATAGGTTCCTTCTTGGAACTATTGCATGCGTAATGTTTACAAAAAACGCAGTCCTAATCAGGTCAGCTTATCTTTATGACTCTTTGAGAGTTGACGGGTGACTCAAGGCCCCCACTCTAGTTCGAGATGGTTTGACCTTCGCACTGGTGACGCGGGATAGAGATGATTCTCAATAGGTGGCGGTACTTATACTGTTGTCGGTCATTTGGTAAGTTGGTAACTTATCGACTGTAGGTAACTTATCATTGGTAACTTATCTTTGGTAACTTATCGACTGTAGGTACTTTATCGTTAGTCGGTAACGATTGTCGGTAACTTATTATGTAACGATTGTCGGTAACTTATTATGTAACGATTGTCGGTAACAGTTATGTTGGTAATGTATCGACGCAGTGGAAAAAGTAGTAAACGCAGCGAGTATATATATAAAATTAGGAATATATATATATGACGGGAGAATATATAATGAATATATGGATTTGAAGTATGAGTACGCAGTGAATATACATACAGGGTGTTTCTGTGACATTGGTCCAAACTTAAGGAGCGCATAGATGGAGTAAAAATAAGCAACTTTTAATAATATACCTGTGGTCTCTGATGATAATTGGCGAAGATATAACCGTTTGAATATCCGCCGACAGGTATGCAATATGTAGACAACGTGACCCATATTCGGCTGCCGACAGCTGTCCGATGCGGTCGACGGCACGGCGATCGTCATCGGCTCAGTGTCGTAGCGTAGCGCTACGGCGTGCGGATTACATGTGGAAGAAGTTAGCGTAGACATTTTTGAAAAATAAAAAAATTTTTATTGTGCTGGGTTGTGCCCGATTTGTGCTGTCATGTGCCGTTCGTAGGATTTGATTATTTTGCATAGCAAAAAAGTTACGGGGTTTTGAAACTTTATCTTCCTTAATTAATTAATTTATTTTTTTTATTTTGTTTGTGCTGAGTTGTGCTCAACTCGTGCTGTCATGTGCCGTTCGTAGAATGTGATTATTTTGCATAGCAAAAAAGTTACGGGGTTTTGAAACTTTATCTTCCTTAATTAATTAATTTATTTTTTTTATTTTGTTTCTGCTGAGTTGTGCTCAACTAGTGCTGTCATGTGCCGTTCGTAGAAATTGATTATTTTGCATAGCAAAAAAGTTACGGGGTTTTGAAAATTTATCTCCCTTAATTTATTTATTATACAAAATAATCAAATTCTACGAACGGCACATAAGAGCACGAGTTGAGCACAACTCAGCACAAACAAAATAAAAAAAATAAATTAATTAATTAAGGAAGATAAAGTTTAAAAAACCCGTAACTTTTTTGCTATGCAAAATAATCAAATTCTACGAACGGCACATGACAGCACGAGTTGAGCACAACTCAGCACAAACAAAATTAAAAAAATAAATAAATAAATTAAGGGAGATAAAGTTTCAAAACCCCATAACTTTTTTGTTATTCAAAATAATCAAATTCTACGAACGGCACATGACGGCACAAATCGGGCACAACCCAGCACAATAAAAATTTTTTCATTTTTCAAAAATGTCCACGCTAACTTCTTTTCAAAATTTTGACGTCGGCATAACTTTTATAATTATTATGTTAAAAAAAAAATTCGAACGGCACATGACGGCACAAGTCGGGCACAACTCAGCACAATAAAAATTTTTTCATTTTTCAAAAATGTCTACGCTAACTTCTTCCACATGCGGATTACCCCGTTCACACACTGCACTAAAAGTTCATTGAAACTTCACTGAAATTCACTGCACTGCACGAAAACTGTTCCACACAAAATTTTTTTTGCTTTTACCTCCACTGCCACTGCACCTTACCCGGTTTCACCTTGCGGTGATTGCCCAGGTGGGGCTGAGCAACGACCATTACTGTGTAACAGTCTCCACTCATTATTCGCGGCATTTCCCTACGTCCTCCCCATGGGAGGTTCAGGGCCGCTTTACCTCCTGCCGGAGTATGTGCTAAAGCACTCCACTTCTTCCGCCTGTTCGATGTCGTAGGGCCCTCTCCCCCTGCACGCCAAAGACCTTCCTGCAAAACCGCGTGCCAGCTTCTACTTCTGCCGCTTCCGCCTCCTGGACCGCCCCGTCCTGCAGCCGTCGTGGAAGCAGCTTCTGCTTCTGCCGCTTCCGCCTCCTGGACCGCCCCGTCCTGCAGCCGTCGTGGAAGCAGCTTCTACTTCTGCCGCCTCCGCCTCGTTCCCGCACAATTCACTTCACGAGTTATAGGAGTTGTTCCACGTGTCCGCCGCCGACATTCACGCACGTTTCGTACCGTCGGACGATAGATTCTCGTACGCGTTCAAAAACGCCCGGCATGTCTTGGACCTCATTGCACGCAGCTATGATACGAGCAATGAGATCCTCCACTGTCCGTACCGGGGTTTCATACACGAGGGACCTTACGTGGCCCCACAAAAAAAGTCCAACGGCGTTAAATCCGGCGAACGCGCTGGCCAGGTAATGGGGTCCCCTCTCCCGATCCATCGGCCAGGGTATTTTCGGTCTAAATACCCACGAGATGTTCGTGTCAAGTGTGCCGGTGCACCGTCCAATTGCAGCCACATTTTTCTCCGTACGTACAGTGGCACATTTTCCAATAAATCGGGCAATGGGTGCTCGAGAAATTCAATGAAAATGAGCCAATCTAGGCGGGGGGCAACAAATACGGTTCAATTAAATAATTGTCAATTATGCCCGCCCAGATGTTTACGGCGAATCGATCTTGATTAGACGCAACGATTGTCACGTGCGGATTTTCCACGTCCCAAATGTGGCTGTTGCGGCTGTTAAAAAAACCGTTTCGCGTAAAACAGGCGTCGTCTGTGAAAAGTACACCGCGTAAAAACTCACCGTCCGCGCGACACTTGTTAAAAAATCCACTTGTAAAGTCCACACGCGCGTTATGGTCACACGGACGAAGTCCTTGCACTTTTCGAAAATGGAAGGGGATGCATACCTTCCTCTTTTAACACACGCCAAACATTGACGTGGTTAGTGTTCAGTTCGCGGACAATCGATCGCGTACTGATCGACGGATCATTCTCAATACGGCGTAAAACGGCGTGTTCAAAATCCTCTGTACGTCGGCACCTTGTCGCGCCGGAAGGTGCTTCGTGAGAGAATGATCCCGTATCGCGTAAACGTTGCGCGATCCGGGTAAATAGCCGGTGATCCGGATGTCGCCGAGCAGGAAAACGTTCGCGATACATCTGCTCGGCTACTCGCGCATTGCCGTCGGCAGCATCATAAGTGAGGTGCATGTCTGCCATCTCGGCAAAACTGTATGCTTCCATCGTCACTTGGAAGATTTTGTTACGTCCTGGGATCGACGAGTGTAACCGTCGATTCCGGTCGGTAACGCGGTTATTACAATTAAATTGCAATAACCCAAAAGGCCGCTGTCACCAGTCCCTAAATTTAAATATCGTCTTCGAATCGCCGTCAGGGACACCGACAACCGAAGTAATAACGCGGGAACAGAATTTAAATATAGAATTACTTAATTAATTATAAAAAAATTTAGTAATATTTCAATTTTGTTTCAGAATATGCGTGGCTAACGAACACGGTGAAAACTCCGGATGAGAATCTATTGTCAAGAAACTATACTATTGAAATAAATAAAAACTAAAAATTAATTAAATAATTAATTAATAATTAAAAATTAATGATCCGATGGATTCAATCAAGGCAATGTAGGAACGCGGCGATAAGTATAATTCGTTCAATAAAAATTATGAGAAATGTGCAATTGAATTTAATTATTTAATACTTAATAAGTGCAAGAACGTGAATTTATATAATATACGAATAAGAATTGAGTATGGAAAAATGGACTGAGACGATTGAGACGATTGAGACGATTAAGAATGATTGTATTTCAAACTTAATAATATAAAGTACAAAAATATAATTAAGTGTACTTGCGTATTCAGAGCAGGAGATAACAATTCGGAGTTCGGTTCACGCAGTGAACAATAATTGTTAACTTGGAAGGATTCTAGAACACTTCTTGTTTTAGAATTTTATAATAAATTCGAATTTAGGAATCTTCTTCGGTGAAGACTAAATTAAGATTTCAAATTATCAATTAATTTATAAACGTTAATGCACGACTCTAATTTATAGTATCAAATAATACATCTGAACTTTACGATTTCTAACGCACGACTCTATTTTATAATATTACTATTCTTAAGGCACGTCTACTCTCTACGAAGGTTTAAACTTGACCCTCTAATACACGACTATCTTTTACGAAAGTTCAAACTCGATTCTTCGATTCGAATTACGTTCTCGGCGGAGTGACACGACATGCAGCAGCACTGTCGTATGACATAACATCACAGTAAGGACGCACTCTGTGTAAATTGACAGCTGAGGTTATGCTCGCTCGGTCGCATATTTTCTTAATTATAATAATTGTTTGTCTTTTTAGAATTAACTCGGTGTACTTCAGAGATTGGGGGCCACTACTTAACGTTCTGCTACAATACGGTAAGTATCTAATGTATACAGAGACTTGTCACTTAATATTATCAACATAACTAATCTAATAATATTAACTAAAATTATTTCTAATTTTAAAAAACTCAAGAGGGACCCATTTCGGTAGGCCGATACCTACAGTGATTTATATGTGATTTATGCCATCTCTATTACAATCAATCAGTCCCCAGCGTTGCAGGCTGTCGCAACAACTTGAGGGTTGACCAATATTAATGTAACTATTATTGTTACAAATAAATCTAATAAGGACAACAATGTGTGTGGCATCTTCTACCTTCCATTTACTACGAATGCTATGAAGAAAGTATTGTGTAACGTAATAGTACTATTGCAAATTGAATGGCACAGTGAAACGATAGCGTTGCATGACATCTTAAATGAGCTTGAGTATTATAATTAATCAAATTGTAGGAAATGTCTAATTTACTTATATCTTATTCCTTATGCATAGGACTAGCAAGATATGGAGTGTGTTTGGCAGTGTTACGTCCGCAAATGCTTGGCCGGTCCGACTCGTCTTACCGACGGCAACTTACAAAACGTTCCCGCGATTTTTAGGTCAGCCGCATACACGTACTTTACCCTGGGATTCGCGGAGATAGTCGGTGATCCAATTAAATATATCCCAACGACGGCAAATTGGGCTTACTAATAAGATGGAAGTTTAGTAAGAAAATAATCACTTACCGTTTCATATGAAGGCGCCGACGAAACACAGGCTGTCAGCTGGGAAGTGCCGGAGAAGGGTGGAGACGCGCGAAGATGAAAATGATTTATTTAATTTAGATATTCTTAGAAAATGATTTAAATATTTAATTAAATTGTAAAGATGTTCTCTAAGACGATTTAAGAATAAACAAAGGAAACGACTCTTGAGTTCTAAATTGAAGTTAAAAGAGAATTGCACTTTGATTTGATTTAGAATATTTTGATATATGATTTAATTAAGATTTGAGGGAAAGGTTTTGCAAATAAACTTCACGAGGTTTGAATTAAATTGATTCAATTAGATTCGCAAAAGATATTTAGATTTACGTAATAGATTTATAAAGATATTTCGCTTAACGCAATAAGATTTCATAATTCAATATTTTGTATAAGTATTTCACTACACGAGTTTAACAATGATTACGACTTATAATTATACGATTCTTACACTAATACGATGATTATGATTTACGATTGTTGTAATTGAGTTAGATGATTATAATTATACATGAGTTAGAGAGATTATAGATTGAGATTGATTTATGAGGTTCTGAACTTGATTTAAGAGATTCTGAACTTAACTCCCGAACTAGAAGTAGTGCGATCGCGCAGGCGGATCGCCTACGGTGACCGAACAGTAGCGTTACCAGCCCTGGAACATCCGCACTATCAGGACTATTACGAGCCGTAGACCGGACATCCAGACACCGATCTTCACCAACTACGGCATAAAATACCGATTGCGACCAATTTAAAAAAAAGTTTTGGCGGGCGTGCAAGGGGTTCTTTCAACATTATCTAAGCGAATGATTGAGGAAGAAATCCTGGGGCACGATATTAATTAAAGTAAGGAATTTGTACGCAAGTACAAATTTAGTAGAGACTAAAATTTAACTTCATGTGTGTATCGTAGTTTGTGAAAATTATTCTAGTAAGATATGAAAACGATTTTATTGCGATTAAGTTACACGAGCCGCACATGCACGTTTACTTGTGGTCTGTGCCCCGTAATTCGTTATACGTTGTACAAGTGATACCTGAAAGAGAAAGCAATTACATCTATGCTAATTAATCGTTGCGAGGAATAGTTATAAAGACACGCTGTATATGAATTACTTACATACTTACCATACATCTGTGAGATACTTAAGACTAGCGACAATATAAATTAAAATGAAGATATTTAAGTTCCTACTGTAATTACAAGAGAAATTATAATTGTTACGTCCTGATCCGCCGGTATCTCCAAGTATTACACCTTAGATTTACCGACACGGAAGTTGATACGCTTTTTAAATTGGTGCGAGGGAGATTATATAAATTGGCAGCGCTGTCACCAGTTAAAACTATAAAATTATAGTTTTAACAAGATAAACTTCGGTTCGGACGTAATAAGGGAAACCGAAATCTATCGTTATACTCTACAGGTAATTCCTAATGACGAGATCAGAATTTAAATGATGCAAACGTTAGAGAAATTGTATAACTAATGTTTATAAAAATTGTTATAAAAATATGTAATTCGAGAAAAGAATTATAGAAAATGTTATTGGGCGTGTGGCAGACTATTGACTCTAAGTATTAGAACTATAGGTCACGGCTGAGCGGTGATAGATCACGCGTGAGAATGTATGAGTAGACGAAGCAAAACTAGATTAGTCTATCTTAGTTTTAACTAGAAATTATAATAATTTGATTACTATGAATTAGATTTTATAATTCGAATAATGGAAATGAGTAGGATAAATGTTATAAAATGTTACTCAATATTTATTATAGCAAATAACTAAATTAATAATTATTAGAATAGGAAATAGATTAACTATTAATAGTACAAGTGGAGCAAGATGTATTTTATATAAATGAAATAAAGTTTTATACATTTAATTTGTCTTATACCTAAGTACTTACATACCTTAATATTAAATGAGCGTGAAGATGAAAGCACACTTAATATGAGGCGATGAATGAATTAATAATTAAGTACGAAATATTAAACTAAATATAAAATAGAATAAACTATAAGAAGAAAGAATAGAAGTCGATAAGACTCTCTATTATTAGGAAAGAACGTTAATTTGTCCTAAGACCGGAATTAACGGTAACGCGAAAAAGGTCCTTTCGATGTTAATTCATCGAAGGCTGAAATACTACTCTCAAAATGATGTTGACGCGACGAAGGTTCGTATACGACTCTCTGATGGCCATATTCAAAGTGCGCTCTTCCGCGAGAGAGAAGATGGCGTCATGATAGCGGCGCATGGAGCTGCATCCGTCTGCTCCACGTGCCTATGACAGCTGAGTGCAGCATTGGTGCAACGCAAGTACATAACCTATTGTTTTAACGTTGTACAATAATATTGCATTATATAAATTAGGATTAATACATTATTATTATTATTAATACGCATAAGTCGACGCATTACTAAATTAGGTTATTTGCAGGTTGTCGCAGTAATAGAAGTTATATAACCAAGATGCACTCTGGATATATGACGCTTATTGCAGTGAATGTGGTGAGTATATCTTGATAGAATAATTGTAAATAATAATATAATAATAATTATGTGACTAACACTAATCTTGTGTTTGTAGGTTAAGTGAATAGAAGGCTGCGCCAGGCCAAGCGAGGTTTGTATCTAATTATATGTACTGTTTCTGTTTGTCGTTTATATTATATTAATGTTATGTTGTAATTAATAATGTTTCTATGTTCTAGGTAAGCTATTTGAGTAGAACCCTTCCTGGCTAGGCGGTCCTTGCATTCGGTGAGTAGTTTCTATGTATAATCTATATGTAGCGTAGCGATGGACTTACTAGTCTTACTACATGTATCTATGTAATGTTAATTATGTTTTCTTTATTTATAGGGTGGTGAGAAGCTAAAGAGATATGCGTGAATGAAAATATATGCTATGGACTGAATGTATGTAAGTTACAATGTAGAAAGGGAATAAAATAAATTGAATAGAAGATATTTCCAGATATTGATTTACGTCAGGACGTTACATAATTTATACTTACCTTATTCCGATGTACGCGGTACCTGAAAGAAAACAGTTAAATAATTATTAATATGAATAGCCATTTATATTCTTACCATGATAATTGGTAGAAATGTATATGATTACATACCGTAAAGATTATAAGCCATAGAAAGATGTGCAGTTGAAATTATTGGCGCAAGAAAATTATTTAAACATTACACAAATCAAGTATGTAAGTATAATATTGTAAACACCCATGAGCGGTGTTAATTTCCATAAGCAAAAGAAAAATTTCGTCAGACATGCGAACACCCATACATATTGTTAGCGACGAAGAATTTCTTAGTTGCAATTTAATTGCTTGTAATAAATAAATGTACTGACCTCCTGTTTTCCCAATTTACTACCCGGCGTAATAAGAACGAATCTTCTATGGTGCAATAAGCATAATTGTGCAAGATAGAATTTAATTTGAGACATAGCAGAAAACCGTTGAAGTTTCAAAGACGCAATTGTCAATAACTTTGACAATAGTTGAAAAGATGAAAATCTAGCCGCATTATAAATTAGAGACATATCAACTTGGCAAGTAGGCAACGTTAGAATTTTTGTAAATAATTCAAGTTAACAATAATTAAATAATTACGTTGAAAATTATGAAATAAATTTAGTTAGAAGAAGGATAGCATGAAGGCTATGTTAAGGGTTTTAAAAGAATACGTAAAGGAGAAAGGTCTGGAAGTGAACATAGGGAAAACGAAGGTAATGAGATTTAGGAGGGGAGGAGGAAAAGACAGAAAGATAGAATGGAGATGGGGTAGGGAAAAAATAGAAGAAGTAAAAGAATTTAGATACTTAGGATATGTGCTGCAAAGAAATGGGAGGCAAGAAGGGCATATAGAGGACAGAGTGAAAAAGACAGGAAGAGTGATGCGACAGGTATGGGGACTAGGCAAAAGGATGTTCGGAAAAGATTGGAAGAGAAGGGTGTGGCTGTTCGACACGCTAATTTGGACAGTCATGAGTTACGGGGTGGAAATATGGGGATGGAGGGAACGTAAAAAAATGGAAACAATGGAGGAAAGGTACTTGAGGTGGACAATGGGAGTTGACTGGGTAACACCAGGATACATGATAAGAGAAGAGCTAAAAAGGGATAAGCTAAAAATTAGAGCAGGAAGAAGGGCATGGGGATACGAAGAAAGGTTGAGAAGAGGAGGAGGTAGCGAATGGGCTAGGAAGTGTTGGGAGTTGGTGGTGAGGAGGAGTAGAAAAGGAGGAGGGAAGAGCAAAGGATGGGAAGAGGAAAGGGAAGCGTTCATAAAAGAATCGGGGATGGAGGTAGGAGAAATAGAGGAAAAGAGGGAAAAAGGAGAAATAGATTATGGAGAAATAGAAAGGAGGGAAAAAGGGAAGCAGAGAAGGGAAAGAAGAGAAAGAATAAGGGAATCGAGATACAATAAATGGTATAAAGAGGTAACAACAGAGGGGATACCGGGTTATCTAGAGAGAGGGTGGAAGGAAGAAAAATGGAGAAGGATAATTAGGTTTAGACTGGGGAATGAAATGGGGGAAGGGAGGTACTGGGAAAAGGAAGAAAAGAGGAAATGCAGGATATGTGGGTGGGAGGAAGAGGGTTGGGAGCACGTGCTAGAGGGATGTGGAAGAGGAATGGAAAAGGGGGAAAAGAGGGAAGAGGAGGGCATAGGAGAGAGAATCAAAAGGATTCTGGACGGAGAAGGCAAGGGGGAGGGATGGATGAAGGAATGGATAAGAAGAAGGGAAGGGGCGAGGGAAGGAGGGAGAGAGAGGGAGGAAGGAGGAGAAGAGAGGAGAAGAAAAGCAAGAGAACAGAATTAGTAACAAATAGATGAAAAAGCAAATGAAATAAGGAATTGTAAAGGGAGCGGGAGTCCCTAGTGTACCCCGCAAGGGCACTTAATAAAATACAATACAAATTTAGTTAGAAGAATTTATCAAAATTCTAACCGCGTCTCGATAAGCAGATAGGCAGATAGAATAGATTCATCCGAGCAGAAGTTTCACTTTATTGTTCAGTAATTTTTAATTTATCTATTAAGTTGGAATAATTAACTAATGAGTTATAAAATCAACAGTAACATATAATAAACTTCTAGTTGGGTGAAAAATCTTATAATTGAATGTAGAAGAGATCTACCCGAGCGAAATTTACAAATTCGCCGTTGTTAAATAATTATAAGATCGTGTATAAATACGAGCGTTCCACCGCCGCTCGAGAGAGTCGCCTTTTTGCCTACGTACAATATGCATCGTTGCGACAGAGAGTCGCACCTGTACATGTCGTTGTCTAGTAAGCTGAGTGTATCGCTCTAATAAAGGAACGTTTATTGAGAGGAGAAATATCTTTTGAATTATTCCGTTACTACCGAACATCACCACTGTGGCACGCTGTGTCGACTTGGTAGCCGAGTGGCGCATAATAGGTATCGTGTGGTACTACAAAAGATATTATAAGGTAAGATATTAATTGATAAGTAATTTATTGAAAATAAATTACTGTACTGATATAGTTAAATTAATATCAAAATTAAATTTATCTCCTATTCTCAGCTATTAGGTAAAGCGGCTAATTTCCCTGACTATTTATCATAGGACTAATTGATAATATTCTTTTAGTTAAATTTCTACTCCTCACAACCAACCTCTCTCTGGCTCCCCCGGTTGGCCGGCCTGGCAGTAACATAGGTTGGTCACACAGTGATATCAACATCGCATCACGACGCATAAGGGGAAGTGCGTAATTGAGTCTCGCTGGTCTATACGAATTCCAACTCTCCATAAATCCAGTGACCGAGTTTTGCATATTTGGCCGGAAAACAAAAATATCGCTAGCGACCGAACCTGAAATCTTAGGATATCCAAACATCTACTGGCACGTCCAGTTACAGTAGTGAGTTTATTTTGGACTTTTGCTTCGCAGGAAACGTCGGAGCGCTCGAACGGCTGAGTAGTGGGAGACCCGTTGATCCCTGATTGGCTCGGAGGTGTCCGTGTGGGGAAGCGAGTTAGTAACAAGGGTGGGAAGAGCTCGACAGTGGCTAACCACGTGCTATTCCGACCTTTGTTTACAATGGTTGATTTGAATATGATTTGTAACGATTATTGAGAAATAAAGGAAGACCTGTGAGAGCTTAAGTAATTCATTGACTTAACCTATCATCCATTATAATATATGATTGATTATGAGATAGTGATATTTGTAAAATAATTGAATATGAATCGCATTGTGATATGAGGTAAGTACATCGAGGTAAGTATTATTGTTTGCAATAAGTTTGTCGTTGAAAATAATACAAAGATTATAGAGATTATAGTGATAATAGAGGCTCGACTAAATCAGATCGATTATCGTGACATGGTAAAGATTGAATAAATGCGGCTAAGAATTGCGGGGACGTAACAGCAGAAACAAATTAGAAGTGAAATAAGTTAACGTCATAGCATGATAATAGCAATACATAAAGGTTGATTAGGCCAAGCGTAATATAGAAATAGAAAATGGTAATTATTCAGGGAGGAGCCCTGTGCATCGAACCAATTATGCCAGGACGTAACATATTTGTAATAATAGTTCAAACGGATGTCGCCGTAGCGCGGTGACAATGTACGAGCTTGATGATCGGAAGATCGAGGGATCGATACTCATTACCACTTTTTTTTTTCTTTAATCCTATTTCGATATGATGAATATAAGTGACTTACTTGCTTTGTACTGAAATTTTGCTATAAATATCGCGTTTGATTGCTTTAAATATAAGTAGTACCTATGCATAATAAACGGACTTCTATATAGTTTTAATAAGTTTTGTTCAAATTATATATTACATTATATTTTATGTAGTCGCAACAGAACAATTTTTAGGATTGTATTCGTCATACAAATGGGAGAAACAATATGTTAATCGACATCTCGAACATTGAATAAAACCATCTTTACTGCAAGAGCACTTATTTTTTAAAATATCTACTGGGAAGCACACTAAATTTACATTTAAAAAAAATTCTTCTATAAAAATATTTATATGTGATATAATAATATATAATATATATTATGTAATTATATTATTATTAAATTATATACAGATTAAATATAATATAATGTAATATATGTATAATTTGAATAACACTTATTAAAAATAAATGAAAGTCCGTTTATTACGCATAGGTACTACTTATATCTAAAGCAATCAGATTCCAACGTTGTGCCTTCTCCTTGTAAGTGTATACGCACCTGGGTGCCACAGCAAAGACTTTTGCTGGGGCTGGGGCGGTAAGGAGAAGGTTCTTGAGGAGGAAGGGGAGCGTTTCGTCTCGAGGCTGCCTGCAGACTCATTAGTAGGGCTACGCAGACAGTACCCTGCCCTAGACGATTTTTTTTTTTTTTTAAATTGTTTATTCATTTGTGGCTTACAATTAAGGTTGTTGTTGACAGTTCGAATAAACTAGAACTAGGATATTCTTATGATTAATATAACATGGCAGGTCCCTAGGACGGCTCGCACGTTTAACAATTGTTGGTAATTTGTAATAGCTTGTAATAGTATATTAATTTTCTTATTATTATAGGATTTCTATTTCGAGTGTGTTGATGTCTATTAACATAACTGTCAGAAAAGGATTGTATAATAAGTGCCACTTAAAAACAAAAAAACTGACCTTTTTTTGTAT
The DNA here is from genome assembly GCA_963989215.1 of Hedychridium roseum. Taxonomy (NCBI): domain Eukaryota; kingdom Metazoa; phylum Arthropoda; class Insecta; order Hymenoptera; family Chrysididae; genus Hedychridium; species Hedychridium roseum. The sequence goes on along the minus strand of OZ022304.1, from coordinate 2,066,575 downwards.
ATTTAATAAGGGGGAAATTTTGTCCCTGTAATTATTGCCGACTTCATCAATAACTCTATATCTAGAGTTTAGTGAGCCGGTTTACCTTTGGAGTTAATCCTTAGGGTTTATCTGTAATGTGTGTTTTCTAAATACTTATATTATATATAAAATATGTAATGATGGTCTTAATATAGTCTTTATGTAAATTTAAACAATTTGAATAAAGATAGAAAGAAGCTATGAGAAGAGACAGTAGTATATCTAGCTAAGTGTACTAAGAGAACACTAAAAGGGTAAGGACAGGAAAAAAGCGAAGAAGAGTGAGAAGGCGAGAGAGAGAGAGAGCAAGCAGATTGCCCGTCTCTTACCCCACCGTCGCCATCCTCGTCTGTCTGATGATTCCATAAGGATTTATTTTGGTTAATTAAATTATACTATAGTATCAGGTTTTTTCATGCCACCAGTAACTTTTGTTCCAGAATAATTCATTTATGAAGAAATCTTTATTATATAACCATTTGGTCTTGTCATATTCATTATAACTTCTTGGTAGATAATTTATTGATTTGTTTCCTTTTACTCTCTTTGCGTGGTATATTATCGGAACATTTTCCTTGTTAATAATGAAATCATTGGCGTCAAGGAAAATGAAGCCTTCGGGTGGAATATTTCCTGTGTGTAGCGTTTTCACAAAATAATTAGTATTTGGCATTAGACATCCTTTCATTGTGGTTTTAATTGGAATTTCTGCAATTTTTAAGAAGTAATTTCTAATTAGTTTGATAATGAATATATCGATTCTTACAATTTGTGCTGTATTATAAATTATGAAATTAGGATAATGTTTTTTGAAATCGCTTTCTTTGGTTCTGAAAGTGTTAAGCAAGCTCTTAGGCATTTTCGTTCAAAAATTCGTATTTTTTCCATTTGGGACGCGGGGATATTAAACCAAATGGGAGCTGCATAATTTATGATTGGTCTGATATATAACTTATAAGTTAGTAATTTAACTTTATGATCGATAAATTTGGAATACCATATGCTTTTTAAAGCAAAGAATGCCTTTCTTGCTTTTTCTAGTTGTATTTTTATATGTTCATTGAAGTTCAATTTAATGTCCAAGTGACATCCTAGATATTTAACGACTTTTTTGTTTGGTATTTTATTGATATCATTTTCTTCATTTATATTAAAATTTTTCCAATTTATCCTAACATTATTGTGCGCATATCCGCTTAGGTTGTATCTAAATAGAATCGATTCACATTTTTCAATGTTTATTCCTAATTTCCAATTTTTACAGTAATTATTGATTTGATGGAATAAAATTCTTAGTTTATTTTTAATTATACTTGGTTTTTTATCGATATAATAAATTATGGTATCATCCGCGAATCCTATTATTTTTTGTTTGTGATTTGAATCAAAATTAAATAATTTGAATAGACTGCTTATGTATAAATTAAACAGAAGAGGAGCGGTTACTGTTCCTTGTTGAAGACCGTTAGGGATTTTGTATATCTGTGAATCAATATTATTATTTATATCAACATGGAACGATTTATTACGGATCATGTCAGCTATTATTCGAATTAGACATACTGGTAGCTTTAATTGGATTAACTTGTATATTAAACCATCAAGCCATATTGAATCGAAAGCCTTTTCGAAGTCAATTAAACAGGCTCCGACTACCTGTTTGCTATTGATAGCCCAATTAATGTCAGAGGTTAATTTATTTATGGCGTGTATAGTTGAATGGTGTTTTTTAAATCCGAATTGCGTTTCTGGGATTAGCTTTTTTTTGTAGCATATAGCTTCAAGTCTCATATTAATAATTTTCTCGAATATTTTGCCAATGTTGCTTAATAGACTGATAGGTCTACAACTGGATAGTTCGTATGGTTTTTTATTTGGTTTTAAGATTGGGATTACTTTGGCTATTTTCCATTGTGTTGGGAAGTGATAGTTATTCAGTAAGTTATTAAATATTATTGTTAAGTACTTTATAGCGTTTCGTGGAAATGTCTTTATTAAGAAATTTGATATTTTATCTGAACTATATGATTTTCTGTTATTTAGTTTCTTTATTATGTTTTCGACTTCAAATACATTTGTTAAATATTTATTATTTTCATCTCTTGGATTTAGTGCACTATTATTATTGTGAAATGTAGTATATGATGTTGTATTTGATATCATTTGTTCCTCCAGTAATTTGTTTTTATGTAATGTATTTTTAATTATATTTTCTAGGGGTATGTTTGTTTTTGTGTTTGGATTTTCATAAATTTCTGCGAATCTACACGCTAATAAGGAAGCAATTTGTTGTTTGTTATCTATTATGAGATTATTATGTTCGTCCTGTACACGCTCATCGGAGTGAATTTTGGCTTTATTAGTGTATTTAATTTCATCTTGTTTTAGGATTATACTTTTTATTGTCTGATTACGGTTTTTTCGTGTTAGACGATTGATCGATTTGAACATATCCGACGGATTTTTTGGAGCCATAGCTAATAATCTATTTTTCCAATATTTATTGATCTGAAATGTATATTCTTTTTGAATTTCGGTATTTAATTGTGATAATATATTTTTGTAAATTATGTAAAATAAGTCTGATCTAAAGTTAATTTGGTTTCTTTGTATTTTTAGAATTTGAGATAGAATGTTACTCTTTTTTTTTCTTAGATTCTTTATTTTGTTATTGTTATAGATGTTGATACAATCTTGTTCTATTTTTTTTGGTATGTATTTGTGGGTGGCGTTATTGATTATAATATTGAAGTGATCTATATGTTTGCTTAATTCGTCATTAGAAATATTTTTATGGTGGTTTAAGTTTATTAATTTATTATTAATATATTTTTGGAATTTGTTTTAATTTGCTTTTTTGTAATTTAGATTTAATAGAGTCTCATAATTTTCTGGTGTGTCTGTTTTATTTATTAGATTTTGCCAATTTATTATTATTTCAAATCCGTTGTGGTCGCTATCATATTTTATTATGCGTGATTTTTTGCCTTCATCAAGATTTTCTACGTTAAGCCTACAGTCTAATAAGGCGAAGTCTAAAGTTGACTTACACCTGGGATGTGTATAATCTTTTGGGTAAATTAGGTGCATTCTGAGATTTAATCCATGCTTATTAATCCATTTATATAGGAAATTACCTCTTTTGTTGTTTTTGCAGTTATTCCATGTTTTGTGTTTTGAATTGAAGTCACCTGCTATTATATAGTAATTTTTTGTATTTGCTATATTTAATCTGTGGATTATAGTGTTCCATTCTTTTTTTAATTGGTTTATTTTCGTGGGCAGGGCATATATAGATGCAATTATGAGATTGCAATTATTTATTAATTTTAATTTAATAATTGATGAATTTATTGATTCTAAATTGTTGATTATTGGGTCTTCACAATGCTCTGTTATTATATTACTTTTAATTGCTATCGCTGTACCCGCCGATCCTTTACCCTTGCTATTGTCATTTCTAAAGAGTTTATAATTTTTAAAGTGTGGATTATGTTTTTCTGTTAGTTTTGTCTCAGACATAAGTATAATATGTGGATTTTCATTGTTTATTAGATCTACTAAGATAGCCCTTTTTATCGGTGCAACTAGGGAGTTCACATTAATAGAGATTATTTTTAACTTATCTATATTTTTTAAATGATTTGAACTAAGATTAATAGTCATTTGACTGTATCAAATTTAGAATGGAGTTTATTTTGGCTTCATTTTCGTTAACTTTGTTATTTAGATAAGTCAGCTGTTGTTGGATCATTTCCATTAATTGTTCTTTCATAAATTTAATGTCTTCAGAAATTTCTGCTAAGTTTAATTGTGTTCTATTGTTTGTTATGATCTTTTTTTTTTATTGTGTTGCTGGTGGCGATGAATCCAGAGTCATATTACTGACTGGGAGGGGGTTTGTACCCCTTACCACTTCATTAAAGGATTTTTTTTTAATGTTATTGGCTAGCTTATTGCTATGAGTAAATATAGGTGTTTGAGGATGTATTTGAATTTGTGCTTGATTTTGCGTTTGGATTTGTTGTTTTTTATTCAAACCTGTTAATGGTGAACTTAGGATAAGTGCTCTTTTTTTATATTCCGGGCAGCCTCTGTAGGATGCTGGGTGACCTGTTTTATTGCATAATGCACAAAAAAGTTGAGATCTTTCTATCTTTTTTTCAAATGAAATTTTACATTCTCCCGGATCATGTTTTTCATTACATTTTACACATCTATAATCCATGTTGCAATTTGTTGCAGCATGACCTAGCCTTTGGCATTTTCGACATTGTGTTATATTTTTAATTTTGACATTTTCCCAATTTATTATGTGATGGAAAAGAACTCTAACCTGTTTTAAATTTTCTATATTGCTATTACTTGACAGATATATTTTATATAAAGGTAAATCTATATTATTTATTCGAGAGTAGCTCGTTTCTAGTCTTACAACGTTTGTTATGTTGACCTCAGGTAAGTTGATACTTTTTAATTCCTTTAATATTTCGATTGGTGTAAAAACTTTATCTAGACTTCTCAGGATCAAGATATGCGGTTTTTCTGTTTTGGGTGTAAACGTAAAAAATGTTATGTTTTTTTCTTTTAATGATTTAATTGTGTTTTTGTAATAGTTTAAATTTTGTGTATATAATGTTATTTTGTTGTTGCTATTTCTTTTTATGTAAAAGTGTTTTGTGTGTAGTGATTTGTTCAATATACTTATTATGTGTTGGGTGTTACTGCCGAATATTAGGATCGGTGGTGTTTTTTCTTTTCCTTTTTTATTGATTGATGTTACTCCTCCCTGGATGTGTGGAATGTGTCTGGACGATCGGAGAATTTCGGCTCCTTCCTCTTCTTCGGCTTCTTCCTCTTCTTCTTCCGTTAATTCGGTATCTTCTGTGGATTCAATTACCTTGTGTACCTTTCTTGTCATTTCTGGTACGTTTGGCAATTCGAATCCATCGGTTGTGGTTGTGTCCTCCAGGTTTTCGACCTCATCTTGTAGTATTAGGTAACGGTTTGGCGGATGGTTTGAGTTTGTATTTGCTAACCGTTTGTCTTTTGGAGATTCCTGGTTTTCAGTTTTTTTCTTCTTCGTTATTCTTTCAATGATAGCGTTTGTTGGTGATGTAGCCATTTTTTTTTCCTTGGTGTGATTGGTTTCACACCAGTTTTTATTTTTATTGTTTTATTTAATGAAGTTTCTCCTTCGAGGTACTTCAGTATTTCCCATTTATTTACGTTGATTTCTTTGTTAGTTGAAGTTGGTGATTTACTTCCTTCACCTGGGTTGTCCGATGGGTCTTTTTTTTTATTTGGTTGTTGGCCAGATTTTTGAGCCATGACATTTTGGGCTATCACATTTTGGGCTATGATTCGCCCACAATGTTCCTTAGTAGTTGTGAGCTGAGTGTTTCAGTCACTTAAGGTATATTTAGTTATTATACCGTATAACTTATTTTGTAAATATGTTATTTTTAATTTCACCATGTATAGACTTATAGACTTTGTTCTATATGGTAACGGTTTGAATTCGCGTGCTTCTCACTTGACAGTTCAGCCGCGACTGATGCCCTAGACGATGGGGATGTTAGAGGATGTTTGAAAATTGTATATATTGAAACGAGGCTTGATTCGAGTACTTGCGAGAAACAGAGGAAACAGAGAACCTCTAGCGGCGGAACGGCGAACTACGTCGAGCTGGACAGCGTGTAGGAATGGGCGAGTGACGGTACGTCACATACATCTCCATGTATGGACTGCTTGACGAAAATACGCTCGATAAAATAGCCGAAAGCACAGGTACGAAACTGTTGAAGAATTTCATCACATTCGGATCTGCCAGTGCTTGAACCTTCGGAATCTTCATTACATTCCGAATTATCAAAAGCATAATCGACATCATTATTCACGGCTACGCTCTTCACTCTATATACGGATAGAGCATCCACCTTCTAGGCGCAATATGGAGTTCTGTCGCCTATTTGTTACTACATTTAGCACGTACTAGACCGCACGAAGGAAACCAACTACGATCAATTGAGCTGCAGACTGTCAGAACAGACCATGAAGACGATCCTACGGCACTGAAATAGCCGAATCAATCACCAGCAGCACCAACGCACGAATCATCGCCGGAACAACTACAACATACTGTGAGTAACAATGGGCCCTCATCTTCAGATGCAACTGCAGAACACAGACTGCACCGTAGTAGACCCTATTACGACCTCCGCGCTTATCTAGCCAGCCACAGCGATGGCAACGAATTGTAAGATCGCCTTAATACATCTGTTACTCATAAAATGTCAGAGGCACACCTCTAACATTTTAATATTAGGGGGAAGGTGTAACGTCTGCCGCTTATCCCGCAAATCATTTTTCTTCTTTATTTTTCTATTTTATTTTGTAACGTTTCTTATTCTTATTAATAATTTATACAACTATTAAAGCGAGAGTCGTTCAAATCTTTTCACTCATTCAGATATTTCGCACCATATATAATGCAGAATATAAATATCTTGCCGTACTCAAGAGTCCTTCGAATCTTTCAGATATTTCGCACCATATATAATGGAGAATATAAATATCTTGCTGTACTCACGCGTTCTTCGAATATTTTCATTTCGAATATTTTCAATCGGACCTCTTTGGAACGATAGTTGTCTCTCTCTCTCCTTCTCTGTAGCACGGAATACCTTCTCGCTATTCATGCGCTCCTGATACCTCGGGAGATTTTTCCAAGCGCTAAAATCCATAATTAACCAACAAATAGTTAATTTATTAATACAGACGCATTGTCCGGATTTATTAATAACTACCTCGCTTCATTTAACCGCGACAATAAATAAATTATTATTAATTAACAATAACGCAAGAGGAAGAACGAAAGACGGCCAGTAGTAATAAATGCGTATGACTAAATATTATACGAGTAAGAATAATTAACTTCCACTACGTCATCACACTATTAATAATTATTAATTATTAACATTTTAATAACGTTCAAAAGCATTCCTAGCACCCCGGTTGACCTCATATATCAATCTTCAATTACCATGGATGCATAAGATCGACCGTATTAATTATTATTACCCTTTTTATTAAGTACTGCAAATATTGTAAAGCAGGGCTCGGAATTAATGGCACGCGACGGCCGATTTTTGAAGCTTACCCCTCCTCCACCCGGCCGCGCGTCTCGCTCCCCGCAGTTGTCCAAGTTCTCGAGCCAGCTCAGGCGCGTACCGTAGGCGCTATTCGTGGCGCGTTAGGACGACACTCGTACCAATACTTTTGCAAGCAAATAAATAATTCTAAATAAATAAATAAAAAATAAATTCGAAAGATAAATTTCGAAAATAAATTCGGAAGCTAAAATTTTGAAAAAAATTCGAAAGATAAATTTCGAAAATAATTTTTAATTACATCGACCAAATTTAGGATAAAGCGGGATAACTTGATTTTCGTGCACGTTTAGACGTACTTGGCAAACTAATAACGTCTACGGGAATTTGAGAGGTAGCTGTCCGCATTGAAGACGCGAGGAAAGAATCATGTAGGATGTGCGGTATTCTGATTTGGTATAACGCATTTTCGAAACCGAACATTCACAGAGATAAGTCGATCCGAATATTGAGAAATTCCGAAGAACAGGGTATGTCGATTCCTCCAGTGTCTTGAAGAAATCGACTCCTTTTTTTCCCTCGTTTTTAAAGAAATGTCCTGCTGAAGACTGCACAGTTCTTCTTGAAGCTCAAGGGCTTGATCTTCAATTTTTATACTGAGGGGACTTTCAAAGAGAATTAGATCGTTTCTAAGCGAGTCGAAGTCGATGAAACGCTTGTCGAACTGATCTATCAACGAAAGAAGAATGTGTACCTGATTATCAAAATCACAGTTAGTGCCGAATTCTTCGAAAATAAGTTTACACGAAGGAAAGAAGTACCAAATTTTTGGTTGAGAACTTAAGTGGGTTTTAAAAAGTAAAAGCTGCCTACGGAAAGAATCAACGTGGCTACATAATTTTGAAATGGTTTGGTCGGGACTTTGCAGTTTTAAATTTAAACTATTTAAATGATTCGTTAGGTCAACAATAAATGAGAGTTCACAAAGAAAACTCACATCAGTTAGTAATGATCAATGTTCTACTGAGCTCAGTGTGGGATTTTCTTGCAAGAAAAGGAAGATCTCTTTTCTTATAGCGAAGAACTGGCTTAAACATTTCGCTGCACTGAGCCAGCGTACATCACAATGCAAAGAAACATCAGTGTAAATAGCGTTATGCGTTTCCAGAAAATTTATAAATTTTCTGTGCGACAGAAATTTATTGCCGCCTTTGATGGTATTGATTATACTAGTTACCTGTCGCATAGCGACAGATAACCTTATGTCTTTTCCGCATAACGCTTCCTGATGAATAATGCAGTGTAATGTGGGGAATTCAAAACCGCGACTTTTAAATTGGCCATATAGCCCTGTTTTGGCACCTGTCATGGCTTTTGCACCATCGGTTACCACTGCAGAACATTTAGAAAAATCACTGCGGAATTTGAGAAGAGTGTTTTGCATTGCATGGAAAATGTCTATTCCTGTCGTTGTGCCATGCAAAGGCACGAAATCCAAAAGCTCCTCGACATACGAAAAATCGGGTTGTACAATACGAGCAAAAATACTCAATTGACTCGTATGTCGGTTATCGGTGCTTTCATCCACACATAAAGAAAAATAACGACAGGAATTCAACAATGCAGTTAACTTCTCTTCAATAAACGCGCCTATGTCGGAAATACGGGAACTGATAGTTTTGTCAGTAAGTGGAATGCTCGCAGCTTCTTCAAGCGTCATTGAATTTCCAAATGACTTTACCGCTCCTATGATACATTTTTTTAGAAAATCACCGTCAGTAAACGGTTTCATTTTTTTTGCTACTAAGTGCGAAATAGCGTAAGAAGCTATACGAGCTTTTTCCGATGAAGAATTCTCAGGAATATTTTTACGAGATTCCATATGCACTAATTTGAGCCCCTCTATTAAATCAATTTTTTCTCGGCCATCATATGACGAATACTGCTGTGCATGAGTTTTCGAAAAATGCCGTTCGAGAGTAAACTTCGTAATTACCGCAGGCTCAAATCCGCACAGTAGGCATTTCGTACGATTATCAATTTGAGCGAAAAACAAGTTTTCCCAGACCTTATTAAAATTATGGCGATGTATCTGCGTTTTAGACATATTGTTCTGTACAACAAAATTCACTGTGAACACTGCTCGAAAGTCTATCAACCGAATTTATTTTAATAAAAACAAATGCACTAATCAACACTTCTTACAGAAAGTCGCGAACCTTTCTTATCAAGAATCAATTCGTGACTGTTCACACGATGTTTCCAGTTAACGGATAAGAGGGAAAAACAGTTGAACCTGCACGAATGACGATGCTCATTTGTTAAAATGCGTTACTCGTTATGCTCGCTCCACACTCGCGGCAAGAATCGCGCAACCATTCGCGATTTGTTGTACAGAACAATATGCTACTATTTCGCACTTAGTAGCAAAAAAAATGAAACCGTTTACTGACGGTGATTTTCTAAAAAAATGTATCATAGGAGCGGTAAAGTCATTTGGAAATTCAATGACGCTTGAAGAAGCTGCGAGCATTCCACTTACTGACAAAACTATCAGTTCCCGTATTTCCGACATAGGCGCGTTTATTGAAGAGAAGTTAACTGCATTGTTGAATTCCTGTCGTTATTTTTCTTTATGTGTGGATGAAAGCACCGATAACCGACATACGAGTCAATTGAGTATTTTTGCTCGTATTGTACAACCCGATTTTTCGTATGTCGAGGAGCTTTTGGATTTCGTGCCTTTGCATGGCACAACGACAGGAATAGACATTTTCCATGCAATGCAAAACACTCTTCTCAAATTCCGCAGTGATTTTTCTAAATGTTCTGCAGTGGTAACCGATGGTGCAAAAGCCATGACAGGTGCCAAAACAGGGCTATATGGCCAATTTAAAAGTCGCGGTTTTGAATTCCCCACATTACACTGCATTATTCATCAGGAAGCGTTATGCGGAAAAGACATAAGGTTATCTGTCGCTATGCGACAGGTAACTAGTATAATCAATGCCATCAAAGGCGGCAATAAATTTCTGTCGCACAGAAAATTTATAAATTTTCTGGAAACGCATAACGCTATTTACACTGATGTTTCTTTGCATTGTGATGTACGCTGGCTCAGTGCAGCGAAATGTTTAAGCCAGTTCTTCGCTATAAGAAAAGAGATCTTCCTTTTCTTGCAAGAAAATCCCACACTGAGCTCAGTAGAACATTGATCATTACTAACTGATGTGAGTTTTCTTTGTGAACTCTCATTTATTGTTGACCTAACGAATCATTTAAATAGTTTAAATTTAAAACTGCAAAGTCCCGACCAAACCATTTCAAAATTATGTAGCCACGTTGATTCTTTCCGTAGGCAGCTTTTACTTTTTAAAACCCACTTAAGTTCTCAACCAAAAATTTGGTACTTCTTTCCTTCGTGTAAACTTATTTTCGAAGAATTCGGCACTAACTGTGATTTTGATAATCAGGTACACATTCTTCTTTCGTTGATAGATCAGTTCGACAAGCGTTTCATCGACTTCGACTCGCTTAGAAACGATCTAATTCTCTTTGAAAATCCCCTCAGTATAAAAATTGAAGATCAAGCCCTTGAGCTTCAAGAAGAACTCTGCAGTCTTCAGCAGGACATTTCTTTAAAAACGAGGGAAGAAAAAGGAGTCGATTTGTTCAAGATACTGGAGGAATCGACATACCTTGTTCTTCGGAATTTCGCGATCCGAATATTCTCAATGTTCGGATCGACTTATCTGTGTGAATGTTCGTTTTCGAAAATGCGTTATATCAAATCAGAATACCGCACATCTTTAAGTGATTCTTCCCTCGCGTCTGCAATGCGGACAGCTGCCTCCCAAATTCCCGTAGACGTTATTAGGTTGCCAAGTACGTCTAAACGGGCGCGAAAATCAAGTTATCCCACTTTATCCTAAATTTGGCCGATGTAATTAAAAATTATTCTCGAAATTTATCTTTCGAATTTATTTTCGAATTATTTATTTGCTTGCAAACGTATTGGTACGAGTGTCGCCCTAACGTGCCACGAATAGCGCCTACGGTACGCGCCTGAGCTGGATCGAGATCTTGGACAACTGCGGGGAGCGAAACGCGCGGCCGGGTTGAGGAGGGGTAAGCTTCAAAAATCGGCCGTCACGTGCCATTAATTCCGAGCCCTGTTGTAAAGCACTGACGAACTCTATATGCGTTCTTCGGTCGCTACGACGCATTTCATTTCCGTCTCAATTAAACTTACTGCCCAAAGGGATTGCATTTCTTCGCCTCGAATAAACTATCTTATTGCATTCTTAGAATTATCAGATTAAACATCCGCTCGACGCAGAGAAATGCAACACCTCTAACCTTCATATTAAATCAAAGGTTACTGCGCAAACAGATCTGATTTCACGCCAGGATAAATAACTTTTATTTTGCGACCTATAAAATAATCTTAAGTCAAACGGATCGCCTTTCTCGCCTCAAATAATTATCTGAAACTAAACAGATCTTATTTCTCGCATTGACCGAAACTATCAAAGATTCCAATCAGTTTAAACATCCGATTGCCAACGAGAAACGCAATCTCCTACGTCTTAATGTGTATGGTGGGAATCCCCACCCCGCGTCGAATCGCATGAGAGTGGAACAAAGCGCAGTCAGTCTTGTCGGAGAATTCAATGCGAACAGTCACATTCGTTTTCAGTCTTGTCGGAACCTTCGGAGCGATCAGTCGCACTCAAGAACAGTCTTGTCTGAGCAGTCACAACGAACAGTCGCATACAAATACTCAGTCTCGTCTCAATCCTCGTCGTGAATAGTCGCACATCGTAACATCTACTTCTGTCAAAGAACTTCGTCGCCACTGTCATGTACCGGGTTAGTGGGACTGACGATTATCGTGCGCTAATTCTACCTCCAACTATGCGTGGTCAACGGTATGGGCAAGCGCGAGAAGTTTCAATAGGCTAAAGGTCCTCGTGACAACGAATGACTATCTCACAGGAATTAGTAGAGGCTTAGAAGATATCGGTGCAAAGACATTGATTGCTGCGGTTACCGACGGTGGATTGCGTAATATGCGTTTGTGGATCGGCCGCGGAGAGGCGCTTCAGTCGAGGGTGATGACCGGGATGTCCTCGTCGCTTTCCGGTGGTGGAGTCGGTGCGTCGTAAAGGCGATGCAATAACTCTGCCCTCTTGCGTAGTAACGGCGATCTCCGTGGGTCGTCGATCGGTATATCGTATGGAGGGAGCGCAGGAATTGTAGCGATTCGATGAAGCTTCCACGGGAGGAATTCCTGCTCTATGACGGAGTTGTGCCGTTCGTTGATCGCGAAATGATCGGACTGATACTCCCGATCGGACGTTTGGAACTGCTCAAATAACTTACGCAATTGATGTTTTCGTCCGGCTCGTCTCGTCTGCCTGCCGTTCTTGCCCATGAAAAATGTCAGGATTTTTACCTGAGCCCTCGCGGTCAATGGGTTTTACGACGGTCTTGTCCCACGAGTCTTGCGGAGAATCGGGTAAAAGGGAGACGAGTTTGTGACGTGAGGAAACTTAACGTGCCGCTGGTGGGCACTGAGAAGTTCGGAATGATTTCTGGTGGGCACCGAAGAGACGGTGTAAGAGGATGGCTAACGTGCCCTGGTGGGCCCCGAAAGCTGGTGTGATAGGAAATTCGACGTGCCACTGGTGGGCACTGAAGAAGTCGAGTTTTGCGAGCGGAGAAACAACACCGTGTTAATTTTATTACGGTCGAATATACCTGGGCATCGAACGGTTGGGGTGTTCAGAAGATGAACAGGTACGTAAAGAACTGGCACAACTAGTTCACTGTTTAACTTTTTTCACAATTTGCTTTATTCACTAAACTTAATACGAATTTACACTGTTACAGTCAATGCGATTGTTACGATTACGACGAATACGACCCGAGTTGCACAAAGAATTGGCGGCGCGAACTACGGGATGGATACGGAGAACGGATCTGAGTTAACGCAAGAATTGGCGGCGTAACTGCAGAGTGGTAAGTTAACGCAAAGAATTAGCGGCGTAACTTAGAGAAAGTTTCTGACTGACTGCTCGACTGTAACTGTCGTACTGCTGTACTGTCTAGTGCAGTCTCAGTAGACTGCTAGACTGCTCTCGGTTGCTGCAGGGCATGCAGATATATACGCTTGAGAGACAAAGGGTGTTTACATTTTTGGGTTATCTGCACCTACGTCATCCTATGGCATCATGCTCTTAGTCACTTGGGGGTGAGTGGACTTTGGAATGTGAATCGTGAAACAAAGAGCGTTCGAAAGGCCCTCTCTGGGTGACTAAGGCATGTATGACGTGACTGTGTTTTATTACCCACGGTCGGTTATTGACCGAGGGTCCCATAGTCGCTGGAGGTAACCCATCGACTGCCGGCAATTTATTGCCCTCAGGTAAAAAGGTAAGTATGAATGGAAAAACGGGTAAGTATTAATTCATAAATCGAATAAAATGAATGGGTTACCTCTCGCTTACTGACTTTAAATCTAGGAATAGCCAAAAGGAAAATTAAAAATATACGGGCGGTCAACCCGGACGTAACAGTTAATAGTAAATATTCGAATTATTGGTGACGACGAAAATATCCGAATTATTGCTAACGACGTTTCCCGCACTAGAAAATAATCTTTCACTTGGCAAATGGAAAATAATTATTTCGCAGAATTTTATTGCTAATAATGCTAACTAAGGAACGAACGCACTACTAATTTGAATATTTACACGTACGAAATATCGGCGACATTCGAGACGGACGTAGACCTAAACGCACGATTTGAATAGGTGCGATTATGGGAACAATGGGGAGATTATGGGAAGTCTTCCGAAAAAGGAAAACCGGCATTGTTCATACGCGTGCTGTACATACAGATGTGCTTATCGAAAGAATAAAGTATTCTCAATTTCTGGTTATTCAGCTATTTCATTTTACGCGCCTACAATTTCTATTCTTTTCCGCAATTTCCCGCCTATTTCCTTACATGCGTATTGAATATTTATCTTCAAGTAACTCGAAAACTTACGAGATTGAATAATCGAATTATTTAGACTTTTTTTGTGACCTACTTTTTTCAATTAAATTTTACACGATTTATAAATTTCGATTACGTACACATCCCTAGACACACTGCACAAAACTGTATTTACGATAATTGTTCAATAGGTCGGTCTCCCGCGGTCATACACAATTCGCACCGTTTAACGATTGAACTGCGGACACAATCACTCCGAAAGATTGCAATGAAACTCACTGCACGATGTCTTAATTGCGTTATCGAACAGAATCGAATGCCGAAAGAACGGGGCAACGGATTATGTTCCAAAACGAACTTGCATTTGTATTGGTCTCTCGTCTCCTCGTCGACACGTGCTACGTCGGAAAACAAGCGATAATCTCATATTCACACCATCATAGTCAATTGCCCCACCAGTAATCTTCAGTATTTTCCAATCGTCGAGAACGTGCGGTTTGTTCCTCATTGGTCGCGAATTTTGAAATCTTCTAAGTGACGATGGAAACATACAGTTTTGCCGAGATGGCACACATGCACCTCACTTATGGTGATGCCGACGGCAATGCGCGAGTAGCCGAGCAGATGTATTGCGAACGTTTTCCTGCTCGGCGACATCCGGATCACCGGCTATTTAGGCGGATCGTGCAACGTTTATGCGATACGGGTTCATTCTCTCACGAAGCACCTTCCGGCGCGACAAGGTGCCGGCGTACAGAGGATTTTGAATACGCCGTTGTACGCTGTATTGAGAATGATCCGTCGGTCAGTACGCAATCGATTGCCAACGAACTGAACACTAACCACGTCACTGTTTGGCGTGTGTTAAAAGAGGAAGATATACACCCCTTCCATTTTCGAAAAGTACAAGGACTTCGTCCGTGTGACTATAACGCACGTGTTGATTTTACAAGTGGATTTTTGAACAAGTGTCGCGCGGACGGTGACTTTTTACGCGGTGTACTTTTCACGGACGAAGCCTGTTTTACGCGAAACGGTTTCTTTAATAGCCGCAACAGCCACATTTGTGACGTGGAAAATCCGCACGCGACAATCGTTGCGTCGAATCAAGATCAATTCGCCGTAAACATCTGGCCGGGCATAATTGACAATTATTTAATTGGACCGTATTTGATGCCCCCCCGCCTAGATGGGCACATTTTCAGTCAATTTCTCGAACACACTTTGCCCGATTTATTGGAAAATGTGCCACTGTCCGTGCGGAGAAAAATGTGGCTGCAATTGGACGGCACACGTCACACGCACATGTCGTGGGTATTTAGACCAAAAATATCCTGGATGATGGATCGGGAGGGGGGGCCCCGTTACCTGGCGAGCACGTTCGCTGGATTTAACGCCGTTGGACTTTTTTTGTTGGGCCACGTAAGGTCCCTCGTGTATGCGGTTTTGCAGGAGGGTCTTTGGCGTGCAGGGGGAGAGGGCCCGACGGCGTCGAACAGGCGGAAGAAGTGGAGTGCTTTAGCACATACTCCGCCAGGAGGTAAAGCGGCCCTGAATATGCCATGGGGAGGACGTAGGGAAATGCCGCGAATGTGGAGACTGTTACGCAGTAATAGTTGTTGCTCAGCCCCACCTGGGTAATCACCGCAAGGTGAAAACGGGCAAGGTGCAGTGGCAGTGGAGGTAAAAGCAAAAAAAAATTTTTGTGTGGTACAGTTTTCGTGCAGTGCAGTGGATGACAGTTTCAGTGAAGTTTCAATGAACTTTTAGCGCAGTGTGTGAACGGGGCAACCCGCACGCCGTAGGGCTGCGCTACGGCACTAAGCCGATGACGATTGCCGTGCCATTGACCGCATCGGACAGCTGGCAGCAGCCAATATGGGTCACGTTGTCTACATATTGCATACCTGTAGGCGGATATTCAAATGGTTATATCTGCGCCAATAATCATTAGAGACCACAGGTATATTACTAAAAGTTGCTTATTTTTACACCATCTATGCGCTCCTTAAGTTTGGACCAGTGTCATAGAAACACCCTGTATATATAAAATGTAAAAGTAGACTTAAAGTATGGGTACACAGTGAATATACATATATGTTAGATAAAGTCCGTTAGCTAGAAGTTACTAAATGTAAAGTATAATATATAAATGTGAATGTAGGATACGTGCTGAATATTATAGAGAGAGGCAGTAACGACTGTTAATAGTAATAATTAGGAAAAAAGACGGGCGTGTAACGGACGTCACACTATTAATATGATAGTCTAAATGTGGACGTATTGAAATTTTGTCACACATAAGGAAACACAGCTTATCCTCTTCTTTCATCTTCTGCATTTCACTTTTAAGGTGGTGTTACGTCCTGGTATAATTGGTTCGATGCACAGGGCTCATTTCTTGATCGATAATCACTAGCCTTTTCTTTTCCATATTACGCTTGGCATAATCAACTTCTTTGTACTGCTACTATTATGCCATGACGCTAACTTATTTTCACCCTAATTTGTTCCTGCCAATGCTACTCCATGTCTTGCTAGTTCTATGCTTAAGGAATAAGATTATAATTAGTTTCGACATTTCCTACAATTTAATTCATATTAGAACTGAAGTTCAGTTAAGATAACATGCAACGCTATCGTTATCACTATTTCATTCAATTTGCAATAGTACGTTTACATTACACAATACTTTCCTCATAGCATTTGTAGTAAATGGAAGGTACAAGATGTCACACATATTGTTGTCCTAATTAGATTTATTTGTAACAATATTTACATTAATATTGGTCAATCCTCAAGTTGTGGCGACAACCTGCAACGTTGAGGACTGATTGATTATAATAGAGATGGCATAAATCATACATAAATCACTGTAGGTATCGGCCTACCGAAATGGGTCCTCTTGAGTTTTCTAAAATTAGAAATAATTTTAATTAATATTATTAGGTTAACTACGATATTGATATTAAGTGATAAGTCTCTGTATATATTTAGTACTTACCGTATTCTGGCAGAACGTTGAATTATTGCGACGAGTATCCTAAAACACTTCGAGTTAAATTTAAAAAGACAAACAATGATTATAATTAAGGAAATATGCGAGCGAGCGATCTTAACCTCACTTGTCAATTTACACAGAGTGCGGTCATACTCCAATGCTACGTCATACGACAGTGCTGCTGCATGTCGTATCACTCCGCCGAGAATGTAATTCGAATCAGAGAAGAGTCGTGCGATAGACAGCATAGAGAGTAGACGTGTTCTAAGAATAGTAATATTATAAAATAGAGTCGAGTTTGAACTTTCGTAGGAGACAGTCGTGTTTAAGAGAGTCGTGCGTTAGAAATTGTAAAGTTCAGATGTATTATTTGGTAGTATAATTTAGAGTCGTGCATTTAACGTTTGAATTTAAATTCATAATTTCAATTCTAATCTAGTCCTCACAGAAGTAGATTCCTAAATTCGAATTTATTATAAAATTCTAAACAAGAAGTGGTTTAGAATCTTTCTAAGTTAACAATTATTGTTCACTGCGTGATCCCGACCTCTGCATTGTTAACTCCTGCTGTGAATACGCAAGTACACTTTATTTACATTTGTATTTTTTATATTATTAAGATTGAAATACAATCATTCTTAATCGTCTCAATCGTCTCAATGGTCTCAGTCCATTTTTCTATATTTAATACTAATTCGTATATTATATATTTTCACTTTCTTGCACATGTTAAGGATTAAATAATTAAATTCAATTGCACATTTCTAATAACTTTTATTTCAACGAATTATACTTATCGCCGCGTTCCTACATTGCCTTGATTGAATCCTTCGGATCATTAAATTTTAATTAACATTTATTTCCATAATACAATTTATTTTGACAATAGATTCTCATCCGGAGTTTTCACCGTGTTCGTTAGCCACGCATATTCTGAAACACAATTGAAATATTATTAAATTTCTTATAATTAATTGATTAATTCTATATTTAAATTCTTTTCCCCCGTTATTACTTCGGTTGTCGGTGTGCCTGACGGCGATTCGAAGACGATATTTAAATTTAGGGACTGGTGACAGCGGCCATTTGGGTTACAATTTAATTGTAATAACCCCGTTACCGACTGGTATCGACAGTTACACTCGACGATCCCAGGACGTAACAGTGGTTCACTAGAATGCTGCTGATTCCTGTGTATATATTTATCCGCGACATCATGATCCTCAGTGTTCTTGGGGACGGCAAAGAAAAGAACTTTTCCATAAACTTATAAGCATGTAGTGATTGCTTGTATATTGAAAGGCAAATAATTTTCTCTTCTAACGTAAACTGTCTACCCTGTTGATATTACTAAGAATTGTAGTTCAATGCTTTTGGTTCCGCAAGATTAAAGAAAAACTGTTTCCATACCTGCGGCTTGTAATTTGTTGCATGTAATTGCATTTGGAAAAATGTTCTTTGTTCTTCTGTTAAAGAACTCAGTAAATTCTGGATAGCTCCCGTCTTCATAAATTTGTTTGCCTGTTGCACCGTAGCATTCAGCGTTGCCACTTTTCTCGATAGTCTTTGCCCTCTTTTTCTCAATGTTCTTGTCACACTGAAAAAATATTTTGCCTTCGGGTTAGAAGTTCTATATAATCTTCTATGCGTCAAAAGAGATGTTCTTCTTGCTGCAACAGATGTGCTTGGTCCAGCAGTCGATGTCCTTGGTCCAGCAGTCGATGTCCTTGGTCCAGTTGTTGGTGAAGATGGTCCAGTGGTTGGTGAAGTTGGTCCAGTGGTTGGTGTCCTGCTCGGGGGTCGTCGCAAGGCCCCCGGCCCCGACGGTGTACCTGGCCGAGTCATAGCTCTGACCTTGGCCTTCGTGTCGGACCGCCTGAGGCAGCTGTTCACGAGCTGTCTCAGGCGGGGAATTTTTCCCCGAGAGTGGTGTTTGGCCAGGCTCGTCCTTCTCCCAAAGAAGGGCAGACCTGCGGGCACCCCTTCGGCCTATAGGCCTTTGTGTTTGCTGGACGAGGCGGGCAAACTCTTCGAAAGAGTAATTGCCAACCGCCTCGTCCAGCATTTATCCCGGGTAGGACCGGACCTCCACGAGGAACAGTTTGGATTCCGCCAGGGTCGCTCAACCGTAGATGCTATTCTGCGTGTGAAGGCCCTCGCGGAAAAGGAGATGGGTAAGGGCAGGGTTGGCAGTGTCATTGCACATAGTAAACGCCTTCAACACCCTGCCCTGGAAGGCGGTGGGGGAAGCGATGCGTTATCATCGCTTCCCCCGATACCTCGTGGAGGTAATCCGGGACTACTTCCGGGATAGACATCTTTTGTTCCCGACAAAGTCAGGTATTTTGGGTCGAAGGGGTGTTTCGTGCGGTGTTCCACAGGGGTCCGTGTTGGGCCCACTACTGTGGAACCTCGCATATGACCGCGTTTTAAGGTCGGTCCTTCCGCCCGGTTCATACACCGTGTGTTACGCCGATGACACATTGGTGATGGCCGGGGGAGAGACGTGGGGGGAGGCCGTAGCTTTGGCCAATCTAGCGGTGGCCTGCGTCGTGCGTGTTATTAGGAGCGTGGGTTTGCGGGTGGCCCCCCAAAAGACGGAAGCGCTATTTTTCAGGGCCAAGTCCAGGGGTAAGCCTCCCGCGGCCCACGCTTTTGTGGATGGAGAGCTCGTCGAGGTGGGGGTTCAGATGCAATATCTGGGCCTTCAGTTGGATGGTTTGTGGAGATTTGGTCCGCACTTCGGTCGTCTGGCTCCCAGGGCTCTGGGCGTGGCGTCGGCACTAAGCCGGCTCCTCCCCAACCTTGGGGGTCCCGGCGGCCGAGTGCGTCGTTTGTACGCCGGCACCGTCCTAGCCGTCGTTTTATACGGCGCCCCCGTGTGGGCGGCTGCCATGCTGGAGGACCGGCGCATCATGTTACTGGTGCGTCGTATCCAAAGGCTGGTAGCCGTCAGAATCGCACGGGGGTATAGGACCGTGTTGGGCGAGGCCGCCTCGGCCCTGGCTGGTTTCCCCCCTCTGGAGTTACTCGCCGTCGAACGGGCAGATGTCTATGTCCAGCGGCGGGAGCTCCAGCGGAGGGGAGTTGTCTTGACCCCCAGGGTCGAGTCGTTCATTCGTAGTCAAGCTCGGCGGCGCGTGTTAGAGGAATGGGAAAGATCCCTCCTCACCCCAAAGACTAGGTCGGGGGCAGGTGTCGCCGAGGCCATTCAACCCCTTCTCCGCGCTTGGACGGAGAGGGGCCACGGCGAGCTGAGTTATAGAATGACGCAGGTATTCACCGGACATGGTTGTTTCGGTGAGTACCTGCGTCAGATGGGGAAGAAGAGCACGGCGCAGTGCCACCACTGCGGAGACGGCTACGAGGACACGGCGCAGCACACGCTGGCAGTCTGCCCAGCGTGGAGCGAAGAGCGTCGTGTCCTCGTGAGGTGTGTAGGGCGGAATTTGTCCCTCCCAGCACTGGTCAAGGCCATGCTGGGAGGGGAGACACAGTGGAAGGCCGTCGCCTCCTTCTGTGAGACAGTCATGTCCCAGAAGGAGGCGGCGGAGCGGGAGCGTAGGGGGGTAGCCGCCGTCGGTGCTCGCACCGGCGTCGGTCGACCCTTGGGCGGGGGGACCGGAGGTGGTAACCCACGTAGGAGAGCGTAGCTCCCTCCGTTGGCCCACCTTCGTCAACCTCCCGTCGCGGGGTGTTTTTGGGGCTTAGGCCCCGGGAGTCGGGGATCACCGCGCGGGGACGCGGCCCTCGGCTCCGCTCCCTAATTGGGGGCGGGTGAGGGGGGCGATGGCCCCTCCCTCATCGAGGATTGAAGCCCGTTTTTTTTCGGGCAGGGGGGCGGGGAATCTCCCCTCCCCCCCAGGTTAGGATAGGTGCGGGGACCCCCAGCATGCACCTGAGGATGGCCATCCGACGGGTTTTTAGTGGGTAAGAATCTCACATACCCCCCAGTCCCTCCCCGGGGCCTGGGGGGATCTTTTCGAAGATTTTCCCGTCGTAAAAAAAAAAAAAAAAAAAGTGGTTGGTGTCCTCCGCGTGGGCTCCACCTTGTCGTGGTGCAGAGGTTTAAGCCGAAACCCTTCGGGGGACGGTGAACTAAGGAGAGTCAAAACCGGCGTCATCGTGGGTGAGTCATGGGTCTAGGTCTATGCTCCCCCCTCCCCCCCTCCCCCCCCCCCTCGGCGGCGTCGGTTGTGTGAATGTGTGTGTGAATGAGATGCGGCCGGATTGTCGATGAATATTTCCGAGGAGACTAACCATGCGGGACCAATAATCCCGTGACCAGGGTGTACAGCTATGCCAGTACCTGACCTCTGCGGCGTAATAAACGGAACCGTAAGTCTGCCCCTTGGGGCAGCAAAGACCGTGTGAAACCGCATGTTCAACGTGGGAAGGCCGCTGGCTCTGTACTGACTGGAGCCTATCCCGGAGTTGAAGTCGGCAAAATGGGCGCATGTGTGGAGGATTACCTGACCAGTATTTCCTCATATCCTGCTAGGGGGAATATACTCTAGCACCGTCTATCCCGAGGTCCGGTTGTGCGGGTAATCGGATCACTACGCGTCCATTCGATAGGGGTGACGTTAAACCTATAGCATCATTTTTCTTGTAACCTTTTTTTTGTAGAGTCTTTTCATGCGAATAGGGTTGGTCACCCGACAAACGCTTCTCGGCTTTCGCACGCGTAATTAGGGATTTTTTACCAGCGGAGATAGATGCCCATCTGCGGATGGGCTGCCACGATGGCCGAACCGTCGTAAGACTATTACGTGTGACGTCCCGTCCTCGCCCATTCCTACACGCTGTCCAGCGCCACGTCGTTCGCTGTTCCGCCGCTAGAGGTCCTCTGTTTCCTCTGTTTCTCACAAGTACTCAAATCAAGCCTCTTTTCAATATATACAATTTCCATACATCCTCTAGCATCCCCAGCGTCTAGGGCAAGGGACTGTCTACGCAGCCCTACTGATGAGTCTGCAGGCAGCCCCGAGACGAAACGCTCCCCTTCCTCTTCACCCTTCTCCTTACCGCCCCAGCCCCAGTAAAGTCTTTGCAGTGGCACCCAGGTGCGTATACACTTAGACTTGGGGCAAGAACTCACATTATTGTACGGTCCACCTTAGGGCTGGACGTAGCATACGACACATTATTATGGACGTACCAAAACCGAGAACTGACAGTGTATCCAGAGATGGAACAATTACTGTGTCTGTGGCGAGCACAGTAGGTTGGCCCCGCAATCGCCAAGTGTAGGGCAGCCAAGTTTGCTGTCGTGAATGTGGAGCGAGTTGAATTGACTCGCTTCAAGTCCCCTAATACTGGGGACATTATTGAGAAGGAGGGTGCGGCCGGGCCGTCCTCGTCAGGGGCGAAATCCCTGTCGAGGGCGTCCATGGTGCCATCCCTCGCGTCCGTTGTTGGGGAGATGGTGATCTCCCCCACTCCCGTCGATGAGCCAGAGTCAGATGGCTCAATAACTGGTCCTCTTCCTGTCAAACGGAAGAGGGGCAGGCCGGCTACGACCGGCTTAGGTGTTGGCCCGCTTGCTCGCAAGCACGAAGAGCAGGCGCACGGCAAGCGCGAGAATGAGGAAGAGGAGGACAAGTACATCCTTAACACCTCTATACCGGCGCCCTCTACGGCCAAAAGCCGTATGTTAGAGAGCCGCTTCAGGGAGGAAATGTCGGTAGCCCCAACGCCGACAATCAGTGCCGAGTTGCTGGTGCACATCGACGCCGTCAAGAAGGTGGCGGCGTGCTCCAGAAACTTAAAAGGAACCTTCGTGAAGAAGCTCAACAAGGCGGCAGCTGCGATCAAAGTCGCTGTGATCACGCTCACTCTGAGAGCTAGCGACTCAGGGACATCAGGACAAATGGAGGAACTCCGGAGGGAAATTCAATCCCTCCGGATGGAGAAGAAGCTTCTTCATCAAAAGGTGGAGGAATTAAGGTGCACAAAAGCACCTTATGCATCGTCCCCGTGTGCGCGACCGCCGCTCTCCCCGGTCAGGCGCTGGGCTTTGCCACCGCCGTCATCGCCCCGGGTACGTTCGCCCGCAAGGGTGGCGAGGATTTTTGAAGGAGGAGAGGCGAGCGTGTCGCAGGGCATACCCCAAGAGACCCTAGAGGAGAGGGTGTCTCGCGTCGTCGCTGAGAAGTTGTGGGTCCTTGGAGTTTACCAAGCTCCGCAAGCTGATGTTGGTCCGTCTTCTGCACCCCCCATGGTGCAGAAGGCAATTAAGCAGCAGAAAAAGGTGGGGCGTAAGGCGGAACCAACCGCTACTCCACCTAGTAGCAGCAGCAGCAGCAGCAGGATCATCCCTGCAAAGGCGATTGCCCCGGCTCCCTCCACACCGGCTCAGAGTTCTCCCTGGGTGCAGGTTTTGGGGCGAAGAGCCAAAAAGGCTGAGAAGGAGGGTCCTAAAGGCCCTCCCAAACAACACAGAGGGGCAACTGCATCCGCCTCGCCTCCGAAGAAGGCTGGCCCCGCCCAGAAGGCCCCAGTTTCCAAGCGGCGCCCCCCAAGACGGCTGCGGTCGTCATCACCTGACCAGATGGGCAATACGGTGAGACGATCCGTGTGGCTAGGGAGAAAATCGACCTGGCCGCCCTGGAAATACAGAACATGCGCGTCAAACGCGCTTTTAGCGGTGCTCTCCTCCTCGAGATCCCAGGGGCCGAGGGGGCACAACAGGCGGACACCTTGGCCTCCCGTATGAGGGAGGTCATAGATGAAAAAGAAGGTGTGCGGATTGCTCGCCCCGTTAAAAAGGGCGAGCTTAGAATACGGGGTTTAGATGACTCCGTCACGGCGGAGGAAGTTCTCTCTGCCGTGGCGGAACATGGGGCATGTGACCCCTTGTTAGTTAAAGTTGGGCCAATCAAGATGGCCCAACGCGGGTTGGGCACTGCATGGGTGCAGTGTCCTCTGGCAGCGGGAATCAAGATCGCCGCTTCCAAGACGTTAAAGGTAGTAGGGTGGGTGATGGCCGGCGTCGAGTTGCTGGACTCGTCCTCTTCAGTGCTTCAAGTGCCTGGAGAGGGGGCACGTCCAGAGTCAGTGTAGCGGCACTGCTGATCACAGTGACCGCTGCTATAGGTGTAGCGACGTCGGCCACAAAGCTCGGGAATGTAATTCCCGAATGGGGTGCCCAGTCTGTGCGGATCTTTGTCTGCCAGCAGACCATCGAATCGTCAGGCCCAGAACATGTTTGTCCATGGCCTGGCGGAGCGTGATTGTGAGTTAGGGATCGCGTCCGAGCCGTACCGTGTTCCACAGGATGACCCACGCTGGGCATCGGACACGGGCGGCTCGGTCGCGATATTTTGTGCAGGTTCTACCCTCCCCTTTTCCGCAGTGGAGAAGGGGACATGTTTTGTTTGTGTGGAGTTGGGGCCCATCTCCGTGGTTGGGGTGTACATCTCCCCAAACATTGGCCTCGCCTAATATGAGGATGTTTTGGACGGTGTGGCGGACAGTGTCTCTCGCATTGCACCCCGTCTAGTTATGGTTGTCGGGGACTTCAATACTAAATCGGAGCATTGGGGTTCCCGGAGGTGGAACGCGAGGGGCGAAGCCGTTGAAGAATGTGCGGCGGCACTTAAACTGTGCCTGTTAAATACAAGCACAACAAGTGCGTGCGTGCGGCGGCAGGGGGAGTCCATTGTGGACTTGACTTTTGCCACCCCCTCCGTCGCACGCATCGTGACGGGCTGGCGGGTGTTAGAAAGCGGAACACTCGGATCATGTCTATATTAAGATTCGTCTCTCCAACCCCCGCCAGTTGACCCAGGGCCGCCAACCCACCAGTGGAGAAAACCACGGAGATGGGCACTCCACCGATTAGATGAGGATAGGTTGGTGCCTGCCGTTCTCCTGACTACATGGCCGAGGATTGAGCCCTCCGGGGAACTTGATCCCCGTAATGAAGTAAGCTGGCTCCGGGGCATGTACACGGACGTGTGTGACGTGTCCATGCCCCGGGCGAAGATATGCCCTCGGAAGGCGGCGTACTGGTGGTCGTCCCATATTGCCGAGTTACGGCGTATCGCGACGGCCACCAGGCGCCAGTTCACCCGCGCTCGTAGACGCGGTGGAGCCAGGAGGACGGTAGAGACTTACGAGGCGTACCGTGTTGCACGGTGCTACCTGGTAGTTGCTATCAAGAAGGCCAAGGCCAGAGCTTGGGAGAAACTTCTAGCCTCTCTTGACCCTGATCCCTGGGGACGCCCTTACCGTATGGTTTTGGGCAGACTTCAGCGTAGGACGTCCTCAGAGACGGAGTCCATGGACCACCAGGTCCTGGAACACGTGCTGAGCACTCTCTTCCTGGAGGACCGGGAGGGAGCCTGTTTAGATTGGAACCTCCCCCTTCTGGGGGAGATGTTTGGTGAAGACCTGGGGGTAACCCAGGAGGTAATGTCCAGGGCCGCCGGTAAGGTTGGGGGTGTACTTGGCCGAGTAGTAGCTCTGTCCTTGGCCTTCGTGTGGGACCGCCTGAGGCAGCTCTTTACAGGCTGTTTCAGGCTGGGTATTTTCCCCAACGAGTGGGGTCAAACCAGGCTCGTCCTGCTCCCAAAAAAGGGCAGACCAGCGGGCACCCCTTCGGCCTATAAGGCCTTTATGTTTGCTGGACGAGGTGGGTAAGCTCTTTGAAAGAGTAATTGCCAACCGCCTCGTCCAGCACCTGTCCCGGATTGGCCTGGGCCTCCACAAGGAACAGTATGGATTCCGCGAGGGTCGTTCGACGGTAGACGCAATTCTACGAGTGAAGGCCCTCGCGGAATCGGAAATGGATAGGGGCAGAGTTTTGTTGGCGATTTCTTTAGACATAGTCAATGCCTTCAACACCCTGCCCTGGATGGTGGTGGGGGAAGCGATGAGATACATCGTGGAGGTAATCCGGAGTTACTTCCGGGACAGGCGACTCATATACCTCGTCAA
Source organism: Hedychridium roseum (assembly GCA_963989215.1). Lineage (NCBI taxonomy): Eukaryota > Metazoa > Arthropoda > Insecta > Hymenoptera > Chrysididae > Hedychridium > Hedychridium roseum. The sequence continues at coordinate 2,040,492 of OZ022304.1, read as the reverse complement.
AAACGGAGGATTTTGCCGGAGGGGTATTTCGTGCGGGGTTCCACAGAGGTCCGTCTTGGGCCCGCTCCTGTGGAATCTCGCATACGACCGTGTGTTGAGGTCTGCCCTCCCCCTCGGTTCATCCGTAGTGTGTTACGCCAGTGACACACTAGTGATGGCCGGGGGGGAGACGTGGGAGGAAGCCATAGCCATGGCCAACTTGGCGGTGGCCTGCGTCGTGTGCACAATTAAACACGTGGGTCTGCGGGTGGCCACCCAAAAGACAGAGGTGCTGTTTTTCAGCGCCAAATCAACGGGGTAAGCCTCCCGCAGCCCACGTTTTTGTGGATGATGAGCTCGTCGCGGTGGGGGTCCAGATGCAATATCTGGGTCTCCAGTTGGATGGTCGGTGGAGTTTTGTCGGCCACTTTGACCGTCTTGGCCTCAAGACCATGGGAGTAGCTTCGGCCCTTGGTCGACTGCTCCCCACCCGTGGTGGTCCGGGCGTCCGGGTGCGCCGGTTTTTTGCCAACACCGTTCTTGCCGCAGTAATGTACGGCACCTCCGTCTAGGCGGCCTCCATGCTGGAGGATCGCCGCATCATTCGTCTGATGCGTCGCATCCAAAGGCTGGTTGCCGTGCGGATTATACGGGGGTACAGAACGGTGTCCGGAGAGGCGGCCTCGGCCCTGGCGGGTCTGCCGCCCCTGGAGCTTCTCGCCTGTTTGTACGCAGATGTGTACATACAACTGCAGGAGCTCCGGGGATAAGGCGTTGTTTTGATCCCCAGGGTCGACGCCGCGGTTAAGAGTCAAGAACCCCGAAACAAGATCGGGGGCACGTGGCGCCGGGGCCATCCAGCCCCGTTTCCGGCAATAGCTGGAGCGGGGATACGGCGAGCTCAGTTTTAGGATGACGTGAATACCACCGGACACGGTTGTTTCGGTGAGTACCTGCGTCATATCAGGAAGGAGAGCACGGCGCACTGTCACCACTGCGATGACGGCCACCAAGACACGGCGCAGCACACGCTGGCAGTTTGCCCAGCGTGGTGAGAAGAGCGCCGTGTCCTCGTGAGGTGTGTGGGGAGGAATTTGTCCCTCCCAGCACTGGTCAAGGCCATGCTGGGAGGGGAGACACAGTGGAAGGCCGTCGCCTCCTTCTGTGAGACAGTCATGTCCCAGAAGGAGGCGGCGGAGCGGGAGCGTAGGGGGATAGCCTCTTGGGTCGACGACCCTTGGGCGGGGGGACCGGAGGTGGTAACCCACGTAGGAGAGCGTAGCTCCCTCCGTGGGCCCACCTTCGTCACCCTCCCGACGCGGGACGTTTTTGGGGCTTAGGCCCCGGGAGTCGGCGATTACCGCGCGGGGACGCGGCCTTCGGCTCCGCTCCTTATTTGAGGGCGGGTGAGGGGGGCGATGGTCCCTCCCTCATCGAGGATAGGTGCTCGTTTTGTCGGGCAGGGGCGGGGAATTTCCCCTTCCCCCCGGGTTAGGATAGGTGCGAGGGTCCCCGGAAGTACTACCTTGTAGTTCCCGGGGGCCCCCAGCATGCACCTGAAGACGGCCATCCGACGGGTTTTTAGTGGGTAAGAATCCCACATACCCCCTAGTCCCTCCCCGGGACCTGGGGGGATCTTTTCGAAGATTTTCCTGTCGTAAAAAAAAAAAGTGGTTGGTGTCCTCCCCTTCGCGATGTGCCACCCTATCGTGGTGAAGGGGCTTGTGTGGCTCTATGAAGAAACAGGCTATGCCGACGGGGCTTTGGCCCCTGGCAGGCGGGCCAATGCCGGATTGGCTGTTTCCGAGAGTCCAGAGACTAAGAGCACACCAATCACGGGGTAGGACGAGCTCCTTAGCCTTGGCTGGCAATCGTCCTAGGAGAAGGAAAACTCCGAAAATAAACCAATTTCTTTACTATATGGTATATCGATCTTCAAAGAAGAGGAGTTACCGTCTCAGGGGTTTCGGACCCTCAGAAGCCGGCGTGGGCGGGGTATTGTACCTGCAACCCCTTAGTCGTTATCCCACGAAGGGCTATCCATCGCGTTGCCGGCGAGCGCGGTGGAGACATATGCTATCGCTGATATGTCTGTACCATCCGGTGCCAAGACCAAGCTGGCTAATGTCAGTTTGGAGCGGCTTGACAAACCGATTAAACTACCCCTACGATCCACCTCGAGGGGTACGGGAAGTTCCCAGTCGGGATGTTTCGACTCGGCTTTGATGCCGTCCAGGTTGGCGGCAGTTGTAGGACGGTCGGGATGAGACCGTCCTCGCCGTCTTCAGTCACGTCCATCACCACCAGGATTGAGGCACTGGAGTTTAATAACGGGGATTCAAAACATACTGTCTCTGCCAAGGGCCTCCTACCGGCCAAGAGGAAGCGCGGTCGGCCTCCAACAACAAGCCTAGGCGTCGTAGTCCTAGCTAAGCGGCTTGAAGAAGAAGCACGCAAAAAGCGGGAGAAGAGAGAAGAAGCGGTAAGATTGGTGATCGATCCCTCTGTACTAGCCCCCTCCATGGCCAAAAGCCGAATCTTGGAGGCGAAGTTCAGAGAGGCCCCAACAGCGGCCATTAATGCTCAGGTGTTTGAGCAAGTCGACGCCATTAAAAATGTTGCGGCGCACTCGGGCACACTCAAAGGAGAGCTCGTAGGCAAGCTCTATAATGCGGCTGCTGCCATTAAGGTTGCCATGACCACCGTTTCCCTGAAGGGCATTCCTTCAAGATTAAGTGAGCAGGTGGAGGACCTCCGGAGGAATATTCAATCCCTCCGGATGGAGAATAAGCGCTTCCAAGAAGATATGGAGCGGATGCGGCGCGTCTCAGCTCCCCACGCGTCACCACCAAGGGCACGACCGTCGAGATTTCGGCCTCGCCGCCGCCGATACGCGTTCGGGCGCGTTCGCCGGCCGGTGTAGAGAATAGGAAGGCCGAGATGCGAGACAACTCGGACAACATCCTGGAGGAGGAGATGTCCCGCATCATCGCTATTACGAGCCCTATCATCGATATTATGGGCGAAATATTTGTGTGTCCCCATTTCTGCACCTCCCGTGGTGCAAAGGGCGGACAAGAATGGGTTCAATCTCCCCTGTCTGTGGCAGTTAACTTCGCCGTAGACAGGGTACTACCCCCATCGGATGGACCAGGGCCAGAGTCGACCTCCTGGACATGCGACCTCTCCATTGCTTCAAGTGCCTGGAAAGGGGGCATGTCCAGAGCAAATGCAGCGGAACTGCAGATCGGAGTGACCGCTGCTATAGATGTGGGGACGTCGGTGACAACGCCCGGGACTGTACAGCCCGGGTACGGTGTCCAGTCTGCGCCGACTTGGTTCGGCTAGCGGACCATCGGATGGGCGGGGTTAAATGTAACCCACCCAAGAAGAAAGGTGGCGGTGATACCGGCAAGAAGCTGACCTTCTTGGCCTCAATTTCTCGGTCCACCGTCCCTGGGGGTTCGGGAAAAGGGTTGGGTGAGGGGAGCGCCAAAACCTCCCCTCCTTTGTGTGTAGTTGTGGGCAGCTGTGTTGAGGAGAACGAAGTTGGCCGGGAGGATGGCGAGAAGCACACGTAAATGTCTCTCAGTATCGTCCAGGTCAACTTGAACCTTGCGTGGTTGCGTGTTAGACATTGCGTCCGAGCCGTACTGCGTCCCACCGGACGACCCACGTTGGGCGTTCGACGCGGACTGCTCGGTTGCGATATTTTGTGCAGGTTCTACCCTCCCCGCAGAATCGTACCCCGTTCAGTTATTGTCGCCGAGGACTTGAATGCTAAGTCAGGGCATTGAGGTTCTCGGCGACGTGACGCGAGGGGCGAGGGCGTTGAGGCCTGATAAACACAGGCACAAAAAGTACGTGCGTGCGGCGGCAGGGGAGTCCATTGTGGACTTGAGTTTTGCCGCCCCCTCCGTCGCACGCATCGTGACGGGCTGGCAGGTGCTGGAGAGCGAAACGCTCTCTCATCATCTCTACATAGAGATTCGTCTCTCCAACCCCCGCCAGTTGACCTACAGCCGTCGACCCACCCGTGGAGAAAAACCACGGAGATGGGCACTCAACCGGCCTCGATGAGGACGGGCTGATGGCCGCCGACCTCCTGGCTACGTGGCCGAATATCAGGTATAAATATAATATAATATATAATTATAATATATAATATAACATAATATATTATAATATAAATAGGTATAATATATAAATCGAGTTCCGCTGGCTCCGGGGTATGTACACGGACGTCTGTGACGTGTCCATGCCTCGGGCTAAAGCCTACCCCCGGAAGGCGGCGTACTGGTGGTCCGCCTTTATCGACGAGCTATGTCGCATTGCGAAGACCACCAGGCGCCGCTTCACCCGCGCTCGAAGGACTTGGACTTGCACCTCTTCCGAAGAGTCGGCGGTGTCCCATTGACCGCACTAAATAGAGGACTAATGATAGGGAGAAAAGATTAATTGAAAAGACAAACAATTAATTTAGGCTTCAAAGGATGTTCAAACATATATATATGGTTTATCTCCCCGCAACTTACATGGATTTTGGTTAAGGTGTAACTTCCTCAAAACGCTTGCCACTCCTCAGCGTAACGTTCTGACAATTCGTAACGGTCCTCGTGGTTCAAAAGTTTTGCGACCCGAGCAATAGATAGACGTTGTCTCTACGACGGTTATAGGGCGACTCTCTTGGCTTCGCCGCTCGCGTTGCTTATGTGGCATTGGGCATACTAACACTTACGCGTTTGTACGCATGGGCTGCGCGAACTGACACATGGACGACGCTATTCCTTTACTGGAATGTTCGGGTGACCGTTACGATTCCTTTGTCTCAATCGAGACATGAATTATCATAATTCTCAAACGAAATTATTTCATTCCAAGATTTTGATAAGCATATGTTCGGATTATTGTTCTTGAAAATTTACGCATGTCTGTTTGTCAATTTGAGTAGTCACACGTACACGTTTACACGTTTGTACACGTACACGTTTGCGGGAAGTTTATTGTATCAATATCCACCAAATCGCCCCTGTAGAATCACGCTATAGTGTTCGTGACATATAATTTTTTGACACCCTGTACAACGTTCGGCCCTTTTGTAAAGAAATTTTCTAAGCAACAATTAATTTTTAGCACGGTTCATCCCTTTTAATGCTCTAGTTGAAACGAAATTTAAATATTACGCATATTCAACAGTCTCCTTCGCCAAATGTATGCGAGTCTTAACCGTTGGCCCAGAGTCCTCGATGTCACGGCCAAGGCCAAGTTTGTTTTGCCTCGCAACGTAATTCCACGAAACGTTGTGTTGACTACCGCAATGTCTCGGCAACGATATTTCAATATGTATGGACCTTTGTCCCTAAATTCTTTGTCGCTATGCCATCCTTGAGATCGAAACAATCAAAATTTAATTTAATTCAATCAACGTAAATCGTAATGTCTCGCTGCGCGAGGTAATTGTTGATAATATTTCTCTCTTTTTCTTTTCAGGTTTCCCCTCTCGGCGGACAGCAACCAAAGGTAAGTACTAGATTTTAATGGACAGGTAAGTATGTTGCTAATGATCAATGATTATTGCAAGATAACGACAATTGCATGTTCGGAATTACAGATGCATCATTTCAGGTTCTCTATAGTAATGCATGATTCTCAATGTTCGCGACAGAATGTCTAGCTATTGCTACAAAACAAGGCTAACGGACAATGCTCAGTCCTTAGTTATTCTACCAATGCAATTCCAAAAATCCTACCAACAACGGCATTAGGGAAGGTGTTGCGGTCCCGCTATACGTTCTCGCCATCCGCGATCCCAACACATATTACAATTATAAATGACATACCCCACCAATTCGCGGTTGCGCCGATTGTCGCGGCATATCATTTAAACGATACGTAACGTAACACAACGATACGTAACAAAATTTTTAATTTTGAATGGACTGTTGATAGTTCGAGTGAACAGTCAACAGTCCCGGCCTAAATTCCACGCACATCTATCCTGACATTCCCACCTTCAGCCATTTCATTAGGCAATATTGGGAGGTTTACTATGTGCCTCGCCTAATCTCACTTAAATTTTCGCGCAAAGGTCAATCCGAAATGTGTTAGCCACTGTTTTAAAGGCTTTATGGTCATGGTTCGTAAATGTCCTCGCTTTGTGCCACCTTCCTCACCGCTGCGATTCGTTTTGTAACGGGCGATTGCGGCTGCGCCGATCAACGTCCGGCTACACCCCCACCGGTGGAGATGTTTGGTGAGCACCTGGGGGTAACTCAGGAGGAGCTGGCCAGGGCCGCCGGTAAGCTCGCGGGGCGTCGCAAAGCCCCCGGCCCTGACGGTTGCACTTGGCTTTGTCCTTGGCCTTTGTGTCGGATCGCCTAAGGTAGCTCTTTACTGGCTGTGTCAGGTGGGTGATTTTCCCCAGCGAGTTGGTTCAAGCCAGGCTCGTCCAGCTTCCGGAAGGAGGCGGAGGAGCGGGAGCGTAGGGGGGTGGCCGCCGTCGGTTAGCCCTCGGGCGGGATGGCCGGGGGTGGTACCTCACGTAGGAGAGCGTAACTCCCTCCGTGGGCCCACCTCCGTCACCCTCCCGTCGCGGAACATTTTTGGGGCTTAGGCCCCGGGAGTCGGGGATTACCGCGCGGGGACGCGGCCCTCGGGTCCGCTTCCTATTTGGGGGCGGGTGAGGGGGGGGGATGGCCCTTCCCTCATCGAGGATAGGTGCTCGTTTTGTCGGGCAGTCTCCCCTCAACATTCAATCACCTCAGCATTCAACACCGTGCATTGGAAGGAAGTGGGGGAGGCGATGCGCTATCATCACTTTCCGCGCTTCCTCGTGGAAGTTGTCCGGAGTTACTTCCGGGGCAGGTGACTTATCTACCCGGTCAAAACCGAAGGTGTGTGTAGAAGGGGTGTTTCGTGCGGGATTCCACAGGGGTCCGTATTGGGCCCACTGCTGTGGAATCTTGCATATTCGATTTGCATACTGTTGAGGTCTGCTCTCCCCCTCGGTTCATCCGTGGTGTGTTACGCCGATGACACTGTGACGTCTAGGTAAGTGAGCCGTCTATTAACCCGCAAAACTCGAAACATGATCACACCCTGACATAACTCTATGTATTATATTTTAACCACACTATATTCTTTTCGTTTTTATATATAAAGGGGTGTAATGACGTGGGGGGGGGGGGGGGGGTGGAAAAATTTCGGAGTCTTATCGGCTCATATTACAAGATGAGATAATAAGATAAGATAAGATAAGATAAGATAAGGATAAGATAAGATAAGGATAAGATAAGGATAATTGAAGATCACTAAAATATTCACGCAACTATTTAGAAACGCACAACGATTATTTATAATATATAAAACAGAATAAATGATGGATGCGGTCCTGCAGTACGAGGATGGTAAAATAGGAACGGCCCTGCAAAAGCAAGCAAGTATGTGAGACATATTTATACCTACGTAAGCAAGCGATCCGAACTCGCGTGAGAGCGCTGACATTGCAAATCTGATTCCCGCCTCGCATTGTCTCCGAGCACTGGTATGCACACGTGCACTATCAACTCAGGTAACACTGATTAGATTAGCAGTCCGTCTCCGAGCATCGGTATGCCCACGTGCACCGCCGGGTTGGATAACGCTGACGAGATACGATGAGCGCGCTGGCTTTTGGGAACGCAGACGTCGCAGTTCTGTATCCGCTGCATCCGTGGCATTGCTGACGTAGTCTTGCACACAGCACATCAGTCCCCACTCGCTAGTTTACCTCCTCCACGATACCGCGCATCATGATTGGTTCCCCACCATTCGAGCCGACCTTCCCCACTACTCTGTTACGTACCGAGGTTGCGAAGGAAGGTAATCGTTCCAGTCAGTCATCGCCGAACATTCAACCTTAAAGGTTCTAGTACACAGTCATCGCCGAACATTCAAACCTTCTAGTGCAGTTCTAGTGCAGACAAAGTAAACCAACTTTGAACTACCTTCAAGCCTCGAGTGTAAGTTAGAAATAGTATTATTGCGTTGACTCTGCGGACCGAGCGTACGCGTCAATTTGTTCTTCGCAGATTCTGAAAGACATGCCTGCTCGTGTCATTAAGAGACGCAGAGGAGGCAAGAAAGTTCTTGCTCGCCGTCTTCGGCCGATCTTACGCCGCCTTGAAGCCAGTCTATCCCAACGCGAACGAAATCCCCAGCCTTCAGGATAGGATTCTCAGAGCGACAGTCCTCCGCAATCAGCCGAAATTCCCGTTCTTGCCTGTTTGCCGCAGTTGAAACCAGGATTTTCGGACAGCGACGAATTGTCCCCAATTCCGGGTTCTAGTAACTCCCCTCAGTCCTCTCCTCTGAAAACGAAACAGGACTATACCTTTGAAAACCTACAGTCCTTATATGGATCTATCCACACTCATTGTTTCTCCTTTATTCCTCCCCCATCTACTGTCCAAATAGAAGAGATTCCTGATTCCCAACCATTACCAATTCCCTCCTACATGGCAGATCTTGGTTTCACTTTAGATGCAGCTCCAAGACCTACCAACTCCGCATCCCCTAACACCGGAATCGGACATTGAAGTCATCACCCTCACTGACGACGACGACCATTAATCGTAGTTCCTACATTATCTTGAACTTGTACTTATAGCTAATATGCGATATTTTAATAAAACCTTTTGGTGATACTTTGTAAATCGTGATTGTTTCTTTACTTATTTCGTTGACTTCTGCGTTGCGGGCTATTTGCGCCTCATCCCAGGTAAATCGTGTGTTAACGCGTTGATCAAAAAGAGGCAATAACCGTCTAGAACCTGAGCGGCTCCCTGGAGGACATGACAACACACTAGTGATGGCCGGGGGGGGAGACGTGGGAAGAAGCCATAGCCATGGCCAACTTGGCGGTGGTCTGCGTCGTGCGCACAATTAAACACGTGGGTCTGCGGGTGGCCACCCAAAAGACTGAGGCGCTGTTTTTCAGCGCCAAATTAACGGGGTAAGCCTCCCGCAGCCCACGTTTTTGTGGATGGTGAGCTCGTCGTGGTGGAGGCCCAAATGCAATATCTGGGTCTCCAGTTGGATGATTGGTGGAGTTTTGTCGGCCACTTTGACCGTCTTGGCCGAAAGGCCATGGGAGTAGCTTCGGCCCTTGGCCGACTGCTCCCTAACCTTGGTGGTCCTGGTGGCCGGGTGCACCGACATTATACCGGCATCGTCCTTGCCGTAGTAATGTACGGCGCCCCCGTCTGGGCGGCCTTCATGCTAGAAGATCGGAGCATCGTTCGCCTGATGATGCGTTGAGACCGGGCACCGGTCAACGCCAACGACGGATGTTGCCTACCGTCCGCATAATCCTTGCGGGCGAGGAGGGTGGAGACAGCGACTCGACCGACTGGCCGATGTAGATCCAGACTGATATGAGGGAGAAACGAAGACTGGACCGACCGTTGAACAGAGGAATGAGAGAAGGAGAAATGCGGAACGGGCATACCCGACACTTCCCACCAAACGGATGAGGGAAAGCCCCAGATAAGTCTGCATACCGTTTTGGAAGCCGCGAACTATTGACGCACCGTTAGCAATGGTCGTCAATAGTTCGATCTAAATTCGGAAAGTTTAACAGTGTTATGTATCGTCCCTTTGCGGGCAATGTACCAAGCTTTGACTTACCTGTGTTAAGTTCCGACGCTGAAGCCTACCCAAAACCATACGATACGGGCGTCCCCAGGGATCAGAGTCCAGGGAGGCCAATAATTCCTCCCAAGCCGTGACCTTGGCTTTCCTTATCACTACCACGAGGTCGCACGTCTACTACGAGATCGCTACTACGAGATCGCTACTACGAGGTCGTAGGTTTCTGCTGTCTTCCTGCCTCCCCCGCGTCTACGAGCGCCTGGTGGCAGTCGCGATACGCCGTAACTCGGCGATATCGGACGACCACCAGTACGCCGCCCTCCGGGGGCATGTCTCCGCCCGGGGCATGGACACATCACACACGTCCGTGTACATTCCCCGGAGCCAGCTTACTTCATTCCGGGGACCAAGTTCCCCGGGTGGCCCAATCTTCGGCCATGTAGCCAGGAGAACGGCAGCCATCAACTTATCCTCATGTACACGGTGGAGTGCCCATCTTCATGGTTGTACATCACGTACTGGGCAGCGGCTCTGCTGACGGGGGTTGGAGAGTTGAATCTCAATATACATATGATCAAAGAGTGTTTCACTCTCCAACACCCGCCAGCCTGTCACGATACGTGCGGCGGAGGGAGTTGCAAAGGATAAATCCACAATGGATTCCCCTTGCCGCCGTCCGCACGTACTAGAATTACCCGTATTTAATAAATATAAATTAAGAGCCGCTACCCATTCCTCAATGGCCTCGCCCCTCGCGTTGAGCCGCCGGGAACCCCAAAGCCCAGATTTGGCACTGAAGTTCCCGGCGACGATAACTGGTCTGGGTGCTATACGGTGGACAATGTCCGCCACTCCGTCTAAAATAACTTCACACTGGACGAGGCCGATGTTTAAAGCCTCTCCTTAAACGAGAAGGGGAGGGACGAACCAACACATAAAATCGCGACCGAGCCGCCCGAGTCCTATGCTCAACGTGGGTCATCATGCCATGGATGAACATGCCTGAGCCTGACGGGCGTGGTTAAGGTTGGCCTGAAGGATGCCGAGAAGCACATGTAAATGTCTCTCGGCATCCTTGTTTGGACATTTACATGTGCTTCTCGGCACCCTCCCGGCCAACTTCCATACCCTCGGATGGGGAACCCACCCCTACAGACAAAAGAGGGGAGGTTTTGACGCTCCCCTCACCCACCGCTTTCCCCGAACCCCCTGTGATGGTGAGCCGGGAAGTCGATGCCAACGAGGTCGATTTCTTCCCGATGCCACTGCCGCCCTTCTTGTTGGGCGGGTTGCATTTCGACACGCCCATTCGATGGTCTGCTGGCAGACCAAGATCGGCACAGATTGGGCACCGCACTCGGGAATTACATTCCCGGGCTTTGTGGCCGACGTCGCCACACCTACAGTGCCGCTACACTGACTCTGGACGTGCCCCCTCTTCAGGCACTTGAAGCACTGAAGACGGCGGTCATCCAGTAAGTCGACGCCAGCCCTCACCCACCCAACACAAATAGTCTTGCCAGCGGCAATTTTCAGTGCCACTGTCAGAGGACATTGCGCCCATACGGTGCCCAGTCCACGTTGGGCCATGCGAATAGGCCCAACTTAAATTAACGAGGGGTCACATGCCCCGGAGAAAGTGCTCTCCGCCGTGACGGAGTCATCTAAGCCCCGAATACGCAGCTCGCCTTTTTTAACAGGCCGAGCTATCCGGACACCTTCTTTTTCCCCAATGACCTCCCTCATACGGGAGGCCAAGGTGTCAGCATGTTGTGCCCCTTTGGCCACTTGGATAGTTACACCCCCCTGAGTGGGTTAGAGTGGGCGCATGATGTATGCAGGGTGTATTTAGCAATTTCGAAGCGATGCGTTATCACCGCTTCCCCCGGTACCTCGTGGAGAAAATCCGGGAGTATTTCCGGGAAAGATTTCTTTCGTTCCGACAAAGTCGGGTTTTGTTGGTCGAAGGGAGGTATCATGCGGGGTTCCACAGGGGTCAGTCCTTGGTCCGCTCCTGTGGAATCTCGCGTACGGCCGCGTTTTAAGGTCTGTCCTTCCCCCCGGTTCATACACCGTGTGCTATGCCGATGACACATTGGTGATGGCCGGGGGGGGGGAGAAGTGGGAGGAGGCCGTAGCCATGGCCAATTTAGCGGTGGCCTGCGTCGTGTGCGCAATTAGGAGCATGGGTCTGCGGGTGGCCCCCCAGAAGACCGAGGCACTGTTTTGTAAGCCTCTCGCGGCTCAAGTTTTTGTGAACGGACAGCTCGTCACGGTGGGGGTTCAGATGCAGTATCTGGGCCTTCAGTTGGATGGTTTTTGGAAGTTTGGTCCGCACTTCGGTCGTCTGGCTCCCAAGGCGACTTCTCCGCAACCTTGGGGGTCCTGGCGGCCGAGTGCGACATTTGTACGCCGGCACCGTCCTAGCCGTCGTATTGTACTGGCGCATCCTGTTATTGGTGCGTTGGATTCAAAGGCTGGTAGCTGTCAGAATCACACGGGGTTCTAGGACCATGTCGGGCGAGGCAGCTTTGGCCCTGGCTGGTTCCCCCCCCCCCCCCTATGGAGTTGCTCGCCGTCGAACGGGCAGATGTTTATGTCCAGCAGCGGGAGTTCCAGAGGAGGGGAGTTGCCTTGACCCCCAGGGTCGCGATCGCGCAGGCAGATCGCATACGGTAACGGGACATCAGCCATTCCAGCCCTGGAATATCCGCAGCAGCAGGGTCAACCGAGGCCGTAAGCCGGACATCTGGCAACCGCTACACCAAAGAAAACCTGTAACAAAATAAAAAAATTAAGAATACCGGACTTGACAATGCGACCTTAATAACTACGAAAGATGGGCGTAATGTACAAGAAATTCCCTCCAATATTACTTAATGAAATAGTTGAGGAGGACATATTGGGGTACATAATTTAATAAATAGGAATTGTTCCTTCTGAACAAATCATTTGAATTTCACTTACCTGTTTGTGATGTAGTTTACGTGGTTTGTTCGAGTAAATTATATGCTAGTTTCATTGCGAACAAACTAGGCAAACCGTGACGCGGAGGGCATGCGGGTATTCAGACACGCGTGACACGCGCCCCGATAATTCGTATATTTTGTAAAACGTGTTTTGTAATACAAGTTATATAGTTACGTGGCATACCATAATGTCGAAGCGGTGTTAATATTGGACATGTACCTGCGAAGTAATTAATTATTCTAAGAAAAGTGAATATCAGGTAATGAAAGTATTTAAGTGCATACAATGTATTAATTACTTATATATTTAAGGAGCGAATAATTAAAATCGATACTTACCTCATCGCGGGATCTGAAACAATTTAACTCAGTAGAGACATTAGAGGCCGTTGTTTAATCGTTGTATAGAGATACATGTATAAATTTATAATGTGCGAAAACAATGGCCTATTTACTTGCGGAATAATACTGAATCTTATTGTAAAATATGATAGCATTGTCCGTAGGGAAGATTATAATACCTGATAGACGCGTAACTAATGCGTAACGACGATGCATGGTGATATACCAACTAAAAGCGATGCATTCGTTGGCCGGATTTTTAATGAATTACAAAAGACCTGTCTACCTCCCACTCACTACCCATAGATTAAGTTATGCATAATGATAAATTAACCACAGTCTTAAAATACTAAAATTCAAAATTTAGAACAAAGAGCGAACGACTGTGGATACTTAGAATAATTTAGCGTTGTTAGCAAAGAGAAATAATAAATTCAGCCCGCGTTATAAAATTGTGTAACATCTAATCTATGAAATGACGCCCTCAGAATTTTGATACTTAATCGCAAGATTTGATTGTCCAAGATTAATAAACAAATGGAAATATTAAGTTAACTAAGACTTAAAACAAAATTCTGGACGCGTGAACGTTTAGTCTTAAGGATAGACATGAAAATTACCCCACGTAAATTCGGTTATCATCATTAGTTAATTTTTAAAAACAATTGTTAATTAAAAATGAAATTTAAAATTCTACGGTTTGATAATCGAAAATCTACGCGGGTTAAAAATCTTAAAATCGAACACAGAATACGGCTACGCGAACATAATTAAATAATTATGCATTGTTAATTAACATTACAGAAAGGTATATATACGAGCTCTCCACCGCCGCTCAAGAGTGTCGCCTATTACCCTACAAGCTGTACGTATCATTGATATGTACAGAGAGTCGCCCTTTGTACATCGGATCGACAACAGTCGTTCGTTAGTCTTGGACATAGCGTAGAGAGCAATTATTGCGTCATAACTTAACATCATCGCCGTGATACATGGTGTCGACTTGGTAGCCGAGTGGCACACAAAAGGTATCGTGTGGTACTTAGAGGGATAGATACCAAGTAAGGTATTAATTGTTAAACACTATATTGAATAAATTATTGTGTTGTTACATTAGTTAATATCTTCTATTAACCTATCTCTATCCTTAACGTCTATGCAAAAAGGGTTTATTCCCCGACTTTCGTGGGAAGTAAGGGTTTTTAATTTATTGCAGAGCTAATTAATTCATTTATTTTAGCTGAACTACTGCTTCTCACTCCCAACCTCATTCCGTCTCGCATGGTTGGCCGGCTTGACGGTAACACAGGTTGGCGACACTATGATACCAACATCTCTATCAAACGCACAGGGGAATTCCGAGAACAAGTTTCGCTGGTCTCATTCTTTGTTACATCTGTAAATCCAGCGACCGGAATTTGGATGTTTGGCCGGAAGAAGGCAAACATTGCTGGCGATCGAACCTGTTCTTCGGAATATTGTCATCTTGGTTAATTGTCCAGTCACAGGGTCGAGTCTGCGATTCGCTGTCAAGCTCGGCGGTGCGTGTTAGAGGAATGGGAAAGATCCCTTCTCACCCCGAAGACTAGGTCGGGGGCACGCGTCGCCGAGGCCATCCAACCCCTTCTCCGCACATGGACGGAGAGGAGCCACAGTAAGCTCAGTTTTTGGATGACACAGGTATTCACCGGACATGACTGTTTCGGTGAATATCTGCGTCATATCGGGAAGGAGCGCACGGCGCAGTGCCATCACTACGAGGACGGCCACGATTACACGGCCTAGCACACGCTGGCAGTTTGCCCAGCGTGGTGCGAAGAGCGTCGTGTCCTCGTGAGGTGCGTGGGGAGGAATTTGTCCCTCCCAGCACTGGTGAAGGCCATGCTCGAGGGGGAGAGACAATGGAAGGCCGTCGCCTCCTTCTGTGAGACAGTCATGTTCCAGAAGGAGGCGGCGGAGCGGGAGCGAAGGGGGGTCGTGTGTGGGGGGCGGCCGTCGCCGGTGTTCCTGGGGCCCTAGGGCGCCTGGACCGTCGACCTGGAGAGCGTAGCTCCCTCCGTGGGCCCACTTCCGTCACCCTCCCGTCGCGAGACGTTTTTGGGGCTTAGACCCCGGGAATCGGGGATTACCGCGCGGAGACGCGGCCCTCGGTTCCGTTCCCTATTTGGTGACGGGCGAGGGGGGCGATGGCCCCTCCCTCATCGAGGATAGGTGCTCGTTTTGTCGGGCAGGGGGACGAGGAATTTCCCCTCCTCCCTGGGTTAGGATAGGTGCGGGGGTCCCCGGAAGTAATACCTTGTAGCTCCCGGGGGCCCATAGCATGCACCTGAGGACGGCCATCCGACGGGTTTTTAATTGGTCCCTCCCCGGGGCCTGGGGGGATCTTTTCGAAGAGCAAGTACATAATCTATCGTAATATGGCTATGCAATGTTACATATCTTACAAATTAGGATTAGTACATTATTATAATTAATAATGTATAAGTTGACGCATTACTAATTTAGGTTTCTTGCAGGTTGTCGCAGTGATACAGGTTATTTAACCAAGATGCACTCTTAAGTAGACGCTCATTGCAGTGAATATGGTGAGTATGATAAATTACTGTGTAAATAATAATATAATAATAATGCGATAATAATAATTAATAAATACTAATCTCATGACCATAGGTTAAGTGAATGAAAGGCTGCGCCAGGGCAAGCGAAGTTTACATCTGTGTTTGCACAAAAAGGTAAGGTTGGT
The DNA here is from genome assembly GCA_963989215.1 of Hedychridium roseum. Classification (NCBI taxonomy): domain Eukaryota; kingdom Metazoa; phylum Arthropoda; class Insecta; order Hymenoptera; family Chrysididae; genus Hedychridium; species Hedychridium roseum. The sequence continues at coordinate 2,024,829 of OZ022304.1, read as the reverse complement.
GGGTACAGCCTTGTACAAAGGCTCGGCAGTCAAGGCAGGCGTAATCAACACAAATTCTCTCGATACGAAAGGAGAGCTTTTTATTTTGGAGTGAATTGACGAGTGGTATTCACAACGCTGGTTTTGGCTGCTATGGTTGCGAGCTAACTAACGATGAGTCTTCGAAATTTCCGAGAAGCTGACTTTCGGTTCCGAGAATATCACCGGTAGACAACAACGAAACATTCTCGCTCGAACGTCACGAACATATGGTTAGGTCACTCATCATGCCTAACGGTAGGCGACGTTTCGCGATCCACAGCAGTTTATAAACAATACATTTAATTCCGAACGTACCGCCCGCCGTGAATGTGTATATTCGTCAAAGTACACAACAATTAACTGTAATTTTACAACTTATAACTAGAATACATAATGCAGATGAGGTGACACATACTTGGTATTTACATATTTACAACTTATAAACTAACTCATCGGTAAGTGCAGGACGCATCACAATTTCGTCACATGACATCACATCACAACGCATCACAATTTATATCGATCCGCAGGAAGCACAGTTTAACAACAGGGCGCTTAAACTCCGAACGTGCGGTTTTGACGACACGCGTGAGATCGAACACGCCATTTAGGACGTTGTTGAAGCATATGTAAATAATCGTTCACCCATGCCCTCCAAAACCTTTCGGTTATACGCTGCACGAGCTGCCACCGCTATAACCTGTTCTCTTTTACGTCGAGAACGCTAGGTTCTGGAATCGCAACAAGATTTTCGTCGATTAAAAAATGCCCCGGAATAAGGGCGCGGTAGTCATCGGTAGCAAAGTATTCAGTTCTTCATACGTCAGCGTGTGAGAACCGATAAAGCGTTTTAGGTGATACTTGACGCTGCGCACTCCTGCTGTGACCGGGACGTTGGAGGCTGTACGGAGCGAGACTGTTTCCACTGTCTCAACGGCTCCCATCTACGTCACGGCGGTTCATTGGTAGGAGTGCCCGATCCACTATTTTAATTTTTATGTCGATCATGTGCTCCCATGGAATAGTATCCCTACTATTTCAACCAGCAGCCTTGACGCCTGGCGAACGGTGGCCGTGTCTAAATACCAAGCGCTGTTGTGTTAAAGTTTAGCCTCCATGTTTTAACTGACCGGCGGCTGGACTATTCTTTTTCGGACTTCGAATTGATGTCTGGTCGCCAGTTCGTCGTTACAGGGACGAACACCTGTTTACGGTGGTACCCCTATGTCTCCCACCGCAATTCCTTCTTCTCGGAGTGTTGAAGTCTACAGCCTCTTTCGTCCCTTGGTTTTCTTGAGACCCAACGTAATCCCCTTATAATACGTATTGTCCAGGGTCCGCTGCTTCCTGGTATCACTTCCTAGTGTGAGTACCGACTCCCAAGAAATGGGATTGGTGTGTTATAAGGGCTTTTCACAAGTAATCAACAAATTATGTTTGTTACTCCTTGCACCTTCTTTATTTGAACACCGAATACAGAACCAAGGGGTGAGGGTTTCCACTTCCTCAAGGGCTATTCCGCACTTACAAATCGTATAATATTATAATTTGTTTCGCGAACTTCTACGCCCGGTTCCGGAGTGAAGTATTTACGCGAGATCCGTAAGGTTCGACAATCTACACTCAACTGAACTCCCTTAGACTTCGCACGCTATTTAAATACATTATTTGTAGTGTTTAATTCTAGCCGATAGAATTTGTTAAATTTTGGATGCTTCCTTTATTTCAAATTCTGTGTACATTCTGTATGGATTGGGTTCCTGTTATGGTTTAATATAATTTACAATTTACACTATTTTCTATTTTTTTGTTCATATTAACTTTCCAATCCACCTAATTTATTCTTATCATATTTAATAGACTTTCTAATGGGTGATTTTGGTGGATTCGCGTCTATAACTTTATTAGTTCGATATTTAGTTATTTTCAAAAGGTTTTGAAATCTTGATCCGATAAATTTTACTATTTAGTTTCTATAACAAGTTCTATCGGTTTAGAATTTGAATTTAATGGTTGGTTTCCTCTTTATTAACTATCAGTCAGATCTTTTTATCGAGGTACAAAAATTCTCCACTCATCTCTGTTCCTTCTATCTATTATTCTTTTCGTGTGGAGGTACTTTTAATTACATCTAATGTATTTCAAACATCGGTAATTGTGTAACGGTTATTCTCTGTAAATCTTACTCCCTGGGATCGAACTATCCTACAAGATTATATTGTTTTGTTGGACGGAGAGTGGTATTTTTCTACACGTTCAGTCATTGACAACGTCTCAAATTTTTCTTTTAGTTAGGAACAATTCGAAGCGAGTTCAAAATCTACTATGTTTGAATGAATACTCTTACTGGATATTTCATAACATTTAAGCTAAGTGTGACTTATCACGATTTAATTTTTATTTTATTATTATTATAAGAAAATAAAAACATCTTTAGAAATATATTTTTGTATTTGCTGAAAACATAAACTTAAGTGATGAACAGAAATAATAAATGAAAACTACTCTAATTATCTTATGTTTAATACTAAGATGGACCAGGGTGCACGTTTAAAGACATTTGCAACGCATCCCTTATCGTTGACGATAGTTCAATGCCTGCATAAGATAGCGTGAGGTCGAGCGGATGACTGGAGTCTATGTCGTGCACCAAAGACTCTATTTCCTGTCTTCCTGCAATAGAGTTCCGGCTGCACTGCCTCCTATAGTCCGCCGAAATGTGGAGCTGCAGGAGGAGGAAAGTGCCAAACCACACGTTCGATCGATAGTTTATTTCGAAAATTCGGATCGCGAACATTATATATTTTTTATGCATTATACGAAGCATTATACGACGCGGTGAGTTCACGATTGGCGCCGTGGAATGTAGTACCGTTATCGGAATATAATGCTTGCGGCAGACCTCGACGGGATATAAAGCGATTAAAACAAGCGAGGAAAGCAACAGTGCTATAGTCGCTGACTAATTCTAAATGCAGTGCTTTTGTTGTCATGCAAACGAAGAGCGCAATGTAAGCTTTACGGGCTTTGTGACCGCGACCGGCCCCCCAGGGGCTACATCTACCGTAACTCAGTGGTATTACGGGCTTGGCGTACCCGGAGTACCCGAGCTGGTTGCCGGCGCCGAGGAGTGTAAGATTCTCACCGGTGATCATACCAGAGGATAAACGGTACCACGGGAGTCGCAGGGGCCCCCGGGATGGGAGCCTGGCCTCCGGCGATGGGTTGGACCATCGTGGTGGCAGTGGTTAGAGCCCATATCGCGGGCTAGAGACTACGTTGTCGACGAGTAGCTGCGGTACACAGCTCGGGTGCCATCCTGCAGAGATGATAGAGGTTTAGATAGGCTTCCCTTCCGACCAGAGATGATGACGAGCTTACATCCAGAATCGATCCGGAAGCGTTATGCTTCGGCAAGCGCGCGTTGATCCAGCGTACCTCGATCCCGCGCCCATGGGGAGCGTGCAGATTAGGCTCTATGAGTTTAACTGCACGTTAAACTCTTACGACGTAATGACCGCGGCCGGATGCTGTGCGTACAAGGATCGGTCCGGCATAGTCAACTCCGGTATCCTCAAATGCTCGTGAAGATTTGTTAACGGGGACGCCATGCAGGTTTCCCATGAGCTCTTCCGATCGAGCTGCTTTTTCGCGGGCGCATTTGACGCATCGGTACAGGACCGTTCGCACGGTGGCTCGCGCGTGCAGAATCCAGAATTCGGAACGAAGATAAGATAGGGTTAGTTGCGGACCACCGTGAAGAGTTTTTTCGTGAGCATGAGCTATTCTAAATGATAGTAAAGTTTACACAGAAAAGATTACACGTAAAGATTACACATAAAATTACGAGAATATTCGTATTCATGTAATCGTATTCGCGTAATCGTATTTGCATAATCAAAATTCGCCTATCAGCAAATACGCGATTACATGCCAAGTAGAGTGGTTCATGTTCGATATTTTCTCCTGTCTGAACAGAAAATATTTAATATTTCCTTTCCAAACACAAAATATCGTTCAAAAAGCAAAATTGTGGTGTTAGATTGTTGTGTTATTTATTCACATTCCAAAGTTGGTTTACATTTCTTCTGATACTTTTCCCACCATGAATTCACTTATGCCTACACTAATACTTCCTATCAAAATATAAAATCAACTGCATTTGAACTGTTCAGTCTTACTAGTAAGTTCTTATTCATCGAAGTCGTGAATTTTTAAGAAAATGAGTGATATTGATAACGAGGTTGAATCAATTAGTAATGGTAGTGACTCTATCGATTGTGTTGATGACGTTGTTAGCTCCGATCCAAAAGACACATATGAGTCTTCGCTAAACACAGGCGTTGTTAATAAACCAAGATTGTCGATTCAACATGAGTTGAATGGTACGTATTTCAAACCTTTCAATACTGATAGAGATGGTTCAAGAGAAATAAGTTCGAATAATAGCGTGACCGCTTTATGCGTCAAATGTGAGCCAAAAAAAGTCAAAGTAAAAGCTAGTAATTTGACCTTATCAAACTTTATCACGCATTTAACTCGACACCATGGTAGGGAAATGGCTCAAGATTTCAAGAATTTTCTTGCCGGTAATCGAGAGGAATTTTTTGTTTCTAACTCACATCTCGTGAGTCAAACACGTCAAAAACGTAGAAATATCTTACACCAATTTCAATTGGATAAGTTGATAGTGAAATTCATCAATGCCATGATTCCACTTAAAAAGTCGACGATCCCTCATTCAGAGACATTTTTAATTTTCTTCAAATTCAGAAAAATGGTTTAGAAATTATAAGTCGACGCTCCCTTAGCAGAAGAATCAACGAGTTGAATTAAACATGTTGAAGACATTAAGGAGACGTTGAGAGGTGATTCTTGGGTTTGTACGACGACTGATATTTTTTTTTTTATTAGGAGAGGGGAATCCATTACGGACATCAGGGAAGATGGCCCTAGTAGTGTGGGATTTCCAGTCGGTGTGTGCAAGACTGGTATACCCACTAAACCCCTCTTCTTTTCAGCTCCCCACAGCTGCACTTGTCCCGCTTTTAGCACGTCGTCAATGCAGCTGCTTTGTTGTTTATTAGCCTTCATATGCAATGCACTTACTATCCGATGTGTACTAACGGGGTGTTTCCTAGATTCATTAATTGGTTTTCCTCCTCTTCCCTTATTCGTTCATTTTCTACCATCTCTTCGTTTCATCGTCTTTCATCCTCAATTTTCCTCATCATTATATCTACTATCCAATCACTTATCAAATTCTAATTCTTTTTGCTTTCCAGCATTATCGTTATCAAATTCCTGCAATTTATTATTGTTCCTACCTCATTTTCAGCATAATTTATCATCCCCCACCATTTATCGCAGTGGAAGAGTGTATGCTCAGCCGTATCTTCATCTGCATTACAATAATATCATTTGGGGTTGTCTATTTTCCCTATTCTATGCAGGTATTGCTGGAAACACCCATGCCCCGTTAGTTGTTCCGTTATTCCAGTTTTCCTGCCATTTTGTATAAAATCTTTCTCTAATTTCAGTCAAGAACATATCTATATCGTTTAGAGCCATGTCAGAATTATGGACTTCATAGCTTTCCTTTCTTACGATTGCCAACATATTTTTTTTTTTTTTTATGTCGAGAAAATCTTCAAGAAGATACTACCAACCCCCGGGGAGGGATTGGTGGTTGTGTGACATTCTTACTCACTAAAAACTCGACGGTTGGCCTTCCTCAATGCATTAGAGGACTGCCTGGGAACTATATAATATTACATCCAGGCAGTCCCCAGCATTATAAAACTAACTCGGAGAGGGGGGCATTCAAGACAAAAGTCGCTAATGAGTACCCCCCCCCCATCAGCCCTCCCCCGCCGGCCTCTCCAGGGCCACCTCCATATTCTCCGCCCTAGGCGGAGCCTTGGGTTTCAAAGAAGTCGCCGCCTTGTTTGGCTGCGGCCTGTTCGCTATCTCTTCCCCCCGTTGGGGGGGGGGGGGAGGGGCACTTAGGGCCCCCCAAACGGTGGTTGGCTATCCTCCCAAGGTCTGCGCAATTTACCTGGGAGGTACAGTCCCGGGCCTTATGCCCCGCTACACCGCACCTGTGGCAGCGGCCCCGATAGGCGGGACCGCTGCTACAGTTAGCCACTACGTGCCCCTTCTTGATGCACCTAAAACACTGGAGGGGCCTAGCCTCCAGCATTTCTACTCTCGCCCTTGTCCATCCAATGAACAAGGGCCCTGACTTAACAACCTTGATGGCCGCGCTAAGGGGGCACCTGACCCAGAAAGTCCCAAGACCCCTGGGTGTTGCTCTGATTATACCCGCGGTGACAACGGTAGGGTCACACCCCCCAACACGTGCCATCGCGGATATCGTCTCCTTCACTATGACGAGGGATCCAAACTCCGGAGCCTAAGCTCCCGCATTTTTACGGGGCGGGCCACATTGACCCCCTCCTCCCCATATTTTTTATGGTATCCCTCATTTTATAGGCGAGGGCATCTGCCTTCGTCGCCCTCTCCTCGCCGGGGATCTCCATTAGAAGAGCCCCGGTATACGCATGATTGACCCGCAGACTGTCAATGCCGACAACCTGCAGGTCAATCGCGGCCCTAACAGTGCGGACTGCGTCCGCGTATTTGCCCTCAGGACATGTGAGGGCAATTGCTGCCGTCTTTGGCTGCCTTTTTACGGCAGCTTTCACCGGCTGCGAAGCCTTCTGCTGCCTTCTTTACTGCCTGCCGAGGCACATTGGCCTCGGTGGCAGCCGCCTTCTGCGCCCTCTTGGCCTTCTTGCCAACCACCTGCGTCCACGATTAAGTGAGGGCAGGGGTCGAAGGCCCCTCTGGGGCCTCTGGCCCCAAAACCCGCCCTTCTACGGGCGGATTCCCGGGCCTGTGGTCCACTTTGGTAAGTTACACTTCCTCCCTTCTTCTTTTTCTTCCTCTCCTGCTGTTCCACAAGTGGAGCAGGAGAAGAAGACCGCTCAATATCCCGCCCTCTGACGGGCGATCGCCACGTCCTCACCGTCGGCAATGGGGATCACGGCGGCGGTGGGCGGGACTGCCTACGTGGTGGCGATGGTGTTGCCACACGTGGAGGAGGGTCAAGCCTCACCTCCCACCACCTCTTCACCTCCTCTAGGAGGAGCCGGTTTTCCTCGCGAACGGAAGTTACCTCCCTCCGGAGGGCCTCAAGGCTTGTATTGTGCCCAGTTTGCTAGACACGACCTGCCAGGGTGATGGTGGCAGCCTTCAGGAAAATGATGGCCTCGTTCATTTTCCTAACAAAGTCGCCCTTCAAATTGTTGGAGCACGCAGCCACCTTTTTAATGGTGGCCACGTACACCAACATCTCAGCCGACTAAATATATCTTTTTAATTGGTTCACCTAGATGGGAGAACCGTATAACAAAATAGAATTAAATACCGAAACCAAAATTCTCCTTTTTGAGGATTGGGATCCTCCTACGTTTGGTAATAGTTTGGATAATGCATCTTTTACATTTGATGCCTTTATAACTGTCTCCTTAAAGTGCTCGGTCATAGAGGCAGACCTATCTAAAAAGACGCCAGGATATTTAACTTTTTTCTGCAAAGCAATCTCGACTTGGTTTACTTTAAGCTTAATCGATTTAATTCTTTTTTTCCCATTTAACAAAATTGCCTTCGTCTTCTGTCGGGCAATTTCCAAGCCCGAGCACTTCAGCCACCTGTTCACTTTATGTAAAACATAATTAGTCTTGTACTGGATCTCATATTCCCCCCTACCAGTGACCAATAGTGCAGCATCATCCGCATACCCCAGGATTCTAGCACCGTCCGGTATCTATAATTTCATAAGCCCATCTTAAGCCAGATTCCACAAGTATGGTCCTAAAACTGACCCCTGCGGAACTCTAGCTGTTATTTGATATTCGCGCATTTTCCCATCTTCATTTTTTGCATAGAGAGTTCTGTTATGTAGATAACTTCTCATCAATTTAACCATTTTATATGATACTTTGAATTTTAATCTTATACCATTATCAATATTCTGCCATCTTACCATATTGAAGGCGTTTTTACCGTCTATGAGTATCAAAAATGTTAAATTATTGTTATCTCTATCCCTTAGTTTGGCCATATTTACCATTTCCCTGTGTAACCGTCCACGCTCCCCAGGGGCTACGACTGCCGTATGGCAGTGGTAGTACGGGCTTGGCGTACCCGGGGTACCCGAGCTGGTTGCCGGCGCCGAGGAGTGTAAGATCCTCACCGGTGCTCATACCAGAGGATAAACGGTACCACGGGAGTCGGAGGGGCCCCCGGGATGGGATCCTGGCCTCCGGCAATGGGTAGGACCATCGTGATGGCAGTGGTTAAAAGCCCACATCGCGGGCTAGAGACCGTGTGTCTTGACGAGTGAGCTGCGGAGCACAGCTCGGGTGCCATCCTGCAGAGATGGTAGAGGTTTAGGTAGGCTTCCCTCCCAACCAGAGATGATGACGAGCTTACACCCAGAATCGATCCGGAAGCGTTACGCCTCGGCGAGCGCGCGCTGATCGAGCGTATCTCGATCCCTCGCCCATGGGGGCCGTGCAGGTTAGGCTCTTTGAGTAGGTACTGCACGTTAAACATTCACGACGTAACTGTAACCTTACACGGTATGCCAGACAATGCATCCTCAGCTACAGGTCCGGTCGCTAGCAGTTTTTAACCTCAAAACAACAAAGGAAAGGCCCCGATGCATTTTGGAAGGTCCTCAACGGCCCCCTTCCTGTATCGAATGCCTGTTGTGTGGGTGGTGGCACAAAATGATCTCTGTAGGATATCCCCTCAATATCCAGGGGTTCGGTGACGGCAATCCGTCTATCGAACGTTATTTTGCATCCCGATAGACGCACTCAGCTTTCCAAGCTACGTCAACGATCGGCTTCCGGAGGAAAATATCTCACCAACTACAAAAGAATTAGTATATGTATATTGAGATATTTCCCTCCGGGAGTCGGAGGAGTCACCTGGTCCTATTAGGTTCGAAGGAAGGATTAATGAATTAAAGATGATATATATTGTAACAGATAGAAATTTCCCGACACCGTATATGTAATGGTATGTCTGTGAGAGCGGCGAGAATCTTCCGGACACGAAAACATCAACATCTTAAAGATATATAAGACCCCGCGACAGCATTCGGACACTCTCACTCTCTCATACACGTCACGGGTCATAATCCATTACGACACACGTTACGTCTTGCTGACAATCTCTTTGTAGACATCAAATCAAGTCAAATTAAATTGTAAAGAGTTGTATCGAGTAGAAAGTGAATAAAGAATTAAGATTTCTTTTTAAAAAGAAAGTCAAAGAGTCCTCGTCTGTGACAGTATATAATAAATAAAATATTACATGTGTTTTATTAATATCTCCCCGCAACTTACAATATACGTGGAAGTTTCCTTCGTTCCAAACGACGGTTACAGCTTACTTATAACGATCTAGCGATCCAGAAAGTTACCCGCTGTATGCGCCAAGGTGACTACGCGACAACAATGGGTTTTTATGTATCGTCTGCTCGACCAATACCACTAACGTGTTGCTTCTATGACGACCAAGGAGCGACTCTCCTGAGCCGGCCTAACGACCGCTTTTATATAGGACTTTGCCGAAATTAGTTAATTAACCAAAGAAATTAATATTTGCTTGGGTAGATATTTAGTATGCAATAAATAATTGACTTCAACCCAAGGGTTTGATAAACTAATTTCGTTAACGCAAGTTACTTAAGTTTAACTATTGTTTATCATTACTTAGCTATCTATTGGAACTTTCAACGCTTTGACTGGGTAATCTTTTAATCTACTAATAATTAACAATTTTGACCCAGCCGGACTTTAAATTATTCAATTAGTTAACTCATTAAATACGTTTAAACAATTGCAGCTTGTTATATCATGTTAATAGACTATTTCAGCAAAATCTAATTATTTCTTCGCATGTATTATGTAATTAGCTATAATCTGACCCAAGGATATGTTGATACAATTTATGTTTTACGAGTTAACTGCACTTGCGTCTTGTATATTCCAACAGCGATTACTTTGAAATTAGAGAATTCGTTAACAAGAATACAAAAATCAATCTTGGATTAATATTATTATAATTGTTACCGTTGAAATATGTACTCATATTTCTATGGGTATTAAGTGGGTATTCAACAGAATTATTATTTTATTAGCATCAAAATTCAATAGCTTGGTATGCGTAAATGATAAAATATAAGTAAACTATCATTCATACACCCATAGTTATCTCTTCGATCTGTAAGTTGGGTGGGTTGGAAGGTTCTTTTGTTTTACAATTATTTCCATGATTGTCCTATATAAACATATCGCTAGATGCATACGCTCGCTTCTTTATCGTTTTTACTTTCTAGATCGCAGCCTTGTCGACGCACCTTATCGGCGCATCCCTTCTATACTTACTCTACAACTAACACGTTCTCGTGTTTACAATAGTGCCCTTAGTTAATTCATTTTACTTTACAGTAATTATAATAAGTTGCAAGTAAGTACAATTAAATGTTCATATTACACATTATCTATTTTGCGCTTTACAGGTATTCCCTCTGCGTACGTGTGGTAAGTAAAATTATATGATTTTTTATCGCTTAAGCTGTGAGGAGATAGGACAATTTTAACCCTTCAATTTGTAAGGGATAGCTTGTTTGAATGAAGTAAAGCGGAGACGTAATTTTAGGGATAAATTGGTTATTATTAGGGCTGTTATGGATACAACGGTTTGGTTCCTTAAGGCTACGAGACGTCTGAACTGTTCGGCGATCTAATCGGGACTAATTAGCAGCGCATCACTTTCGTGATGCCTATCCTAAGGACAAAGGTCTAACGCATCCCTCAGTATGCACATAGCGCCCCTTCGGACCACCCCGTCAGCTAGCCAACTCCTTTGGGCCTGAAATGGGTGTCGCGCCGGACCCGCCATGTGCATAATGTCGCGCCAGGCTCACCACGTGCGTTAAAGCCCTAGCCGTAAGTGCCATAACTCCAGGAACCTTGATGGCTAGGCGCCGAATCGCCTTACAAATTAACAATATTTATATTACGTCGACCAATTCATAATTATTTTATTGGACGACGGACTTTGACGAAGAACATAGGTCGGTGTTCCGGTTTCTAAGTTAATAGGTAAATGTTTCGTAATAATCGTATATTTCTTTATACTAATTCTAATTCTGTTATTTTCAGGTTTCTGTTATCATCGGTGCATGGAATCAATGTAGGTAAGTACAAATTTTCTTAGGTGAGTATAATACATATTTTGTTTCTTAATTACAGTAGTTTATTTATTTTCGAAAGGTAATTCAGGCCGACTGGATAATTAATTTATTTGGCCATAAAATACTTACGTGTTGATTTCTATGCTCTTCACATCAATTGTCTGACTTAAATACTTCATTTCTTTGGGTACAAACTTACAAAAAGTAGAAAAATAGACTTTACAAACATTTACATGGCTTGTGCCATGGCATATTAACCAAAAGGGTTAATATGCCCGATTCCCCATTGAAACAGCTGGTATTTCTCACGTAATCGTTTATTATTACCAGGGAATATAAGCCGTTGCCACGACACGTGACATATAATTAAATTTTAAATTTTGATGGTGACTTCGACGTATTATATTCCAAATCACTAAAGTTTTTCGCCGAAATAATACGCTGGTCTCTACATACTTTTCCCTCATTCATTGGGTAAAAAGTATTGGGAAAATTTCCACCAGCTGCGCCACAACTTTCTTAAATTTTCCGCTAGGCTTCTTTATCCAGTTACGGGATATTCCATGTAGCTAACCCGGTGATGCTGCGCTGCAGATAGTCGATCTCGTCGTCATCTTCCTGTGGCCTTGGCAAAATTGCAGGTCGGTCGGTTCGTTTCGGAATATTGGAGTCGGCCTGTCCGACTGCACCTGATTGCATCAATTGTGGATTTACCTTTGGTAGAACCAAATTGATTTTCGCATAGTCCCCCTCCCCCTACAGCTGCAATCTGGTCAGCAAGGGCTTTTCCATGATTTTTCGTGCCGAGTCAATCATACTCAGCGGCCTACAGGGTGTTTCTATGAAGTGCTGCCAAACTTAAGGAGCGTATAATTGAGGTAAAAACGTGTAACTTTTGTTAACATACCTATGGTGTCCAGTCATTATTGGCGATACAGTCCCGGCTCAGTGCCAGATGCGTGCGACACAGCTGACTTTTTCCTCATTATTTTTTCGAGCTGAGGAAGTGTTAAAATTTTCCTTACTATTTTTGAAAAAAATTATCTATTAAAAAAGTCCAAACGACAAAATATATTCGAGAACTCATAACATTTCGAGTTACTTGTGGATAAATGTTCAGCTCGGAAAGTTTACATATTCCAATAGATTTCAAACTATCGAGTTATTCGTAAATATCCGAATTATTGGTGACGACGTTTCCTGCACTAGAAAATAATTTTTCACTTGGTAAATGGAAAGTAATTATTTCGAGGAAGTTTATTGCTAATAATGCTAGCTTAGAAACGTCCACACTAATAATTTGAATATTTACATGTCGAATATTTATCTCAAAGTGTCTCGAAAACTTACGAGGGCTCGAATATTCGAATCGCTTGAAATTTTTTAATGGCTTACTTTATTCAACTCGAACAATCGAACCAAATAAATTCCAAATACGTGCACATTCGTAAACACCAATTGCACTGAATACACTGCACAAAACTGTACTTATAACAATCGTTCAATACGTCGGCTCCCGAAGGTCATAAACGTTTCGCACCGTTAGACGAAGGCAGATGCCCTCGCCCTTAAAATGATGGATGCTCTCAAAAACATGGAAGGTATCCAAAGTGGCTCGCCCTACAAAGATGGGCGAACTGAGGATCCGTGGGCTGGATTCCTCCATTACAGCGGAGGAGACGATATCAGCGGTGGCACGTGTTGGGGGTTGTGACCCCACCGTTGCCACCGCGGGTATAATCAGGGTAGCACCTAGGAGTCTTGGGAACCTCTAGGTTAGGTGTGGCCGTTAAGGTCGCTAAGTCCATTGGTTGGACAAGTGCCAAGGTGGCGATGCTGGAGGCAAGGCCCCTCCAGTGCTTTAGGTGCCTGGAGAAAGAACACGGCCAACTGCAGCAACGGCTCCGATCGGCGGGACCGCTGCTACAGGTGTGGTGTAGCGGGGCATAAGGCCCGGGACTGTGCCTCCCAAGTAAACTGTGCACTTTGCGCAGATCTTGGGAGACCAGCCAACCATCGTTTGGGGGGGTCCCAAGTGCACCCCCCCAAAACGGGGGAAAATGGGAGGGGAAAGAGGTGGCGAAGAAGCCACTGCTGAATAAGGCGGTGACTTTTTCAAAGCCCAAGGCTCCGCCTAGGACGGAGAAGATGGTGGTGGCCCTGGAGGGGGCCGGCGGGGGAAGTAAACCCCCCCCCCCCCGTAGACCTTCGTCGACTAGGGGGACGCACTAGCGTCATTTTGGCACCAGCGGGGACCGGTGGGGGAGGTCATCTCCCCTTCCCGTAACCCCCGCTTGGTGTATATTTGGGTCAGACCATCGGCCTGGGGGGGGGGGGGGAGGTCCCAGATGGACGCAGACCGTTTGGACGCAGTCCCAGATGGACGCATACCGTTTGGACGCGTCCCAGTTGGACGAGTTTCAGATCGACGGGTTCCGTATCTACGCTGGGGAATTTACCAAACGTTCCTTCTCTACACTTGGTGAACGCTTCCCGCTTGGACACTAGGGATTTATATATCTTTAAAAATGTGTCAGTTTTATTTGTTACATTGATGAAGAAAGCGAGTAAGAGGAATATATTGGTCGATTTATATATGTATATGATGGAAGAAATAATTCTTAACGGGTTATTCGTGAATACATCGGTTTATTGTTCTTGTCGATACGAAAATAATTATAATTCGGAACGATTTGATGTTCAGTGAAATGTGTAATGTTGATAACATACGTTTATTGATGACAGCTGTCAATGAATTTTAAAATCACTGTGAAATTACAGCATAAGAGAACGAAATGCCGGCTGAGTTGACCATTAAACTTCATGTATGTTTTTCAGAAATTATTTAAAACCGTACATCCTATGTAAGTGCTCTATTGCAATGCTTTTGTTTTATATATATACAATGATGTTAATATTTGTTACTAGATATACAATCAATTGATCAACGATATTGGTTATTTAATGTTGATTGGTGATATTTATTTTATATTTAAACAATTGTCAAAACGGTGATTATAATGTTCGATAGGCATAGGTTAGGTATCAAATTGTCTCTGCACCGCACGTGGTGCTTTGCGCAATTTTTCTTTGTCTTATACAGGTAAGCCACGGAGGACAGAGGGCAAAGTAAATCTTGACATTTGTACTAAAGCAAAGGCTGTAGAATGTGCTGCAAAAATACAAGACTTTATTAAGTGAGGTTATCATTTCCAGCAGGTAATTTGCAGAGGTATCAGAGGTATTTCTAAACCAAATAGAGAGTAAGGTACATCCAATATATTAAAGAATAATTTTAATTACATTTATTACAATTTTACAGAGACAACAATGCAGTATGCTGCAATGTTACGTTCTACACCTTGGTAAGTCATACTTTGTATCCATAAGCAGCCCAGTAAATAAGAAAGTATACAGTTGATAATTAGTAAGATACTATTCTCTAATAATGATACTATATAGGCTGCTGAACGTGCTGGAAAATTACAAGAAGTTAGTAAACGAGGTTGGCATTTCCTACAGGTAATTTACAGAAGTGTCAAAGATGTTTCTGAGCCAAATAGAGAGTAAGGTATGTCCTGTATATCAAAGAATAATTTTCGTTACATTTATTACAATTTTACAGAGACCACAATACAGTATGCTGCAATGCTTATGTTCTACACCTTCGTACGTCATACTTTGGATCCATAGGCAGACCAGTAAATAAGAAAGTATATAATTGATCATTACTACGATATTATACTCTAATAATAATATTATATTTAGGTATGATTAATACATTAGTAGTAGTAGTATTTTTTATTTGAGCCTTACAACCATTAAATTTTGGACTCGGGTTACAATTTAACCTAACTTTTCATTTCTATCTTATCTTACGCTTCTCTCACACATTCTTATTCTCTCACAATCGCCTTTTCCTAAACTTTCATTAAAATCTACTTATTTCTATTTTGTTTTATAATACATTAATATATATACATATAATTACATTGAAACTGGAACGGTGAACAGCTGAATGTGATATAAAGTTTTTGTATTATTTGTAATGATTACCTAACCATCGCACGTAGCACATGAACTTATAAAACCAGAATTATTCATTCTGTACTTGAGACGATTGTCTGTAACTGTAGCAATATTATCAATAGCATAATTATGAGGGATTATAGGTGTTTCATAGGCATTGTAAAAATAAATTTTTAATAGCACAATACAGAGTGCCAAAATGGAGACGATATAATTGTAATGTTATTATTATATCCTAATATAATTTGCTAATATAATATGTAGGGTAATGTCGTAAATTTACATACAGAACAAATCACTGAATGAGATTACATTCAACTCTTCAATTCAGCAGTTGGAGAATAATCGCAACTTGTTACATGTTCAGTACAGAATGAATAGAATCCACATAGTATGCTATGATCTAATTTCAATCAGTACATTATGTATTTACTATATCACAAATTTCTTATTTCACAGAACTGCCATGAGACCAGAGGAGCACATCGTGTCAAACTTTACAAGATTTGAGACAGTATCACGATTGTTGTGATATAAATGATTGTTAAAAAAAATAATAAATGATCGTTAAAAACTTACATCTGTACCTTATTTCTTAGCAGAAATTATATTAAGAGTAATAGGTGGAAAAAGGGCAACATTCTGATAGGGTGTCAGTTATATCAAAATAAAATGACAATTTTTTAGCAACAGCTTTATTAAGTACGTACTTGTAGTACAAGTAATTGACTTTCTTGCGTGCGATACAGCATTTTACAATGTAACATGTTAGTATTAAATAAATGTGTTTATATCAAAATACAATAAATTTTATTGAAAATTTATTGACAATTATTAACATTGTAAGAAATACAAATCAAGCATGTGAGCGGTTAAAGTCAAAACTGCGGGGTGTATGAATACAGTTTTCTACCACTGTAAATACATACCATTCTTGCAAAATTCATTGTAACAACGTTAGGTAAAGTAAAAGTGCAATTTGTTCATCCATTAACAGAATAGCTGTGTGAATATCGCAAATTGTAACCAAATTAAAGCTGTAAATTACCAGCCCCTGACAGGTTAAACCATCAACGTGGATCGATTGACAGGTCTCTTTCTTTTGTATTCTAAAGAAATGTGACTGATACAAAGTAGCATGAACAATCAGAGAAACTTAGGTTTAGAAGAGTTATCAGTATTAGTCCACTTTAATTAACGCATAATACTGTGAAGTAACGACGTAATGAAACATAACCTAAAGTAATCCTAACTTTAATTTCAGGTTATATGCAAAATGAATGCTGTTTTAATGTTAATGAAATATATCAATGCAGTGTTGCGTTAAGTACGATTTATTTTTATTGTTCATCTATTGAAATTACTTGTGAAATTTGTCATAAGCATATCTTCAAAAACGTCATCAAAGTAGTTGTTAATTAATTCTTGCATTTTTGTTATTTTTACTCTCACTCATTCATGCGACGGTGAGTAGGTAATCTTACTGATGATCCACAGACAGGAGATTGTGCTTAGTTACGTAATTTATGTAATACAGTAAGTGTGTACTAAACTAACATGTTTCTTTATTTTAAGCTACGTTAACTGTGTCAGAGTAGGCTGTGCCAATTGTGTCTCCTATATTGATAGGAGACCTAGATATTGTACCGCCATTATTATAATAAGGTGAAAGATATGTATGTAACTATTCTGTTGTTTGCTGACTCTACTTCATTTAATTCAAATTAAATGAGTTACTATGTCTTATTCTGTCTTTTATTTCCTAAAGAAATCTAGAGTTATCTACTTAGGCACAGAACAATGTGAAGGAAGTAAAGGAAAGAAAATTGCATAACTAGTAGTTGGCAAAATTCATCACCTTGTTCTTTTTTCCCCTGCTCCTAATCTCATTTCTTCCCTCTTTCACCCACCTTTACTTAAACTTAATAACAGAACACAAATTTAAGAATGTCACACATCAATTTATTCATAATAAAATCATTTATTAAAATAATTTATTTATCTAATGACAATAGTAGCTAATGTATAATTACATAGTGAAGAATCAACTGCTATTTCAATTTCTTCTTTTGCTATTCCTTTTTTTAAAGTCAGCATAAAGTCAATATCTCTCCTCATTTGTACTCCTCCTACTCCTAAATTCAATACTCACCTAAATTTCTAAATACGCAATTTGTTACTTTATGGGAAGTAAAGTGTTGGTTAAAAAGTATCTGTAGTTGAACACTTGGCTGTGAATTATCTGCTGGGTATTGCAACAATGGAATATATCAGAAAAAGCAAAAGAATATACTTTAAACAGAGAGTTTACATGATTCAATAGGTAGACAAAATGTAAGGGAGGTAATGACAAGATATGATACAATAGATTGAAAAGACAATTAACAATTAATATATCCACGCAATGTCTTATAATTGAACCACAAGCATTGGATAAATGTCCAGTGACAAAGTACAATTGTAACTTGTCATTTCAGATGATGGCAAATACGTTTTAATATTTTCTAATGCACAGCTTTTAAAGGCCCTATCCAACTCTTCTGAAATTTTCATAGATGGAACATTCGCAGTAAGTATACATCTTGTCTTTTACTTTGTTTACTTAAAATACTATGGTTTCAAGCATTCTAATAATTGTTTTATATTTCTGTTTTAGCAGATTGTACCAAAAACACCAAAGTTCACACAAATCTATACAATACATATTAGATATAACGGCACAGTATGTTATCTACCTTTACAAACTTTCTCTTCTTTTCCACGTTATTAGTAAATGTTACACTCAGGTTGACTAACTAAAATATAATTTTACAGGGAATCGCAACACTTTTTATTTTATGTGAATCAAAAACACTATTGATGTACAATGCAATTTGGAACAAAATCATAATGCTAGCACCCGGATTGTGCGAAAATATGAAGTTCTTAATGATGAACTACGGAAGATCAGCTATGACAGCTGTGCAAAGTACATTCCCCAATGCTCATATTTATGGCTGTTGAGTTCATTTTAATCAGGTATAACGAGGTATATTTTTGATTTATACATGCATGAAAGAAAGTTATAATCACAATATAATGGAAATATGAAACCCTTTACTGTATCGGGTGAATTTAAATGCAATGTTTTTTTACTACAGGCTGTAACTAGAAAATAGAAACATTTGGGTTTACAAAATGCTTCGAAAGATGTTCTATCTGCTACGATGACAATACTTCTGACACCCCATTATTTATTTTCAAAGGCATTAAATCGCATACAATTAATGGCAGGTCGGTTGTCGGCAGAATATCCAGCTGTTTTCATTTTCCTGGCATACGTGCATTCCACATGGCTTCCCATTGCTGCAAAAGTTAGTGTTTATAACTGCGCAGTCTGTAAAAATAACATAGTTGAAGCATTTCATAATACTACTTCACAGAAATTTCAAATAATACGACCAAATTTGTGGACATTTTTAGGTGAGAACATAATTGAACAAAAAATATAATTTTCACTTTAATTTATATGTTAAATTACCTTTACTGGCAAATGTTATACACTTCATTCCACATGTTATCCACACTTTTTTTATTTTCCGTAATATAGATGACTTTATAGTGAGCTTAATAGTGAGCCAGGGGTTAGGTTATTCCCGTCTTATATGTAATAAAGGTGATTGTCCAGTAAAATCACACAAATTGTTAATTTCATATCGTGTCACAACACCACTTATGATACTGCAGGTAACACAATTGCGCGCAGATACAATAATTGACATACAATTTTACGTCGCTCGGCTTTATAACTGAATTTTGATTCATCGACTCACTGATTGACTTCAACCGTTCCAAATGAATTAGCGTAACACGATTACTAACAGAGTTTAACGTACGACGATTTATCGATTCGTATTTACTCTCGATTTTTGTTTATGAATATACGGAACGTGTTTACTTTCAGCGATTCCACAAATGACTTCCTCGAGGGTCTCTTGTGGCTTCCTTGTATACCCTCTGTTCGTTATAAAAAAAATAATAAGCGTTAACAATTCTTTGGCCTATGCTTTCTTATGATATGTGATATGCAAAATGTTCGTATGGTTCTATTTTTCTTGTGGAAACTTACGATCGTGGCACAACTGAAGAAAATCATGTTTGTAGTTATGTCTTTCAAAAGTATTGTAAATTTTATAGACGTTAGTGGAATCCAAATTAAGCGGAAATTAATAGTTTAGATTTTATCGTTAATGACACCATTGTATTTGTTGGAATATTTTGGAACGCTAACGGTTTTATCGAAACTCTCTGGCGAGTTATGACTATAATTAATTTATTTGCATATTTATTGCAATTCTAATGTTAAAATCAGCTTGGTATCATTGATTTATACTATGTTATTTGTATTTATAAATTATCTTACAGTAAGATTATTATATAATCACTTTTGTTTGTTGTATTTCAAAATGTTACTACTAATAGTTAATATGCATTTATTGTTCTAGAAGTTAATTCTTTCTAATTCAATTTTCTTTTCAGATGTGATCACTACTCGGAATTATTCTATTGCTGGCTGCATTTAATAGTTGAGGTATATATTTTCTGCTCTCTTAATTTTATCATACTTTTCATTCAGGTTCAATTGTACGTGGCAGAAGAGTTTGCAAATGCTTTAACATTTAATTATCGAACCTATCTTCTCCTGTATTATTTCATTTACAGAATAATTTTCGGTTTACTATTTCAATCTAGAACAGTTGTTACGCACGATGCCGACGTCGTGCGTTGGAATCTAAACATTATGTGTCTCTGTATTCTTCCGAATCTCTCTCTCTCTCTAAACAGACAAACGAATCTGCATCTTTACGTACACTTTAAATTTCTTCGTTTGAATTATCTAATATAAGATTTTCTATGCAGATTGCATCAATCTCTTTTTCATTATAACTAATTATGCCTTGATCGCTTAATGCTAAATGGTAGTGAAGGTAGGATACAGGTAAGTAATTGTATATTTCCCCAGGTGTAAAACACCTTATTAACTAACAATTAAATTGCTAGTAGTTCCGCTTCGAACACACTCTTGAATGTTTCACATGCTCCAAGTATTTCGTCAATCATATGCTATACGCTTTGATCTTATAACCATTACAATTACATTCAATTACGCTTATTTGTAGATATTAAATTAAACGTTATCATTAGCAGGTGTTGTTACCCTATGGTAGATATATTACCCATTCGCGGTATTTTATCTTCATGTCGGTAAACGTGGTCGGTAACTCGCATTGTCGGTAACGCATCATTGATAACATTAATTCATACCATTGATAAATTAATTAACTGATCTAATTATAACAATTACTGTTGCGCATTGCATGTGATTGATTTGCTCGTGTTGTGTGGCTGTTTGATTAGTCTTTGACCGTCTACATAATCATTGAAGTTTTTTCTTATTCTATTCATATAATCTAATTAGCAATTGGTACTCTATACATTTATTGTCATTAATGAATCTCAACTCTAAATGGACTTCAATGATTATTGTTCGATTACGGACTAAGCATTTTTTTTCTTTTCGGATTATTTTAATTATTCTTAACTTGCAATCCTTGATTGCTGCAAATCCATAAAGTAATTATAACTATGTAGAAATGCACATATGGATGACAGTTAACAAACTAATTATCTCCTATACATTTCCATGTAATAGAATATACTTTCATAGAATATAGTTGGATATTTAGCAATATTTCATTGCTTTGCCGAAACATATTCCATCATTCTTCGCAAAATATACATTTTAAATTTTGAATTTTAGCTATGGTCTTGTACTCTGATGTTAATATCTAAACGCTTTATTGCTATCACTATGGCTACATACAGAATGTATGTTACAAAGTATCTTACATAATTTTATATAGCTTTTCGAACTTTGATATTATATCGCATGAATACAGCATTTAAAAATTATACAATAATTAAATTCATATTCACGAGATATTACATCTCTGCCCGGAATCTTTCTTATTACAATTCTCCGCGATGACCTCAAACAATAGTTTAGATTTAATGTGCCCACTCTAACCCACATAAAATATTATGCGTCATTGAATTTATAATACATTCGCCTTAAGTAATTGCATTTTATACTAAAAATATTCTAATTTTCGATTTGTTACATTCTATTACATTTTAAGATTAAATTATAACTTATTATATTTCACACTTAAACATTCCATGACTATTTCCATTAATACTGTCACATTTTTACAGAATTTAAATACAGAATTACATTTATATAGATTACAATTATCTATAGACTACTATTTATAGACTATATTCCTATATATATATGTCGCTCTATATTTTACTGTCGACTTATTCTACGTTTAAATTTAAATTTGGGTGGTGGATCTTCTTCCTCTCGATCCGCGCTGTGCCGAATTTGAATGTTTTCCAGTCAGTACCATGATGGTGAACCGCCCGACGACTTCTTTGCTTTGTCGATGCGATTGTTTGTTTTTTCCAGGATCTTCCCCTTATCGCAAGTCCGTCTGCACCTGAACGTGACGATGACACCCCATTTCCCGATGTTTGAGAGGTTTGCTCGCAACTTCACTCACATTTAGTCTGCCAATTCAAAGATGTTAAAGATGTTATTCAAGCAGTCTGTCCATAGCATATTCGTTTGCCTTTTGTCATATTCATTGTTGCAATATCCAGCAGATAAGACACAATCAAGTGCTTAACTGCAGATACTTTTTAACCATAACTTTACCCATGTATGTGTATGCTATGAAAGCAATTGAGTATACTCACATTAAAATAATAAGTTGCGTGTTTAAAAGTTTAGTAATCATATTGGGTTTACACTGACTTTAAAAAAAGGAGAAATTGAAGAACTACTTGATTTTTCACATTTGTTCACTACTATTTTTAAGTTTAAGTAAAGGTGGGTGAAAGAGGGAAGAAATGAGATTAGGAGCAGGGGAAAAAAGAACAAGGTGATGAATTTTGCCAACTACTAGTTATGCAATTTTCTTTCCTTTACTTCCTTCACATTGTTCTGTGCCTAAGTAGATAACTCTAGATTTCTTTAGGAAATAAAAGACAGAATAAGACATAGTAACTCATTTAATTTGAATTAAATGAAGTAGAGTCAGCAAACAACAGAATAGTTACATACATATCTTTCACCTTATTATAATAATGGCGGTACAATATCTAGGTCTCCTATCAATATAGGAGACACAATTGGCACAGCCTACTCTGACACAGTTAACGTAGCTTAAAATAAAGAAACATGTTAGTTTAGTACACACTTACTGTATTACATAAATTACGTAACTAAGCACAATCTCCTGTCTGTGGATCATCAGTAAGATTACCTACTCACCGTCGCATGAATGAGTGAGAGTAAAAATAACAAAAATGCAAGAATTAATTAACAACTACTTTGATGACGTTTTTGAAGATATGCTTATGACAAATTTCACAAGTAATTTCAATAGATGAACAATAAAAATAAATCGTACTTAACGCAACACTGCATTGATATATTTCATTAACATTAAAACAGCATTCATTTTGCATATAACCTGAAATTAAAGTTAGGATTACTTTAGGTTATGTTTCATTACGTCGTTACTTCACAGTATTATGCGTTAATTAAAGTGGACTAATACTGATAACTCTTCTAAACCTAAGTTTCTCTGATTGTTCATGCTACTTTGTATCAGTCACATTTCTTTAGAATACAAAAGAAAGAGACCTGTCAATCGATCCACGTTGATGGTTTAACCTGTCAGGGGCTGGTAATTTACAGCTTTAATTTGGTTACAATTTGCGATATTCACACAGCTATTCTGTTAATGGATGAACAAATTGCACTTTTACTTTACCTAACGTTGTTACAATGAATTTTGCAAGAATGGTATGTATTTACAGTGGTAGAAAACTGTATTCATACACCCCGCAGTTTTGACTTTAACCGCTCACATGCTTGATTTGTATTTCTTACAATGTTAATAATTGTCAATAAATTTTCAATAAAATTTATTGTATTTTGATATAAACACATTTATTTAATACTAACATGTTACATTGTAAAATGCTGTATCGCACGCAAGAAAGTCAATTACTTGTACTACAAGTACGTACTTAATAAAGCTGTTGCTAAAAAATTGTCATTTTATTTTGATATAACTGACACCCTATCAGAATGTTGCCCTTTTTCCACCTATTACTCTTAATATAATTTCTGCTAAGAAATAAGGTACAGATGTAAGTTTTTAACGATCATTTATTATTTTTTTTAACAATCATTTATATCACAACAATCGTGATACTGTCTCAAATCTTGTAAAGTTTGACACGATGTGCTCCTCTGGTCTCATGGCAGTTCTGTGAAATAAGAAATTTGTGATATAGTAAATACATAATGTACTGATTGAAATTAGATCATAGCATACTATGTGGATTCTATTCATTCTGTACTGAACATGTAACAAGTTGCGATTATTCTCCAACTGCTGAATTGAAGAGTTGAATGTAATCTCATTCAGTGATTTGTTCTGTATGTAAATTTACGACATTACCCTACATATTATATTAGCAAATTATATTAGGATATAATAATAACATTACAATTATATCGTCTCCATTTTGGCACTCTGTATTGTGCTATTAAAAATTTATTTTTACAATGCCTATGAAACACCTATAATCCCTCATAATTATGCTATTGATAATATTGCTACAGTTACAGACAATCGTCTCAAGTACAGAATGAATAATTCTGGTTTTATAAGTTCATGTGCTACGTGCGATGGTTAGGTAATCATTACAAATAATACAAAAACTTTATATCACATTCAGCTGTTCACCGTTCCAGTTTCAATGTAATTATATGTATATATATTAATGTATTATAAAACAAAATAGAAATAAGTAGATTTTAATGAAAGTTTAGGAAAAGGCGATTGTGAGAGAATAAGAATGTGTGAGAGAAGCGTAAGATAAGATAGAAATGAAAAGTTAGGTTAAATTGTAACCCGAGTCCAAAATTTAATGGCTGTAAGGCTCAAATAAAAAATACTACTACTACTAATGTATTAATCATACCTAAATATAATATTATTATTAGAGTATAATATCGTAGTAATGATCAATTATATACTTTCTTATTTACTGGTCTGCCTATGGATCCAAAGTATGACGTACGAAGGTGTAGAACATAAGCATTGCAGCATACTGTATTGTGGTCTCTGTAAAATTGTAATAAATGTAACGAAAATTATTCTTTGATATACAGGACATACCTTACTCTCTATTTGGCTCAGAAACATCTTTGACACTTCTGTAAATTACCTGTAGGAAATGCCAACCTCGTTTACTAACTTCTTGTAATTTTCCAGCACGTTCAGCAGCCTATATAGTATCATTATTAGAGAATAGTATCTTACTAATTATCAACTGTATACTTTCTTATTTACTGGGCTGCTTATGGATACAAAGTATGACTTACCAAGGTGTAGAACGTAACATTGCAGCATACTGCATTGTTGTCTCTGTAAAATTGTAATAAATGTAATTAAAATTATTCTTTAATATATTGGATGTACCTTACTCTCTATTTGGTTTAGAAATACCTCTGATACCTCTGCAAATTACCTGCTGGAAATGATAACCTCACTTAATAAAGTCTTGTATTTTTGCAGCACATTCTACAGCCTTTGCTTTAGTACAAATGTCAAGATTTACTTTGCCCTCTGTCCTCCGTGGCTTACCTGTATAAGACAAAGAAAAATTGCGCAAAGCACCACGTGCGGTGCAGAGACAATTTGATACCTAACCTATGCCTATCGAACATTATAATCACCGTTTTGACAATTGTTTAAATATAAAATAAATATCACCAATCAACATTAAATAACCAATATCGTTGATCAATTGATTGTATATCTAGTAACAAATATTAACATCATTGTATATATATAAAACAAAAGCATTGCAATAGAGCACTTACATAGGATGTACGGTTATAAATAATTTCTGAAAAACATACATGAAGTTTAATGGTCAACTCAGCCGGCATTTCGTTCTCTTATGCTGTAATTTCACAGTGATTTTAAAATTCATTGACAGCTGTCATCAATAAACGTATGTTATCAACATTACACATTTCACTGAACATCAAATCGTTCCGAATTATAATTATTTTCGTATCGACAAGAACAATAAACCGATGTATTCACGAATAACCCGTTAAGAATTATTTCTTCCATCATATACATATATAAATCGACCAATATATTCCTCTTACTCGCTTTCTTCATCAATGTAACAAATAAAACTGACACATTTTTAAAGATATATAAATCCCTAGTGTCCAAGCGGGAAACGTTCACCAAGTGTAGAGAAGGAACGTTTGGTAAATTCCCCAGTGTAGATACGGAACCCGTCGATCTGAAACGCGTCCAACTGGGACGCGTCCAAACGGTCTGCGTCCATCTGGGCACCACTCGCCTGGGGGCTGGGGAATACCACGCGGGGACGTGGTCCCCAGTTCCGCTCCCTATTTTGGGGGCAGGTGAGGAGGCGTTGGCCCCCCCTCACCAGGGACGGAGCCCAATCATGGGCTGAGGGGGGGTATTCATTGGCAACCTTTGCCTTGAATGCCCCCCCCCCCTTCCGGGTTATTTTTATACTGCTGGGAGCTGCCTGGATGAAATATTATACAGTTCCCAGGCAGTATTGAACAGTATTGGATGTAATATTATATAGTTCTCGACGTAAAAAAACAAAAAAACAAAAAAGGGTCTCACTTCTGAAGATCATTTCTGGTATCTTGAAATAATTTAATTTGATGTTAAAAAAGTTGCTTTAACCCGCCGAGCGTAAGGTTCAATTTCTTAGCACGGAGCGTAAGGTGGGTGTAGCACACCCAAAGGATTTTTGTATCCTTTAAAATGTAATAATCACAATTTTGACTATTATAATGAAAAATTTGAAATTTTTATTTACTTATAAATTAAAATGAAAGATAAAATAAACATTTTTTTATAGATATTAAACATTTATTAACGAAATCGAAAATTTTTTATTAACGAAAACGAAATTTTTTTTCTCGACGCTTCCCTTACCGCCCCCCGTGCAGCTACTTAGGAGCACAACATGTTTCAACGATTTGCCGTCAAAATATTGAGCGATGAACGATGGTCTGGGTGTACTACACCCAACCTTACTCTCGCCGGGTTAATGTTTCTAATATGTATTTACTTACAAAGCACTTAAAAAATAGGCTGGGAAATGTTTTTATTCCAATCATTGGTCAGATAAGCGTTCTTTTGACAGATTCATGGAGTGGACATTGCCCACAAGTGTTAGCCAACTTTCCCCAATTGACAAGCAAATCATCCCAAAGATTATACCAAAGGGCACAACTGGAAAAGTTCAGCCACTTGACGTTTTCGGATTCAAAACATGGATGAATTATGTTAGACACTTTTCAGACAGTGTCATGATTCTTGATTACGACATAAACTTACACTTGAGAAAAAACACAATAAAATTACAATCCCTTGTTCATAACCAGTTATCATCTCCAAGGTATCAAAATTTGTTCCGATATTCTTGGTTCAAAAGTGAATACATAGAAAAACGACCAGAAAAATTCGAAAATACGGTCGAATTTGCTTTTGGGACGCTTTCGCAATCGCAGTGTGCACGAACATCGCTGTAGTAAGATGTTCTTCCTTGTAAAACTGACAATGAGAAATTAAAAATTTTGAGATTATAAAACAGCCAGAGGGCATCACAAAGAGACTCCGAGGTAAGAATGTCAGTGATGACATTCTTTACTCATCTGCGTATTACGCATAAATTTTTTTTAGAAACAGCAAACCAAAAATATATTAACTACAGAAGTGTATATTACACCTTGATAATGCCTGAAATAAAATAAATTACAATACTTCCAACAAAAATAGTATGAAATGTATGAAATACATTAAAATGTATTAACTAAAGAAGTGTATATTACACCTTGATAATGCCCGAAATAAAATAAATGAAAATACCTGAACAATATCAGTATACTTTAATACTTACGTGTATATGCGGCACATGCAGGGACAGTGAATCACAAGAAAAACAATAAAGACAAGCCTGAATGTAATGATGTCTTGTTCTCAGGTATATAGGTGAGTGTATAAGAGGCCTTCGGCAATTAAAACTAATCAGAATGACTTTAACATTAGGAGAACGGATTTATAGTTGAAGACGTGTTTTTCCTCTTAAAAATTGTTTTTTTCGAAAAATACAAAAACTGGTAAACTTTGTT
This sequence comes from Hedychridium roseum, assembly GCA_963989215.1. Taxonomy (NCBI): domain Eukaryota; kingdom Metazoa; phylum Arthropoda; class Insecta; order Hymenoptera; family Chrysididae; genus Hedychridium; species Hedychridium roseum. Next base: position 1,997,176 of record OZ022304.1, on the reverse strand, counting down.
TTTCCTCGCTCTACAATTTGGTTTTTATTTCATTAAAATCGGATAATTAGTTTTTTTTTATATTAAAATGAAAATTTTCAGAGGGTGGTTCACCCCCTTGCAATAAGGGTGCATAGAAAGATGGATATGTGAATTTCATCATTTCACGTAAGGAATGTTTTAAAGTTGGTTTGGTGGTGATAGAGACACTCCTTCTATGTGAAACTACACAAACACCGCTTTTCATGCTTAACTATGAGGATGAATTTCACCCCTTAAATCCGTTTAAGAACACATAAAAAAAATACGTATCTCTTATTTTTTGATGAACTACAACATATCACAAGCATAAGAAAATCAGAGGCTGTCACTTCGCAACGTTTCCTTGTAAGATGTCCTCGACTTTTAGATCCAACTGATTTCATGATAGATACGGGATCACAAGTCAACTTTTTAAAACCAAGAAATAGCAAGGATTCATCTCAAATAATTCGGAACGACATTCTATACCTCATTGGAATAAACAACGAGCCAGCCAAAACATTAGGTTCCATTAGCCTACCCCAGTTCGACCATAATGTCATATTTCACGTAGTATCGAATTCCTTCTCTATAAAATACGCGGGAATCATAGGGTCAGAATTCTTTAGAAGCCAAGAAGTCGACATAATATATTCTAAACAGTGTCTAAAATTCCATGATTCAGTCGTACCCTTTATAAATCAAGAAGCAATTAACCTACCCCCACGGACAGCCACGATAATTCACGTAAAAACTCTGAATCCTACATTAAACGAGGGATACGTCCCTCCATTATCCTTCGGTAATGGGATATTCATGGCAGACGCGGTGGTACGAAATCAAGACGACAAATCGTTGCTCCAAGCTATAAACACCACCGAAAATCCTGTAGAGATCACCGTTCCCGTTGTAAATCTGATAGAATTTGATACATCATGGGAGGAAAAAGGACCTTCGGCACCCCTGTTCTATCACTCAGAACCTCTTGAACCTGAAAAAAGGAAATCAGTATTGACACCTACCTCGAAATCTCGAAATCTAGAAACCCCTAAATCGGAAAATCCAGAATCATCGAATTCTCGAAATCCAGAACCTTCTAAATCTAAAGATCAACAATCATCGAATCCTCGAAATTCAATACCTCTCAAACCTAAAAAACAAAAATCATCATTAATACTTACTCTGAATTCTCGGAATTCTCTTAAACTAGAAAAGGGAAATCCATTATACGTACATACCCTATCTTCCCGAAGTCCAAAACCCCCAGACCCAGGAGGGGGAAGTTCTTCCAATACAATCGCCGCCCATTCCAACATTGCAAAACATCCTAATGACCGGTTAGATCAGATCATAAACTTGCTCCACCTGGAACACGCGAATCCCGAAGAAAAAATGAGCATTAGTAACTTTGTATCCAAGTATCAGGATATATTTTATTTGTTCGGTGAACATACTCGCTATATACGCCATATAATCCCGACTACGGACGACATACCAGTATACACAAAACAATACCGGTTTCCACCTATTCACAAAACCGAGATAACCAAACAAGTAAATGAACTCCTTGAGCAAAATTTGATAAAGCCATCCGTCTCTCCGTACAACTCCCTTATCTGGATAGTTCCTAAAAAACCCGACGCTACCGGTAACAAACGATGGAGGATGGTCGTAGACTATCGTCAATTGAACGAAAAAACAATTGGAGATGCGTATCCACTACCGAATATTTGTGAGATCCTGGATCACCTCGGCGGAGCAAAGTATTTCTCTATTTTTTATTTAGCCTCCGGATTCCACCAGATTCCGATGAACGGAACTGACGCCCAAAAAACTGCGTTTTCCACACCCCATGGTCACTACGAATTTTCGCGAATGCCGTTCGGGTTGAAGAATGCACCTGCAACCGTCCAACGACTAATGGACTGTGTACTGTCAGGGTTGCATGGTGCCGAGATGTTCGTATATCTAGTCGACATCGTTATCTATGCGAGTTCGCTCCGAGAACACGATATAAAATAGGTAGGTCATTGCACCCATTGCATTGACTCTGCCGATTGTTTATATCCCTTACTCTTTATGGGCGCACAGGCCCTTCTGGCACGTACGGTTTGACGACGCCCGGGATTTTTCCGAGTAACCGATCCTCTTTGTGATGAGGCTCGGTGACGCATTAACGATTCGACCAGATTAGACAGTCGAGTTTAGTTTTTAGTTCACGACGAGACGTGACAGGAAGAGCTTGTATTGCAGCATTCAAATAGACTGAGTTTAACACTATTCGCCCTTTTTTATTGTTCCGCTCAATCATCTCCTATAGATTTATTAGAAGTGCGATTGATCCTACACTATTTAGGGCACATCATATACGAAAACGGAGTGAAACCCGATCCAGAGAAAGTCAAAGCAGTCAAAGAATTTCCTGTGCCACGAAATCCCAACGCAGTCAAACAGTTTTGTAGATTGGTGGGTTATTATCTTCGCTTCATAGAAAACTTTTCAAAGGTTGCTAAACCACTAACCAACTTGCCCAAAAAGGACACCTCATTTGTTTGGAAAGAGAATCAGCAGGCCGCATTCGAGTATTTGCGTGATAAACTCCTCCAAGAACCCATTTTACAATTTCCTGACTTCAGTAAAACCTTTAATGTAGCGACAAACGCATCTGAATTCGCGATCGGAGGAGTAATTTCGCAAACCCACCGTGGAAAGGAATTGCCTATAGCCTACGCATCGCGCCTGCTAAACCGAGCCGAAATTAATTACTCGGTTATCGAAAAGGAACTTCTCGCAATTGTCTACTGCATCAATTATTTTAGGCCGTATTTGTTCGGAACAAAATTCAAACTATTTACCGACCATAAGCCTCTCGTATGGCTCCACAACGTCAAGGACCCATCATCACGCCTGGTTCGATGGCGGCTCAAACTCGCCGAATACGAATACTCCATCCAATATCAACCTGAACACAGCAACCATTTTGCGGATACACTTTCGCGGAACCCACCAAGCCAGCTATCTCCTCAAACTTTGCCTATCCGACCTCGTGAAGAATCAGGAAGCGACTTTGACGAAGTCATATATAGTACCACACCGCCAAGGAAACGGTCGAAATTAGACGCATCTTCCCCTTCTACAATCTCACCAAGAGCAGTTACCTCTTACTCACCATCTCCCGATATTATAAGGGCTCAAACTTCATCAGCGTATTTATGAGAACCGTAGCAAAAAGATTCAAGATACATCAATATCGTACAATGACTTACCACCCACAGTCAAACGGATCCCTTGAACGATCGCACCATGTCCTAACCGAATACCTCAAGATGTATGTCGACAGAACTCACGAGTGGGATATATGGCTAAACCTTACCATGTTTTCCTACAATATTAGCATCCATGCAGGTACGAAGTTCAGTCCCCACGAATTGGTGTATGGGAAACCAGCTCGCACACCTTTCGGTGAACATCCTCGAGGAACAAGAAATCGAGACGCACGACTCGTATCTTCGGTATTTGAGGCAGAATCTGGCCAAACTGCAAAGCCTGGCGAAAGAATATCTGGGCATGGCCAAAACACGGTCGAAACGTTATTACGACCAGCGAATAAACCCAGAAAACTTCGCCGTCGGAGACCAAGTATTTTTTTTTATTATTTTTATTTATAATATTGTTAATAAGAATGTCGTAAATAAGTAGTTCATAGAAAATAGAATAGTTTCAAGCGATATAATAACGTCGACAAGAGTAAAGTTCCTGGTAGACCTGCTTCCTAATACAGTATCACTTGTGCTTCAACTTCTTTTGTCCCTGCGCTCAAAAGCCCTGTCTTCAATATTCTACCTCTAAGTGTTCAGTCTGTACTCTTTTACTTAACTTCTTTTCTTCCTTTAAGTATTTCTCCACACGTTATCCTGCATTCTACGTAAGTTACTTTCTTCCGTTGGACTTTGTCCTCGGAAGGTAACTACTCTTATATTCCGTTTCACCATTTTGCATACTTTATTTTTGCACATTATCTTAGTTCAACCTATTTTCTTTGAACTTCAACAACAAACATTTCTTATCACTTCTATTAACATTTCTCTGTTTCTGTTTCAATCATCATACGCTTGTCCTTGTGGCCAGGTCGTCTTTTCGGTTATCATTTGAATCTCTCTGTATTTTCACGTACTTTCTCCGAAAGGACGACTATCGCCTTTCTTTCTTTTTCCACTTTTGTTCTATTCTGCTCTTTTCACCTATTAACCGTTTTGTCTAATAATTCTTTCCTTCAACAAATTATTTTTTTTGACTATCCAATCATTTAGTGATTATTTCTACCATACATCATTATTGTTGTGTTAATTCTCTAATTCTACTATTATTTTATATTATATTAATTTATCAACTAATTTCTAGTTTAGGATAATTTTGCCTAACCCTATATCTTTAATTTCCCATTTACTCTTGTTAATAGTTCTTTACACATTGTACGATTTTTCGTAGTTTCTATCCTGTTCGGAGTTATCTCCGACGGGTAAGAAATTCATGTCTAAGAAGCGTACACTACCGCCTAAACGCGTTAAATCCGTTGCCGGCAATGTTTTGCCCGCCAATGTATTCTCAAATCCGAAAGTAAATAACTCGGTCACTTTCAAATCCTCGAATGTAAATCCCGCTACTTCATCAGCCTCGCTAGCTGACCCGGCCTTTGTTGCTGTTTCGCGTCCTCTGGCACCTGATGCCCTTCCTCCAAATATTATGTCTTCTAGTTCCGAAGATTTATCTCGGGTTTTTCATGCACCTCCTTTATTTAATCCTTCTGAAGTCATTCATTCTTCCATTAATCTAACAAATCCCTCTGTTGTTACTTCTGCTTCGCCTCCTAAATCCAAAAAATCCAGGAGACGCTCCAAATCAACTTCTCCTTCTGAGGTGCAATCCCCCCCTGCCCCTCTTTCTGTTTCTGCCGGTATTCCCACCAGAAACAGATTTCAAGTCCTTTCGTCATTTCATGACGACGCTCCAATTATTCCGGAGCCATCTCGCTCCCCTCCTGTTGTTCCTCCTGCCCCTCCCTCTCAGGATGGAATTGGTGAAAACCATCGCAAAGCTCGTCCTCCTCCACTGTACATTTCGAGCTTCGACATGAATATTCCTGCATTTAACAAGAAAATGAACGCAGACTTTGGTCCCTTATCTTATACCGCTAAATTTCGCGGTAAACGTATCCGTCTCCAATTCAAATCCATGGAACACCATAATCAGTTCAAAGACTCGCTGAAGGAATCCCAAATTCCCTTTTTCACGTTTAGCTCTACCGACGAGAGGGCTCTTGTCATGGTCCTTAAGGGCCTCCCCCTTATCCCAATTGATCAGCTCATTGCGGAGTTAAAGTTACAAGATTTATCCCCTGTGTCCTGTTTAAACATTTCTCCAAAAAACTCGAAATCTTACTTTGCGATCTACAAAATCAATTTTCCCATATTGACCACTATAGCTCAAGTCAACAAAGTTGGATTCTTGTTCAATACTCGAGTATACTGAGAAAGATTCTTTTCCGAAAGATCTTACACTCAATGTTTTCGCTGTCAAGCATACGGACACTCCGCTAACAATTGCAATTTACCCCCCCGCTGCGTTAAATGCGCGGGTCTTCATATGTCTTCGGTCTGCACTAAACCATATGACGCCACTCCCTCCTGTATCAACTGCAAGGGTGATCACACCGCTAATTACAGTAAATGCCCTTCCTTGGCTAAATACTTAGAGAAAAGGTCCCCCCCGCCTTTACTTAATAATAAAATCTTTCCTTTCAATCATGATTTTCCCATTTCTTCTTCCGCAGGCAATATGCCTCCACCACCTGTGAATTCAACAATTCCTAAACCTAATTGCTCTACACTACGTCTTCGTATGTATGCAGATGCCTTTAAGGCACACCCTCCCCTGGCTGCTCCTTCCAGGCTGCCTTCTGACCTTGATAATCTAACTAAAATTAATGAAGCTTTTAACGAACTTAACTCCTTATGCGATCTAAACTTGATCTACACTACTGTCATTACTTTAATAAACAAACTTAACACTTGCTTGTAACACTAACCTTGAGAAATTTCATGCCTACTGGCAGGTTGTCTCTCAACTTAAATAATAACATCCTTTCCACATATTATTACCTGGAACGCTGGCTCTATTGTTCCCAAGCGTAATGAAATTATTAATCGATTGCACACTACGGCATGCGACATCATGTTGGTAACCGAAACATGGCTCTCTCCCAATACCACCTTTACGATCCCCGTTTTATACCGTGGTTCGCAAAGATCGCCAAATCCGTCGCGGTGGTGTCGCAGTCATTATTAATAATTCCCTCAATTTCACAGTGACACGGACTCAAACGGAACTAGAACTCCTTGTGATTCAACTTGATCAACCTAAAATCTCGGTCGGAGTCATATATCTCGTTCCTGGACTAACTTTATCTAGAAGCGACCTTGATATTATATTACACCACGGTACTCCCTTTTTAATCGGCGGTGACTGGAACGCCAAACATCGTTTATGGCATAACAATATGGCCAATAAAGCAGGTACAGTCCTATACGACTCTATGATTCGTTCTAACTTCCGGATTATTTCACCCGAGACGCCCACTCATTATCAACCTCGTTGTGCTCCTTCGGTTATTGATTTCTTTATCACAGACATTCCGTTTGAATTTACATGTGTTACATTGGAGTATTTTGGAACTTCACATCGTCCTGTCTCTCTCAAAGTTTCCTCTAACTCCAATTTCTCTTTTTCTTCACTATACAATACCTCCACTGATTGGGAGCGTTATCACTCATTAACTTTTAACTGGAAAATTATTTCTAAATTCAATTCCAAATATGAGATTGATGATTCCATAATTGAATTTAATAATTTTTTACATTCTTGTGATTCTTCATCAGCCTCCAAAATGGTTAACTCAGCTCAACGTGCTCGGCAACATGCCTTTGCAAATGATGTAATCCTCATTTCCCTCGTTAAAACCAGAAGGAAGTTACGTAAAATGTACCAACGCACTGGTTCTGACTATTTCTCTACCATGATTAGAATATTCTCTCGCTCTATTAGCAGAAGAATTTTTCTTCTCCGCCAAGACTCTTGGCTTTCCATGCTTAAATCTTTCACAAAACCAGATCCTACCTTCTGGAATACTTATAAATCATATTCGCGTTCTAATAGAAATCTTCCTTCTCCGTTTTTTGAGGTCAACGGAGTTAAATTGTACTCCTCAGTTGAAAAAGCTGATGCACTGACTAATACCTTCGCTCTTGTTCACAAACATGCCATTAACCTTCCGTCTTCCCAATCTCACGCAGTTCAACATTTCTACGACAACTTTAAATGGAACCCCTATGAGGACAACTTTCCTTTTTCCCTTTTTTCTCCTTCTAGAATCTATGAATTTGTTTGTAAAATGAAATCACGTAAGGCCCCCGGCCCCGACCACATTTCAGTTCCGATGCTAACCAATGCTTCACACAAAATTTTCTGTCAAATATATTATTACTTCAAAAATTCGTTCAACTATTGTCACTTCCCTTCTCCCTGGCAGGTGGCAAAAGTTGTTCCTATACCTAAACCTGGTAAACCACCAACTGACCCTTCCAGTTTTAGACCAATCAGCCTCCTTCCTATTATTGGAAAATTTTTTGAGAAAGTTATCCTTCATAACATTGAAGCCCATGTTCAGAACAAAAACATTATTATCAATCAACAATTTGGATTTCGAGCTAGACATTCAACCATACACCAGGTCGCCCGTATTACTCAGCACATCACTCATGGCTTTAACACCCGACGTGACACAGCTATGATCCTTCTTGACCTATCCAAGGCGTTTGACACTGTCTGGCATAACGCACTTCTCTATAAATTAAATTCTATGGGTCTACCTCACTCCATATTAAGACTTCTGAAATCTTATCTCGAAGAACGTACTTGTTATGTACTTTATAATTCACATAAATCTATCATTTATAACATTCTTACCGGAGTACCTCAAGGTTCCGTTCTCGGTCCATACCTTTTCATATTGTACATTAATGATATTCCCAGTTACTTGTCATGCGAATGTGCGCTCTACGCGGATGACACAGCGTTATTTTCCTCTTCTACCCGGAAGAACAGACTTCGTCTCATCGATAGGATTCAAAAATACCTGAACATAGTACTTCAATATTTTTCTGACTGGAAGCTCCAAGTTAATGCCTCCAAAACTGAAGCTATCTTCTTCAGTCGTTCGCATCTTACACAATTTCAAAATTCGCATAAGATATTCATTGGTACTCAGGTCATTGAGTGGTCGTCTCGAGTCAAATACCTGGGAGTCATTTTGGACCATCGTCTTAATTGGTCCCATGCTGCTTCGGACCGTATGTCCAAAACCTTATCTGCTGCTTTCGCCATGATTAAATTTATCGGACCAAAATCATATTTACCACTCCGCCTACGCATTATAACTTACGTTATTTGCCTACGACCCATACTCACCTATGGTGCAATACTGTGGTGGAATATTCTCCCGCGCCACCAACGCAAGAAAATTCAATCCGTTCAATCAAAAATTCTCAAGATAATCCTAAACAAGCCTATTGGATTTTCGACTCTCGCACTCCATAAAGAAGCTCGTGTTTCTCTATTAAATTCATTTATTTTAAAAATGCTAAAAAATTATGATGTTTCTGCTCATTCTAATCCTTTGGTCCGTGTCACTGGAAATTATACTCAAGATTATTTACCATATAATCCTAAAGTATTATTTCCGCTCAATCGTTGAGCTTTTATGTCTGGCTGCATTGTTTTCCTTTTAGAAAAACACATGTATGCCTAGACAATTTACTTTTCATGGATTTCCTATCCCTTCCCCCTAACTCCCTGTCCTCTTAATCAATCGCTGAGGTTTTTTGTAAATTTTCCTCAGTTTAACTCAATTTACTGTAAGTATATTTTACGTTTATTGGTTACTCCACTCCTACTCCCATTGGTCGGTATGTGGGCCCCTGCTCACAGGAACTTCCCCCCCAGGGAGCGTGCCCTCCTCTAAGAGTACCCCTCCACTCTTATGCTTTTGAGCGCATCCCGCCTCCCTCACTCAATTATTATATAAAAAAAAAAAGTCGAGCAGAGAGAATTTTAGATAATCGATCAAATCCAACACGTCGTTTTGCTCAAATCTTTATTCGTCTTTATTCTTCTTTATTCTTCTTTATTCTAATTTCATTGTGTTCTTTATCGCTATATTCTTATTCTATTCTTATATTCTATATCTTATTTCTTATTCTTACATTCTATTCTTATTCTATTCTTACTCTAAGTCATAGTTTAAGTATTATTTTTTTCCTTGTCTTATATATTGTACTCTCGTCTCAATATACATATTTGGTTTGTTACGAACACAGTGTTATCGTTATTCGACTATTCTAATACTCTCGTTAACAATCTGTTCTTTTCATTTCCTTATCTTCGAGCTGAGGAGCGGACTGGTTCCGGTGAGGGCGAACAGCAGGTTTGCTCGCCCTCAAATTACTCGACCACCACCAACCGAACGACGTGATGACCAACCAGAGGACGTCGAGATCGAACATGGCCTCCGAAGGCTGGCCACCTGGAACATCCCCTAGGATCATGCGAGATCCCACAACCGGACAGATATAAATTAAGTTCGTTAATAATATGTAAAGTATCTACGGAGCAAAAGAGGAGGAAAGGCACAAGAAATTTTTCCTAACATTAGCAGTAAACGGTTGTGGGTAAGATCCTGGGGTGTCTTATTTTGGAAAACTCATTCTAAATCTAAAATTTAAATTTTGTGTCATGTATCGTTGCTGCACGATTTGTTTCGATATAAGTTAATGTTATATTGGGAACAGTTGTTTGTAGCCCGTGACGCGTAGGCCATAATTTACGATAGGTAATTATGACGCGCGCCCCGCAATTCGTTCGTGATTGTTATATTGTGATAAAATAGTAGAGACTAAAGTTAATGAGTAGTTAAATGAAAGGCGCAGAGAACATACTTGATACTTAATTCAAATAGATTTGAAACTACTGAAGATATCTCAAAATGCATATATAATTATAAATATATATATATATACAGGGTGTTTCTATGAAGTACAGCCAAACTTAAGGAGCGTATAATTGAGGTAAAAGCAAGTAACTTTTTCTAACATACCTATGGTGTCCGATCATTATTGGCGAAGATACAGCCGTTTGAATATCCGCCTACAGGTTGACAATATGACCTACATTCACCTGCCCGAAGCGGTCAACGCTCCGCGTTACGTCCTCGGCTCACCGCCGTCGTATGCGTGCGACACAGCTGACTTCTCCCTCAACATTTTTTCGAGTCGAGGAAGTGTTAAAATTTTCCGAACTATTTTAAATCACCGAACTATTGGGAAAACAATTACCTATTAAAAAAGTCCAAACGACAAAAATATTCGAGAACTCGTAAAATTTCGAGTTACTTGTGGATAAATGTTCAGCTCGGAAAGTTTACATATTCCAATAGATTTCCAACTTTCGAGTTATTCGTAAATATCCGAATTATTGGTGACGACGTTTCCTGCACTAGAAAATAATTTTTCACTTGGTAAATGGAAAGTAATTATTTCGAGGAAGTTTATTGCTAATAATGCTAACTTAGAAACGTCTACACTAATAATTCGAATATTTACATGTCGAATATTTACCTCCAAGTAACTCGAAAACTTACGAGAGCTCGAATATTCGAATCGCTTGAAATTTTTTAATGGCTTACTTTATTCAACTCGAACAATCGAACCAAATAAATTCCGAATACGTGCACATTCTTAAACACCAATTGCACTGAATACACTGCACAAAATCGTACTTATGACAATTGTTCAATACGTTGGCTCCCGACGGTCATAAACGTTTCGCACTGTTACACGATTGAACTGCGGACATGAGTGACTATCCGCAAGATCGCAAAGAAACACACTGCTCTTTCGTAGCTGCCACACAGTCTTTTACACTATCAAATAACTATGATGGTGTGAATATGAAATCATCTGCTTGCTTCCGACGCGCCACGCGCCGGCGAGGAGACCGTCAGTTCGGGCACAACGCAAATGCAAGTTTGTTTTGAAACATGATTCGTTGTCCCGTTCTTTCCGACATTCGTTCCTGTTCGCTAACGCGGTGAAGACATCGTGCAGCGAGTTTCATTGCAATCTTTCGGATTCGTTCGTGTCCGCAGTTCCAATCGTGTAACAGTGCGAAACGTTTATGACCGTCGGAAGCCGACGTATTGAACAATTGTCATAAGTACGGTTTTGTGCAGTGTATTCAGTGCAATTGGTGTTTAAGAATGTGCACGTATTCGGAATTTATTTGGTTCGGTTGTTCGAGTTGAATAAAGTAAGCCATTAAAAAATTTCAAGCGATTCGAATATTCGAGCCCTCGTAAGTTTTCGAGTTACATGGAGATAAATATTCGACATGTAAATATTCGAATTATTAGTGTGGAGGTTTCTAAGTTAGCATTATTAGCAATAAACTTCCTCGAAATAATTACTTTCCATTTACCAAGTGAAAAATTATTTTCTAGTGCAGGAAACGTCGTCACCAATAATTCGGATATTTACGAATAACTCGAAAGTTGGAAATCTATTGGAATATGTAAACTTTCCGAGCTGAACATTTATCCACAAGTAACTCGAAATTTTACGAGTTCTAGAATATTTTTGTCGTTTGGACTTTTTTAATAGGTAATTTTTTTCCCAATCGTTCGGTGATTTAAAATAGTTCGGAAAATTTTAACACTTCCTCGACTCGAAAAAATGTTGAGGGAGAAGTCAGCTGTGTCGCACGCATACGACGGCGCTGAGCCGAGGACGTAACGCGGAGCGTTGACCGCTTCGGGCAGGTGAATGTAGGTCATATTGTCAACCTGTAGGCGGATATTCAAACGGCTGTATCTTCGTCAATAATGATCGGACACCATAGGTAGGTTAGAAAAAGTTACTTGTTTTTACCTCAATTATACGCTCCTTAAGTTTGGCTGTACTTCATAGAAACACCCTGTATATGTATACAATTGATAAGATGGAACTATTTAAGTTGAATAATAATTAATAAGTTGTCACAGACGAGGACTCAGTAATTTTCTTTTTAAAAAAAAATCTTAATTCTTTATTCACTTTTACAATTTGTACAGTTTAATCTGATGTCTACAAAGTGATTCGTATCGTGCTATGACGCGTGACACGTGCGTAACGTAAAAGTGTCGCTGCGCTGTCGCGGGGGTCCTATATATCCTTAAGATGTTTATATTTTTATGTTCGGAAGATTCTCGCTGCTCTCACAGACATACTATTACATATACGCTGTCGGGAAATTTCTATCTGTTACATTCCTCCCCCCCCCCTTTTAAATTTGGTCTCCAAATTTTTTTTGTGAATTAAATTGTAGACACATGTGTAGGATAGTGATAGAGTTTCCTCCTACATGGTGCTAATGCGGTGATTTCAACTTCTGGTTCCCCTTCTTCACTGTCGTTTAGCGGGTTATTTTGGAAGCCTATCTGCCAGTGTGCTTTAAATTCTCCTCTGTCTATTGCGTGACTCTTAGGTCCGAAAGTACAATGATCAAAAATATATTGTTTTTGACAAGCGAAGCAGTTTTTCAAAATATTTTTTATAAGGGTTAAAACTTGTTTAGGATTGAAAATAATTGTATTTATTGACGAAAACGTTTACAAGAATAATTTTGGACAATCGACTGTTTGCTCGACACATCGAAGCCGACTTACTCCTTACAAGCTAAAATACACACTCGCGCGCCACCTACATTTATTTTCGCACGTAGCGCTCGGTCGCAAAGAAAAGTTAATATAATAAATAAGTAAAAAAAATTAAGAGCAGAACATCCCGCCCACCAAATTAAGCTATTAATTTCCGTGACGGATTGTCGCTTCTACGGTTGAATGGGAAGCTTGCACAGTTTAGTAATCGCTCGCTTCGTACTCCCGTTTGGAGATTTTGCAGTTACTACCCGAACTTTTTGATCGTGACTTGGATGCAACTCAACGACTCTACCAATCATCCACTTCAAGGGTGGCAAAGCATCATCATGTATTATGACCAAATCATCGATGGCCAAGTTTTCTTGTGTTGTCTTCCATTTGGTTTTTTCTTGGAGATTCGAGAGATACTCCGAAGACCATCGTTTCCAAAATTCTTGGACGTTACGTTGAATTAATTGCCATCGATTAAGATGATTTAATTTAACGTTTGTTTCGTCAATATCAGGAACACTTGTGAGAGATTCGCCTACTAAAAAGTGTCCCGGAGTCAGAGGTTGAAAATCAGCAGGATCCGAAAACATAGGCGTTAGTGGTCTGGAGTTAAGAATTGCCTCGATTTGAGTGTGAACTGTGGCTAGTTCCTCGAAAGTAAACATCGATTGACCTGTAATCCTTTTCAGATGAAACTTACATGACCTTCGCCGGCTTCCCATAGACCGCCCATGTGGGGGGAACGCGGCGGAATAAAGCTCCATTGAATGTTCATTTTCGATATCGACGAGTAGTTCTCTATGAAGTCGTCGAAAAACTGATTTCTCTGACGACTCACAATGTTTACAGCTATCGTTTTTTGTTTTCTTGCTTCTGCATCGATAAGTTCTTGAATTTCTTCTGATTGATTCGTTTCTTCAAATGATTGTTGAATATCTTCATGACTCTGCAACCAAGGTGGTCCCGCCCACCATAACTCGTTACTCTCAAGTTTGTCGCAACTTACGCCGCGGGAAACCAAATCGGCTGGATTTTCCTTGCCACTCACGTGACCCCGTTGAATATATGGCAATGACGATTGTATTTCGCTCACACGATTGGCTACAAATGTTTGCCATTGAGACGATTCCTTAGCAATCCATGTTAAAACGATCGTGGAATCGGGCCACACTCGAACATCTTCAAACTCGATGTTTAAAGCCTTCGTGACAGCTTGGACTAATCTCGTGAGAAGAACAGCGCCACACAATTCTAATCCAGGTAATGATATCTTCTTGATTGGAGCGACACGGGATTTGGAACACAGCAATGAAGAAATTTTACGACCCTCTCGATCTTCGCACTGGATGTACAAACACGCTCCATAGGCCTTTTCGGAAGCATCGCAAAACCCGTGGAGGTACAGTCGCGACGGATTTTCGTGATGTGCAACTCTTCGTGGTACTCGAATTGTTCCCACCTTTTGAACATCTTCAACATAACTGTTCCACTCGTGTACAATTTCCGGTGGTAACGGAGCATCCCACTCTACCTTGTGAGACCAAGTTGCTTGCATTATCAGTTTTGCTCGAATAATAATTGGTCCAACAACTCCGAGAGGGTCGAAGAGTCTCGATATCGCGGACAAGATCTCTCGCTTGGTCTTTGCTCCGAAATCAATTTCGATTGAGAATTGGAATTCGTTATTCGATGGCAACCATTGCAGGCCCATGGTTGTGACGTTGCATCCGGCACGTCCCAAAATTAGGCTCGTTCGCGCGATATAAGACCGCGTTTACTTTAATTTCATACCGCAAGAAGTGTATTCCGGTGCGATTTTGTATGGGTAGAGAACCGTCTCGCCCATAGGAGGAGAGAAGAGCGGATCAACCCCTGTAGAAAGACCTCCGGAGACCGGCATCACGGGATGCCTCTATCGATTACCGGTATCACCGAATAAAGCTTCTACGAACTCGTAGCGACGGGACCGCGGAATTACCGCCGGCCCAATCAGGCAATTATTCACCCGCGGGCCCCAAGGTAATGCTAGGGTCGAGAGGGGTAGTACGGGAATCCACGAGGAAGGCCACGACGTTCCCCGACGAGGATATCACCGTCAGCGATTCCCGAAATCGAGAAGAATACTCTCGCATCGACCATAGTAAAAGTCAGTCGCAGATTCCCGTATCGACCACAGTATAGATCAGACGTAGAAACTCTCGCATTAGCCTCAGTCTAAATAAGACGTAAGAAGATTCCCGTATCGACCAGAGTCAAAATCAGTCGCACACTCTCGCTTTGTCGGTAGTCCGAATCAGATAAGATTCTCGCTTTTCGAGTATTTCACCGACCGGTGAACCGTACTTTTGAGTACCTACCATCTAAGGGCCAAGGAGACCTATTTCCACCAACGGGAGGAGTCTTGGCTAACGGGTCTAGGGCCCGAATCGCTACCTTTTGGGAGTGTCTTACACGGGACATCGGCAACCATCCTCAGAGCAGGGAGAAGACGGCGAGGCGGTGAGCGTAGGGTTCTACATATCTTTCTCAATTTTGTAAAGGTACGCAACTTGGCCCCAACGAGCAGGATTCGTTTTCTTCCGTTTTACCGGTGGCGAAAATCCTCGACAGTCCCTTGTCATATTGCCGTACGGACTGCTCTTTACCAGCCAGGTTGGGGAACCCAGAACGCGCGCCTAGCTTCTTAATTGCGACTCGGTACCGTCATCATTAGGGTACTTGCAAATAAAACTACCGGAAATTATAGGTCGATTGCGAACGGTCAATAGTATTATTCATTCCCGAAATAGTAGTGCGAACGTTGCCGTTATTTCCGTCTCCCGTCCGGAGGCTGATCTAGCTGATTATTATTCGGTAATAAATTGTCATATTTAAACCTATCCACTGAGTTCGAGAACATTTTTGTCGCTTGGCCATTTCACTTTCCCTTTAAACCTCGCCACTCTACCGTATTCTTAGCAAGGCTGAGCTGCCGGAGCAAAAGCCTCTCGCTGGATCCGGGAATTAGTTTTCTTTTTATTCGGCGCGCATGCGCGTCTGGCGCCCAACAAAATTCAAACCTTCCCGCATTACCGCTAATCTATCGTATCGTATCGTATCGTCCCGGGGAAAGCGACGCGAAAATTATAGCGGAGCGCAGTGGCCGCAAAAACCGTTATAAGGTTTTTACAGAATCGCCTTGGTTGTTCGTCATTGTTTGAGCTCCACTTATGTAACTCAAATCCTCCTCGTTGCAACAATTGCGTTAGTTGCTTTCAAATATTCTTCGCTTCGTCGATGCTATTTGCGCCTGACAAAATATCGTCTACATAGAAATCTTGAAGTACAATGCGTGCGGCTGCTGGGAAATCTTTTTTCTCGTCTTGAGCTAGCTGTCGAATCGCTCTGATAGCTAAATATGGAGCGCACGCTTGACCATAAGTAACCGTATTCAAACAATAATCTTGAATTGGCTCATTTACAGAGAAACGCCAAAGAATTCTTTGAAAGTCGCGATCGCGCGGATCTACCAAAATCTGTCGATACATTTTCTGTACGTCCGCGGTGAAAGCTATTTTGTGCAATCTGAATTTGAATAGAATATCTAGAAGATTGTCCTGCACCGTTGGACCAACTGATAGAACGTCGTTTAAAGATTTTTCAGAACTAGACTTAGCCGAAGCATCGAACACAACTCGTAATTTTGTTGTTGCGCTTGTTTCACGAATCACTCCGTGGTGCGGCAAATATACAACAGGTTGTTTGCGCGCAGTCTCTGTCGGAGGTACGGGAGACATGTGACCTAACTCAATATATTCTCGCATGAAATCAGTGTAGCGTTGCCGCAATATATCGTTACCTTTGAATCTGTTATAGATACATATAAAAGAAAACTATATACGCATTGTCTGGCAATGTGTTCTTCTGAATTTGTGCGCGTCCGAAGTGGTGACATCTATTAGGCAGATAATTGTGTGTGTGCTAGAGAAACGAGCGCTTGGGATAGTTCAGTTCAGCGAATGTATCCGACAGGGCCAATTCAGTTCAGATATTCAAAATAAAGTGATTAAAAAGAGACCACATTCAATTTTTTGTTTTTCGAGACGCAATTTTCAACAACAGAATCGTCGCTCGAGTGACAACAATCTTTTCTCCGCAATCTGTCGTGACTCCCCTAATTCGCTCACTGAATTATAAAAAGGTAGACGCACTACAAAACGCCCAGAACTATCGCGTGTTGCGGTTTCAAACAATTTCTCGCATTTTCGTTCATTATTCGACAAGACTTGCGATGAATTTTCTGGTTTGACTTCCTCAACATTCCAAAACCGCGTAATATTTTCATTGGGCGTACTACTAGAATCGCGCGAACATACGAGTACCGAAATATTTAGAGATCGATACGATAGCGTTGGCATTGGTCCGGCCAATACCCATCCGAGCGCTGTGTTTTGAAGAGTTGGTTTATCATCGCCTAACTTTATTTTGCCCGTCTCGAGAAGACTTTCAAAGAACTCGGTTCCTATTAACATTTCAACCTTACTTGGATCATGATAGAACGAATCGGCGAGTTTGATCGTGTTCGGTATTGATAATTCGCTCGGTTCGAACTTAAAAGACGGCAAATCGTTTGTAATTCGCGGTACAACTAAGCAATGAACGTTGATACGTAAATTCGAATGTCTCGAAGTGACGATAACATTACAATCTTGCGTGACTTGACTTTTCATTTCATTCAACCCTATGATGGGTTCGCAAATTTTTCCGGTTCGTAATCCAAGCTTATCACATGTCGCGACAGTTATAAAATTTGCCTCGCTCGCACTATCTAGCAGCACGCGTATAGAAAGATCGGTGTTCTATTCGCGTGGTTCGCATTTACCAATCCTGTGGACATAAGAACGCGCTTGAGACGATTCAACGATTGGTGCATCGTCGTTACATTGTTGCTCGATGCCTCATCTTTATTTGAATCGTTTTGGGTTGTAGACTGCGTTGATGTGCTAGATTTTGCTGTTTCTGCCGATCTATCTTTGTCTCGTGGTAAATGGCAGAGAGTGTTATGTCGTCCAGAGTACTCGCGGCAAGATCCCCCTCTACACATTTTGACAAAGTGACAAGTGATTTCTCAAAGAATTGAGACAAAGTCGGAGTCTGCGGGCCTCGTTGATGCGCTCTTCAATTGTCAAACCTAGAAAATTTGGGCAAAAGTAAATGAACTGCGGACCACTGCACAGATAGCATTTACCTGATTTGTTTTCTGATTGTTCCGTTGCACATGAAGTGACGTTACTACTCGTTGATTTAAATTGCTTGTTCGACGGCTTACGTGAGCTCGGGCCGTTCGACGTTTCCGTATCGGATTTTGCTGTGTTTTTGTTCGTGTTTTCTTTGGACTTCGTACTTGCTTGCAGACGTTCGAGAATTTCACAGTGTTTTTGCAAAAATTCCATTATCTTGTCGACGGTAGGTTCAGCGTCCGCTTCTGTTTGCCGCTCCCATTCTCGTCGCGTCGTATTATCGAGCTTTACTTCGATCATGTAAAGTATTAATTCGTTCCAAGCGTCAGTGGGCAGTTTCATCGCTTTTAATACTCGGAGATGTTTTGTCGTATGATCAACAAGCTCACGTATCGCACTCGCGGATTCCCGTTCAACTTTTGGCATTTCAAATAAACAATGAATATGTTTTTTCTTTATTGATCGCGGATCATCGTAACGTTTCTTTAATAACTCCCACGCTACTTCATAATTCTCTTTAGAAATATCAATTGACTCGATTAATTTGGCAGCTGTACCTGTCAACGATGAGGTCAGGTATTGATATTTTTGAATTTTTTTATAGCTCGGTGTGATCATGGACTAACGCTTTGAATGTTTCGGAATATCTTTTTCATTCTTCGATTTTTCCGTCGAAAGTCGGCAACCACATTGCGATTTGCTGATAGCTGCCTGAGTAAGTCAGCCTGCTGTTGTAAAATTTGCACTAATTCCGCATTCGGACCGCCTTGTTGAAGTTGTCTCGGATCGACCGTGGATGCAGTAGCAATACCAACTCCGTTGAGCAAAGCGTTGTTGGCACCATTGTCTCCGTTTACGTTCAGCGGCGTTCTACCCTGCGGCGCCAGGCTGTTTCGTAGCTTCTTCCACCCGGCCGTTACTCGAACGATTCTCTCGTCGAATTCGTTGTCTTCTTTTAGGTCTCGATCGGGCAAAGCCTCTGCCTCACCTACTTCGAGCAATCGAATTTGCTCAGTCTGAAATATTTTTCTCGTTTCTTGAATTTGATCCAAACGCTCGTCTACCTCTTCGATCAAAAATTGTTTCGAGCCTTCTTGAACTTGTGTTAAAAGGCTCTCGATGCGACTTAATTTCCCTTTCACGTACCCGCGTTTCTTGCGGATTGCTGACATAGCGGCTTCCATCTTGGCGTCCTCGGTGTTTCGACCCCGATAATTCTCTTGACGAATTTTCCACGCAAACTTATAGCACTCAGACTTAATACTGGCACTATATCGTTCACAACTTGCCTTACTATCCGGCTCGAAGGACCATGTTTAGGATTGAAAATAATTGTATCTATTGACGAAAACGTTTACAAGAATAATTTTGGACAATCGACTGCTTGCTCGACACATCGAAGCCGACTTACTCTTTACAAGCTAAAATACACAATCGCACGCCACCTACATTTATTTTCGCACGTAGCGTTCGGTCGCAAAGAAAAATGAATATAATAAAAGAGTAAAAAAAATTAAGAACAGAACAAAACTTTTAATTTATAGAGAAAATAAAGACTAACTAATCCTAAGGATGTATATCCCATGTATTCTAGTGTTTTATAAGCTTCCTCGGTCCATGTTGAAGTTCTTTGCTTTAGAGCTAACTGCTCGATCTGTTCGTCTATTTCGTCCATGGTGGTTCCAAGCATTTTCAAATTTTCTGAGGATATTATTCTTTCGTTTAAGGACTCAATCTGGATGTGTTCTATGGGAATACTGTGTTTGTTAAGAATATTTAGATATAATGTTTCATTGTATGGTTTCACGGTTATACTTTGAGCTGTTAGGTTTTGAGCTAAATTACTAGGTTTAAAACTTACTTCTGGTGTTAATGCTACGCATGTAGGGTCTAATGTTAGTTTGGATGGAGTTTTGATTTCAACGGTCTGAGGATTTTTTTGACCACAGATTATTTGAAGAGTTTCGAATCTTGAAGTTGGTATTACTAACCATTCTTTTTCAGAACTGAACTGAATATAAAGGATGTTTTCTAATTTAATGTATTTGGGTTTGCATTCTTTTTATATACTAATGATAATATGCAATATTTGCTTTTTTCTATTAAGTAGTCTGGATGGTGTCTTTTTAGAATAATGCTCTGTCCAATCTTTTTAATTTCTAAATACTCTTTTAGTGGGACTGGTAAGAATTTAGTTTTGTCTTGATCGACCAGAATGTTTTCTAATTCAATCGAATATAAGGTGTACCCAAAATATGAAGCGCTTGAAACTGGAATGAAGTTTAGAAGATGATAGTTTTCATTTTCAAGTAATGGGACATGCATCGCGTATACTAGCTTATTTTTGATCATTGCAATGTTAATATTACTTAAATCTATTAATTCTGTATAAAATGTTTCTTTCAATGGTACGGGAAATTCTTGTATATGTGACGTATTTCTTAGTGCATTGAAGATTAACTCGGGTTTTAATATCTCGGGATGAGCGATACCATGTTTACCGTCTATAAGCATTCGTGAGTTGAACAATTTCGAACTTTAAACCTTCATATATTAGTGTATATTCGTATAAGAGATCACCAATATCCTGATTTACCTTTATCATTTCTGTAACGTTTGCAATTATTTTGAAATTATTATTTATAGTATGGTATTGCTCATGTAAAGTTATTCCTACTTTAGACTTTAATTGGTTCAGGAGGAATGTTGTTTGGTTTCTTACAAGATGGGCGAATTTAAGATTATCATCTCTTAACGAAGTCCGAAGTTGCCATGGTCCCGAAGAGTAATTTGACTCCTTCGCCGACGAAATTAAATAATCCTCTTTTGATTCTCCTTTCATATCCAATTAGGTGGTGAAATGTTTCCAGATCTTTCTTCAATAATTTTGCGCGAAGTATCTGGCGCCTTATTCGCTTTTCATTTGCGCATATTTTCATAGGTTTTCCTTGTAGACATAGATCTTGGAGGTTTTGAAGTTGCTGAACACGTAAATCAACTTCTGGTTGAATGTGTTTGAATTCAATTCCAACTATTAGATTCCAGGTTTCATGATATAATTTCGTCTTTCCCATATCTTCTATGTAAACTGTTGTTTCTGGTGGAGTTGGTTCGACCTTAATCCATTCGCCATGAAGGTCCTGGGACAGGACTTGGGTCACGAGAGTGAGCGCTAAGATATTCTTCATGAGTTTCCTTATCTGTAACATATGGTTTAGTATCAATTTTAGAATATGTTACTGACTTTTCACCTTTTTTAACAGTTATGCCTTGATCATGGGGTATTTTAACAATTTCATGTCCCATGGGGTCTTGAGTTTGAATGACCCAGGTTGCTTCCATTTTACAAGTACTTTTTGTCCTATTTTGTAAGGAATTATTTTTTGACGCTTCCTCTTAGTTCGTTCTTGAGTCTTCTTCTGTGCTTGTCCTATTCGAATTCTTGCTTTTTCTTGTATTGTTTTTCTGTGTCTTCGATAGTCTTCTTGTTTTTCTTGTTCCGAAATTTCTTCTACTTCAGTTGTGACGGGTATGTGTGGTTCGTATCCGAAGGCATATTCAAACGGAGAAATTTTTGTCGTCTCATTCCTCGTTGAGTTGTACGAAATACTAGCGTTGGTTAAAGCGCTTGACCATTCTTCCTTTTCGTTGATAAAGCTTCTTATGTAGTTTAGAATTTCTTGATGAGCTCTTTCGTTTTTTCCATTAGATTGTGGACGGTAAACTGCTTACTTTAAAATCGTTGTGTAGCTTTTCATAGAAGTAGCCGGAAAATTCAATTCCGTTGTCCGTTAGTATTTCCTTGGGCAGTCCAAATATTTTAACGTAATTTTCCCAAAAAGCTTCTTTCTCTCAAAATTATTGAAGAAAGCTTCGAAGACTTCTTTTGAATTTTTAGTCTTCATAGGTACTAAGGTAAGGTATCTCGTCAAATAGTCTTGTATGAGGAGGATATATTTATACCTTCTTGATGGTGGAAAAGGTCCCATAGTATCGAGGGATATCTTCTCGTTAGGACTGTTTGGGATGTCAGGGATTCCTGGTGTTGGTCTATTCGCTTCCGTTTTTATTCTTTCGTATTGACAGGTTTTACATGTCTTTAGACAATCTTCGACATCTTTGGTCATTCCTTTCCAGTTGTATTTAGTCCGGATATTCTCTAAGGTCTTTTGTTTTCCTGTGTGTCCTCCTACACATGATTCGTGAACTTCTCTTATGATTTTCCATTTTTCCTCTTGTGTTTTCGGTTCTTTGAAATTATTTATAAATATACTGAGAGGTTTTCCTAGGTTCTTTTTAGCATGTATGTATTTAATCATTTCTATTATGGAGCTTCTGATGTGAGGTTGTTTAATTCTTAGTTCAATTTCTTCCTTTTCAGGTACTGTACTCCTTAGCGTTATGTACCAGAATAGTTCTTCTTCATCGGGATCTATATACCTTCCACTTCCCTCGGGATCAGTGGTAAGGGTTAGTCCCTTTCTATTAGTGGTTCCTTCCACTATCTTAACATCTTTCTCATTTTGGAATAAGTCTCCTTCATTTATGTAGTCTTCATATGTTGGAGAGACTTCTTCTTCATTTAGAAAATCTCTCATTATAGAATTTTCTAAATTTCCTTTTTCTTCCTCATCGCACGCTGTTAGAGGTTCTCCTCGGAGTACTTCCTCTTTTTCAGCAGCAGGGAGATAAAGTTTCAAAACCCCATAACTTTTTTGTTATTCAAAAAATCAAATTCTACGAACGGCACATGACGGCACAAATCGGGCACAACCCAGCACAATAAAAATTTTTTCATTTTTCAAAAATGTCCACGCTAACTTCTTTTCAAAATTTTGACGTCGGCATAACTTTTATAATTATTATGTTAAAAAAAAATTCGAACGGCACATGACGGCACAAGTCGGGCACAACTCAGCACAACAAAAAATTTTTTATTTTTCAAAAATGTCTACGCTAACTTCTTCCACATTAAGGCATTCTCAACCTTTGAAACCTTTATCATTGTTTCCTTGAAGTGCTCGGTCATGGAGACAGCCCTGTCTAAGTAGATTCCTAAGTATTTCGCTCTCCTTTGTAACTGTATTTCATCTTGTTTAATTACTATTTTAAGTTTCTTAATCTCTTTTCTACCATTTAGCAAAATTGCCTCAGTTTTTCACTTTTATTCTTTATTTGTGAAATATTTCCACACGTCTTGCTAATTATTTAATATTGTCACTATGTCTCAATGTCTTTATATAACCTGTTTGCACGCCACGTGCTCTTATAGAGGTTATGTAGGTTATGTTCTCACTTATTATTTAATTTTCAAATAGTATATTGTTTCTATTGTCAGTTTCAACACAGTTGAATTGTTTTAATTATCACTATAATAGTTTTTTCACTTTTATATATATAATATTAATCTATCCTAAGTTGGGATAGTTAAACAAACCAACCAAATTTGGTTCTCTGCATATTATATTTTGTGTCCTAATTGCAGTGTATGTACAATATTTACAAGTACCTGCAAATAAGAGAAACGACAATTAAGGTCGATTGTTCGTCTCTCTCTTACAATAATATTGTTATGCGCGAGTCCGCTATTATAAATTTTCTCCTTTCACGTGCTATCTATCGTTTTAATCTCACTGTGTTTTTGTTTTAATATCTATGAGGCATCTAACGGGCAACATGACCCCTAATCGCGCTAAATCTAAAGAGAGTATTGTCTCTTTACATATATATATTTAGCTAGTTATTGGTAATCCTCCACGTGCCTTAGCAAGTGGCTAGGAGGTAACCTAGCCGCACACTTTATTTATTTTAATTTAATCACTTATATTGTATCTCTTATTGTTTTTAATGTTTTAAACCAAACTCTGTACTATAGTAACTCAGTCAAATAACTTCCCTGAGTACCTTTGTACTTTATACCACCGCTATATTAATTTCAACTACGGAGCAGTACGAGCGTACATCCGCACTTTGTGAAATCTCACACGATTGGCAGAAATATACTGGGGAAACGATTCAGTGCGGGACAGCCGAAGCAGAACTCGAACCGTATGAGGTAAAAGAACGCAGAGGTTTAAATGAGACACTGACTCTAAGTTTTAAAGTACGTAAGAAATGTATTAAAAGACTCAGTGAATACAGAGAGTAACACAGTGAAATTAGAATTGACGGCGTACCGATGTAATGCTGGGTGACTTAATACTGACTTTTAGGACACGCAGGTCCCGCTTATATAGTACATTTGGACAATGGTTTTAGGTGGGGAGGCATAGGCCTGCACGTGGAGTTTGGAATATGATTCCAATGGGTGCGTGAGCAAAAATATAGAAATATAATTCTATTTAGGACATCTTATCTGAGATGCGTGGCTCGATGAGGGGTCCAAAATGATTTGTCCTTGGCGCTAGTATTCGGTGACGCGCGACAGCGTAGATTTACAACGGCGGTGATACGTATTCTATCGTCGGTAAGTATATGGCGGATTACGTAACGACTGTCGATAGCTTATCGTCGTCGGCATAGCACATGATGGTCGGTAATAATTGATAGTCGATTAAGCATCGGAGATTGATAATGCATCGACGCAATAGAACGCAGTGTATATACAATAAAATGTAAGAGTAGAACGCAGTGAATATATATATAAAATTCTATAAGTAAATCTTAGGAATAAGAACGCAGTGGATAAATGCAATGAGTATATATAAAATGTAAGAGTAAATTCAGAGTACGCAGTGAATAGTGAATATAAAATGTACAAGTAAATTTAAAGTATAAGTACGCAGTGAATATACATATATGTCAGATAGAGTCCGTTAGCTAGAAGTTACTAAATGTAAAACATAAATGTGAATGTAAGATGCGCGGTGAATATTATAGAGAGAGGCAGTAACGTGTGTTAGTAGTAATATTTAGGAAAAACACGGGCGTGCAACGGACATCACACCTCCCCCCTTAAATGAGAAAAATAAATGCTGAAGGCTTTTATTTTTCGACATTAGTGCGTCTCTCCATTAATATTTTACTTAATTGTATGTAGGGGTTCGTGTCAGACGTGGTAGTAGGGCGCGTTGATGGTACTGGATCCTCGGCGTCGTGTGCTGGAGCAGATGCTGATGGCTGGGAATCGCCTTCCTCCTCGTCCTTCGATGATAGATCGGTTCTTCCGGCCAGGTGAAGTAAGAGGTGGGTGACTGCGCTCCATATGGCACCAAGCAGATGAAGTCCACATCCGTAGACAGAATGTAGAGCGTACCCTCTGTTGATGGTATCGGCCAGCATTTTTATACCTCTGAAGATTATAAAAATTCCTATTATTCCGGCGGAAATGGAACCGAAACTTATGAAACCTGCCCATAGGCGATGTGCGATATTGTCTTGTTACGTCCCCGTAATTCTTAGCCTCATTTATCCAATCTGTACTATGTCACAATATTCGATCTAATTTAGTCGAGCCCCTATTATCTCTATTATCTTTATAATCTTTGTAATCTCCGTACCATTATTAGCGACAAACTCATTGTAAGCAATATCACTTACCTCGATGTACTTACCTCATATCACATTGCGATTCATATTCAAATATTCTACAAATATCAATATCTCATAAACAATCGTATATTATAATGCATGATAGGTTATGTCAATGAATTACTTAAGCTCTCGCAGGACTAGCCTGTCTTCCTTTATTTCTCGTTAATCATTACATATTATTCATAATCAAACATTGTAAACAAAGGTCGGAATAGCACGTGGTTAGCCACTGTCAAACTCTTCCCACCCTTGTCGTTAACTCGCTTCCCTACACGGTCACCTCCGAGCCAATCAGAGATCGACGGGTCTCCCACTACTCAGCCGCTCGTGCGCTTTGAGGTTTCCTGCGAAACAAAAGTCAAAAGTTAAATTATTATAGCTGACTTCTTCAATTCATTACGAGTAGAAGGCATTACGAGCAGTGTTTTTAGAGTGCAATTATTATAGTTCGGGAGTTAGTTCAACATCGAAATCTCTTAAATCAACCTCAGAACCTCTTAACTCAAGTTCAGAATCTCTTAAGTCAGTCTCAGTTTCAGTCTAAGTTCTGTGAGAGAATTTTCCGACTCTAATTCAGAATCTCTTAAATCAATCTCAGTCGAAGTCTTAATCTATATTCTCTAACTCAATTATAATCATCTAACTCGATTGCACCAATCGAATAATTATAAATCGTAATCATTGTAAAACTCATGAAGCGAAATACTACGAAATATCGAATTGTGAAATCTATTGCATAAATCTTAATATCTTTTTTGTAAATCTAATTGAACCAATTTAATTCAAAACTCGTGAAGTTTATTTGCTAAACCTACCCCTTAGAATCTCAATTAAATCATATAACAAAGATTCTCAAATCAAATCAAATCAAATCAAAGTAGAATTCTCTTTTAACTTCAATTCAGAATTCAAGAGTCGTGTCCTTTATTTATTTTCAAATCGTTTTACAGAACATTTCAAATTAAATACTTAAATCATTTTCTAAGAACATCTTTATTAAACAAATCATCTTCAACTCCGCGCATCTCCATCCTTCTCCGGCACTTCCCAGCGGTCAGCCTGTATTTCGTCGGCGCCTTCATCTGAAACGGTAAGTGATTATTTTCTTACTAAACTTCCATCTTATTAGTAAGCCCAATTTGACGTCGTTGGGATATATTCCACTGGATCACCGACTATCTCCGCGAGTCCCAGGGTAAAGTACGTGTAAGCGGCTGACCCAAAAATCGCGGAAATGTTTAGTAAATCGCCGTCGGTAAGACGAGTCGGACCGGCCAAGCATTTGCGGACGTAACAGACGGATATAATAATACATTTTCTTGGTGGCAGCGGTGGGATTGATAGTTAAGATAGATCGGTGAAATCCCCGGTGAAATAAATTCACTTTTAACCAAATTGTAATAATGTCGACTGAAACTGTTTCAAAGAACGTTCCGAAGAACGACAGCGGGAGTGCTGACGGTAACTAAATAGATCAAATCGCGAGAATCCTCGAAAACATGCAAATTAACCTCGTTAAATTACAATGTCTTTCCCAAAACGTTGAAAATCTTAATTCTATGCTTGCAGAAATCGAACTACAACAATCACAACACTCCATTACTCCAGAACCTTGTTCAAATAACTATTTCCAAAATTCATGTTGCCAAACTCCTAGCAAAATTGAATCCGTCGCGGTTAGTAATCCTCTTCAAGAATCAGGAATTTCTGTGAAAGATGCTCTTGAAACAGTTGTTACGTCCGGGGAGGTGTGGTCTCAATAGAGAATTCGACCTATTCTCCGGAGTTGTCGCCTTTTTAGGTCAAACGTAGTTAAGCGAATTTACCCGGGACCGCTGCGACTAAGCTTAATTGATAAACCTTACGATAGTCGGACTATGATCACACGTGGAGACTACAGAAAACGAGATGAAGTGAGGTTATAGCTGAATGAGTACCAAGAGTAATGACTGGTTGGAAAGGCTTTATGAATATTGATTTTGTTACAATTGTAAGGCGATTCGGCGCCTAGCCGTCGGGGTGCCTAGAGTTATGGCACTTACGGCTGGGGCCTTAACGCACATGGCGGGCCTGGCGCGACACTATGCACATGGCGGGTCCGGCGCGACACCCACTTCAGGCCCAAAGGAGTTGGCTAGTTGACGGGGTGGTCCGACGGGACGCTATGTGCATGTCAAGGGACCTTTGTTAGACCTTTGTCCTTAGGATAGGCATCACTTTCGTGATGCCCTGCGAGTTAGTCCCGATCAGATCGCCGAACAGTATAGACGTTCCGTAGTTCTAAGCCACCAAAACCGTTGTATCCTAACAGCCTTAATAATTATTGGTTTTATCCTGAACATTACGTCTCCGCCTTATGTTATTTAAATCACTATAGCCCCATCCTTACACAATAAAGAAAAAGTACAATAAAGATATATTATATACAGGGTGTTTCTATGACATTGGTCCAAACTTAAAGAGCGCACAGATGGAGTAAAAATAAGCAACTTTTAATAATATACCTGTGGTCTCTGATGATTATTGCCGAAGATATAACCGTTTGAATATCCACCTACAGGTATACAATATGTAGACAACGTGACCCATATTCGGCTGCCGACAGCTGTCCGATGCGGTCGGCGGCACGGCGATCGTCATCGGCTCAGTGCCGTGTACATGGGACACAGCTGACAACCTTTTTCGTCTTTATTTTTCGAGCCGAGGAAGTGTTAAAATTTTCCGAACTACTTTAAATCACCGAACTATTGGGAAACAAATTACCTATTAAAAAAGTCCAAACGACTAAAATATTCGAGCACTCATAAAATTTCGAGTTACTTGTGGATAAATATTCAGTTCGGAAAGTTTACATATTCCAATAGATTTCCAACTTTTTAGTTAATAGTAAATATTCAAATTATTGGTGACAACGAAAATATCCGAATTATTACTAACGACGTTTCCTGCACTAGAAAATAATCTTTCACTTGGTAAATGGAAAATAATTATTTCGAGGAAGTTTATTGCTAATAATGCTACTAAGAAACGACCACACTACTAATTTGAATATTTACACGTACGAAATATCGGCGACATTCGAGACGGACGTAGACACAATCGCACGATTTTGAATAGGTGCGATTATAGGAACAATGGAGAGATTATGGGAAGTCTCCCGAAAAAGGAAAAGCGTCATTGTTCATACGCGTGCTGTACATACAGACGTGCTTATCGAAAGAATAAAGTATTCTCAATCTCTGGTTATTCAGCTATTTCATTTTACGCGCCTACAATTTCTCATCTTTTCCGCAATTTCCCGCCCATTTCCTTACATACATATTGAATATTTATCTTCAAATAACTCGAAAACTTACGAGAGCTTCAATAATTGAATTATTTAGACTTTTTTTGTGACCTACTATTTTCAATTAAATTTTACACGATTTATAAATTTCGATTACGCACACATCCCTAGACACACATTGCACAAAACTGTAATCACGATGATTGTTCAAAACGTCGGCCTCCCACGGTCATACATAATTCGCACCGTTCGACGATTGAACTGCGGACACAATCACTCCGAAAGATTGCAATGAAACTCACTGCATGATGTCTTAACTGCGTTAGCGAACAGAATCGAATGCCGGAAAGACCGGGGCAACGGATTATGTTCCAAAACAAACTTGCATTTGTATTGATCTGCCGTCTCCTCGACAACGCGTGCTACGTCGGAAAACAAGCGATAATCTCATATTCACATCTTCATAGTCAATTGCCCCTCCAGTAAACTTCAGTATTTTCCAACCGTCGAGAACGTCCGGTCTGTTCCTCGTTAGTCGCGAATTTTGAAATCTTCTAAGTGACGATGGAAGCATACAGTTTTGCCGAGATGGCAGACATGCACTTCACTTATGGTGCTGCCGACGGCAATGCGCGAGTAGCCGAGCAGATGTATCGCGAACGTTTTCCTGTTCGGCGACATCCGGATCACCGGCTATTTACGCGGATCGCGCAACGTTTACGCGATACGGGATCATTCTCTCACGAAGCACCTTTCGGCGCGGCAAGGTGCCGGCGTATAGAGGATTTTGTACACGCCATTTTACGCCGTATTGAGAATGATCCGTCGGTCAGTGCGCGATCGATTGCCCGCGAACTGAACACTAACCACGTCAATGTTTGGCGTGTGTTAAAAGAGGAAGGGGTGCATACCTTCCTCTTTCTCGAAAAGTATGTTGCAAACGCGAAAGGTTTGGGTTGTGCTTACAAAAAAGATATGCAAACTGGATGATTTTTTAGTTGAGTTTTATTTAGTGACTGCACTGTTCGGGAGCAAGACGTCGACTGACTGTTTAGCTTACATAAAAGGTTGGTGGAAACTCTATTTGCAGTTAAGGGTCCTTTCTCGGAAAAAACCAAAAGGACCGGAGAAGGGTACGGTTGCATTCCTGAGATCTGGCTTGTATCTATCGGCAGACATTGCAATAGGCAATGTTTGCATATCTCCGTAAAACCATTAAAGTGAAAAGGAAAATAAAAATATTTTAACAAAAAAAAGGATCTCAAGTGGCATCTGCCGACAAGTGCAAGAACTTCGTCCGTGTGACTATAACGCGCGTGTGGACTTTACAAGTGGATTTTTGAACAAGTGTCGCGCGGACGGTGACTTTTTACGCGGTGTACTTTTCGCGGACAAAGCCTGTTTTACGCGAAACGGTTTTTTTAATAGCCGCAACAGCCACATTTGCGACGTGGAAAATCCGCACGCGACAATCGTTGCGTCGAATCAAAATCGATTCGCCGTAAACATCTGAGCGGGCATAATTGATAATTATTTAATTGGACCGTATTTGTTGCCCCCCGCCTAGATGGGCTCATTTTCATTCAATTTCTCGAGCACATTTTGCCCGATTTATTGGAAAATGTGCCACTGTCCGTACGGAGAAAAATGTGGCTGCAATTGGACGGTGCACCGGCACACGTCACACGCACATCTCGTGGGTATTTAGACTGAAAATACCCTGGCCGATGGATCGGGAGAGGGGGCCCCGTTACCTGTCCAGCGCGTTCGCCAGATTTAACGCCGTTGGACTTTTTTTGTGGGGCCACATAAGGTACCTCGTGTATGAAAACCCGGTACGAACAGTGGAGGATCTCATTGCTCGTATCATAGCTGCGTGCAATGAGGTCCAAGACATGCCAGGCGTTTTTGAATGCGTACGAGATTTGATCGTCCGACGGTACAGCCGACATGTGGAACAACTCTTGTAACTCATAAAGTGAATTGTGTGGGATTTTATGTCAACAAAGACATTGATGCAAAGCCCTGAGAAGTGCCCTGTTCTGCGGAGACATTTGTGACTGGCGTCCTTCGAGCCAGGAACGAGGCGGAAGCAGCAGAAGCAGAAGCTACTTCTGTAATGTGAGTGTGTGAGCGCGACAGCCAAGACACACAGCGGTGCGCGCGCAGCGGCGCAGAGTAAGTATGTAGTAACATTATGGAACTTCCGCGAATATTCCGCAGCGCGCGAAAAGACTTATAACTCATATACCAGAATGTTCTTGAGCGACTCGCGCGGCATTTAATTTCGACCTTTCGCGAAGTCGACTATTCTAGATTGGACAGGTGTATATAAACAACAACACGGCGCGCAGTCAGTCAGTGAACCTGTCAGTCGCTCGACAACTGTCAACCGCGCGAGTAAACAAACTTCGGTCTAGACATATACATAGCCCCGCGAACGTGCAACACGAGCTATTGCGGTTTCTCTTGGTGTAAATATTGTTATCGGTATAGTGTTGTTGTGTTTGTGAACTTATTTTAAATAAAATATTAAAAAACAGTTCGGGTATCAAGTGTTTCCTTTATCTGTCACCGACACGTCTCCCACAAGTACAATTTGAAAATTAGGAGTAGAGTTGGACAATCAGCAGTCTGAATAAGCAGTTGTCGATTGAGCCATCAATAAACGCGACGAATTATAATCCCTGCCTATGTAAGAATTTATTTGACTTTCCTTGCTACACCATAGAGACATGACAATTGGCGACGAGGATTAAGAGAGTGATTTCAGTGGGTGAAGTATTAAAACGACCGATCAAACGCGCACGTTTTCGAACAGTGTTGAATGGTACGTCGGTGCCATTTTGAACGCGGGCCGGTACATCTCACTTAACACGCAACGTGCAAGACAACGTTTACAAAACGCACAGGTGTTTTCTGACGAGGAATCAAGTGCATGGTTTAAGCTCACGGTTACATGGATTTTCTGAATATCACAGTGCAAGATTTAACAGAAATTGAATATATAGAAATACTGCAACAATACCCAGTATTTGAAACGCTACAACTACTAAAAATCGATACTTTACGAACAATCGTAAGAAAACTACGCATAATTGAAATCGAAAAATTAAAATCGGCAGAAAGTGAAAAGAATATTCTAGAAGGTCACTCGGTTCAATCGCTAGAGACTATGGAACATACAGTTGAAAAGGGCGACGAGTTCAAACCAAAAACAGTAGACGGCGAGTCTCACTCGGATTCAGATAGCAGCGAATACTTAGAAGCTGAAGCAACAAGTTTTCATTTAAACGGACATTTTGACATGGCAAATCTACACTTATTAGAATTCAACAAAAACAAACATAACTGGGAAGAATACATGGAACGCCTCGTCTTATATTTCATCGCTAATGATGTTGAAAAAGAAGAGAAAAAGGTCGCGATATTATTAACGAAGTGCGGTATCGACACATACAAGCTTATTCGTGAACTGTGTGCACCGGACAAGCCGAAAGAGAAAAAATTCGAAGAAATCAACAAATTGATGAAGGATCACTTATGCCCAAAAAAAGCGAAGCAATGAAAAGACACATGTTTCGTCAAGCTACACAAAACAGAGGCGAGTCAATCAACGATTACGTCGCACGGCTGAAATAACTGGCGATCAAATGCAACTTCACAAACCTGAAAGAAGCTCGGAGAGATCAATTTGTTTGCGGAATCTCAAACCACGATATAAGAGTGGCATTATTTAATGAAGCTAATCTTACATACGACAAAGCTATAGAAATAGCTACAACCAGAGAAGCAGCCATGAGAAACGCGGACAAAACCGATCAGAGGCAATACAACACATCAATCCAGCACCTGGGGCATCGTCAACACGGCAAGGGCAAGCAATTCGGCGACAGTTCCCAGGAGTCCAACAGAGACAGACAGGGTAAAACACAACACAATTCAAATAAAAAGAAACCAAACGGTACTCGCGAACGAATAAATGTTTGTTCATGTTGCGGGGCGAAAAACGAGCACGATACAAAACATTGTAAAATGCGTAACAAAACTTGTAATTTTTGTAACAAAAGTGGACATTTGGAAAAAGCATGCATTAAGAAACACGGACAAAATCATTTATTCAAAAACATTAACGCCAGAAGAGATCCGACAGACAAAACATGTCATCATGTAAAAACGCGCGATGATTCAAGTTCAGATAGCGAACAAGCTGATACAAATCAGGAATTTTACTCGATTTCAGCAAAACGTAATATGCTTGAATGTAACAAAATAATAGCAAATATGATATTTGAAACAGTAACAATCAATAACATTGAAATTAAAATGGAAGTTGATACGGGAACGTACGTAACAGCTATGTCCGAAAAAGATAAACAAAAATACTTTCCAAACGTCACACTTGAGAAAAGCGAATTACAATTAACTACGTATGGTAGCGTACCACTAAACCCGATAGGAATGCTTCGGAATGTAAAGGTAAATTTTGTAAACAAAGAAAAGTTACTCGACTTATACATAATAGCAGGACAAGGACCGATACTATTAGGTAGACAATGGTTAAATACTTTTGATTTATGGCCAATAAAAATAACACCGAACATAAATGTGCAAACAGGTGAGGTATTGAAAATCGAAAGTAACGAAATTCGTAAATAAATGTTGGCAAAATTTCCTATCCTCTTCTCAAATACACAAGGTTGTTATACGGGTAGGAAAATACACTTAGTTTTTAAAAAAGGGGCAAGACTAATACAAATGAAACCCCACCACGCACCCTTCGCGTTACAAACAAAAATTTCAAACGAAATACAACGCTTAATAAAACTTGGAAATTTAGAGCCAGTATTATGCAGCGCGTGGGCAACATCCATAATTCCGGTTTTAAAAAGCAAGGGCGAGATTAGAATTTGCGGAAATTTCAAACTCACCGTAAATCCGCAATTGATCATAAAACGGCATCCAATACCAAAAAAAGAAAAAATATTCAATACACTGAGAGTCGGAAACAAATGGTTTCAAATCGATTTAAAACATGCCTTCATGCAATTTCAATTAGATGACGAATCTAAAGACGCGTTAACAATTATTACGCATGACGGGTTATTTAGATACACGAAACTCGGGGAAGGCGTAGCATCAAGTCCAGCAGAATGTCAGGATATTTTGGAAGAAACACTAAAAGGTATCAAAAATACAGAAATTTACATTGACAATATTTATTGTACAGGATCTACAGACGAAGAACACGTCGAAATCTTAACGGAAATTTTTTCGCGTTTAGATAAAGCAGGGCTACGCGTAAATCTAGATAAATGCGTTTTTTTCAAAGAAAAAATAGAAATATTAGGTTACGTTATAAAGACGGCCTTAAGCCAAAGTCCATCGAAAATAAAAGCAATTAAGGAGGCTCTCGTATCTCAAAATCATAAAGAATTAGCAACATTTTTAAGATTATTAAACTTTTATGAATGTTTTCTCGAAGATAGAGCAGGTATACTTCCTGTCAGGATACAATTATACGATCGAAGTAGTAAAATCGAAATCGAATGGCAATTGCGACGCGTTATCTCGCTTACCGATATCAGACGAAACACCGGTATTTGAATCCGAATTTACGAACGTAAATTACATACAGGATAACAATTAAAATAGATATTGCCACCGTGGTTAAAGCAACAGAGCAGGACAGAGTCTTGAGGAAAATTATGTCTTACATACAAAATGAATGGCCAAAAACTAAAGATCTGTCTGAAATAGAAATCAAATTTCACAATAAACGCAATGAGCTAGACATCGAAAATGGATGTATAACATGGGGTTACAGATTAGTAATCCGGAAATTTTGAAAACATGAATGTTGAAAGATCTACACACATCACACTTAGGCGTAGTAAAAATGAAACAAAGAGCGAGGAGTTATTTTTGGTGGCTAAACATAGACGCTGACACAGCAGCGATTGCGAAGACATGTAAAATCTGCTTAGAATCTCGACCAGAACCTCAGAAATCAGCTCTTGCACCGTGGTTATGGCCAAGCACACCATGGTCACGAATCCACATTGATTTCATGGGTTCATTTTACAACTGTATGTTCTTAATAGTTATTGATGCACATTCAAAATGGCCAGAGGTCATAAACATGAAGAAAGATACAACTTACGAAAATTAATAAAAGTACTGGATCAATTATTCGGCAGATATGGTTTACCAAAGATGGTAGTGAGTGACAATGGCCCACAACTGACAAGTGCTGATTTTCGAGCATATTTAAAACAAAATAGGATCAAACATGTACTATCAGCTCCGTATCATCCAGCTACGAACGGCGTGGCAGAAAATTTTGTGCGTACAGTTAAGGATAAGGTAGATAAAATGATACGCGACGGACATAGTTTAGACTTTTCTTTAAATAGATTCTTAAACGACTATAGAAGCACGGAACATAGTACAACAGGGAAAACACCAGCGTACTTAATGTTTAAACGCGAAAATCGAACACGATTTGATTTGTTAAAACCAGACATAGTGAGACCGAACATCGGTCAACGCCAGTGACTGGCGGCGTCCGAGGACGATTGCATTCCGGATAAGGAAGCAGACCAGTGGTCATCACACCGACAGCGATCATTCACCGAAAAGACTAGGACACAAAGGATCATCACGTACTTCGGCGACCACGTTTTAGAGTTGGAGTAAGCAAACGAAGAATTCCCAATATTTCCCAATAAACGGATGAGGGGTTTCTAGGATAGGTTTGCGGATTTCGATCCTGGACCATTGGCATTCACGCGTGACCGCCAATGGTCGATCTAAATTAAAAAACAATTTGATTTTATGTCGCGTTTCGTCCCCTGGGCCGTAATATGTCATGGACATCCTTATGAGAATCTGAATAACCGGGACATATTACGTTCATAGCCATTGATAGATTTGGAACGGCTGGTATTTGTGAAGAGTACGCCCGTTCCATCACAATGTATACGTCTGTAACGTTAATAATATTCGTTTACTGTTGAGGAAGCGCGCAATGCGCGCCAAGATCCGTGAAAACCGTAAGATTGACCTTACGAAAGTAAGCTTGATGCAAAATATGGCATGCAACGCGTAGCCTGTTCCGATATGCGCCGCGTAATGAATCGTTGAAGCATTGAGATACGAACGTACTTGGCGTCCGTATCTTTAACCATTTTTGTTGCACCGCTTAGTCCGACGATTGAGGGTCTGTTCGGCCTATAACAGAAACGTTAAGGAGTTAGACGTAACCGAATACTTACCTTATGGTCGAGATCGTCGCGTATAATCCATCAATATCCACCGACGATGTCCGTGATGACCTGCGAAGAAAGAGAAAGATAATTAGGGAAGAGGGACAGGCTTAATTTTAATACTTATCATCAATTCGTGCGTTAGACAAATCTCACTGTATCATATAACGTATTTACCCAATACGAATGTCCGAACAATCAAGACCGTTTCATGTTATTTGTACGTGTTAAGGAAATCTCATATCACACGATGCATGCTTGCAACGATGTTGCGTCGAACTTTGGTCATAGGGAAGGGACGTTGATGGCAATGCAGTCTTTTTCGATAACTGATGCATGAATAACCGACCGATGTTGTGCGAATTACAAATGTAACGCATCAGCTACCGACAAAGACTAGATAACTAACGCGAAGCAGATAAAACACCTATGTTACCGACGTAGTTTGAATCTCCCGCCTGATGCCGGCGGATGACAATCCCATCAGCCATGTCGAATGCCCAACCTTACGGACGAGCGGAGGAACACGAGGTTCTTCCTGAGAATCAAGAGAGTCGCCTGATAGCCACAGCCGCGTGCACCCGTCTTGATACTGTAATACCGCCATCACGGGTTCATAGTTACTGCGTAGTATCCGTTGCAACGAGCCTCGCCGAGAGGGAGAGAGGAATTGTGTAAGTTACGGGGAGATGTTGAATAAAAGAAACATTGTCAAGCAATCAAAACGCGTAGTAATTATTCATCTAATAAGTTTGCCGTTTCAGCTGGGTTTATCGGGGCACCATCGGACGGTGAGGGGTGTTACAATTAGAACATTCCATTAAACAAAACCCTCTTTTTAGATAACGGTTATATCTTGTCCGACCAACGATCCCTTTGTGTTCGTTCCCTTGGGAAGCTCGTGCTAACGAACATTCCCGTAGGACGGAGGGGTGCCGTCCGCCATTTTAAACCGTCAGCATCGACCGTTGCGATTCAATTTTGGACCGCTTCGTCTTGCTGAGTCACCGTTGGACAATCATTCCAACAAGGGAGAGCTTCTTTTGCCAGTTGTGGAACATGTTCAAAACTGTGCTGGCGACCGGATCTGCAATCGACTAAACATAATCGGCACGACCGCCCGGTCACAATAGTAGGTACAGTAGAACGACATCAATTCAAGCAAAAACTTTGTAAAACAGGCAAAAGAAATTGCGAACTTCGTACAATAGAGATTATATATGCGAATGACTATCGAAAAAATTCAAAGGTTAAAGCAGAAGTCGAGGTAATACAGAAATTATCTCCAGTCATGTACAAAATTAAATTTAACGATGGATATGTAACAAAACGCCATGTAGATCAATCTGTAAAGACAGGATTAGGTTCCACTCTAAAAAGAGGGGAGACTGATGCCGACACCGAGGCAACTAACGAGAGTTTAAAAAAATATGAGCAAGTGCAGGAAAAAAGACGATCAGCCAGATTGGCAGAGAAGGAAAAAAAACGCGTCAACACAGGACTCGAACTTAGTGGAAGGGAGTATAATGTGAGTGTGTAAGCGCGACAGCCAAGACACACAGCGGTGCGCACGCAGCGGCGCAGAGTAAGTACACTTTGAAAATTAGGAGTAGAGTTGGACAATCAGCAGTGTGAATAAGCAGTTGTCGATTGAGCCACCAATAAACGAGACGAATTATAATCCCTGCCTATGTAAGAATTTATTTGACCTTCCTTGCTACACCACAGAGACATGACAATTTCCACGACGGCTGCAGAACGGGCGGTCCAGGAGGCGGAAACGGCAGAAGCAGAAGCTATTTCCACGATGGCTGCAGGACGAGCGGTCCAGGAGGCGGAAGCGGCAGAAGAGGAAGGTGCTTCCACGACAGCTGCAGGACTGGCGGTCCAGGAGGCGGAAGCGGCAGAAGCAGAAGCTACTTCCACGACGGCTGCAGGACGGGCGATCCAGGAGGCGGAAGCGGCAGAAGCAGAAGCCGGCATGCGGTTTTGCAGGACGGTCTTTGGCGTGCAGGAGGAGAGGGCCCGACGACGTCGAACAGGCGGAAGAAGTGGAGTGCTTTAGCACACTCTGGCAGGAGGTAAAGCGGCCCTGAATCTCCCATGGGGAGGACGTAGGGAAATGCCGCGAATAATGAGTGGAGACTGTTACGCAGTAATAGTCGTTGCTCAGCCCCACCTGGGCAATCACCGCAAGGTGAAAACGGGTAAGGTGCAGTGGCAGTGGAGGTAAAAGAAAAAAAAAATTTTTGTGTGGTACAGTTTTCGTGCAGTGCAGTGAATGACAGTTTCAGTGAAGTTTCAATGAACTTTTAGTGCAGTGTGTGAACGGGGCAACCTGCACGCCGTAGCGCTACGCTACGGCACTGAGCCGATGACGATCGCCGTGCCGTTGACCGCATCGGACAGCTGTCGGCAGCCGAATATGGGTCACGTTGTCTACATACTGCATACCTGTAGGCGGATATTCAAACGGTCATATCTTCGCCAATAATCATCAGAGACCACAGGTATATTATTAAAAGTTGCTTATTTTTACTCTATCTATACGCTCCTTAAGTTTCGACCAATGTCATAGAAACACCCTGTATACACTGCGTTCTATTTCGTCGATGCATTATCAATCTCTGATGCTTAATAGACTATCAATTATTACGTAATCCGCCATATACGTACCGACAATAGAATATGTATCACCGCCGTTGTAAATCTACGCTGTCACGCGTCACCGAATACTAGGACAAATCATCTTGGACCACTCATCGAGTCTCGCATCTCATTATGTTTCTATATTATGTTTCAATAAACATTACTCACGCACTCACGGGAATTATATTCCAAACTCCACGTGCAGGTCAATGCCTCCCCACCTAAAACCATTGTCCAAATGTACTATATAATCTAGACCTACGTGTCCTAAAAATCAGTATTAAGTTAACCAGCATTACATCGGTATGCCGTCAATTCTAATTTCACTGTGTTACTCTCTGTATTCACTGACAAGGGAACGTTTCAGACTGTCCCTCTCCGATTTTGATGAGCTTTGGATATGTTGTAAAAGGGTTTAAAATAAGGGACACGTATTTTTTCATACGTGCCCTAACGCGAGTTTAAGAGCGAAATCAGCCTCTGAAGGAAAACCTGCCTTCCCACATTTTCGCGAGTAGCGGCTAAACCGCGTACTCAAACGAAAAATGTTTCCAATAAAACTTGTATGGTTTCAACATATCTACAAAACTGTGGCAACAAAAGTTACAAAAACTTCTTGCTTTTCAAAAATTTACCCCCCACCACCTTTATTTTTAGAAATTGAGAAAAGGTCATAAGAACAAAAAACAAGGAGCATTTCATCCCGAATTCAATGGTATGCGTGAAAGTATAGGAGATTGCTTTCCAGAATACGAAATCGCGATCAAAGTGTCCGGTGTACGTATAGACCGTAGGCAGTTGGACATAGGGGTGCGTTCCAACTCGCGGATCGTAACTCGAGCAATGCGCAAATATGTTATCGCGTATTTTGGGTGAGCAGACGCAAAGAGGCAAGTCTTTATTTTTATCTGGAAATATTATTGTCGCATCACAGGTTCAAGAGTGAAGCAACACCGACATGTACACAAGGCATTCAAACAGGAGGACGCGGAAAGGACGATCGGGAAGCAAAATAAACTTCCCCTACTGTACAAAGTGCAGGTCTGATTACGATGCAGAGAACTATAAAAGTCAACAGCAAGAGCCGTTCAGGTCAGACTAGTGTGCACAACGTAAGTGTTAAAGTCTGTCCTAAAGTGTAAAACAACCAGCGAACTATGGTGCAGTTTAATCCAAATAATGTACTGCAGTTACTATTAGCGTCCTTCACTATACTCATACCAGACTCTCCAGTAACTAATGTGGAAGTGGAAGTATACGACGTGATCAAAGTAATCTTAGACGACTTTGCGGAAAAGGTACCGATACTTGACGTGGAAGAAGATACAGTGTTGGAATTTGAAAATCCGGACGATATTCCTAAACAACTGGTATCCCAGAATCTGCTGACGATGACGACGCAGAGGTATATGAAACTACACCGTCAACATGCACACGTGAGACAGATACTGTAGATTTTGATTATAAAGCAAGAGCAGTAACATATTGGAAAAGCGGTGCGCATAACCCGCTACGACTGGAAACAGTACAACGTACATTTCGCAAAGTTACATCGGTCAAACAACTGCGGCGCTGGGAAATATATGTGGAACATGGCGGAACGGTACCAGAAAAATGGGACAGAATATCCCAAGCCGTATTAAATAAATTTCAAGAAGCAAGTAAGAGACGAGTGGCAGTACATGATATAGACATCTCACGGTGGGGCTTGCAAGCAGCAGTAACGGTTGGTCTTCCTCAATGCAAAGCATCATCGACGTGGGTACGAAAGTTCAAAAGGCACATGATATCGTATCGCGCAAAATAACGAAGACTGTCACTAGAAGAACTGAACGCCGAGAAGCGGATCTATCACAACGGTGCCACGACTTTGTAGAAAATGTAAGAAGGCATATAGCACAGTATGGAGCAGCCACTGTGTACAACTCCGATCAAAGTGGATTTGAGTTAGAATTGCATAGTGGCCGCACGTTAGCTGTACGAGGATCAAAAACTGTAGAAGGAGCAGTACAATCAGTATCTGCGATAACACATAGGTATACGATTCAGCTGTTGATCTCTGCAGATGGGAGGCTACTATCACCACTGCTGATAGTCTTGAAAGAAAGTAGTGGACATCTGGGACCACGCGTGCAGGAAACAATGTTCAGGCCACGAAATGTATTTATTACGGCATCAAAATGGGGAAAAGTAACTCAGCAACTAATTCGCCGTTGGTTTTCCCAAGTATATTTCCCGAATATAGGGCCTACATCAGTTCTTTTACTCGATTCGTGGTCTGGTCAGGGTCCCGCATTTGTGCAGCAAATAGTAGCGGAAACAGGGCCAACAGAAGACGGTGCAGCACTTGTTTTGCTTTCGATACCTCCAGGTATAACGTCCCACCTTCAACCATTGGATGTGTATGGTTTCCGACTGTGGAAAACCTTTGTTCAACATTTTTCCGAGACTGTGTTACTTCTCAATACTTAACCTGCACTTACGAGATAATACTCTAAAACTGCAATCTCTTGTACATAATCAATTTTCTTCGCCGCGTTTTATTAACTTGTTTAAATATACTTGGTATAAAAGTGATTACCTGATAGAAAGACCTGCAGCATTTCCGAATGCTGTTGACTTCTGTTTTAAAAACCGTGCGAAGCCGCGTTGTGATATTTGTGGAGCTGTCGCTATAATTACTTGCGCGTGGTGTACTAAATCACTATGCATGGAACATTCTTTTACAGCATATCTTTATTGCGAAACTTATGTTTCCGACGAGTAAATATACCGTTCAGCACGCGGAATGTATAATAGTATGACATTAGAATGTAGTACGTACGTGATATCCGTACAATATTTTGATGCCTTACGCTCTGCGTTTTGCAATTATCCCAAACGATCAATGTAGTACACGTATTCTCGCTTTCCGCATCCGCATGTTACGTACCTTGTAAGACCGCTTTCGAGTTAATTCGTTTATTGACATTGGCAGCGGTAAAAGCTTTTGTATTAGAAATCTTTGCATTTTTTATATCTTTGAGTAAACCGGTATTGTTATTAATTATTGACACATAATGAAATGTACTATGTGTATTTGACATTGTACCCATATTCTGCACAACACGTGCTCGATACAAAGCGCATCTCCCCCTTTTTCCTATTTTACATGTATACTGACTATTGTCGTCCTAGATGCACAATATTCTTTCTACTCTTTGTTACTCATACTTCTCATACGGTGCAGTTTCATATATCTCTGCGTTGTCATCGTCGGCGGATTCTGGTATACTGGACGTTTCCCGAATATCGTCCGCATTTTCAAATTCCAGACAAAAATAAAGACTTCGTTTTGAACTCTGTATTTTTATCTGTCACTTCTGTCATTCGTAATCCGCTGCGTTTGCTCACCCAAAATACGCAATAACATATGTATTTGCGCATTGCCTGAGTTACGATCCACGAGTTAGAACGCACCCCTCTGCCCAACTGCCTACGATCTATACGTATACCAGACACTTTGATCGCGATTTCGTATTCTGGAAAGCAGTCTCCTATACTTTCACGCATACCATTGAATTCGGGATGAAATGCTCCTTGTTTTCTCTTCTTATGACCTTTTCTCAATTTCTAAAAATAAAGGTGGTGGGGGGTAAATTTTTGAAAAGCAAGAAGTTTTTGTAACTTTTGTTGCCACAGTTTTGTAGATCTGTTGAAACCATACAAGTTTTATTGGAAACATTTTTCGTTTGAGTACGCGGTTTAACCGCTACTCGCGAAAACGTGGGAGGGCAGGTTTTCCTTCAGAGGCTGATTTCGCCCTTAAACTCGCGTTAGGGCACGTATAAAAAAAATACGTGTCCCTTATTTTAAACCCTTTTACAACATATCCAAAGCTCATCAAAATCGGAGAGGGACAGTCTGAAACGTTCCCTTGTGAGTCTTTTAATACATTTCTTACGTACTTTAAAACTTAGTGTTGGGAAACGATAAAGTAATATTTTTGCTTTAAGACTAGAGCCACAGTATATTGTACTGCCTCTTACACCTGTTTCGTTTTACCTGCTAACGTGTACATGTTTAGAATCTAGTCTTAAGGTCAATACACACATTTGTAGGTGTAAACATCTGTTCTAGCCAGAATGTGGCTCTCTCAGTGTAACACCGCTTCCTCATTTTAGTATTCACGAGGATAGCGAGCTAGACACAAGGCAATAAAACCATTAACCAATTAATTGCTTTCTTTGCTACTTCCAAAAGA
This sequence comes from Hedychridium roseum, assembly GCA_963989215.1. NCBI lineage: Eukaryota > Metazoa > Arthropoda > Insecta > Hymenoptera > Chrysididae > Hedychridium > Hedychridium roseum. Next base: position 1,954,182 of record OZ022304.1, on the reverse strand, counting down.
CCAGAACCCGGTGCAAACAAGAACACTTAGAGTCTCATTTAAACCTCTGCGTTCTTTTACCTCTGTTACGTCCGCAAATCGTCTTACCGACGGCGATTTACTAAACGTTCCCGCGGTTTTTGGGTCAGCCGCTTACACGTACTTTACCTTGGGACTCGCGGAGATAGTGGAATATATCCCAACGACGGCAAATTGGGCTTACTAATAAGATGGAAGTTTAGTAAGAAAATAATCACTTACCGTTTCAGATGAAGGCGCCTACGAAACCCAGGCTGACCGCTGGGAAGTGCCGGAGACGGATGGAGATGCGCGGAGTTGAAGATGATTTGTTTAATAAAGATGTTCTTAGAAAATGATTTAAGTATTTAATTTGAAATATTAAGATGTTCTGTAAAACGATTTGAAAATAAATAAAGGACACGACTCTTGAATTCTGAATTGAAGTTAAAAGAAATTCTACTTTGATTTGATTTGAGAATCTTTGTTATATGATTTAACTAAGATTTGAGGGGAAGGTTTTGCAAATAAACTTCACGAGGTTTGGTTAAATTGATTCAATTAGATTTACAAAAGTTATTAAGATTTATACAATAGATTTTACAATTCGATATTTCGTAGTATTTCGCTTCACGAGATTTACAATGATTACGATTTATAATTATATGATTGTTACGAGTGAGATAGATGATTATAATTGAGATTTTGATTCATTGATTTAAAAGATTCTGAGGATATTTCGATTTTGAACTAACTCTCGATATGTTCTTTACGACCCTTCACTATATTAATAAATTGACGACCTCAACTATAATAATTTGTAATGAATTCTGAATACGTTCTCGATAGACTCTGTAGTAACTTTTGACTTTTTCTTCGCAGGAAACGTCGGAGCGCTCGAGCGGCTGAGCAGTGGGAGACCCGTCGATCTCTGATTGGCTCGTAGGTGACCGTGTAGCGAGTTAACGAAAAGGGTAGGAAGAGTTTGACAGTGGCTAACCACGTGCTATTCCGATCTTTGTTTACAATGTTTAATTATGAATAATATGTAATGATTAACGAGAAATAAAGAAAGACAGGCTAGTCCTGCGAGAGCTTAAGTTATTCATTGACATAACCTATCATCCATTATAATATATGATTGTTTATGAGATATTGATATTTGTAGAATATTTGAATATGAATCGCAATGTGATATGAGGTAAGTACATCGAGGTAAGTGATATTGTTTACAATGAGTTTGTCGCTAATAATGGTACAGAGATTACAAAGATTATAAAGATAATAGAGATAATAGGGGCTCGACTAAATTAGATCGAATATTGTGACATGGTAAAGATTGAATAAATGAGGCTAAGAATTGCGGGGACGTAACACCTCCCCCGGAGGAAAAGAAATTTCTACGGGTTAATTTGGAAAATGAAGTCTGGAAATTGCTTTCGATCCGATCTAGACGTTTTTGCGTTTCTTCCGTCGATTCTTGTGAGTGGGTTGACTGCCATTTGGGTGATGAGACTGCTTCGCTGTAGATAGATTGTGAGTGTGATTTAATGCCTTGGAGTTCGACCTGCGTTTGGTCGGCTGTTCGTCGATATTTGGCTGCTGCTGACCCGTTGTTTGCTCGAGAGATCAAGAAATGCGTGAGTGAGGACCACATGGCTGCAATCAGGTGAAGACCACATCCGAATGCTGAGTGTAGAGTATAACCCTGCAGAATAGTATCAATAATAAATTTGATGGCTTTGACGATGATAAATATTGCCAGGAGGCCTGCGCTGACTGAACCAAACGTGACAAAGTTTGACCAGATTCTTGAGGTGGTGCTTTCTGCGAGTTTCGATAATGCGTCTTCGTCGAAGAGGTTTGACATTGATATCGTTCCAGGTGGAAGATCTTCTCCAACGGCGGATTGCGCGAGGTTGTTGAGAATTGAATGTTTTTCTGCTGGGAAAATTTTGTGCTCTCTGAGTTTCTGAATATCGCTTTCAGTATTGATTCCGCTTGTTGCTAATGAATCATGTGATTTGTATTGCCATTCTGGATTTGCCGAAGGATGGAGTACTTGTGGTGATAATGATTCTAATGGCCTTGGTAGTAAGCGATGCTAGGTTTCATCGATGTGATACATTACAGGTACTACTTGACTACAAGTGCGATGCGTGCCATGCGTGGCGATAATATGTGTACGTGGTAATAAGAATACCGTGGTGTTTACATCGTAAACAGGCAGTTCGTTGTAACAATGTTCGGTGTGACGTACCTTGACAGGAACAGGGAAACATTTGATGATATGTGCTACCTGACCAGCTCAAGAGCCATGTATCCATGTTCTTTCATGACGGTGTTGGCAAAGTCGTCAGGTAGGATTGTGGCCAGGGACAGAGCGTTGTCTAGTACCTGTTTTTCTAACTTGGACCTTTGATGTAGCATGTTTGAGTAAAGAGTGGTGAGCTGAGATTTTAAATGCTTACCGATATATACAAATTTGCTGTTTACATACGTAAATATGTCCATATTTTCAACAGAGATACCTTTCTTACTGGCAAATGTGCGTGTTACGTCCGGGTTTACCGCCAGTATATTTTTAATTTTCCTTTTAGCACTATTCCTAGATTTAAAGTCAGTAAGCGAGAGGTAACCCATTCACTTTATTCAATTTATGAATTAATACTTATCTGTTTTTCCATTCATTACTTCTCTTTTTACCTCAGCTTACGACTTAACCCGGGACGTGACAGTACTATCGCAATTTAATTTATAATTAGTATAGTTAAGTTTAAATGTTGTATATATGCAAAAGCTTCACCTATCAAACATCGAACCTAACTTTAACGTAACGTGGCGCCATAATACATAAATGTAATGTCGATGCACCGACCGACGTACACCGACAATATCCGCCATAACTAATGTTGTGTCCTGGCATAAATGGTTCGATGCACAGGGCTTCTCCCTGAGGAATTATCATTTCTCTGCCTCTATATTATTACGCTTGGCATAATTAACTTCTATAAACTGCTATTATTACGTTAACTTTACTTCATTTCTAATTTGTTTCTGCCAATGTCACTCCATATCTTGCTAGTCCTATGCATAAGGAATAAGATTATAATTAGCTTCAACATTTCCTGCAACTTAATTAATATTAAAACTCAAGTCTATTTAAGATAACATGCAACTCTATCGTTTTCACTGTGTCATTCAACTTGCAATAGTACTCTTACATTACATAATACTTTCCTCATAGCATTCGTAGTGAATGGATGGAAGAAGGTGTTACAAACACTTCGCTTTAAGTAGATTTATTGGTAACGATAATAGTTACATTCACATTGGTCAACCTTCAAGTTGTACGACAACTTGCAGCATTGGGGGCTAATTGATTAAAACAAAGATGGGATAAGTTAGATGTAAATCACTGCATGTATCGGCCTACCGAAATGGGTCCCTTTTGAGTGCTCTAAAATTAAGAAATAGTATTAGTTAATATTATTTAGATTAATTATATTATTAATATTTAGTTATAAGTCTCGTTATATATTTGATACTTACCGTATTCTGGCAAAACTTTGAATGACTGCGACGAGTATCCTGAAGTACTCCGAGTTAATTCTAAAAAGACAAACAATTATTATAATTAAGAAAATATGCGAGCAAGTCATCTTAACCTCACCTGTCAATTTACACATAGTGCGTCCATACTGTGATGCTACGTCATACGACAGTGCTGCTGCAGGTCGTATCACTCCGCCGAGAACATAATTTCGAACCAGAGAGTCGTGCGATAGACAGCATAGAATACAGACGTGCCTTAAGAATAGTATTATTATAAAAGAGAGTCGAGTTTGAACTTTCGTAGAAGACAGTGCGTTTCAATCGTATTAAAAGAGTCGTGCGTTACAAATCATAGAGTTCAGACGTATTTGATATTATAATTTACAGTCGTGCATTAACGTTTATAAATTAATTTGATAATTTAAAATCTTAATCTAGTCTTCACAGAAGAAGATTTCTAAATTCGAATTTATTATACAATTCTATAATCGAGAAGTGTTTACAATTGTCTCTGAATTTCTTCTAAGTTATTAGTATTATTGTTCACTGCGTGAACCCGATCTCTGAATTGTTAACTCCTGCTCCGAATACGCAAGTACACTTATTTATATTTTTGTACTTAATATTATTAAGATTGTAATACAATCATTCTTAATCGTCTCAATCGTCTTAATCGTCTCAATCCATTTTTCCATATTCAATACTTATTCGCATATTGTATACATTCACGTTCTTGCACACATTACGGATTAAATAATTAAATTCAATTGCACATTTCTAATCATTTTTATTTGAACGAATTATACTTATCGCCGCGTTCCTATATTGCCTTGATTGAATCCTTCGGATCAATCAATTTTTAAATTACATTTATTTCTATAATACATGTTTTTGAGAATAGATTCTCATCTGGAGTTTTCACCGTGTTCGTTAGCCACGCATATTTTGAAACAAAAATTGATATATTATTAATTTTCTTATAAATACTGGAGTATTTCTATATTTAAATTCTTTTCCCGCGTTATTACTTCGGTTGTCGGTGTCCCTGACGGTGATTCGAAGACCATATTTAAATTTAGGGACTGGTGACAGCGGCCATTTGGGTTATCATAATTAAATTGTAATAACCACGTTACCGACCTTCCGGTCGGTTACACTCGTCGATCCCAGGACGTAACATAATATAATAATAATAGCAAATTTTTTGGTGACAGCGTTGGGATCGGAAAAATCCCCCGGTAGAAATTTTCTTTGAACTAATGGGATCGAAAAGATTCCCCCCGTAGAATTTCTTTGAAAGTACTGTGAATTCGAATCATAAAATTCAAAATCAGTATAATTCGTATTCGAATATATTTGTGAGTATTCTTACTTATCTATAATTTAGTGTGCAATTTATTTTCTCGTGTTCCTCTGATTTCGACTATAGTAATTTTGTTATTAATTGCTGTGAATGTAATTAATTTTAGGTCTATTTGTTATTCACAACTAATAATTATTTGCAATTTCGTTTCCAATTCGTTTATTATAAATTTGTTGACTGATATACAAAATGAGTTTACAAAAGGAAAACGAAGGTTCATTTCATTCCCTTTCTCCGTGCTTGTCCTTTTCAGTCCCTTTCAGTCCCTTTCTCCATGTACTCCGAAACAAGTTTAGTAAATTTAATTGCTGGTAGATTTAAAGGACTTGCAGCTCTTGTCGTAGAGGATAAAACGTTCAGATCTGTCGACGAATTAATTAATATATTAAAACGTTCATTCGTACCATTAAAAATAACAAATCATTATCGTGGTGAGCTCAGTAACATTGCCATGAAGCCATCTGAACACATTTTAGAATACATTTGCCGTGTTAACAGTCGGACAGCTGACGGTTAGATGGTGGGCAGGGAGACGGTGCCGGGCCACTTTTGACCCATGCCAAATTCGTGTACTCAAACGTTGTGAAATGAATTTTAGGGGGTATGTTTATCTTTACAATAAGTTATATGGACTTGGGATATACATATTTACAATTTATTTACATGTTTATATAATAAAGTGGCCCGTGTGATTACACATAATTTTATAAAAATATAACCAGAAATATAACGATATTATGTATCACTGCTTTTATTTATGACTGTTGAATGTATTTGATGCGCTGAGCTCGATGGTCAAACAACTGCTTGAGCGTAGCAGCTCGTTAATCAACTGTTTTCTAATATATCTGCAGCGATTAGAGACAATATAAGCATCGAGTGAGCGAGACGCGAACCTTCTCGTGGCGAAAACATTGCGGGTCAGAATTGACCCTGCACCGTCGGCGGACTGTTAAAGACCTTCATTCTGCAATATTAGATGGTGATAAAGGTAGATATGGTACACCATCGCCAGAAATAATTGAAGATACGAATATTTTAGCTCGCGAATCCTTTTTGAACGGCCTTTCGCCAGATTTCCGTATGCGTTTATTAATCAATACTCCGCGAAATTTGGATAATTTGTTTGACCTAGCAATATCAACGAGTAAACAATTAGAGCGCGATAGAGAATTATTTGGTACACCAAATTTCAAACAACAAAATCGGCAAGAAACGTTTAAATTCAAGGCCAATAACAATAACAGTCACTCACATTTAGAATGGTCACAAGTACAAAATTCAAACACATACTGCTAACTCAAGTTCTTATATTAATCCAAATCGAATTCAATGTAATTATTGTAAATATTTCGGTCATTCGGTGAGAGAATGTCGGAAATTAGAATTTAAAAGGTCACAACAGAATTCGGGAAACGAAATTCATCCCCCGGTAAACAAGGACGCTGTACCGAGGGCGAACTCGACTCCAGTGAGTTCTGTAATAAAGATGGAAAATCCATCGACGTCGAAAAGCACGTAATCCATTTAGTAGCACGATCTCCAAGGGAAGAAATTCCTGCAATATCTGTCTCAATCCCAGAACTTCTTTCTGATGCGCAATTTATGGTTGACACAGGCGCAGAACCTAATTTAATAAAAATTAAATGTATTAAAAATTTGTCAAAATTTCTTGTACTAAAAATATTCAGTTAGTAGGTATTACTTCGGAGAGCGTACGTACCTTAGGGACGATAGACGCGATGATTTATGGACATCCGGCGATATTCCATGTGGTTGCTGACGACTTCCCCATAGCTCATGATGGTATCCTAGGATCTACCACACTGAGAATGCTGAAGGCGGACATCTGTTACACACAGGAATGCCTATTCATAGGTACCCATGAAATACCCTTCGTGAGTAGGGAGATCACCTATATTCCGGCGCGATCTGGTATCGTTGGACATGTAAAGGTCTCCAAAAATCATCCCCGACAAGGATACTTTCCTACTATCCATGTAAAGGAGGGCGTTTACATCCGAAATGCTCTCCTAACCGCTGAAAATAAACAGGCATTGGTTAAAATGTTTAATACGACCAGTGAGCAGGTAAACTTCGTAACTCCAACAGTTAACTTGCAGGATTTTGAATTGCAGCAGATAGCAATTCCCTCTCTTCCTATTACGGATGGAAGTTTGTCCACTGAGCACCAGTGGCCTCCTAGGATCAGCCAGCAAGGATGCCACGTGAAAACAACCTCCATCACGTCAAAATCTCCAAATTCTTGTAACACTGAACGTGTTATACAAAGTACTCTTTATGGGATTACTCTTTCCGGTTATCGAGCATGTGCGGATGACTTGGGTCAAATTTCTAAATCTTCTAAATCTTCTGCTGTCTCATCAAATTCACCTGCAATCAATCTAGTTAATACTGTTCATAAAGATATTAAGGATAATAATCCTTCAATTCTACGTACCTATTCAGCGGTTGCGAGAAATGCTCCGTCCTCTATTTCAAATCTTGCTAACTCTGAAAATTTAAATTTTGAAAATGAAAATTCGAATTCTCGTAATTCTACGAATATATATAAAAATGCATTATCAAATCACAGTAATATGGGTAATAATAACTCCGAAATCATTCCAAATTCTCCTATCTCAGTTGTCTCAGTCAATACGAATAGTAAGAAAGATAGAAAATCCGAAATTTTGTCTATGCTTTCACTTGACCATCTCAAGGCCGAAGGAAGAGCCAGTGTTGAAGGGCTCATTTCTAAAAATTTGGATATTTTTCAACTGCCTGGTGAACCATTGAGTTGTACTAAAGCTTTCACACATTCTATTCCTACTACTCATAATATTCCAGTCAATTTTAAGCAATATGAGTTTCCACCAATCCACAAAGAGGAAATTAAAAGACAGACTAACGAAATGTTAAAAAATAAAATAATTAGACCTTCTAATTCTCCTTATAACGCACCTTTGTGGATTGTTTCTAAGTAACCCGATAAGGATGGCAATAAACGTTGGCGTTTGGTTGTAGACTATCGGGCTCTGAATGCTAAAACAACTCGAGATGCATACCCTCTGCCAAATATCAACGAGACCTTGGAGCAGTTGCGGGGAGGCGCCAAGTACTTCTCCGTTTTCGACCTGGCGTCCGGCTACCATCAGATTCCCATGAAGGAGGAAGACGTCCAGAAGACTGCATTTTCAACGCCAAACAGGCATTACGAATTTTTGCGAATGCCATTCGGACTCAAAAACGCTCCAGCGAGTTTCTAACGTTTGACGATAACGTTCTGTCCGGGTTACATGGTCCTGAATTATTCGTATACTTGGACGATGTCATTATTTTTGCCAGTTCACTGACAGAACACTCCATGAAATTCAGGAAATTGGCTGAAAGATTGCGACAAGCTAATTACAACTGTTACGTCCAGGTTTACCGCCCGTATATTTTTAATTTTCCTTTTAGCTATTTTTAAATTTAAAGTCAGTAAGCGAGAGGTAACCCATTCACTTTATTCAATTTATGAATTAATACTTACCTATTTCTCCATTCGTCTCGACTTTGTGGATCGAGTTTTTAAAAATTATTCTTCCTGTTTTTAGGTACTCTGCATTCGCCGAGTATACCCGGGGACCAGGAATCTTATTTAGAACTGTGAGGGGGAATAATAAAAGAATCAGTCACTTACCTTTATCGTTGTCAGGAAGGCTGGATGAGAGAAAGAAGGGCGTTAATTTGACGGAGTCTCGGAGCGAGCCGGCGAAGCGCTGCAAAATAATTCAATGCAGATTCTCTGCTGTTGCGTGAGAGTTTGACCGGTGTAAACCTCGTAACGAGGATCTTCTATGGGAACATCTTCTCGGGCGGCACGAAGTGCTTCGGCAGTAGGCAATTCTACAGGCGTTAGGTGGTACGGTTGACGAGGAAGATCGTCGAATGATCTTGGCGGATACGCGGCGGAAATCCGGTGGATTTGTTGGTGTATTTCTCGACGAGCGCGAATCTTTCGTCCGGCGCGGCGGGTTTTAGGCATGACAGCAGGTAGGAAAAATAAAGGAGAATTACCAGTGCGGGACGTCCGCAGTACTCGATAACTCAGGTAAAAAGGAAGAAAGAATCACCAGTGCGGAACGACCGCAGAACTCAGCGATTCAGGTAGACGGTAAAGGACCAATATACTCGAGCTAGGCCAAAATATACTGGGGAAACGACTCAGTGCGGGATAGCCGCAGAACTCAAAACGTGTAAAGTAAATTGGAAATGGAACGTGGAGGTTTTGAGTAAGACACTGACTCTAAGTTTTAAAGTACGTGAGAAATGTATTAGAAAACTCAGTGAATACAGAGAGTAACACAGTGAAATTAGAATTGACGGGTACCGATGTAATGCTGACTTAGAGCGAAATAATACTGATTTTTAGGACACGCAGGTCCAGCTTATATCCTCCGCGTGGGCTCCACCTTGTCGTGGTGCGGAGGCTTAAGCCGAAACCCTTCGGGGGGATGACGAACTAAGAGAGTCCAAACCCCAGGGACTGGTAGACTTGCTCTATCAGTACGGGTCTAGAGAACTCGGGGTACCTAAGCCGGGGGCGGATAAGCGCTATCCGTCTCCTATTACCGTAAGCTCTTGTGACCGGAGATTGGCAGTTTTGTGCACTATGTCCAAGCACTTTTGGAGTTCGTACCGAGTCACACTGTTCGTTCGCAGACTTCGACCGGCAATCCTCGTCGATACTGTCTACGGAGGAGAGTGCCTCCACTTTCCTCAGTTGTGACCCCTTACCGTTGGGCGATGGGCTGACCACATCTATAACCCAACGCGACCACTTACTAAAGGTTCCCCTATCGAACTTCGTATCCTGTTTTTATTATTCGGTCGCCAGTCCGTTGTCGAAGGGAACGAAGACCCCGTTGCAGCTGGATCAGACTAGACTGTTTCCGTAGCCAGTGCGCTATTTGCCCCGTCCCGACAATTAGACTTAGATAGCACGACGAATGCTACTGCACAATCTTTAGGATTGATCTTCTTTACACTACCATACTTTTTATCGCAGGTAATGAATGAACCAACACTATTCAAAATTCACCGTAAGTTTATTAACTGCTTTTTAATCTCTATACAAGGCAGAAGGTGGAACAATGATGTGTTCCAACAATAGTATGCGACGCTGATAATAATTGAACAATATATTTCGCTCGCAATCGACCCCGCGTTTGAGCTCCCGAAACGCTGCTGCAACTTCTCTTACTTTCAGCCATACTGTCCCGCTCGACTCTCGGGGCCTGCTTTTATACCGTTGGTTGATCGAAGTTTTCATTCCTGGTAACCTATATTTTTACACGGTACAATAAATTTATATTTGTTCTACCAACACTTTTCACGGTTCGAATTTTTCCATTCGCAATATATTTATTTAAATTTTCATAAATAATTCAGTCAATTAATTGAATTTTACACGGTGAAATTTGTTGGCTGAACTCGTTATCTTATTTAATTCTTATTATTTCTAAATCTTATTATTAAATATCTTATTTAATTATTGTTAAATAATATTGTTAGTTCTTCTTCTCTTTTGTGATAATTGTATAAGATTACGGCGCTATGAGTGTAATTCACGATATTATATGGTTGGACTTATCCAATTAGATCACAATTCGGTCATTGGAAGGTTGTTAATGTTGAATCCTTATTTGCTAAACTTGGTGTTTCTCGACGGTAGTTACATGGGCGTTGTTATAAGGAATAAAACGTACCGTGAAGTTTCTATAATCTAGAATAATCTCTCCATGCTACAGATTACATCATCCTAACGGCCGTTATGAATTTAAATTTATTAACGGTAACAAGTTTTGTTATATGGCTAATCATTTCATTGCCTAATATTTATTATATATGTACCGATGTAAACTTGTGTTTTTCTATTGATGCCCTCGGCTTCTTATGTTCATAACTACAACGGTTACCTGTTGTTTCCAACGGTCAATTCAGTCAGTAACGTATCTTTTTTCCAACGAACGGATTGCTGATTGACAATTAATATAATTAACAGAACCGCAAAATATATAATCGTTATGAATCTCGGCATTCTAATTGTACCTTTATATCAATGATTAGGTTAATAAGATCCATTCTGTTTTTAAGCTATCTTTATAACAAAATCAACGTTTCTGTGTTTATATATATCCTCATCCTCATATATCCTCATTTACATATATTTCTATACTATCTCATTAATAGGACATTTTAAACTAATTAATACTTATGGCACTAGTGTTAACTAAATAAAAATAATATAATCTTAGTTACGTATATACTAAATATTATACATAGATCTATATATAACGAAATAGTCATACTTTTGCTTTTTGCCTGTAGGCCGTATGGAACTATAAGGGGGGAGAGGCGCTTGATGCCTTAAGGGCGCATAGTTTGTAAAAAAGAAAAAAGCTGCATGCAGGGTCAAGGGCTTTCCGGTATTTTATTTGATACATGCAGAGTGTGGTTGGATGAGTGACATGCATTAACTCTTGTGCTGGAGGCATGCGTGTCCTGTTTGCCCATGCACTTCCCGCTTCATCTGCATTAGGATAGTCGTCGTGCCAAAGAAATTGGGACCTGTAAAGTAGCAGGTAGGGGAGGGAGTGTTGCTAGGAGACAATAGCCTTAACCAGGTAGAATTGGACTTACGGGGTGGCTAGGGGTAGGATAGCTATCTCGGATTGTTGTTCTCACGCCGGACTTGGCTGTGAGGCTGCTGGCACACGCGGATAAAGATCTTGGCAATTATTTCGGCATTGCCGGGCTTTGACGCTAGGTGTCGGCTTGCGCCCTCAGCGCGGCGGACGCAGCCCCTCGAAGGTGCCTGGCGGTCGGACATCGTGGTTGACATTGCGGAGACCGGTGGGGAACAACGACCGGGCGGCAACTGCTGAGCGCTGCGGAAACCTGAGGCGACTAGGCGAGCGCATAAGTAAGTGAGGTAATACAAGCAAAGGATTGATGATGGAGGAAACGGAGTACTCCAGCATGTCCACTGACACAAATGATCAGGAATGGTTCGCCTCTGTTGACCGGCTAGCTGGAATACAACAGAGAGCGAAACAAGTCCTGGGAGGGCATGTGGTGATACTGGAGGAAGTGAGGAATAAAATAGACGTTATGGTCAAATTCTGTAGAGATAACAAGAATGTCCATAGCGTACTGAAGCAGGGGCTGTCAGACTTGGTCCTAAAAATAGATGACCACATGGATATGGCGGCAGCAGACGAAGGATACTGGAGGGCGGTGGAAGCGGAGGCGGTATTACCCGATGCCGTTTCGCTCGAAGTGGCGGCGAGATGCGTTAGTCGTAAGAGGAGTAGAGTACACATGGTCAGCGAAGCGACGCAGACTGTGGAAAGAATACTCTCACCAACGACGAACCAAATAACAACGGAGGGACCTGATGGTGGGCATAGCGGTAAGAAGAGGAAAACGGCTACCCCCCCCCTCCCCACAGGAGCCTAAGGGGACTAAGAGGAAAAAGACAACTGTTAAGGATTTAAGTTATTGTCTCCGAGAAGAACATTTAAAAGAGTGCACCTGTGGTGCACCACCTTGTCGTGGTAGGGGGGCTTGAGCGCTATAAATCCAAGGGACATCGTGCATGCGCAGGAGGGGTGATCGGTTCAAGTTGTCTCCACGTCCATCTGGAGACGCTTACCGCATTACCATCGCTCCCGGCACGAAGTACGCACAAGTGCGTGAAGGGGGTTCTCAAGCAGAACTGACATCCCACTTGTGGGTTTTATATGCTGACTAAGAGTGCAGCCATTTGAACGGTGCGAAATCCGCGACCAGCCATGCAGGCGGTTACTTCGGTAGCTGTGCTGGTGCGGGTGGGCATCTTCGGATGACGAATGGCCCTCGGGCCGACCTGCTGGGACCGAGTTATGAAGGGTTCGCCCGAGCTACCAGCTCTGCCTCCTCGTGGCCCCCGGTGGACACTCCGCCATCTGCGGGATCTCAAGGGATCGCGTAGATGGAGGTGCTAAACGAGCTGGGTCCTGTATAGGTAGGTCCAACTTGTCTGCGTTCCTCGGAACAAAGGCAGGGTTTTTCCAAGCAAGGGGGAAACCTCGAACGAGTTCCCTATACGGTGGTGGTGGAGCCCCGTCCTAGGTCACCTGGGGGGAGCAGATATGGCCACATAGGCTAAGGTACTGCTCCTAGGGTAAAAACATAATAAGGAGTTACGTGTTAATTAAGTCCCCCCTGTGGTGCACCACCTTGTCGTGGTAGGGGGGCTTGAGCGCTATAAATCCAAGGGACATCGTGCACGCGTAGGAGGAATGATCGGTTCAAGTTGTCTCCACGTCCATCTAGAGACGCTTACCGCATTACCATCGCTCCCGGCACGAAGTACGCACAAGTGCGTGAAGGGGGTTCTCGAGCAGAACTGACATCCCACTTGTGGGTTTTATATGCTGACTAAGAGTGCAGCCATTTGAACGGAGCAAAATCCGCGACCAGCCATGCAGGCGGTTACTTTGGTAGCTGTGCTGGTGCGGGTGGGCATCTTCGGATGACGAACGGACCTCGGGCCAACCTGCTGGGGACCGAGTTATGATGGGTTCGCCCGAGCTACCAGCTCTGCCTCCTCGTGGCCCCCGCTGGACACTCCGCCATCTGCGTCATCTCAAGGGATCGCGTAGATGGAGGTGCTAAATGAGCTGGGTCCTGTATAGGTAGGTCCAACTTGTCTGCGTTCCTCGGAACAAAGGCAGGGTTTTTCCAAGCAAGGGGGAAACCTCGAACGAGTTCCCTATACGGTGGTGGCGGAGCCCCGTCCTAGGTCACCTGGGGGGAGCAGGTATGGCCACATAGGCTAAGGTACTGCTCCTAGGGTTAAACATAATGAGGAGCTACGTGTTAATTAAGTCAAGTAGACTAAAGTTATTGTTAAATAGTTTATTAAAATCATTAGTTCGTAATTACACGTGTTGGTCTCTCGTTCTTCATTATTTTTTCCTATAAACCTGTTGTTCCCTTTTTTCCGAAAGTTATTTCTTTTCCGTATTTAAGTCTTTTTCCTATTGTTCCTTTCCCCTGTTTGTCCCTTCGTTCCGAGAGCTGTTCCCAGCTCTTTCCAAGTTCATCGAAACATCAATTCGTTTCGAGAACAACAACCTCTATGGCCCCGGATGTGGCGCAAGGGGGGCGGGGGAAGCTAACGCGCAGAAGCAAGGCGGGGAGCAGGCAGGACCATCCAAACCTACCTCCGCGGGGGACGCTGGGGCCCAGGGGGTGACTGGACTGCGGTGACCGCCAAGAAGAAGAACCTCACCACCTCTCCCGGGTGAGAACAGACCGGCAGAGCGGCCGCCACACAAGGGGACAGCGAGGAGAAGAATGCTGGACGGGGTTATAATCAAACAGCAGGGGGTGACTTACGCGGACATGCTGCGGAATGTCAAGGAAGGGGTCATCCAGAGGATATGGGCAATGACGTTGCAAGGGTCAGGAAGACACGCAGCGGAGAAGTTCTCATAGAACTGGTCAGAGGGAGTGAGAAGATTGAACAACTGAGAGAAGAGATTGTGAGTAAGCTGGGCAGCGACGTGACTGTCGCCAAGATGGTGCCTAGGGCGACTGTGGAGATAGTAGACCTGGATGAACTAACGGTGGTGGACGATATAAAGGAAGCCATCTGCCGCACGGTTGAGGACTGTAGAAAGGACGATATACGGGTCCTTTCGCTAAGGCCAGCGTTTGCTGGCACGCAGAAGGCGGCGGTAACGCTAGACGAGGAGGTAGCAAGGAAGCTCCTTGCGGCAGGAAGATTGAGGGTTGGGCTTGTTAACGCCAGACTAAGGAGCAAGGTGTACGTCCCTAGGTGCTATAAATGCCTGGGGTATGGGCATTTCTCGACACAATGCAAGGCGACAGGGGAAAGGAGCAAGGCCTGCTTCAGGTGTGGTGGAACTGACCACGTGGCTAGCGTCTGCACGACACAAAACCCAGTGTGTATCCCGTGTGCAGACGCTGGACTGGGGAGCCGGAACCACTTCCCAGGAGGCCCTGACTGCGCAGCCTTCAAGATAGCGAGGGAGCAGTGGACCAAGAAAAAGAGGAGATGATACGGATACTCCAATCCAATCTTAACAGGAGTGGAGCTGCGAAAGACCTGCTTTGCCACTATGCGTCAGAGCGCAGGGCAGGGATTCTGCTAGTCAGTGAACAACCAAGGAAGCTGAGGGGGGACGGATGAACGATTGACAGGGAGGGGTTGCGCAGCTCTGGCGGTTCTCCCCCACCACCTGGAAGCAACGGTCGAAGGAGCGATGGAGACGGGGGATGGGTATGTTATGGCGAGGGTAGCGGGTGTACGTATATACAGCTGCTACTACTCGCCCAACATACCTTTGGATGAATACGAAAGGAGAATAACGCAGTTGGAAGCCAGTGTTAGAAGAGGACATTGCCCTGTCCTGATTGGCGGAGATTTTAACGCCAAGGCGCAGGAATGAAGTCATGGCAGGATGGACGCTAGAGGGGCCATATTAACGGAGGCTGCCGCAGGACATGGACTGGTCACAATTAACAGGGGCAGGGTGCCTACGTTCAGGGGGAGGAAGGGGGACGTCAATACCTGATGTCACCTTCGTATCCGAGGGGCTGGTCCCCGCCGTTACCACGTGGCGAGTATTGGAGGACGAGTCGCTGAGCGATCACCAACCAATATGGATTGAGCTGGACACACGGTGGAATAGACACCAGGGTAATCAGCCAATACCACTGGGATGGAGATACCAGGGCAAGGAGGAGGAGGAGGTGAGACTGCAAGGAGCGTTACATACAAAACTCGAAGAGGTGCAAGTGCTATGGAGGGCAAGGGCGGAGCAAATTCTACCGGAGAGCGGAGAAGGAATTCTGATGCAGGCAATCAAGGAAGGGTGTGAGATGGAGCTCCCCAGGAGGCGGGGGCTGAAGAAGAAAGCATCACCCGCGTACTGATGGACTTCTGAAATCGCGCAACTAAGAAGCAATTGCCTAGCTAAGAGGAGGAGGCATGCGGGCAATCTGACGGATAATGCGGATTCTGGGGCCGCGGACCTGAGCGGCGCGGAGTACAAGGCGACCAAAGACCCTCTGAGATACGCAATTAAGCGTAGCAAGGAGCGATGCTGGGCCGAACTGTGCCGGTCAGTTGATGATGACCCGTGGGGCCTACCATACCGCATACTCAAGAAGAGGTTGGGCCGGACCGGAGAAGGGCCGGTCCAACTAGACGAGCAGAGATTGGCAAAGGTTGTGCAGGACCTATTTCCTACTAGGCCTTACAGGAAGAGGGGGAAGGGCGAAGAGGTGGATGATAAGGACCATATTCCGCTTAGGATGGAAGAGTTAGACAAGGCGGCTAGAAGACTTCCTAGACGCAAGGATCCGGGACCAGATGACATCGTGAATGAGGTCCTTGCACTTGCCATCCGGGAGGCTCCGGAGCTGTTCAGGCACATACTTGACAGCTGCCTAGCGAGAGGAGAGTTCCCAGTTGTGTGGAAAAGGCAGCGTTTGGTGCTACTACCCAAGGGGCCAACATCTTATAGACCCCTGGGGATGATTGACACGGCTGGGAAGCTGCTTGAAAGGATTATCCTGAATAGGCTTGAGGAGGCACTGGCAGCCGGGGAGGTCCCATATGGACGCAGACCATTTGGACGCAGTCCCAGATGGACGCAGACCGTTTGGACGCGTCCCAGTTGGACGCGTTTCAGATCGACGGGTTCCGTATCTACACTGAGGAATTTACCAAACGTTCCTTTTCTACACTTGGTGAAGGCTTCCCGCTTGGACACTAGGAATTTATATATCTTTAAAAATGTGTCAGTTTTATTTGTTACATTGATGAAGAAAGCGAGTAAGAGGAATATATTGGTCGATTTATATATGTATATGATGGAAGAAATAATTCTTAACGGTTATTCGTGAATACATCGGTTTATTGTTTTTGTCGATACGAAAATAATTATAATTCGGAACGATTTGATGTTCAGTGAAATGTGTAATGTTGATAACATACGTTTATTGATGACAGCTGTCAATGAATTTTAAAATCACTGTGAAATTACAGCATAAGAGAACGAAATGCCGGCTGAGTTGACCATTAAACTTCAGGTATGTCTTTCAGAAATTATTTAAAACCGTACATCCTATGTAAGTGCTCTATTGCAATGCTTTTGTTTTATATATATACAATGATGTTAATATTTGTTACTAGATATACAATCAATTGATCAACGATATTGGTTATTTAATGTTGATTGGTGATATTTATTTTATATGTAAACAATTGTCAAAACGGTGATTATAATGTTCGATAGGCATAGGTTAGGTATCAAATTGTCTCTGCACCGCACGTGGTGCTTTGCGCAATTTTTCTTTGTCTTTTACAGGTAAGCCACGGAGGACAGAGGACAAAGTAAATCTTGATATTTATACTAAAGCAAAGGCAAATGTGCTGCAAAAATACAAGACTTTATTAAGTCAGGCTATCATTTCCAGCAGGTAATTTGCAGAGGTATCAGAGGTATTTCTAAACCAAATAGAGAGTAAG
The DNA here is from genome assembly GCA_963989215.1 of Hedychridium roseum. Taxonomy (NCBI): domain Eukaryota; kingdom Metazoa; phylum Arthropoda; class Insecta; order Hymenoptera; family Chrysididae; genus Hedychridium; species Hedychridium roseum. Next base: position 1,936,672 of record OZ022304.1, on the reverse strand, counting down.
GTATGTCCTGTATATCAAAGAATAATTTTCGTTACATTTATTACAATTTTACAGAGACCAGAATACAATATGCTGCAATGCTTATGTTCTACACCTTCGTACGTCATACTTTGGATCCATAGGCAGACCAGTAAATAAGAAAGTATATAATTGATCATTACTACGATATTATACTCTAATAATAATATTATATTTAGGTATGATTAATACATTAGTAGTAGTAGTATTTTTTATTTGAGCCTTACAGCCATTAAATTTTAGACTTGGGTTACAATTTAACCTAATTTTTCATTTCTATCTTATCTTACGCTTCTCTCACACATTCTTATTCTCTCACAATCGCCTTTTCCTAAACTTTCATTAAAATCTACTTATATCTATTTTGTTTTATAATACATTAATATATATACATATAATTACATTGAAACTGGAACAGTGAACAGCTGAATGTGATATAAAGTTTTTGTATTATTTGTAATGATTACCTAACCATCGCACGCAGCACATGAACTTGTAAAACCAGAATTATTCATTCTGCACTTGAGACGATTGTCTGTAACTGTAGCAATATTATCAATAGCATAATTATGAGGGATTATAGGTGTTTCATAGGCATTGTAAAAATAAATTTTTAATAGCACAATACAGAGTGCCAAAATGGAGACGATATAATTGTAACGTTATTATTATATCCTAATATAATTTGCTAATATAATATGTAGGGTAATGTCGTAAATTTACATACAGAACAAATCACTGAATTAGATTACATTCAACTCTTCAATTCAGCAGTTGGAGAATAATCGCAAGTTGTTACATGTTCAGTACAGAATGAATAGAATCCACATAGTATGCTATGATCTAATTTCAATCAGTACATTATGTATTTGCTATATCACAAATTTCTTATTTCACAGAACTGCCATGAGACCAGAGGAGCACAACGTGTCAAACTTTACAAGATTTGAGACAGTATCACCATTGTTGTGATATAAATGATTGTTAAAAAAAATAATAAATGATCGTTAAAAACTTACAGCTGTACCTTATTTCTTAGTAGAAATTATATTAAGAGTAATAGGTGGAAAAAGGGCAACATTCTGATAGGGTGTCAGTTATGTCAAAATAAAATGAAAATTTCTTAGCAACAGCTTTATTAAGTACGTACTCGTAGTACAAGTAATTGACTTTCTTGCGTGCAATACAGCATTTTACAATGTAACATGTTAGTACTAAATAAATGTGTTTATATCAGAATACAATAAATTTTATTGAAAATTTATTGACAATTATTAACATTGTAAGAAATACAAATCAAGCATGTGAGCGGTTAAAGTCAAAACTGCGGGGTGTATGAATACATTTTTCAACCACTGTAAATACATACCATTCTTGCAAAATTCATTGTAACATTCTAGCGAACAAAACATAACGTTAGGTAAAGTAAAAGTGCAATTTGTTCATCCATTAACAGAATAGCTGTGTGAATATCGCAAATTGTAACCAAATTAAAGCTGTAAATTACCAGCCCCTGACAGGTTAAACCATCAACGTGGATCGATTGACAGGTCTCTTTCTTTTGTATTCTAAAGAAATGTGACTGATACAAAGTAGCATGAACAATCAGAGAAACTTAGGTTTAGAAGAGTTATCAGTATTAGTCCACTTTAATTAACGCATAATACTGTGAAGTAACGACGTAATGAAACATAACCTAAAGTAACCCTAACTTTAATTTCAGGTTATATGCAAAATGAATGCCGTTTTATTGTTAATGAAATACATCAATGCAGTGTTGCGTTAAGTACGATTTATTTTTATTGTTCATCTATTGAAATTACTTGTGAGATTTGTCATAAGCATATCTTCAAAAACGTCATCAAAGTAGTTGTTAATTAATTCTTGCATTCTTGTTATTTTTACTCTCACTCATTCATGCGACGGTGAGTAGGTAATCTTACTGATGATCCACAGACAGGAGATTGTGCTTAGCTACGTAATTTATGTAATACAGTAAGTGTGTACTAAACTAACATGTTTCTTTATTTTAAGGTACGTGAACTGTATCCGAGTAGGCTGAAAAAGCATCTATAGTTAAGCAGTTGACTGAATTATCTGCTGGATATTACAACAACTGAATATGAGAAAAGGCAAAGGAATATGCTATGGACAGACTGCTTGCATCTTACAGTAATGACAGGTAATAACACGATATGGTGCACGAGATATAAAAAGAATTGGATAAATTTCCAGTGTTAAAATAGTAAATTTCTTTATTCAAATTTCGTAGACAAATTTATAATAAATTTTTTACTTAAATCATATATATAAAATAAATTACACCCGAATATATATATAGTTACAAAATTGATAAAATAATAATTTAAAATAACTATAACTATTATTTACACGTTCCCTTCCATTGTGGAACACCTAAAATAATAAACATAGGTTTTGTTAATTTTTCTAATTAAAAGCATACATAAAAATCGTGAAGAAACCATAAAACCACAGGCATGTATAGTAATATATGATTCAATGACACTGTGCTTGTGTAATTATAACATTGTGTATGTTTATTATCTACGATAACTAATTACCCTTATTATTTCTTCAATAATGGAATCTTCTCAAGATCTATTCTTTTCAAAACAACTTTAGCGTCCTTCAGTTCCAGTTTTGGTTTCATAGAATTTGGAAGAATACACTCCTCACTCCCTTCAAGACTCCTTTCGCCTGAAAAATATAGAACTACAAATAGCTTTTAATTTTATTCACATATTACATTTATGTTAAAATTTCAACAAATTTCTGAAATTGTAAAATTATAAGATATTTGCTATTAAATTAAGAAATACAATTGTAACTTGTCCAATGTATTTATACACAGACACAGCACTATAGTAATAATAAAATTAGTATGCTACGTGAAATATAACTTGATGTTATTTATACAGTGAGAATTTGCAGGTATGGAAATACATCTGATCAAGTATAATAAATATATTGAAACACACTGTGTACACCAAAATTGTGTTTACGTTGTTACTTTACAAATAAATTACCATTAGAAATAACTCCATCAGCCAAAAATTCTCGACAATTGCCTACGTCGTCGGTATTTACTGCAATGTACAAAACATATGTATTCAGTGTATTTGATTATTATTGATTATTATTATGTATTATATAGCTTCTTCTTGAAGAACCATGTAAAAAATCTTACTTATCAAATGATTTCCGTCCATCAATAAATTGATTAGATACTGTTGCTGCTCATGCTCCGAACTGAAAAGACGCAGAAATTGATCAAGCGGTAGATTGTCTGTTTCTAGCTCTCTTTGCGCCTGTTTTATTTTGTCATTTCTTCTCTTGTTTAAGCGTGTTTGATTTCCTTTTAAAACATGACCTTTAACGAGTCTTGAATAATTAATTGTCTGGTCTTTAATTAATTTTGTTAAATGGTCTGCAATACGAAAATTAATATTTAAAAAAGAATTAGTCGCAAAAATGATATAATAATATAATAGATAGATAATATACTTTTAGTGATAATAATTCTCATGTAAATAAATATTTCCCTATGTTAAGAATTGCTGTGAGGGAATGGATGTACTTAAAAAATGTAAAAAAAATATGCGCGATAATAGTGCTACAGGTTTATTATTTTTATTTTTTATATTATATATTATTTATATACTATTTATATACAACTATACATATATTGTATAGTTGTATATATATACAACTTAAAAACAACAATTATATACAAAACAAAAAAAACAAAAAAAATATATACATATTATATATTATTTATATACAAGGTTATTAAAGTATGATAACGTACAGTCAGAGGCGCAAATTGAATATGTCCCGTTACCAAATGCTGGAATTAATTATGATACAGCATGCGCATGCAATGTATTGTAGTCTATTGAAAAAAACATGGAGTAAAAGCAGCAATAGCTTCGCGAAAAAATGGAGCCCTCTATTATATAGTCCAAGAAGCCTGAAAGGGATGCACGATCTTACACTATGATACACGACTATTCGGTAAGTTTGAGTATTAATACCTAAGAAACTCCAGAGATTTGGATGTGGCATTCGTAATTTCTGCATAATGGTGCTGTGGAAGGATTCCACGATATTATTGGTACGAACGGGGCAACCATAAACGCTAACTTTTGTTGCCAGAGGAAGCCATGTCGTACGGAGGTATGCTAGGAAAACCAAAACAGCTGGACATTCTGCGGACAACTTATCAGCCATTAACTGTATGTACTCCAACGCTTTCGAAAACAAATGACAGGGTGCCAGAGGCATTGTCATTGTAGCACATAGCACGTCTTTTGGAGCATTCTGTAAGCCTAAATGTTTCCACTTCCTACTTACAGCCTGTAGTAAAAAATACTACATTTAAATTTACGTGATACAGTGAAGAGTTTTATATTTCCATTATATTGTGATTATCACTTTTTTTCATTCGTATATAAATAAAAAAATCTGAAATACCTGATTAAAATGGAACCAACAGCCATGGATATGAGCATTGGGGAATGTACTTTGTACAGCTGTCATAGCTGCTCTTTCGTAGTCCATCATTATGAACTTCACATTTTCGCGCAATCCGGGTGCTAGCATTATAATTTTATTCCAAAATGCATTGTAAATCAATAATGTTTTTGATTCACATAAAATAAAAACTGTTGCAATTCCCTGTAAAATAATATTTTAGTTAGTCAACCTGAGTGTGACATTTACTAATAACATGGAAAAGAAGAAAAGAAAAAGTTTGTAAAGTTAGATAACATACTGTGTCGTTATATCTAATATGTATTGTATACATTTGTGTGAAGTTTGGTGTTTTTGGTACTATCTGGAAAAACAGAAATATAAAGCAATTATTAGAATGCTTGAAAGCAAAGTAAAAGACAAGATGTATACTTACTGCGAATGTCCCATCTATGAAAATTTCAGAAGAGTTGGATTTTTAATCCAACTCTTCTGAATCCAACTAAAGGTAAAAACTAAAAAAAACGAAATCCAACTAAAGAGTTGGACATTTAAAAGCTCCTCCGCGTGGACTCCACCTTGTCGTGGTGCGGAGGCTTAAGCCGAAACCCTTCGGGGGGACGGTGAACTAAGAGAGTCCAAGCTGGCGTCGTCGTGGGTGAGTCATGGGCCTGGGTCCATGCTCTCTCCCGGCGGCGTCGGTTGTGTGAATGTGTGTGTGAATGAGATGCGGCCGGTTTGTCGATGGATATTTCCGTGGAGACTAAACAAGCGGGACCAGTAATCCCGTGACCGGGGTGTATAGCTATGTCAGTACCTGACCTCTGCGGCGTAATAAACGGAACCGTAAGTCTGCCCCTCGGGGCAGCAAAGACCGTGTGAAACCGCATGTTTAACGTGGGAAGACCGCTGGCTGTGCACTGACTGGAGCCTATCCCGGAGTTGAAGTCGGCAAAACGGACGCATGTGTGGAGGATTACCTGACCAGTATTTCCTCATATCCTGCTAGGAGGAATATACCCTAGCACCGTCTAGCCCGAAGTCTGGATGTGCGGGTGATCGGATCACTACGCGTCACGTGACGTTAAACCTTTTGCATCATTATTTTATATAACCTTTTTTTGTAGAGTCTTTTCGTGCGAATAGGGTTGGTCACCCGACAAACCGCTTCTCGGCTTTCGCACGCGTAATTAGGGATTTTTTACCGGCGGGGATAGATGCCCATCTGCCGATGGGCTGCCATGATGGCCGAACCATCGTAATATTTTATATACGACTAGCATGGACGACAAAATAATAAAAAATGTTACCGCATCCGAGGATGATACATCTGTGTCCAAGGCGAGCACAGTTGTTGCACCCGCAATCGCCAAGGGAAGGGCAGCCAAATTGGCTGTAGTTAGTGTGGAGCGTGTAGACCTGACACGCTTCAAGTCCCCAAACACCGATGATATTATTGTCAAGGAGGGTGTGGCTGGGCCGTCCTCGTCAGGGGCGAAATCCCTGTCGAGGGCGTCCTCGGTGCCGTCCCTCGCGTCCGTCGTTGGTGAGATGATTATCTCCCCCAACACAGGCGATGAGCCGGGGTCTGATGGCCCCGGAGTTGGCCCTCTCCCTGCCAAAAGGAAGAGGGGCAGGCCGGCTACGACCGGCCTAGGTGTTGGCCTGCTTGCCCGCAAGCTGGAAGAGCAAGCGCGCGCTAAGCGCGAGAAAGAGGAACAGGAGGTCAAGTATATTCTTTACCCCTCTATACCGGCTCCCTCTACGGCCAAAAGCCGTATTTTAGAGAGACGGTTTACCGAGGAAATGTCGGTCGCCCCAACGCCGACATTAAGTGCCGAATTGCTGGTGCATATAGCCGCCATTAAGAAGGTGGCGGCGTGCTCCAGAAATTTAAAGGGAGACTTAGTTCGAAAACTAAATGAGGCGGCCTCTGCGATTAAGGTCGCTGTGACCACGCTCACCCTGAGAGCCAACGATACAGGGACAGCTGGACAATTGGAGGAACTCCGGAGGGAAATACAATCCCTCCGGATGGAGAACAAGCACCTTCGTAAGAAGGTGGAGGAACTCAGGTGCGCTAAAGCACCTCATGCCACCGCGCTCCCCGGTCAGGCGATGGGCTTCGCCGTCACCGTCACCCCCCCGGGCACGTTCGCCCGCGAGGGTGACGAGGACTTTTGTGGGAGAGGAGAGAGCGACGCAGGGCATACCCCAAGAGACCCTTGAGGAGAGGGTGTCTCGCGTCGTCGCGGAAAAGTTGCGGGCCCTTGGAGTTTCCAAGGCCCCGCAAGCTGAGGTCGGTCCGTCTTCTGCACCCTCCAAGGTGCAGAAGGCGATGAAGGAGCAAAAGAAGGTGGGGCGTAAGACGGAACCAACCGCTACCCCACCTGGTAGCAGCAGCAGCGGCAACGTCCATCAAAAGGAGGCTGCCCCGGCTCCCCCCACTCCGGTCCAGAATAATCCCTGGGTCCAGGTTGTGGGGCGTAAAGCCAAAATGGCAGCCAAGAAGGCGGACAAGGAGGGGTCTAAAGCCCCTCCCAAACAAAGCGGAGTGGCTACTACATCCGCCCCGCCCTCGAAGAAGGCTGGCCCCGCCCAGAAGGGCCAAGCCACCAAGCGGCGCCCCCCCAAGACGGCTGCGGTCGTCATCACCTGCCCAGAAGGGCAATATGGTGAAACGATCCGCACGGCCAGAGAGAAAATCGACCTGGCCGCCCTGGGAATAAACAACTTGCGCGTCAAACGCGCTTTTAGTGGTGCTTTACTCCTTGAGGTCCCAGGGGCCGAGGGGGCACAGAATGCGGACACCTTGGCCTCCCGTATGAGGGAGGTCATAGGTGATAAGGAAGGTGTGCGGATAGCTCGCCCCGTTAAAAAGGGCGAGTTACGAGTTCGGGGCCTAGATGACTCCGTCACGCCGGAGGAAGTGCTCTCCGCCGTGGCGGAAAATGGGGCTTGTGACCCCTTATTAGTTAAAGTTGGGCCTATTCGCATGGCCCAACGTGGATTGGGCACCGTATGGGTGCAATGTCCTCTGACAGGGGCACTGAAAATTGCCGCTGCCAAGACATTAAAAGTAGGGTGGGTGAGGGCCGGCGTGGAGTTGTTGGACGACCGCCCTCTCCAGTGCTTCAAGTGCCTGGAGAGGGGGCACGTCCAAAGTCAATGCAGCGGCACTGCAGATCGCAGTGACCGCTGTTATAGGTGTGGAGACGTCGGCCACAAAGCCCGGGAATGCAATTCCCGAGTGTGGTGCCCAGTCTGTGCCGATCTTGGTCGGCCAGCGGATCATCGAATGGGCGGGTCCAAATGTAACCCGCTCAAGAAGAAGGGCGGCGGTGGTACCGGGAGGAAGTCGACTTTGTCGACATCAACCTCCCTTGCCACCGTCGCAGTGGGATTGGGGAAAGGGGTGGGTGAGGAGAGCACAAAAGCGACAGGGGGAGTCCATTGTGGATCTTTCCTTTGCCACCCCCTCCGCCGCACGCATTGTGACAGGCTGGCGGGTGTTGGAGAGCGAAACGCTTTCTGATCATCTCTATATTGAGATTAGACTCTCCAACCCCCGTCAGCAGAGCCGCTGCCCGGTCCGTGGTGACCAACCACGGAGATGGGCACTCCACCGTTTGAACGCGGATAAATTGATGGCCGCCGTCCTTCTGGCTACGTGGCCGAAGATCGGGCCACCCGGGGATCTTGATCCCCGGAATGAAGTAGGTTGGCTTCGGGGCATGTCCACAGACGTATGTGACGTGTCACAAAGACCGGGCAAAGACATGCCCCCGGAGGGCGGCGTACTGGTGGTCGTCCGATATTGCCGAGTTACGGCGTATCGCGACGGCCACCAGGCGCCAGTTCACCCGCGCTCGTAGACGCGGGGGAGCCAGGAGGACGGCGGAGACCTACGAGGCGTACCGTGCTGCGCGGTGCGACCTCGTAGTTGCTATTAGGAAGGCCAAGGCCAGAGCTTGGGAGGAGTTATTAGCCTCCCTCGACTCTGATCCCTGGGGGCGCCCGTATCGTATGGTTTAGGTAGGCTTCAGCGCCGGACGTCCCCAGAGACGGAGTCCATGGAACCCCAGGTCCTGGAAAATGTTTTGAACACTCTCTTCCCGGAGGACCGGGAGGGAGCTTTTTTGGATTGGAGCCTCCCCCTTCCGGGGGAGATGTTTGGCGAGGACCTGGGGGTAACTCAGGAGGAGCTGGCCAGGGCCGCCGGTAAGCTCGGGGGTCGTCGCAAGGCCCCCGGCCCCGACGGTGTACCTGGTCGAGTCATAGCTCTGACCTTGGCCTTCGTGTCGGACCGCCTGAGGCAGCTGTTCACAAGCTATCTCAGGCGGGGAATTTTTCCCCGAGAGTGGTGTTTGGCCAGGCTCGTCCTTCTCCCAAAGAAGGGCAGACCTGCGGGCACCCCTTCGGCCTATAGGCCTTTGTGTTTGCTGGACGAGGCGGGCAAACTCTTCGAAAGAGTAATTGTCAACCGCCTCGTCCAGCATTTATTAACCGCTTCCCCCGATACCTCGTGGAGGTAATCCGGGACTACTTCCGGGATAGACATCTTTTGTTCCCGACAAAGTCAGGTATTTTGGGTCGAAGGGGTGTTTCGTGCGGTGTTCCACAGGGGTCCGTGTTGGGCCCACTACTGTGGAACCTCGCATATGACCGCATTTTAAGGTCTGTCCTTCCCCCCGGTTCATACACCGTGTGTTACGCCGATGACACATTGGTGATGGCCGGGGGAGAGACGTGGGGGGAGGCCGTAGCTTTGGCCAATCTAGCGGTGGCCTGCGTCGTGCGTGTTATTAGGAGCGTGGGTTTGCGGGTGGCCCCCCAAAAGACGGAAGCGCTATTTTTTAGCGCCAAGTCCAGGGGTAAGCCTCCCGCGGCCCACGCTTTTGTGGATGGAGAGCTCGTCGAGGTGGGGGTCCAGATGCAATATCTGGGCCTTCAGTTGGATGGTTTGTGGAGATTTGGTCCGCACTTCCGTCGTCTGGCTCCCAGGGCTCTGGGCGTGGCGTTGGCACTAAGCCGGCTCCTCCCCAACCTTGGGGGTCCCGGCGGCCGAGTGCGTCGTTTGTACGCCGGCACCGTCCTAGCCGTCGTTTTATACGGCGCCCCCGTGTGGGCGGCTGCCATGCTGGAGGACCGGCGCATCATGTTACTGGTGCGTCGTATCCAAAGGCTGGTAGCCGTCAGAATCGCACGGGGGTATAGGACCGTGTCGGGCGAGGCCGCCTCGGCCCTGGCTGGTTTCCCCCCTCTGAAGTTACTCGCCGTCGAACGGGCAGATGTCTATGTCCAGCGGCGGGAGCTCCAGGGGAGGGGAGTTGTCTTGACCCCCAGGGTCGAGTCGTTCATTCGTAGTCAAGCTCGGCGGCGCGTGTTAGAGGAATGGGAAAGATCCCTCCTCACCCCAAAGACTAGGTCGGGGGCACGCGTCGCCGTGGCCATCCAACCCCTTCTCCGCGTTTGGACGGAGAGGGGCCACGGCGAGCTGAGTTATACAATGACGCAGGTATTCACCGGACATGGTTGTTTCGGTGAGTACCTGCGTCAGATAGGGAAGGAGAGCACGGCGCAGTGCCACCACTGCGGAGACGGCCACGAGGACACGGCGCAGCACACGCTGGCAGTCTGCCCAGCGTGGAGCGAAGAACGTCGTGTCCTCGTGAGGTGTGTAGGGCGGAATTTGTCCCTCCCAGCACTGGTCAAGGCCATGCTGGGAGGGGAGACACAGTGGAAGGCCGTCGCCTCCTTCTGTGAGACAGTCATGTCCCAGAAGGAGGCGGCGGAGCGGGAGCGTAGGGGGGTAGCCTCTTGGGTCGACGACCCTTGGGCGGGGGGACCGGAGGTGGTAACCCACGTAGGAGAGCGTAGCTCCCTCCGTGGGCCCACCTTCGTCACCCTCCCGTCGCGGGGTGTTTTTGGGACTTAGGCCCCGGGAGTCGGGGATCACCGCGCGGGGACGCGGCCCTCGGCTCCGCTCCCTATTTGGGGGCGGGTGAGGGGGGCGATGGCCCCTCCCTCATCGAGGATTGAAGCCCGTTTTTTCGGGCAGGGGGGCGGGGAATCTCCCCTCCCCCCCGGGTTAGGATAGTTGCGGGGGTCCCCGGAAGTAATACTTCGTAGTTTCCGGGGACCCCAGCATGCACCTGAGGATGGCCATCTGACGGGTTTTTAGTGGGTAAGAATCCCACATACCCCCCAGGCCCCGGGGAGGGACTGGGGGGATCTTTTCGAAGATTTTCCCGTCGTAAAAAAAAAAAAAAAAAAGGGCATTTAAAAGCTGTGCATTGGAAAATATTAAAGCATATTTGCCATCTTCTGAAATAGCACAACTTTGGTAAATTTCTTTTGTTTGTGCGTAATTCAGCAATATTTCATGAAGAGAAGAAATCGTCTTAGGCAAGCCTGGTTGGGCTTTTATTCTCTCTCGTGACAATATTGTTTCACATTGGAAAATGTTAAATGTGAAGCAGCTTCCGGGTTTTTGCGACAACATTCGTCAAAGATTTCCTTGTTGGTCTTCCAAGGAGCATCACGGCAGGTCTTCAACATTTCTCTCTTAACTGCCTAAATTTCTGCGAGATGTTGTTTTGGAGGATGGATATGCGGGTTTTTAAAAATATACGTTCCCTTTTTTTCAACAAGCAATCCATTACATTTTTCAATTTGTCGTTTACTGCAACGGTATATACTCGGATTTCGAAAATCTTTGTTATAACTGTAATCTTCGTACAGAAAAACAGATGTGTTTTTCCTTTTACCACTTATTTCCAACATTGATGACATGACTGAGATTTACTACTCCTGTAAATTCGTGTTTTAAGCAATTACCTGTATAATATGTTGCGTAAGGAACAAGCTAAAAAGTTTAGAAAAGACCGTTGTAATCCTCCTGTTACTCGTCTGTCATTTACTATCTGTGTATAATTAGCACTGCATAGATGGTCAATCGATCTAAAGAATCGATGCAACAGGACAACGGATATCGAACTATGAGAAAACAAATGAATTAGAATGTAGGGACAAAAAAAGTATGGAGTTGAAAATCATGTGAAACTGCATAATTTATGTATCACTGAAACTCGTTCGTAGCGATCTTCACATTCTTTTCAACCAGAGAACAATACGCAAGTACGTAAATCATTTTTTACAGCCTTCATTATTCTTGTTTCTTTCTTTTTTAGAATATTTCACATGCAAATTCAAAAACTTTTTTTTATTTTTCATCAGGATTACACATAGTATACCATTTTTTTTAAAATGCTAACTATTCACGGCCGAAAAAAAATACGTATGTATATGTGTATGAGGATTACAGTTATCATCAAGATAACCGTAATCCATATATATACAGATGCACTAAACGGCAAAGTTGTAAATGTGCCGGTCAGCTCATCGATAAAAACGGCACATACATATTACATCAGGAGCATAGACATCCTCATGAGCCGTTCCTCGGTGAAGTTCTTATGCTGAAAGAAAAAATGTTGCAAATGTGTCGGGACACTCCATGGAAAAATAATAAACAAATTTTTGACGAAGTATGTCTCAAAAATACCGCAGCAGCTTCCCATGTTTGCTATCAGAGCATGAAATCACGTTTGTCACGTGAGAAGATAAAAACAAGACCAGCTCTACCAAAAACGGTTCCTGTCCTCCCCGACATATTAATGAATTACGCACAAACAAAAGAAATTTACCAAAGTTGTGCTATTTCAGAAGATGGCAAATATGCTCTAATATTTTCCAATGCACACCTTTTAAATGCCCTATCCAACTCTTCTGAAATTTTCATAGATGGGACATTCGCAGTAACTATACATCTTGTCTTTTACTTTGCTTTCAAGCATTCTAATAATTGCTTTATATTTCTGTTTTTCCAGATAGTACCAAAAACACCAAACTTCACACAAATGTATACAATACATATTAGATATAACGACACAGTATGTTATCTAACTTTACAAACTTTTTCTTTTTTTGGGAAAAAGGCAAAAGGAAAAAGGCAATTTGGAATAAAATTATAATGTTAGCACCCGGATTGCGCGAAAATGTGAAGTTCATAATGATGGACTATGAAAGAGCAACTATGACAGCTGTACAATGTACATTCCCCAATGCTCATATCCATGGCTGTTGTTCCATTTTAATCAGGTATAACAGATTTTTTTATTTATATACGAATGAAAAAAAGTGATAATCACAATATAATGGAAATATGAAACTCTTCACTGTATCACGTAAATTTAAATGTAGTATTTTTTACTACAGGCTGTAAGTAGGAAGTGGAAACATTTAGGCTTACAGAATGCTCCAAAAGACGTGCTACGTGCTACAATGACAATGCCTCTGGCACCCTGTCATATGTTTTCAAGAGCATTAGAGTACATACAGGTAATGGCTGATAAGTTGTCCGCAGAATGTCCAGCTGTTTTGGTTTTCCTAGCATACCTCCGTACGACATGGCTTCCTCTGGCAACAAAGGTTAGCGTTTATGGTTGCCCCGTTCGTACCAATAATATCGTGGAAACCTTCCACAATACGACTTCGCAGAAATTCCAAACGGTACAACCAAATTTGTGGACATTTTTAGGTGAGAACATAATTGAACAGAAAATATAATTTTCACTTTAATTTATATGTTAAATTATCTTTACTGACAAATGTTGTACTCTTCATTCTATATTTTATCCACACTTCTTTTATTTTCCTTAATATAGATGACTTACAGAAGTTAATAGTGAGCCAGGGATAAGATTATTCCCGCCTCTTGCAAGGAAAGAGGGTGAGAAAAGTTCAGACCCGTGCCAATAAAGAGAGGGATGAAAAAATTACAGGCGCAGAGCGATCTAGTTTCTGGACGATTACCTCTTGTACAGTTTCTATGTCTTTTTATTCATGAATGTGAAGAACAGAATTATGAATATGGATTACTGTCGGAAGGTATGTTTCGTAAATTGTAAGTGACTTTAAAAAACTAAAATTATGTAACAATAAACAGTAATCTGGAGAGAAGGTAAATGCGAACGATTTATGCTATTTCTTAAGATATGTCATGCGTTATTAAGCTTATTTTGAAGACAGAATAACATACATTTAACTAAGAGCAAAAGTGAAATCCTTTACTTATGTAATGTTTACTATAGATATTTTCCATTAGGATAACTGTGTCATTAACATATTTTAAATTGAAAGAAAATATGTATTGTACATCTATATATGGTTCATTACAAAAGCAAATGCATAATATACTCCATTTGAAAAACTCATTTAATTGATCAACGCGACAGTTAATTCAAATACATTGTATACTCCACAGTACATACGTTATGCACAATTTAGGTCAAAATTCATTCAATGAAGATCAAACTCTGAATCAACCGTTAAGAAGCAACACAAGACATAGAGATGACCATAATGCACTTGCAGGTAAATTATTATTTTAACAATGCTGGAAATGTACACGTATAATTTTGTAATTTTTTTTAGTTGCTGTTGATAACCTTTCAATCAACGTTAACAATGACTATGATATCAGGGAGAGTGAGATACAAAATGATCAGACATGTATGTAAATTAATTTTAAGCCTTTTGTAAGTATTATATGTATTATATGTATATATTATATTTTTTTTATTATGTAGATAATGTAACAAGTACGTCTAGTATTGATGAGAATCAAGCTGAGACTCTGGATACAAATCAGAACACTATTCAAGGTACATATACATTTTTCATAACTGTATTATCGTTAAATGTAACATTTATTATATGTTTATATTACATTTTTGTTATTATGTAGGCCAGGGCTCGGAATTAATGGCACGCGACGGCCGATTTTTGAAGCTTACCCCTCCTCCACCCGGCCGCGCGTCTCGCTCCCCGCAGTTGTCCAAGATCTCGAGCCAGCTCAGGCGCGTACCGTAGGCGCTATTCGTGGCGCGTTAGGGCGACACTCGTACCAATACGTTTGCAAGCAAATAAATAATTCGAAAATAAATTCGAAAGATAAATTTCGAAAATAAATACAAAAGATAAATTTCGAAAATAAATTCGAAAGATAAATTTCGAAAATAAATTCGAAAGATAAATTTCGAAAATAATTTTTGATTACATCGACCAAATTTAGGATAAAGCAGGATAACATGATTTTTGCGCACGTTTAGACGTACTTGGCAAACTAATAACGTCTACGGGAATTTGGGAGGTAGCTGTCCGCATTGCAGACGCGAGGGAAGAATCATTTAAAGATGTGCGGTATTCTGATTTATTATAACGCATTTTCGAACACGAACATTCACAGAGATATATCGATCCGAACATTGAGAATATTCGGATCGCGAAATTCCGAAGAACAGGGTATGTCGATTCCTCCAGTGTCTTGAAGAAATCGACTCCTTTTTCTTCCCTCGTTTTTAAAGAAATGTCGTGCTGAAGACTGCAGAGTTCTTCTTGAAGCTCAAGGGCTTGATCTTCAATTTTTATACTGAGGGGATTTTCAAAGAGAATTAGATCGTTTCTAAGCGAGTCGAAGTCGATGAAACGCTTGTCGAACTGATCTATCAACGAAAGAAGAATGTGTATGTGATTATCAAAATCACAGTTAGTGCCGAATTCTTCGAAAATAAGTTTACACGAAGGAAAGAAGTACCAAATTTTTGGTTGAGAACTTAAGTGGGTTTTAAAAAGTAGAAGCTGCCTACGGAAAGAATCAACGTGGCTACATAATTTTGAAATGGTTTGGTCGGGACTTTGCAGTTTTAAATTTAAATTATTTAAATGATTCGTTAGGTCAACAATAAATGAGAGTTCACAAAGAAAACTCACATCAGTTAATAATGATGAATGTTCTACTGAGCTCAGTGTGGGATTTTCTTGCAAGAAAAGGAAGATCTCTTTTCTTATAGCGAAGAACTGGCTTAAACATTTCGCTGCACTGAGCCAGCGTACATCACAGTGCAAAGAAACATCAGTGTAAATAGCGTTATGCGTTTCCAGAAAATTTATAAATTTTCTGTGCGACAGAAATTTATTGCCGCCTTTGATGGCATTGATTATACTAGTTACCTGTCGCATAGCGACAGATAACCTTATGTCTTTTCCGCATAACGCTTCCTGATGAATAATGCAGTGTAATGTGGGGAATTCAAAACCGCGACTTTTAAATTGGCCATATAGCCCTGTTTTGGCACCTGTCATGGCTTTTGCACCATCGGTTACCACTGCAGAACATTTAGAAAAATCACTGCGGAATTTGAGAAGAGTGTTTTGCATTGCATGGAAAATGTCTATTCCTGTCGTTGTGCCATGCAAAGGCACGAAATCCAAAAGCTCCTCGACATACGAAAAATCGGGTTGTACAATACGAGCAAAAATACTCAATTGACTCGTATGTCGGTTATCGGTGCTTTCATCCACACATAAAGAAAAATAACGACAGGAATTCAACAATGCAGTTAACTTCTCTTCAATAAACGCGCCTATGTCGGAAATACGGGAACTGACAGTTTTGTCAGTAAGTGGAATGCTCGCAGCTTCTTCAAGCGTCATTGAATTTCCAAATGACTTTACCGCTTCTATGATACATTTTTTTACAAAATCACCGTCAGTAAACGGTTTCATTTTTTTTGCTACTAAGTGCGAAATAGCGTAAGAAGCTATACGAGCTTTTTCCGATGAAGAATTCTCAGGAATATTTTTACGAGATTCCATATGCACTAATTTGAGCCCCTCTATTAAATCAATTTTTTCTCGGCCATCATATGACGAATACTGCTGTGCATGAGTTTTCGAAAAATGCCGTTCGAGAGTAAACTTCGTAATTACCGCAGGCTCAAATCCGCACAGTAGGCATTTCGTACGATTATCAATTTAAGCGAAAAACAAGTTTTCCCAGACCTTATTAAAATTATGGCGATGTATCTGCGTTTTAGACATATTGTTCTGTACAACAAAATTCACTGTGAACACTGCTCGAAAGTCTATCAACCGAATTTATTTTAATAAAAACAAATGCACTAATCAACACTTCTTACAGAAAGTCGCGAACCTTCCTTATCAAGAATCAATTCGTGACTGTTCACACGATGTTTCCAGTTAACGGATAAGAGGGAAAAACAGTTGAACCTGCACGAATGACGATGCTCATTTGTTAAAATGCGTTACTCGTTATGCTCGCTCCACACTCGCGGCAAGAATCGCGCAACCATTCGCGATTTGTTGTACAGAACAATATGCTACTATTTCGCACTTAGTAGCAAAAAAAATGAAACCGTTTACTGACGGTGATTTTCTAAAAAAATGTATCATAGGAGCGGTAAAGTCATTTGGAAATTCAATGACGCTTGAAGAAGCTGCGAGCATTCCACTTACTGACAAAACTATCAGTTCCCGTATTTCCGACATAGGCGCGTTTATTGAAGAGAAGTTAACTGCATTGTTGAATTCCTGTCGTTATTTTTCTTTATGTGTGGATGAAAGCACCGATAACCGACATACGAGTCAATTGAGTATTTTTGCTCGTATTGTACAACCCGATTTTTCGTATGTCGAGGAGCTTTTGGATTTCGTGCCTTTGCATGGCACAACGACAGGAATAGACATTTTCCATGCAATGCAAAACACTCTTCTCAAATTCCGCAGTGATTTTTCTAAATGTTCTGCAGTGGTAACCGATGGTGCAAAAGCCATGACAGGTGCCAAAACAGGGCTATATGGCCAATTTAAAAGTCGCGGTTTTGAATTCCCCACATTACACTGCATTATTCATCAGGAAGCGTTATGCGGAAAAGACATAAGGTTATCTGTCGCTATGCGACAGGTAACTAGTATAATCAATGCCATCAAAGGCGGCAATAAATTTCTGTCGCACAGAAAATTTATAAATTTTCTGGAAACGCATAACGCTATTTACACTGATGTTTCTTTGCACTGTGATGTACGCTGGCTCAGTGCAGCGAAATGTTTAAGCCAGTTCTTCGCTATAAGAAAAGAGATCTTCCTTTTCTTGCAAGAAAATCCCACACTGAGCTCAGTAGAACATTCATCATTATTAACTGATGTGAGTTTTCTTTGTGAACTCTCATTTATTGTTGACCTAACGAATCATTTAAATAATTTAAATTTAAAACTGCAAAGTCCCGACCAAACCATTTCAAAATTATGTAGCCACGTTGATTCTTTCCGTAGGCAGCTTCTACTTTTTAAAACCCACTTAAGTTCTCAACCAAAAATTTGGTACTTCTTTCCTTCGTGTAAACTTATTTTCGAAGAATTCGGCACTAACTGTGATTTTGATATTCACATACACATTCTTCTTTCGTTGATAGATCAGTTCGACAAGCGTTTCATCGACTTCGACTCGCTTAGAAACGATCTAATTCTCTTTGAAAATCCCCTCAGTATAAAAATTGAAGATCAAGCCCTTGAGCTTCAAGAAGAACTCTGCAGTCTTCAGCACGACATTTCTTTAAAAACGAGGGAAGAAAAAGGAGTCGATTTCTTCAAGACACTGGAGGAATCGACATACCCTGTTCTTCGGAATTTCGCGATCCGAATATTCTCAATGTTCGGATCGACATATCTCTGTGAATGTTCGTTTTCGAAAATGCGTTATATCAAATCAGAATACCGCACATCTTTAAATGATTCTTCCCTCGCGTCTGCAATGCGGACAGCTACCTCCCAAATTCCCGTAGACGTTATTAGTTTGCCAAGTACGTCTAAACGTGCGCGAAAATCAAGTTATCCCCCTTTATCCTAAATTTGGTCGATGTAATCAAAAATTATTTTCGAAATTTATCTTTCGAATTTATTTTCGAAATTTATCTTTCGAATTTATTTTCGAAATTTATCTTTTGTATTTATTTTCGAAATTTATCTTTCGAATTTATTTTCGAATTATTTATTTGCTTGCAAACGTATTGGTACGAGTGTCGCCCTAACGCGCCACGAATAGCGCCTACGGTACGCGCCTGAGCTGGCTCGAGATCTTGGACAACTGCGGGGAGCGAGACGCGCGGCCGGGTGGAGGAGGGGTAAGCTTCAAAAATCGGCCGTCGCGTGCCATTAATTCCGAGCCCTGATGTAGGCGATGTAACAAGTACGTCTAGTATCGATAAGAATCAAACTGAGACTCTGGATTCAAATCAAAACGCTATTCATGGTATATATACATTTTTCATAACTATTTTATCGTTAAAATACAACTTCCATTTATTCGATGCATTTATAATGTATAATTGCAGAGTTTATGAAGACCATTAATAATAAATGCGTAGTAATATTGAAATCAGAAATAACATTTCAACTATAACGAATATATTAGTTCATATATTTGCAGTAATTTGTGTTAATATTCAGATAACATCAGAAATATATACGTCCAACTTTAATGAAGCAATCCAAATGTAAATTCTGTGCACAGATTCAAATTTACAGAAGGAACGGATTCTGTTTTATTAGCAAAAATACTCTGTTAATTCTTAAAAACACTTGTAATACTTTGACTAATTCAACGAAGACTATTTTCTTTTTATCTAACTAAGAAGGAGTATCTTTCAACTTACAAGAATTTAATAAACAAGATGTACTCTTTTTCAGATAATATTAATGAAAATCGTGGCACTGAGGACAACACAAATGCATGTAACAATTCTGTAATATGTGAAATAGATTTGCCAGTTTCTTCCGACATAGATGTACATGTTGGATGTTGTTGTGATCGTTTCAAATCTGCAATAATTTTACCATGTGGACACATTTACCGTTGTACATAACAGGTAATGCATCTGAAATATTTAATAAAATACTTCAATAAATATTTTAAGCTCATCAAAATAATGAAGGTTTACAGAAATTATTTATTTTCTTTTTCATTTTTAGATATCCCACAAAGGAGCAAAACGTGTAAATAATAGTTACTTTTTAAAATTATTTTGTTATCAAGTTTTTGTTAGATATATTCCTGTATAATATATTTTTTATATATATGATTTAAATAAAAAGAATTTATTACAAATTTATTTACCGAATTTGAATAAAGAAATTTACTATTTTAACACTGGATATTTATCCAATTCTTTTTGTATCTCCTGCACCATATCGTGTTATTACCTGTCATTACTATAAGATGCAAGCAGTCTGTCCATAGCATATTCCTTTGCCTTTTCTCATATTCCATTGTTGCAATATCCAGCAGATAATTCACAGTCAACTGCTTAACTATAGATGCTTTTTCAGCCTACTCGGGCACAGTTCACGTACCTTAAAATAAAGAAACATGTCAGTTTAGTACACACTTACTGTATTACATAAATTACGTAACTAAGCACAATCTCCTGTCTGTGGATCATCAGTAAGATTACCTACTCACCGTCGCATGAATGAGTGAGAGTAAAAATAACAAGAATGCAAGAATTAATTAACAACTACTTTGATGACGTTTTTGAAGATATGCTTATGACAAATCTCACAAGTAATTTCAATAGATGAACAATAAAAATAAATCGTACTTAACGCAACACTGCATTGATGTATTTCATTAACATTAAAACGGCATTCATTTTGCATATAACCTGAAATTAAAGTTAGGGTTACTTTAGGTTATGTTTCATTACGTCGTTACTTCACAGTATTATGCGTTAATTAAAGTGGACTAATACTGATAACTCTTCTAAACCTAAGTTTCTCTGATTGTTCATGCTACTTTGTATCAGTCACATTTCTTTAGAATACAAAAGAAAGAGACCTGTCAATCGATCCACGTTGATGGTTTAACCTGTCAGGGACTGGTAATTTACAGCTTTAATTTGGTTACAATTAGCGATATTCACACAGCTATTCTGTTAATGGATGAACAAATTGCACTTTTACTTTACCTAACGTTATGTTTTGTTCGCTAGAATGTTACAATGAATTTCGCAAGAATGGTATGTATTTACAGTGGTTGAAAAATGTATTCATACACCCCGCAGTTTTGACTTTAACCGCTCACATGCTTGATTTGTATTTCTTACAATGTTAATAATTGTCAATAAATTTTCAATAAAATTTATTGTATTCTGATATAAACACATTTATTTAGTACTAACATGTTACATTGTAAAATGCTGTATTGTTACATTGTAAAACGCAAGAAAGTCAATTACTTGTACTACGAGTACGTACTTAATAAAGCTGTTGCTAAGAAATTTTCATTTTATTTTGACATAACTGACACCCTATCAGAATGTTGCCCTTTTTCCACCTATTACTCTTAATATGATTTCTACTAAGAAATAAGGTACAGCTGTAAGTTTTTAACGATCATTTATTATTTTTTTTTAAAATCATTTATATCACAACAATGGTGATACTGTCTCAAATCTTGTAAAGTTTGACACGTTGTGCTCCTCTGGTCTCATGCCAGTTCTGTGAAATAAGAAATTTGTGATGTAGTAAATACATAATGTACTGATTGAAATTAGATCATAGCATACTATGTGGTTTCTATTCATTCTGTACTGAACATGTAACAACTTACGATTATTCTCCAACTGCTGAATTGAAGAGTTGAATGTAATCTAATTCAGTGATTTGTTCTGTATGTAAATTTACGACATTAACCTACATATTATATTAGCAAATTATATTAGGATATAATAATAACGTTACAATTATATCGTCTCCATTTTGGCACTCTGTATTGTGCTATTAAAAATTTATTTTTACAATGCCTATGAAACACCTATAATCCCTCATAATTATGCTATTGATAATATTGCTACAGTTACAGACAATCGTCTCAAGTGCAGAATGAATAATTCTGGTTTTACAAGTTCATGTGCTGCGTGCGATGGTTAGGTAATCATTACAAATAATACAAAAACTTTATATCACATTCAGCTGTTCACTGTTCCAGTTTCAATATAATTATATGTATATATATTAATGTATTATAAAACAAAATAGAAATAAGTAGATTTTAATGAAAGTTTAGGAAAAGGCGATTGTGAGAGAATAAGAATGTGTGAGAGAAGCGTAAGATAAGATAGAAATGAAAAATTAGGTTAAATTGTAACCCAAGTCCAAAATTTAATGGCTGTAAGGCTCAAATAAAAAATACTACTACTACTAATGTATTAATCATACCTAAATATAATATTATTATTAGAGTATAATATCGTAGTAATGATCAATTATATACTTTCTTATTTACTGGTCTGCCTATGGATCCAAAGTATGACGTACGAAGGTGTAGAACATAAGCATTGCAGCATACTGTATTCTGGTCTCTGTAAAATTGTAATAAATGTAACGAAAATTATTCTTTCATATACAGGACATACCTTACTCTCTATTTGGCTCAGAAACATCTTTGACACTTCTGTAAATTACCTGTAGGAAATGCCAACCTCGTTTACTAACTTCTTGTAATTTTCCAGCACGTTCAGCATCCTATATAGTATCATTATTAGAGAATAGTATCTTACTAATTATCAACTGTATACTTTCTTATTTACTGGGCTGCCTCTGGATACAAAGTATGACTTACCAAGGTGTAGAACGTAAGCATTGCAGCATACTGCATTTGTTGTCTCTGTAAAATTGTAATAAATGTAATTAAAATTATTCTTTAATATATTGGATGTACCTTACTCTCTATTTGGTTTAGAAATACCTCTGATACCTCTGCAAATTACCTGCTGGAAATGATAACCTGACTTAATAAAGTCTTGTATTTTTGCAGCACATTTGCCTTTGCTTTAGTACAAATGTCAAGATTTACTTTGTCCTCTGTCCTCCGTGGCTTACCTGTAAAAGACAAAGAAAAATTGCGCAAAGCACCACGTTCGGTGCAGAGACAATTTGATACCTAACCTATGCCTATCGAACATTATAATCACCGTTTTGACAATTGTTTACATATAAAATAAATATCACCAATCAACATTAAATAACCAATATCGTTGATCAATTGATTGTATATCTAGTAACAAATATTAACATCATTGTATATATATAAAACAAAAGCATTGCAATAGAGCACTTACATAGGATGTACGGTTTTAAATAATTTCTGAAAAACATACATGAAGTTTAATGGTCAACTCAGCCGGCATTTCGTTCTCTTATGCTGTAATTTCACAGTGATTTTAAAATTCATTGACAGCTGTCATTAATAAACGTATGTTATCAACATTACACATTTCACTGAACATCAAATCGTTCCGAATTATAATTATTTTCGTATCGACAAGAACAATAAACCGATGTATTCACGAATAACCCGTTAAGAATTATTTCTTCCATCATATACATATATAAATCGACCAATATATTCCTCTTACTCGCTTTCTTCATCAATGTAACAAATAAAACTGACACATTTTTAAAGATATATAAATTCCTAGTGTCCAAGCGGGAAGCGTTCACCAAGTGTAGAAAAGGAACGTTTGGTAAATTCCCCAGTGTCGATACGGAACCCGTCGATCTGAAACGCGTCCAACTGGGACGCGTTCAAACGGTCTGCGTCCATCTGGGACTGCGTTCAAACGGTCTGCGTCCATCTGGGACTGCGTCCAAACGGTTTGCGTCCATCTGGGCACCACTCAAACTCGAGGCATGGACCACCAGGCAATATGGCGAAGTGGAGTACCATCTGACACAGGCGCTCACTGGACATGGATGCTTTGGGTGGTACCTGCACAGGATGGGAATAAGGGACACTGCAGACTGTCAACACTGTGGATACCCACGGGACGACGCGGAGCATGCGCTTTTCAACTGCCCCGCATGGGAGGGACGAAGGCGCGAACTTAAAGAGGCCATAGGAACAGAGGTCACGCAAGACAATATGGTGGCGTTGATGGTTTCCTCTAAAAGCAGCTAGCAAAAGATTTCAACTCCAGCCAAGGCTATCTTGATGGGAAAAATACAGGAGGCAAGGCGCCGACAAGCCGAGGACGATAACAACGATGGATAAGATGCCATAGGAGAGGGGGGTTGCCAGCAAGAGCGATTAGACAACTTGCCACTCGAAGTAATGCTTAATTGCGGTTCCGCGGGTCAAGCGCGAAACGAGGGGGGTTTTTAGTTGGTAGGTCCATTGGCCTCAATCGGAATCCAACACTACCTGGGATACTTTCCAGGTGCATATGATGGTTTTCCTTCTTTGCTCCTCCCCCCCAAAAAAAAGGCGCTTTTCCAACTTCTTAGCGAAACGATAATCCCCATGCATCCAAAGAAAACATTCCGCATGTTAGTGTACGTTTTAGTAGCGAAGAGGAAAGACGAGTTTCATTCAGAAAGAATTTCATAGTTACGATGTCTTTAAATACAGAAGTACTAAATGAAAAGTATATTCACAGAGTTTCAATTATCGAAAAACATGCGTCATGCACAAATTGTACATAATTGCAGTAACCAAAATTGTTCATGTACAAATTAAAAGTATATCTTCCTTTTCCATAAATTATTACATATTATTTCCATGTTTATAAGGATTTGGAAAGGAATAAGTAAAATAAATATCATAATCATGTGAAAATTTACTTCACAAGGTATACTAAAGAAATTTTACGGAAATTGAACGCATTTTATTATGGGTCAGAAGTGATCCATAATAAAATGCCTTGGAGTCCGCCTAGCGCGCGGCGTTTTCAGAGTCCGCCTTCCGAGGATTAAATGGAATCCGCCCAAAAAGAAGTCCCACTTCCCGGCCCACCGTCGTCGGGGATAAGGGGAATGGGAAGGGTGAGGGGAGTGCCAAAGTCTCCTCCTTTTTGTGTAGGGGTGGGATCCCCATCCGAGGATATGGAGGTTGGTCGGAAGGATGCCAAGAAACAAACGTAAATGTCTCTCGGTATTCTCCAAGCCAACCTCAACCACGCCCGCCAGGCGCAGGACCTACTCCTGCACAGCCTGGTGGAGCGTGGTTGCGAGTTAGGCATCGCATCCGAGCCGTACCGCGTTCCACCGGACGGCCCTCCTTGGGCATCTGACGCGGGCGGCTCGGTCGCGATATTCTGTGCAGGTTCTACCCTCCCGGTCTCTGTAGTGGAGAAGAGGAGATGTTCTGTTGTTGTGGAGTGAGGGCCCACCTCCGTGGTTGGGGTGGACATTTCCCCACACATCGGTCTCGCCCACTATGAAGATGTCTTAGACGGGGTGACGTACATGGCCCGCAGAATCGCACCCAGTCCTGTGATCGTCGCCGGGGATTTCAATGCCAAATCTGGGCTTTGGGGTTCCCGGCGGCGGGACGCGAGGGGCGAAGCCGTAGAAGAATGGGCGACGGCACTTGTGCCTGTTAAATACAGGCACAACAAGTACGTGCGTGCGGCGGCGGGAAGTCCATCGTGGACTTGACATTTGCCACCCCCTCCGTCGCACGCATCGTGACGGGCTGGCGGGTGTTGCAGAGCGAAACGCTGTGTGGTCATCGCTATATAGAGATTCGTCTCTCCAATCCCCGCCAGTTGACCCAGGACCGTCAGCCTATCCGTGGAGAAAAACCACGGAGATGGGCACTCCACCGCCTCAACGAGGGCAAGCTGATGGCAGCCGTCCTCCTGGCTACGTGGCCGAAGATCGAGCCACCCGGGGAACAAAATCCCCGAAACGAGGTCCGCTGCCTCCGAGGGTATGTACACGGACGTCTGTGACGTGTCCATGCCCCGGGCTAAGACCTGTCCCCGGAGGGCGGCGTACTGGTGATCCGCTGAGATCGCCAGGATACGACGCATCGCGATGGCCACCAGGCACCAGGAGAGGTATGAGGCGTACCGTGTTGCGCGGTGCGACCTCGTAGTAGCCATCAGGAAGGCCAAGGCAAGAGCTTGAGAGGAGTTACTTGGTTCCCTTAACTCTGATCCCTGGGGACGCCCATATCGAATGGTTTTGGGCAAACTCAAGCGACGGACGTCCCCAGAGACAGAGTCCGTGGACCCCCAGGTCCTGGATAATGTGTTGGGCACTCTCTTCCCGAAGGACCGGGAGGGTGTTCGTTTAGATTGGGACCACCCCCCTCCGGGGAAGAAGTTTGGTGAGGACTCAGGAGGAGCTTGCCAGGGCCACCGATAAGCTCGGGGGTCGTCGCAAGGCCCCCGGCCCCAACGGCATAACTGGTCGAGTAATAGCTTTGACCTTGGCCTTCGTGTCGGAGCGGCTGAGGCAGCTGTTCACTAGCTGTCTCAGGCGCGGGATGTTTCCCGAGGAATGGGTTCGAGCCAGGCTCGCCCTCCTCCCAAAGAAGGGCAAACCAGCAGGCACATCTCCGGCCTACTGGCCTTTCTGTTTGCTAGACGAGGTCGGTAAACTCTTCGAAAGAGTCATTGCCAACCGCCTCGCCCAACACCTGTCCTGGGTTGGTCTGAATCTCCACGAGTAGCAGTATGGATTCCGCGTGGGTCGATCTACCATCGACGCTATCCTTCGTGTAAAGACACTCGCGGAATCCGAGACGTCGCAGGGCACGGTGTGTTTGGCTGTATTGTTAGATATCACCAACGCGTTTAACACCCTGCCCTGGAAGGCAGTCGGGGAAGCGATGCGTTATCACCGCTTCCCCCGATACCTCGTGAAGACAATCCGCAATTATTTCCGGGGCAGGACTCTTTTCTTCCCGACAAAGTTGGGTTTGGTAGGTCGTAGGGAGGTTACGTGCGCGAATCCGCAGGAGTCAGTCCTTGGCCCGCTTCTGTGGAACCTCGCGTATGATAGAGTCATACTCTCTGCCCTCCTCCCCGACTATGGCGTCGTGTGTTATGCCGATGACACACTCGTCATATCCGGTGAGGACACATGGGAGAAGGCCGTAGCCCTGACCAACTTAGCGGTGACATACGTCGTGCGCGCAATTAGGAGCGTGCCACGGCCCTGGGAGGTATTCCTTCCCTAGAGCTTCTCGCCGTTGCGCGGGCGGACGTCTTCGTCCAGAGGCGAGAACTCCAGGGGAGAGGTATTGTCTTAACCCGCAGGGTCGAAACTGCCATTCGGTATGAAGCTCGGCGGTGCGTGTTCAATGAGTGGGATAGATTCCTCGTCAACTCTATGACAAGGTCGAGGGCACGCATCGCCGAGGCCATCCAACCCCTTTTTCGCGCATAGACGGAGAGGGGCCACGGCGGGCTGAGCTTTAGGATGACGCAGGTTTTCACCGGACACGGTTATTTCGATGAGTATCTGCGTCAGATCGGGAAGGAGCGCACAACGCAGTGTCACCACTGCCAGGACGGCCACGAAGACACGGCGCAGCACACGCTGGCAATATGCCCAGCGTGAAGTGATGAGCGCCGTGTTCTTGTGAAGAAGAAAAAGAATAAGAAACAAGATTTATTAAGCGCTCTGGAACACGTTCCCTAAAGCGCACTCGGTACAATTAAAGAGCAGACCAGTATACGAAATGAACAGAACTACCAAAGTGAGAATAATGTGAGAAGTATACAGAGATTATTAAGCTGGATTGCGCACGGGTAAAGAAGACTCGAAAAGGTATTCGAAGAGCTTCATTATAAAAACATCGAAAGAGCAACAGCGCTTCACGCGCGGCGGTAGTGTGTTCCAAAAACCTCAGCATAAGTGAACCCTTTTTTCGTTATTTCAGTTCTGCAGCGCGGTAGTGACAGTATGAGTGGATCACGCCTCAAAGCATGCACAGAACAATGATTAGAAAACTGAAATCTATCGCGAATGTAGGCCGGTTGACCCGATGAGAAAAGTTTAAAAAGGAAAATACCTAATGTGTAACGCATGCGAAGGTCAACACGTAACCATCCCAGCTGGTTTAAGTATGGCATGATATGCTCTTGCTTCATCTGGTCTCGCTTCAAACGGGAGATAAGTCACACACACGAATTGACAGCCCTTTGCAGCTTGCTATTTTGTTTGACATTAAGGTCCAAAAACGCAAGGCAACAGTAATCCAGCAGAGAAAAGGCAAGAGTCCTAAGGAGCAAGGCACAGGTCTTTGCATCTAAGGAATCCCGGAAGTATTTCACCTGATATAATACACCATACACTCTGTGGGAGATGCAATTAACATGTAAATCCCAGTTGAGTGTTGTTATGTATTAGTTAGGCAGTAGGGATCAAATTGTACTACGAATGCAGCTGATGCTGCATCCGCTGTATCCAGAAAGACATTTATTATCACCGCATCTCCTGAGAATGCTTCCGTTGTAAAAGAGTGCGATCCGGAGGTACAGAGAAGAAGACGTACTCAGGCACACTCCCGTTCCGACAACCAAACTGTAAAGACGTTTTTCTTTTAATATATAGTCACGGATAAAAAGAAAGCACTTTTTCCCACTTCAATACCTATCCATAAAATTATTAAAACGCATCTCACAGGCAACGAGTGCATATTGTCTCGTAAAATAGCCCTTACGGCATAACAGTGTATTGGATAAGAGGATACCAAGAATTCTCATGTGATTGGCGACGGATATAACTTTACCAGAAACTAGCAGTTTATTAAGATTGCCGGTATCAATACTATTAACGTAAGGCGCACTACCAACAATCGTGGCGTTAGTTTTAGATTCGTTAATCCGAAGTCCATGAGAGGTAACCCGATTAACAATTGCTTCGATGTCCAGATTTACCTTGTCGATGCCATCATTCAAATTATATGGCTCGGTGTGTAAAGAAATCTGTAGGTCGTCTGCATAAAGGCTGTATTTGCAGTACGTGATACAGGAAGGGAGGCTACGTAGGTAAAGGGAGAAGAGTAGAGTGGGTTAGGGTGGGTTAGAGGACCAAGGACAGACCTTGTACTATCCTACTGGATACATTGAGCCAAGATGAAATGGATCTGTTGAGTATGACCGGAACCAGCATAAAACTCTGAGAAGTCAAGGTCATAGAGTATCGATAAAAGGGTTTCGTGATTTACTCTGCCAAACGCTTTTCATAGGTCAAAGTTAACCATGATAGTTACTAGCCCATTATCCACGGCAAAACGAAGGTCCTCAGTTACTCTAAGGATTGCAGTGTGCGTGCTATGTCCTTTCCGATATGCAGATTGGTACGGGTCAAATAAGTTATGTCGTGAGAGCATTTGATCAGCCACTATTCTCTTTAAGTGCTTTGGATAAATTGCATAAGAGGGATATGGGTCTGTAATCACTTGCAGAAGTTGGCGACTTACCTTTCGGTAAAGGGCAAATTAATGCAAGTTTCCAAAGTGCAGGAAAAATTTCGGAAATAAGTAAAGAGGAAAAGATGTCCGTGATTATAAAACCCAGTAGTGGCACAACAAGCTTTAAAATATTTTGTGAAAAAGCATCCACACCCATACTGTTTGAACGACATCGGTTAACCGCATCAAACACCGTCATAACATCAACATTCTTGAAGTGAAACCTATTGTTATTTTATGGACGCAAGACATTATTGAAGGACGAAGAGAAATAGTGACACAAGGATCAATAGAGGATACAATCACAAACTGTGCATTCAATTGATCAATAACAATCGCGATGTTATTGTTCCGTGCTCCACTACGCTGACGTAAGAGATCCATTCTACGCAAATTTGGCCATAGTGACACGCTAGTCGAAGAGTCAACCAGGCGTCTATAAAATTCGGCTTTCGCATGACGGACAAGTGGACTAACGGTTTTCATAACTGTTTAAATTCGGCGAAAAGATCCGGAGAACGATGTACTCTAGTAAGGTGTGTAGGGCGGGATTTGTCCTTCCCAACATTGTTTGCGGGGGTTGTGGGATATCGACAGCTAAGAGAGTTAGTGCAAATAATTCCTTTTTTTTTTTAAAAACTAAGCAAATAATTTCTGGAGTGGGTATAAAATGTTGGTTTTTAGCGCGGTTTTTTGCAGGGGCTTGCTGAGGAGCTTTTCCTAAGCCTTCCCGAACAAAAAAGCACGCTGCCCTAGGGCCTAGGGTCCAGAAAAATAGGGAATAAAATAGTACTATTGTAGAGGTACATATAGCCAATAAACACCGGTAATGGCTGAAAACACGGGAGATAAAGATGGAAATTGGACCTCGATTCCCCCTCTAAAAGGAAGCGAGCTGCTCTCTCCTCTGAAGAGGAGGAAACCATACAAAATACAGGCGACGAATCTAAGAAAGATGAAACCGGAGGAAAAGATAATAAGATGGTGTTACAGCACATAGATGCGCTAGAAACGCACATTAAAAAGTCACGGAATATACAAGGCGGTGTCAGAAAGGCTAAAATTACAGCTATAAGACACGGGGTTATAGCATTGCTGGCGAAGGTCGAAAACGATCAGGAAGTGATAAAACAGATTAAAGCTATACAGGACAGTCTAGAAATGGAAAGTTTTGCTGAAGAAACAGTAGAAAACAGTGGAATAAATATAATAGAGCCAAGAACCACACAATACACTGAAACGGAGCTTACACTTGACAAGCAAAATAACAGTAAACACAATACAACGGAAACACGCGCACACACACAACCACAAACAAAAACGCAGACTACATCCCAGACACTATCACACCTGTTATCAAAAACAAACCAGACGCTGACCTTCTTCACTCCAATTATGGGAACACATTTGGATATAGAAGAAGGCAATATGAGAGCCAGATCCAGATCTTTTAACGATAGATTAAGTAGCGCAGGCAGAGCCTTAGAGAGAATTAAAGAATGGCAGAAGATCAATACTAACCAAAACACGCAAGTCATCACATATGCTGAAATACTACAAAGAAAGCCTCACACCATAATAACAAATGCAAATACAGTAGAGGTAGAAATACAGAAACATAACAGCACACGGAATCAGGTAGGAAAACGAACACGAACGGTAGATGATGACGACGGGTACATGGTGGAAACTATAAACATCGGAAACAATAATAATGCGTACCCAGAGCTCCTTAGGAAAACAAAGAGTAGTTTAGACCCGGATATGACCACGATACAAATCCTGTCTTTCAGGAAGACAAATAGTGGGAACCTAGAACTCAGAGCCAGAGGTAAAAAACACGAGATAAAAGAATGTAGAAGACACTTAGAAGAAAATTTAAAAGAGCTCACGGTTAAAATGATCGGACCATATGGCTATGTCCATATTAGTGATCTGGACGAGGAGGCGACAGTAGAAAAGATCCAAACCGAACTAAGTAGCTAGACTTTATAACGGTTTTCACGGCCACTGCGTTCCGCTATAAGTTCCCCGCCGCTTTCTCCGGGACGATACGATCATTTAATTCGCCGGAATAATGAAAGATTTGATTTTGTTGGGCGCCAGACGCGAATGCGCGTCAATTAAAAGACTAATTCCCGGATTAAGCGAGAATCTTTTGCTCCGGCCGCTCAGCCTCGCTACGAGTACGGTAGAGTGGCGGGGTCTCTAAGGAAAGTGAAGTGGCCAGGCGTTAAAAATGTTCTAGAACTCGGGGAATAGGTTTGAACATAAAACAGTTTATTACTGATTAATCGAAGCTAATAGAGCAGCCTCCGAAAGGGAGACAGAAATAACGGCAACCTTCGCAATGCTGTTTCGGGAAGGAATAATTATATTGACCGTTCGTAATCAACCTACAATTTCCGGTAATTATAATTCGCAAGTACCCTAACGATAACGATACCGAGCCGCAAGCAAGAAGCTAAGGGCACGTTCGGGGTTCCGCAACCGGGCTGGTAACGAGCTGTCCGTGTGGCAATATGATATTTTACCGTCGGGGCCTTTCGCCCCTGGTAAAAAGAAAGAGAACGAATTCTGCTCGTTGGGGCCAAGCTGAGTACCTTCACAGTGTCGAAAAACGTACGTAGAACCCCACGCTCACCGCCTCCACGTCTTCGCCCTGCGTGGATGATGGTCGCCGATATTCCGTGGGAGGCTCCCCAAAAAAGTAACGGCCCTGGTTCTCGACCGGCTGCAGGCCGTCCGTAAGAATTCCTCCGTTCGGCGGAAAATGGTCCCGTTCGCTTCCAGGTGGTGGTCGGTCGCTAATTTTCAATCGACCCTCGGCGATCTGAGATTAGCTATGCTTGGCTCGAGATATTTAAAGGTGTCTACTTCGGTACTCGGTTAAGGCGAGAATCTCACGTCTTGCTTAGACTATGGTCAATGCGAGAATATATTCCCGGGTTTCGGAAACCGTTGACGGTGATGTCTCCGTCGTGACACGTCGTGCCCCTCCTCGCGGCCTCCCGTAAACTACCCCTCTCGACCCTAGCGTTACCTCGGGGCCCGCGGCTGAGCGATAATTACCCGATTGGGCTGGTTGTAATTCCGCGGTCCCGTCTCTACGAGTTCGCAGAGGAGTTACCCGGTGATACCGGTAACCGATAGAAGCATCCCGTTATGCCGGTCTCGGGAGGTGTTCCTACAGGAGTTGATCGGCTCTTCTCTTCTCCTATGGGCGAGACGGTTCCCTATCTATACATTATCACAGCCGAATACGCTTCTCGCGGTATGAAACACTTACGATCGGTGATGCCCCGACCCTTTTTGGCTATTTATGTAAGCGCCCAAGCACATAATGCAGGACAGACCCTAGGTTCTGCTGTTTGTTTCAGATAAGTCCCTTTTCCCTTTTTTTTGGCTAATTCTAGGCCTGTCTGGAATTCCTCAAAAAGGGGACCGTTGCAATAAAACTATAAAATAGAAATTAGGCACGTAGGCCAGTTTTCCGGTGGGACGCCCTGAGTTTTCGGAGCGAACGGTGTCACTCCGTTTCAAACCACAGTACTGAACAGTCGTTTTGCTCCACTGTCTGTTAATAAATAGTATCTCAGCCAATCTCTGTTTTTAATACAATCTTCCCTTGTGGTACCCTATTCTTACCGGGCATCACATACGGAAGCTTTTTGGTGTCAGAAGTGGGATTGCTCTGAGATACTACGAGAAGACGAGATTTCTCAATTAAAGCCAGTGAGTGTTTTAAGAAAGAAGAAAATCTACATGCGTCTCGAGAGACGATCAACCAAGGAAACTACCCGTCGTTAAGGAAGAACCTGAGAGGAGTACCCAAAACAAACAAAATGGCAAGTAACACAGATAAAATACACTGCGAATTAGACGGAGTCAAACTAATGCTACAACAATTAATGGACAAAATGGCACAGCTCGATATAGATTCAAATAGACAGGCGACCGATGCACGACCCGCAAATTCGCGCGTCGAAATTTCCGACGATGATCAATCGCAATCAGAAGAAGCAGGCATCGACTTCGATACACATATTAAAATGTCGCAATTCTTACGGAACGAGGTTAGAGTATTGCCGGAATTCGATAACTGGTCAGTCTCCGTGGAAACTTTCATATCGGAAATAAAAATAACACTTACAAGAATACCAACGCACGTGCGAAATCAGTTTATTCGTATGGTCAGAACTCACAGAATAAGAGCAAATGAAAAACGCATGATTGACGGGAATGATGCGCAAACAGCCGAAGTGTTCATAGAACTACTACGCGTACAATTCGGAGAAAACAAAACACTAGAAGTCGCCCAACTCGACCGTAGCATATGCTTACCAGACAGAGATTCCGTTTCCGATTATAACAAACGTTTCACCACCGCTCAGTTAGCTGTCAAAAGAGCAATCATGAGTCGCTCCGATATGACACCGATACACAGAAGTTTTAGCATTAAAGATGAAGAACAAAACGGACTAACCCAATACGTTCGAGGACTTCACGATAATCTACGAAGAATAGTTACGGCACAACGACCAGCGACATTAAAGGAAGCGCAACAATTGGCCTTTAACGAAGAAAAGGCCTCACTACCCGCCTATAACGCGCGGATGCATCTGCAAGCGCAAAGGACGCTTAATAACCGAGGGTTTAGGCCGACGCCCCGAGACCAGAGACCGCAGTTTTACAACTCAACACAACCAGTTAGCGCCTTCAGAACGCCACCATTCCCAGGTAGCCAACCGATAAGGCAGCAGATATCACCAGTAAGCGCAACACATCAGCCGAGAATGACCCAGCCAAATGCCCAGAAATGTTACCGCTGTGGAAACGCAGGTCATTTTGCGCGTACGTGTCCAAATTTTCGGTTGGACGACCCCAGAAACTGGCCCCCGATCAAGTATTTCACCTCGGCCGAAATCCAGAAGCCGAGCTACACATACGGGTTGGAGGAAAATATGGCCGATTCCTTGCCGATACCGGAGCCGGGATCAATTTGATAAAGGCATCCTTAGCAGAAGGAATGCCGCAAACCCGCAACCACCGTGAACTAAGTGGAATCAACGATGTATTGGTAGTCTCAGATTACGAATGCAATATCCACTGCGGAAGTAAGGAGCACACTTTCGCGATCGTAGATGACAGCTTCCCTATCGATGCCGACGGCATAATAGGACGCCCATTCCTATCGGACGAAGACGGTCTTGTACACGTGCGTCACCGTAGGATAATCTTCCGAGGAAGAAAGTCCCAAAGCGTGTTGTACACCTGTGACGAAGACTCACGAATTAAGCTGCTAAAGGAGAACACGCGATTGGATCACTTGCCAAACGGAGCGGACAAACAAGGCTTGTGGACCATAATAGCTCGATTTAACGATTTGTTTTATTTACCAGGAGATGATCTACCATATACTCCCTTAACTGAGCACAGAATTGAATTGTCTAATGACAAACCCATAAACCAAAAACAATACCGGTACCCACCAGCACATCAAATAGAAGTACAGGAGCAGATAAAGGACATGCTGCAGAAAGGAGTAATCCAACCTTCCAACTCACCTTACAACTCACCACTGTGGGTAGTACCAAAAAAATCCGACGCTTCAGGTAAAAAGAAATGGAGGGTTGTCATTGATTTCAGAAAGATTAATGAATTAACGAAACATGACTCCTATCCATTACCAAACATTGAAGAAATCTTGGATCAGCTAGGAAAAGCCCGCTACTTCTCTCCTTTCGACCTTGCGAGCGGATTTCACCAGATATTTCTACACGAAGATTCCCGCGAAAAAACGGCTTTCTCGACGAACCACGGCCATTACGAATTTTTAAGAATGCCTTTTGGTTTAAAGAACGCTCCAGCGATTTTCCAGAGACTAATGGATAATGCTCTGCGCGGATTAATAGGAAGGATATGTTTTGTTTATTTGGACGATGTCGTAATTTATGGACAAACCCTGGAAGAACACAATGAAAATATGATAGAATTCTTCAATCGACTTAGGCAACACGGACTAAAATTACAACCGGACAAATGTGAGTACCACAGAACAGAACTTCAGTATTTAGGACACATTATAACAGAAGAAGGAGTAAAACCGAATCCGGATAAATGCAAAGCCGTAGCAGAATTCCTCGAGCCAAAGAACACAAAACAAATCAAACAATTCATTGGACTAGCAGGATATTATAGAAGATTCATAAAAAATTTCAGTTCAATAGCCAAACCGCTCAACTCATTATTAGCTAAAGGAAAGGAATTCATATTCGACGATAAAGCCAGGACAAGTTTTCAAAAACTAAAGGACGCACTATGCACATCACCTATACTCGCATACCCAAATTTCAATAACCTATTCGTTTTAACGACCGACGCAAGTAATGAGGCTATCGGAGCAATTTTGTCACAGAGAAATGTCGGGGAAGATAAACCTTGCGCTTATGCAAGCCGTACGTTAAATAGTGCAGAGCGAAATTACTCTACAACAGAGAAAGAGCTTCTGGCAATCGTATGGGGAATCAAACATTTTCGACCGTACTTATACGGACGAAAATTCATGATCATTACAGACCACAAAACACTACAATGGCTTATGAACAACAAGGATCCTTCCTCGCGACTGATGAGATGGAGAATAGCTCTCGAGGAATACGAGTACGAAATTAAATATAGGAAAGGAGTACAAAACGCCAACGCCGACACACTGTCAAGGAACCCAGTATTAATAACGGAAACTTTGCGGAAAAATGTACATGTCGTTATGGTATGCCCCGTACGATACTAACGGATAATGATACCAATTTCACATCAAATTTCATGAAGACCTTTGAAAAAATTACCGGAAGTCAACATATTACAACAACAGCCGTTCACCCAGAAAGTAATGGTAGTCTTGAAAGGAGCCATCAAGCGTTAAAAGACTACTTAAAAATCTACACCAACAAAGAACAAAACAACTGGGATAATTACTTAGACCTTGCCATATTCAATTATAATACGTCAATTCAAGAAAGCACAGGATATACACCGTACCAATTAGTTTTTGGAGAAGTAGCAAATACAATTGGAAGTCACATCGTAAACAACAAGACATACGATGAATTACTGAAGGATCTACGTAACAAGATCCATGACCTGCACGCCGAGGCTTCCCAAAATTTAAACCTGGCAAAAGAGAGGGCTAAAGAACGTCTGGACCGCGTTTGTAGACCAATGAACTTCAGAGTTGGAGATTATGTTTGGTTGCATCGCGAGGCCCGCGATAAAAATACGGGTCTGAATGTCCCGTATGAGGGACCCTACGAAATCATCGACGTTCCGACGGACGTAAACGTCACAATAAAGAAAAACGGAAAACATCTGACTGTGCACTGTAATCGCTGCAAGTTCGCTAATGTCAACAATTTTCAGGATTTTGGTGATAACTAGGACAGGAGATGGTGTTGGCAATACCACTAGAGTATTTGAGAATACTCCTACGGCCTACTTTGAACCTCTGGGCCAGGTACGACTCTTTCATGAGGAATGGAAGCTCATCGTATACCTACCTTTGGACGACTTACTACAACAAGAAACCCAAATCCAACAAGGAGTGCAGGCCCTGTATGCGGATTGTGGGGGGTGCAAGCAAAAGGAAGCCATCCACGCGCTTCATAGTTTATGTATTAGTGGAAGATCTTATTTTTGTAAAAGATCTTCCATCTAAGAGGGGGGGGGGGTGTGATGCCCCGACCCTTTTTGGCTATTTACGTAAGCGCCCAAGCACATAATGCAGGACAGACCCTAGGTTCTGCTGTTTGTTTCAGATAAGTCCCTTTTCCCTTTTTTTTTGCTAATTCCAGGCCTGTCCGGAATTCCCCAAAAAGGGGACCGTTGCAATAAAACTATAAAATAGAAATTAGGCACGTAGGCCAGTTTTCCGGAGGGACGCCCTGAGTTTTCGGAGCGGACGGTGTCACTCCGTTTCAAACCACAGTACTGAACAGTCGTTTTGCTCCACTGTCTGTTAATAAATAGTATTTCAGCCAATCTCTGTTTTTAATACAATCTTCCCTTGTGGTACCCAATTCTTACCAGGTATCACAGATCGAAGACATATCTCGCTCGAACGATATAAATATCCGAGGATAAAAGGAGTGAACGAGCCTAATTTTGGGATCTGCCCGATGCAACGTCACAGTAATTAGTTATAAGATTTACTTAATGTATAAAATCTTTATTTCATTTACTTAATTTCACTTGTTATATTTAGTATTTGATCTATTTACTATTCTAACAAATATCAATTTAGTTATTTTATGTTACAATAAACATCAAGTACCCTTTTGTATCATTTATCTTATTTCTTTCTATTACTTCAAAATATAACTTCTATCCTATATGCAGGTTCACACCTGGATGGTGTAACGTTCTCCTGGCTGTGATGCGGTCTTATTCCGGGGTTCGCGCTTAGTAAGCTGGGCGCAGGGGAATATAAGGACACCGAGGTGAGTTACCAAAACCCTTCGGCCTGTGGGAGACAGTACTCAAAAGATTTTCTCTTGGATGGACGCCAGATGTGCGATCACGCCAACCCACCCGCGTAAAGAGAAAGGGAGAGTTTTTTTTTGTTCCCGATAATTTTCCGCGAACGGCGGGTCTCCCTGGGAGCCGACAAGTCCGACTAGTTAGCCCCCGTAGGGTCTGGAGAGGGGATGGTTCGGTGGCTCGTATTTCGCGGGGAGATAGGACCCAGGGTCTAAGTAATTGGAGAGAGAGAGAGAAGGGCAAATAAGTCGAAGACTACGACTCTTTACGTTAAAACCAGAAGGCCGAAGCTTTCCCGACCGATTTATTAATTATTCCGGGTTCTGTACACTAAGGTCCGAGTTACACTATGTACTCCCCCCCCTAATCTAGGGGTTGTTACGAATTCGTGGGACAGTCGTTATTACTATAGCGTAACATCTAATTATTATAGTTCGATCTGGACCGCCGAAGAAGCAACATCTAATTATTATAGTTCGATTTGAGCCGTAGACGAAGCAACACATATAATATAGAATTCAACCTGAACCATCAAAGAAGACACATTGAATACCTAAGCGTTAACAAAATTTTTAATTACCACATTTGTTTTAAATACTTTTAATTACTTCTAATTGCCAAAATAATTTCCAATTATTAATTCTAATTCAAATTGCTCTTCTAATTACGCTTACTGATATTTAAATTGAGCTCTTTCTTTTATTCTTTGATTTTTATTTTTCTTTCCTATGCTAAAGTTTATTAAATTCTAATTAGTTAGTAGTACTGACCTGTCAAGTAAACCTACCTTTCCACCCATCGAACGCCATACATCGAATTGAAGCATAAAATTTTAAATATGTAATGTCCATATACCCCTATAAACCTTTTCCTAGCTTATCCTATACATCTATAAACCTTTTCCATAGCATATCCCTAAAAAACATCACGTCTGCAAATCTCATCGTCCGCAATACATCCCCGATCCTAAAACCCAACATTTCCCGAACCCAGATAGCACTAAGTTTATAACATAACCTACCCTACCGTAATCAACTAATCCTACTATTATAAAACCTACCGAGCTGCATCCCTGTTAACCTAACATCCTCGCTCCATCCCTTCTTTTCCCTCTTTCCCTCCGAACCCCAAACTTCTAATTGGAAAATAGACATTTACGCTCCACCTCTTCGACCAAGCCCACAGTTTCACACTTTATATAAATATAGCCGTTAAGACACAAAACGAGAATTATAGAATAGCAGTAGAGCATTAGAGCATTACACAGCAGTACAGAATAACTATACCGAACCACTGTATCATTTTGCGCTCCGAATTATGCACCCTTGTGGAATAAAAATCTGATCATACAAATTTCCACGACCGATCCATTAGAAATAAAAGGTAAGTCGATTATTATAATTCTTCACATTCTAATTACTTTATCATAATTATTCAAATTGCCGATCTTACATTTCTAAATACCTTCAATTCAACTTGTGCTTCTGTGAGAAACACGCGCAGTTAGTCGACACGTAACAATCTAAAATCGAAGTAGTCTAATGAATATTCAGAATTTTATCTAAGTGTTTAAATAGTTACATATTATATATTATAAGATATTTCATGGATAAGCTGAAAATCTTAGAAACGGAATATTGGTGACAGCAATCTTTATTTATGTGGGACAGGGTTCTCATTGGCAACGAACAATGAATATCCCACGTGTTGCCGGTGCTATTCTCAGTATACAGGGTGTTTCTGTCATGCTGGTCCAAACTCAAGGAGCGCATAGATGACGTAAAAATAAGCAACTTTTAATAATATACCGGTGGTGTCTGATGATTATTGGCGAAGTTATAACCATTTGAATATCCGCCTACAGGTATGCAATATGTAGACAACGTGACCCATATTCGGCTGCCGACAGCTATCCGATGCGGTCAACAGCACGGTGATCGTCATCGGCTCAGTGTCGTATACATGGAACACAGCTGACTAAACCTTTTTCGTCTTTATTTTTCGAGCCGAGGAAGTGTTCAAATTTTCCGAACTACTTTAAATCACCGAACTATTGGGAAAAAAATTATCTATTAAAAAAGTCCATACGACTAAAATATTCGAGCACTCGTAAAATTTCGAGTTACTTATGTATACGACGACGTTTCCTGCACTAGAAAATAATCATTCACTTAGCAAATGGAAAGTAATTATTTCGTGGAAGATTATTGCTAATAATGCTGAACTAAAAGCATCCACACTACTAATTCGAATATTTACATGTAAGAAATATCGGCGACATTCGAGACGGATGTCGACCCAAACGCAAAAAGGCGGATTAGGCGACGCTCGCCTTATCGCTTTCTCAAAAGAAAAGGATGGATGCAATGGGGAGATTATAGGAACTCTCCCGAAAAAGGAAAAGCGTTATTTTTCTTACGTATGCTGTACACACAGACGTGCTTATCGAAAGAATAAAGCATTCTCAGTTCCTGGTTATTCAGCTATTTCATTTTACGCGCCTACAATTTCTAATCTTTTCCGCTGTTTCCCGCCCATTTCCTTACATACGTATTGAATACTTATTTTCAAGTAACTCGAAAACGTACGAGAGCTTGAATAGTCGAATTATTTAGACTTTTTTGTGACTTACTTTTTTCAATCAAAACAATCGAACTAAATTTTACACAATTTATAAATTTCGATTACGCACACATCCCTAGACACCCACTGCACTGAACATAATTCACAAAATTGTATTTATGATGATTCTTGAATACGTCGGCCTCAGACGGTCATACACGATTCGCACCGTTAGAAGATTGAACTGCGATCACTCCGAAAGATTGCAATGAAACTCACTGCACGATGTCCCAGTTGCGTTAGCGAACAGAAACGCATGTCGGAAAGAACGGGGCAACGGATTATGTTTCAAAACAAACTTGCATTTGTGTTGGGTTCTCGCCTCCTCGTCGACGCGTGCCGCGTCGGAAACAAGCGAATGCATTTCATATTCACACCATCATAGTTATTTGATAGTGTGCAATATGGCACTCTAATTGCCCCTCCAGTAATCTTCAGTATTTTCTGGCCGTTGAGATCGTGCGGACTGTTTCTCGTCGGTCGCGAGTTTTCCGAAGTAATTTTTCCGGAATAGTGCCATAATGGAAGGGTACACCTTTGCCGAGATGGCAGATATGCACCTTACTTATGGTGCTGCCGACGGCAATGCGCGAGTCGCCGAGCAAATGTATCGCGATCGTTTTCCTGCTTGGCAACATCCCGATCACCGACTTTTTACGCAGATCGTGCAACGTTTGCGCGATACGGGATCGTTTTCTGGCGAACCACGATTGGGTTCGACAAGACGCCGGCGTACCGAGAACTTTGAAAACGCTGTTCTGCGCCGTATAGACAATGACCCGTCGATCAATACGCGGTCGATCGCACGGGAGTTAAACACGAACCATATAAATGTATGGCGAGTGTTAAAAGAGGAAGATTTGCACCCCTTCCACTTGCAGAAAGTGCAAGAACTTCGTCCGTCGGACTATAACCCGCGAGTGACTTTTGTGCGCGAATTTTTGGACAACTGCCGCGCGGACAATGACTTTATCGGCAGTGTACTCTTCACGGACGAAGCGTGCTTTACACGAAACGGCTATTTTAATAGCCGCAACAACCACATATGGGACATTGAAAATCCGCATGCGCCAATTGTTGCGTCGAATCAGGATCGATTCGCCGTAAACATCTGGGCGGGCATAATAAACAATTATTTGATTGGGCCGTATCTGTTGCCCCCTCGCCTAGATGGGCACATTTTCCGACAATTTCTTGAGCACACTTTGCCCGAGTTATTGGAAAATGTACCACTGTCCGTGCGGAACAAAATGTGGCTGCAATTAGACGGGGCTCCGGCACACGTTACCCGGAGTTCTCGCCAATATTTAAATGATGCATACCCTGGCCGATGGATCGGGAGAGGGGGCCCAGTGACTTGGCCGCCGCGTTCTCCCGATTTAACGCCATTAGACTTTTTTTTGTGGGGCCATGTCAGGTCCCTTGTTCATCAAACCCCGGTAGAGACAGTGGAGGATCTCATTGCTCGCATAATAGCTGCGTGCAATGAGATTCAAGACATGCCGGGCGTTTTTGAACGCGTACGCGGATCTATCATCCGCCGGTAGGAACTGTGCATAAACGTCGGGCGCCGACATGTGGAACAGAACTTATGACATTTTGAATAATTGTGAATTATAAAGTGACTGTGACAAGTGACATCCTTCGAGCTAAGGACGAGGCGGAAGCGGCAGAAGCAGAAGCTACCTCTGGGACGGCTGCAGGGCGCGATGGTCTAGGAGGCGGAAGCGGCAGAAGCAGAAACTACCTCTGTGACAGTTGCAGGGCGCGATGGTCCAGGAGGCGGAAGCGGCAGAAGCAGAAGCTGGCACGCGGTCTCTTTGGCGTGCAGGGGGGGAGGCCCGACGACGCCGACCAGGCGGAAGAAGTGGTGTGTTTTAGCACATACTCCGGCAGGAGGTAAAGCGGCCCTGAACCTCCCATGGGGAGGACGTAGGGAAATGCCGCGAATAATGAGTGGAGGCTGTTATACAGTAATGGTCGTTGCTCAGCCCCACCTAGGCAATCACCGCAAGGTGAAACCGGGTGAGGTGCAGTGGCAGTGGTGGTAAAATTAAAAAAAAAGTTTTGTGTGGTACAGTTTTCGTGCAGTGCAGTGAATGATACTTTCAGTGAAGTTTCAATGAACTTTTAGTGCAGTGTGTGAACGGGGCAAACCGCACGCTGTAGTGCTGCGCTACGGCACTGAGCCGATGACGATCGCCGTGCCATTGACCGCATCGGACAGCTGTCGGTAGCCGAATATGGGTCACGTTATCTACATATTGCATACCTGTAGGCGGATATTCAAATGGTTATAACTTCGCCAATAATCATCAGACACCACAGGTATATTATTAAAAGTTATGCTTATTTATACGTCATCTATGCGCTCCTTGAGTTTGGACCAGCACGACAGAAACACCCTGTATTTATTTCCTCAATATAAATGTTTCTGTTGCTACTTCTCAGTTAACGCTTTGGCTCTCTATAATGTTCTCGCTACTCGCTGTTTACAACTCACAATGTTTTCTCGCTATGTTCTCGCTGGTTACTCGCAATACTCGCTGTACTCACTGGTTACTCACTGTTCTCTCGTAATATTCTCACTGGTCACTCCTTCGTCCTCATCCCTTTATATAGGCTTATCTGCCAGGGCCTACGTGACGGAACCAACGCAGTTTTGCCATCTAACAAAGCACTCCGCTAACGGAAATCATACCATGTGCTTACAGACACTTGATATTCGTAGTCTAAACAGTCAAAATCCACAGCATTTGCAAACCATTCATCCACGTCATCCTTTCTGGGAACTCGCCGACAGTCACACTGATATAATATTCATTCGCTCTAAATTACGTCATCCAACATTTATTAATTATATAAATACATTTGGTAACAATTTATCTTAATTGCACAACCCCTACATTAACCGTATTACCGAGATTACATCTATTACTTAGATTAAATCTTACACCTAAATTAAATTACAACGATCTCTAAGTTAATTAATTACAACTTATTCTAATCTACCTAACTACCTACAAATACAAATACAACAATAACTAATAATACTTAAAAAAAAATTTATTAGTCATTCCGGGTACCCGCTCTTTGCTTACCCGCTGTCATACTTCTCACCCCGGACGTGACATAATAAAAACTGGTGGCAGCGGGGTGGGATTATTAAAAACTAGTGTCAGCGCAGTACCATTACGATATTTTCATGATCATTTTCCTATAACCAGAATATTACAATTGATTATATAGAACTCGACACAGTAGACTTACTAAAATCATTCGTACAAATTATCAGTGATTGATAGAAATTACAAGTAACGAACATTGAGTAATAGTAGCAGAAAGAACAGTAATAATAAATTTGGATAGTAAAATAATTATTTTCTTGATTTTCTCTTAACAAAATCGAAAATGGAAAGAATTCGTGGAGTC
Organism: Hedychridium roseum; assembly: GCA_963989215.1. Classification (NCBI taxonomy): domain Eukaryota; kingdom Metazoa; phylum Arthropoda; class Insecta; order Hymenoptera; family Chrysididae; genus Hedychridium; species Hedychridium roseum. The sequence continues at coordinate 1,893,441 of OZ022304.1, read as the reverse complement.
AGTAGCCAAGAATTTTCGGATTTTGATGATAAAGATTTGCAATCTTCAACATTGATAAATAAAATTCCATCAAAGGATAAAAGAGTTGAAGAAATTAATTTATATAAACAACTTGAGGAACTTCAAGCCATGATAAATTCGTTAACGGAAAACTCTACCTCTGAACGGAGAGGTCAAACAAACACGCAACTGCCGTGCTATTCCTTGTATATATCGCAAGCTCCACAAATATCATTACATGATGTCGTCGAATCTATTCCTAAATTTAACGGTTACAATATTTCAATTCAGAATTTTATAAGATCTTGTCGCCATGCAAAAGAAATGCTTCCTCCTCATGCCGAAATACATTTAGTCAAATTAATTTTAAATAAACTCCAAGGACATGCTTATCTCGCAGTTGAAGATAGTAACTTTAATTCCATAGATGAATTAAGTAATAAATTGAAACGAGTATTTGCACCATTAAAAACCGCGGATCATTACAGAAGCGAACTAAGTAACACATTTATGAAACGCCAGAGAAGATATACTGGAATATATTCGTAGAGTCGAAGATTTATGGTATGCAATTTTAGATTTCGATAAAGATATGTGTGGATCTTCATCTGCGGAAATTATTAGAGGAATAAATATTTTATCCCGCGAATCATTTCTTAATGGCCTTCCACCAGACTTTCGTATACAAATTCTCATCGAAAATGCTCATTCGTTAGATGAATTATTTGAAACTGCTATTACCATTAGTAAGAGACGAGATAAGGATATAGAATTTTTTGAGTCACATTCAAATTTTGAAATAAGCAAACGGAACATAATTGTTATGAAACAAGACGCGAGGAACCAAATTCAAATTATAATCGCAACAACAACAACAAAATAAATATTAGTATACCGAACCTAAACCTTGTTGATACTAGCTAAGGCGACATAGTAACTTGTAAATATTGCAAAAACTGTGGTCACTCCGTTTCCGAATGTCGTAAACTAGCTTACAAACTATCGAATCAAAATTCGGGAAACTTTAATTGGTCCTTGCAAAAATCGAGCGCGCACCCCGTGGCCGACATCCAATCAGCGCGTCCAATACAAATTTAGGAAGAAATTCGAGTGGGAACATCGAAAAACCAATAAAAATTTTGACCATAACTAACGAAAAAGTTACATCCATCCAATTAAATTCTCCGCATCTCCTTGAACAATGCACTGTTATGATCGACACTGGAGCAGAACTGGAGCAGAAAGTTTAAAGGATTTAACAGCGAGATAGTAAAATTAAATTCGGAAAATATAGTAAAATTAGCAGGTATTACCCAGGAGAGTGTTAGCACATTGTGCGCCGTAGCTTTGAATATTTTCGGCAATTCTGTAGAATTTTACGTAGTACCCAATGAGTTCCCTATTTCTTTTACTGGTATCTTAGGATCTACCACTCTTAGGACTCTTAGAGCGGAAATTTCATACGCAGATGAATGTCTACGAATTAAAAATAAAACTATGTCACTTACGAGTCGAAAGACTATTACTGTTCCAGCGAGATCTAACAAGGTTGCACAGATAAAGATCGATGGAGACCATCCAACCGAAGGGTATATCCCACGTTTAGACCTTGGTGATGGGATATATCTCGGTGACGCAATAGTTGCCGCTGCAGAAAACAAAGTTCTCTTTAAAATACACAACACTACCGAGCAGGAAATGAAAATTAAGGTACCCACCGTAAGGTTACAGGAATTCACAACGTCCCAGGAACAATCGAATTCGTCGAAAAACGGTAAAAAGCGCATTTCAAATTATAATTCCACTGCTGCAACGATGTCTGCATTACGACCTCCTAGGATTGGTCGAAATAAGCATCAGTCGTCGCAGAATACTGAATTTTCGAATTCTGAAGGTGAAATTACCGTCAGCCCTTCTACTACTACTACTACTACTTCTACTACTCCTACTACTCCTACTATATTATCCAAGATACAACTATTAATAATTTACAAATGCTGTAAATTACCATTCTTACTACGAACGAACAAGATAATCCTTTAAATGCTACTACTTACGAACTAATGTTACGTCCTAAATTCACCGGTTGGGGAATTATGACGTTTTTAATATCGGCAAGAGAGAGTTTGGTTAAATTGGCAGCGCTGTCACCATAAAAACTGTAAAATATAGTGTATAATGAGATAAACTTTGGTTCGGACGTAATACATATAACTGAAATTTATCTTTGTATTCTACAGGCGAATTCTAATCTCAAGAATGAAACGTTAAAGAAGCACGTGTTAGAGATATTGTACAGCGAAATTATATAAGAATCTGTAATAAATTTATACTTCTAGAAAAGAAATGTAGAAAAAGTTATTGGGCGCGTGGCAAACTATTATTCCTAAGTATAGAACTTATAGATCACGGCTAAGCGGCGATACACTACGCGTGAGAGTGTGTGAGTACGTGAAGCAAAAACTAAATCATCCTATCCAGGTGTAAACTACGAGTTCTATTTCAAAGTAATAAAAAGAAATAAGATAAATAATTCAAAGGTTACATATCTTAATACGAAATGGATTTCGATGATAAAAGAGCACTTAGAATGAGGCGGACGAATAAAATAATGAAACTAAATATAAAATAGAATGAATATAAAAGAAGAAAAATAGGGATCAATAAGACGCTCTATTATTAGTTATGAACGTTAACTAGTTGTAAGACCGAAATTAACGATTAGAATTAACGAAGATCCTTGCGATGATACTTCATTGAAGATTGGAAAACGACTTTAAAATTGAAGTTGCTTGTTCGGAAGCTGGAGACCGACTCTAAAAATGATGCTACTCGCTCGGAAGCTAGAGATCGACTCTATCGCACGAAGACCACATTCAAAGTGCGCTTTTATAGGAAAGAGTCTGCTTCATTTGCGGATGACAGTGGAGGGCATGCATGGATGCGGCGCAAGTACATGATCTATCGTAATATGGTTATGCAATGTTACATATCTTATAAATTAAAATTAGTACATTATTATAATTAATAATGTATATATTGACACATTACTAATTTAGGTTATTTACAGGTTGTCGCAGTGATACAGGTTATTTAACCAAGATGCACTCTTAACCCCTTAACTTGTGCGCTCAAGTTAATTCGAGCACGCTAAACAGGCCAAACTGTGCACACTCGAGATAATTCGAGCGGCGTTGTATTTTATGCTGTTTATGCTAATTTTGTATTTTTTGTATTTTTTTACCAAGACAATGTTCTAAAGTGTGTTTTTTACATAAAAAAATTGACTTTTTTTTGCCACTTTTTAAAAAAAAAATTTGTGCGTTAAGGGGTTAAGTAGACGCTCATTGCAGTGAATATGGTGAGTATGATAAATTACTATGTAAATAATGATATAATAATAATGCGATAATAATAATAATTAATAAATACTAATCTTACGTCCATAGGTTAAGTGAATGGAAGGCTGCGCCAGGCCAAGCGAGGTTTACATCTATTTATAAATAATGTTTCTGTTTGTAATTTATGCAATTCTACTGTAATATTATAATTAGTAATATTTTTATGTTCTATGTTATTTAGTTAAGTAAGTTCCTTCCTGACTAGGCGGTCCTTTCATTCAGTAAGTGTAATCTATTGCGTAGCTTAGCATTGGAGTTACTAGTCCTACGGATATGTGTCTATGTAAAATTAATTATTGTTTCCTTTATTTACAGGGTGGAGACAAGCTGGAGAAATGTGTATGTATGAAAATATCTATTGTGCAATAAATGTATGTGAATTAATGTAGGAAAGAATGTAAGTGAAACTGAATAAATGAGATTTTTAGAATGTGATTGACGTTACACCAAATACAAATTGCAAGGATTTTTCTCCAATTGATGATCTTCTCCAAGTGACTGCACTGTTCGGGGCTAGACGTCGACTGACTATCCTAGCGTACGTAAAAAGGTTGATGGGAACTCTACTTACACTTAAGGGTCCTTTCTCAGAAAACCAAATGAACCGGAGAAGGTTGCGGTTGCATTCCTGAGATCTCTTTTATCTCTAACACATTGACTCATTGTAATAGGCAATGTCTAGGATATCTCTGTAAGACTATACTGAAGGAGAAAAAGAAAAATCAAAATATGCTAACGGAAAATCTCAAGTAGCATCCGCCGACATAAGGACTAACTCTTACTTACGCTGGTCTCTCTCCCGACGTCGAGCCTGGTAGTTTGCCTGGTAGGAGCCTCCAGATCTTTTGTCTTTTTACCTGTTAGGGCTTCTTCGATGGTCCTCTGCGTCCCTCGTTGGACCGCAGCCAGGCCAGCCTTGCTTACCATGGTTGCCGTCGTAGGCCTTCCTCTTGGTCGCTTGGCCGTTTCACCATCCATGGCTATGGATGCGTGGGTCCCCGCCGGGGGTCCGACTTCCATGATTTTGTCCGTTGCTGAGGTCCCTTCCGACGGCTGGTTGTTCCTCGCACTACCTCGTCTCCTCCTTCCTTCGGCGCTTCTGCTTGTGTCTCAGCAGAGGATCCTGTGGCTCCCGCAGCTCTGGCGATGACCTCCCTAAAGAGGACTCTCATCAGTCCGAGGTGGGCCACGAAACCCCTCTCTTTCAACTTCTTATAGAAGGATGAGTCCACTCCTAGGACGAGGTGTACGGCCCGCAGTCCGTTCTTCCTATTCCACACACTCCACCGTGCGGTCTCTACGCCATTGTTCTGCCGCTCTAGCCTCTTCAAGAGAATGCCAGTTTCCGTTTTCTCCATCGTCCGGGTATGGCTAATGTCATTTTCTTGAGTCTAGGTAGGTGCTCCTTCTCCAGCATTTGAAGTGATGCCCCTTCCCACGGGCTCATCTTCGTTATAGTGGTCTTTAGCCACTGTTTAGCCTCGCTATCCGAGCAGGTGATCCATAGAACCCCGTGGTCGCACCTGTACTCGTCGAAACGAGGAACCTCCATCCCTTGCGGGATGGCGTCCATCGCCGCGACGGACTCAACCACGACCAGGTCTCCCTGTTCCCGGCTCAGAGTGGCCCCTGGATAGGCCGTTGGTGCTACCACCACCTTTCTATCTCCTAGAGCCGTATCCCTGAAGATTACGGGCTTTGGGTAGGCTCTTCTTGGCTATTTTGATCTCCTTAGGTGGTGTACTGTCTGAGGGTGTGGATCTCTTCAGGTTCTTCCCCCCAGATGTTCCGCCCTGTGCGCTCACATGTCGACCTGCCGGTTCGGGCTGCCCTGCTACTGAGCCGCCTTCCTCTCCCATAGGAATTTGGTGGTAGCCCGAAGCCAGGTCGAATACTGAAAAATATTTCGAGCCGTCTAACTGTTCTAGGATTTCGTTTATATTGGGCAGCGGATATGCATCACCAATGGTTTTTGCATTTAATTGACGGTAATCAATTACGAGACGCTATTTTTTAATTCCCTCGGAATCCGGCTTTTTGGGTACTATTCACAATGGGTAGTTATAAGGTGAGACAGATGGTTTGATAATTTCATTATCCTAGCATTTCGTTAATTTGTTTTTTTTCTCCTCCTTGTGAATAGGTGGGAAGCGGTACCGTTTCACATTGATTGGATTATCGTCAGTGGTTTTTATTGAGTGTGTGATAGCAGATGTGTGGCTAAGTTGGTCATTTGGCAAGTGGAAAATATCAGCTTATTTGGAAACTAGATTTTCTACGTTATCCTGTTCTTCAGAATTTACGTGGTCTAACCGTAGGAGTTCGATAATTTGTTTTGAGCGATCTATTGGAGAAAAATCCTTGCAATTTGTATTTGGTGTAACGTCAATTTAGTATAACGTCAATCATATTCTAAAAATCGCATTTATTCAGTTTCACTTACATTCTTTCCTACATTAATTCACATACATTTATTCCACAACAGATATTTTCATACATACACATTTCTCCAGTTTGTCTCCACCCTGTAAATAAAGGAAACCATAATTAATTTTACATAGACACATATCCGTAGGACCAGTAACTCCAATGCTAAGCTACGCAATAGATTACACTTACTGAATGAAAGGACCGCCTAGTCAGGAAGAAAGTGTAGCGGTCGTTAACCTTTTTTTTTTTTTTTGACGTAATGGAAATCATCATGGACACCCCGGGCTTGGCAGGTCCCGGGGTAGTGCTGGACTCTTACCGGCTAAAACCACTACGATGTCCCGGAACTGCACCTACGAGGGGGGGCACGGGAACGTATGAGACACTCCTCCGCGCGCCCCCCCCCCCCCCCTGGTGCATATACAAAAACTTTATTTGCAGGGTAGACTATCCTGCCCTCTCTGAGAGAGCGGTCGTTAACCTAGGAGCAAAAACTCATTTCACCGCGAAGGCACACGACCCGCGGTTATAATAATACGCCAAGAAAGACCTGACACCCAGCGGTCATTAACTTGCCAATAAATCAGTTGACGGTTTAGAGGAAGATTCAAAAGCCAAACGACCTATAACAGGTGATCACCGCTGGTATATAAACACGAGCCAATTCGAGCTAAGGTTTCTTTCAATATAATGTGTGCCCCGAGATAGTGAGTGCCTTAGTGTATATCTTTTATAAAATAAAGAATCTTTCACCGTACTGTGTTGCATACACACATACAATCCTTCAGTGGTGACCCTGACGTGATTACAGTTTAGTTCTCTATAACCAAGTTCCCCGTAAAAAAAAAATCAAGATGTCCGTACCAAGTACACCGGCTTCGGAAGTCCAGGGGACTTTCGCGGAGGTAAACCGCGTCGGTATACGCATTCCATCCTTCTGGCCCGAACAGCCGACCGTGTGGTTCCATCAATTAGAAGTACAATTCGTAACCAACGGTGTCACAACGGATTCAACAAAATTTTATTATGTGATGGCACAATTAGAGCGCAAATACGCATTGGAGGTGCAGGATATTTTCTCTCACCCTCCAGAGAAGAACAAATACGAGACGTTAAAAAACGAACTTGTTCGACGCCTCTCAGCATCACAGAGCCAGCGTATTGAAAGACTTCCAGAGAAGGAAGACATCGGGGACAGGACCCTATCCCAGTTCCTACGCCACATGCAGAACCTGGCAGGTGCTGCGGTATCCGAAGAATTTCTGCGCACGTTATGGGCACAAAGATTACCGGCCATGACCCGTGCGATAGTTAATTCGCAAGCTGATCTCCCGCTCAGCAAACTTGCGGAGATCGCCGACAAAATTGATGAGAGTACTGCACACGCAGAAGTCGTAAATACCTCTCACGACAGAACGACAGAGAGGATATTCGAACGGCTAGAAGAACTTACGCTGCAGGTGACTGAATTAACGAGGTCCCGCTCACGAGGCCGATTTAAGGGCCGCTTCCATGAACGTTCGAACTCAGCAGGAAGAAGGAACTCGTTCACACGGAGAAGTGGGAGAACTCCGTCAACCGAAAAAAGACATTGCTGGTACCACTGGAAATTCGGAGAAGCCTCGACAAAATGTAGGGCACCGTGCAGTTTCCAGTCGAGAAACGAAGGGGCACGCCACTGAGCGCGGCAATCAGTGACGGTCCACGCTTGAGCCGCCTTTTCGTAGTCGACCAGCGTACAAAGGAAAAGTATCTGGTGGACACTGGTTCCGACCTAAGCGTTTATCCACGAGCACGCATAAAAGGCCTAACCGAGAAAACGGAGTACAAAATGTTCGCGGCGAACGGGTCCATCACCAGCACCAGGGGGGCCAAGCTCCTAACGTAGCTGCCGTGGCCACGTATATAGTTCTAACCTGCAAACCTACGGGGCGCTGCCGGCAACATTTTTGGCGCGCATTTCCATGGCAACTTACTAAACAAGCTATTCACGGCAGATCTAAACCGCCATATTACTGTTTCGTGTATAAGGGGCTACTTGCCGCTGCTTACATTAAGTAGTGATCTTTGCTAACATCTGTGATTTTCATTGCAATTTAAAAATATTATATTTGGTGTTATTTTTGTAGTATAGAGAATACTTCCGCTTTTCTCTTCTGCTTTTTTAAAACTTAGAATTAGATAAATTATATTGTGAGCTATTCTGCATACGTATGGTGTATGTAACAGTTTATTTTGTCACGAAAGTATCACTTATTAAAAAGCCTACATAAATATACTACAAAAATGTGTATACAAGTGTCTGAAAATAAATAAAATATTTGTACCAATTCTTGTTGTGAATGATTTTACTGTATAAATGTATATAAAATAATTAAAATAAAAGAGAATTGCATGGGTTACATATACAGTGTACTACTACATCGAGAGCCTGTCACACGTATATACACACATGCAAATAGTTCTAACCTGCATTCATACGTGGCGCTGTAAGCAGTCCACGTTTTGAGGTGAGAGCTTGGCTACCCTGACCAGCACCTACGGTGTACGGACGATCGACCTCGATCTGGGTCTTCGTCGTGCGTTCCAGTGGAGATTCGTCGTAGCAGATGTCGCCAATTCGATCATCGGTGCTGATTTTTTATCCCACTACGGGCTGCTGGTGGATTTGAGGAACCGCCGATTGCTGGACCAGCTGACGTCGCTGTCGACGACCGGTAGGAGAGCAGAGGGCAGCATTCCGTCCGTAAAGACCATCATCGGCGACTCCCCCTACCAACGATTGCTGGCGGAATTTCCGGACATCGTGCGTTTGACAGAGAGTCCACGTAAGGTTAAACACGATGTTGTACATTATATTAATACCACCCCCGGTCAACCGATCTTTGGTAAGCCGCGTAGACTTTCACCCAACCTGTTGAAAATTGCGAACGCGAAATTCGAGAATTTGCTAAGTCAGGGCCACGTACGACCTTCAAAAAGTCAATGGGCGTCAGCCCTGCACATGATGGCAAAAAAGGACAACAGATGGAGACCCTACGGAGACTACCGCGCTCTTAACGCACGTACAATACCGGACCGTTATCCCTTATCGAATATTGAGGATTTTGCACGGACGTTAGACGGAAACACGATCTTTACGACGATCGACTTAGTTCGCGCGTATCATCAGATCCCAGTACATCCGAACGATACCGCTAAAACCGTGGTTGTAACTCCTTTCGGGTTGTTTGAATACACCGTAATGCCGTTCGGGCTGAGAAACGCCGCTCAAACGTTCCAGCGTTTTATAGATAACGTGCTCAGAGGCTTAGATTTCTGTTACGCCTATCTGGACGATATATTGGTCGCATCTAAAACGAGGAAGAGCACAGGGAACACATAAGGCAGCTTTTCACACGCTTAGGGGAATACGGGATAATAATAAACCCGACAAAATGCGTATCCGCCATATCTGAAGTGAGGTTCCTCGGATATACCGTGAATACGCAAGTTACGAAACCGCCCAAGGACAAATTAAACGCGATAAAAGAATTTCCTGCACCTGTCGGCGGATGCCACTTGAGATCCTTTTTTTTGTTAACATATTTTTATTTTTCCTTTTCACATTAATGGTTTTACGGAGATATGCCAGACATTGCCTATTGCAATGTCTGCCGATAGATACAAGCCAGATCTCAGGAATGCAACCGTACCCTTCTCCGGTTCTTTTGGGTTTTTCCGAGAAAGGACCCTTAACTGCAAATAGAGTTTCCACCAACCTTTTATGTACGCTAAGACAGTCAGTCGACGTCTAGCTCCCGAACAGTTCAGTCACTAAATAAAACGCAATTAAAAAATCATCCAATTTGCATATCTCTTTGTAAGTGCAACCCAAACCTTTCGCGTTTGCAACACACCTAAGACGGTTAAACAATTACGCCGATTTTTAGGTATGGTTAATTTCTACCGACGTTTCAGCGCGAACGCCGCGAAAACCCAGAGCCGTCTCAACGCACTCCTAAAAGGACGAAAAATAAAGGCGGACGCGACCATTCAATGGACAAGCGAAGCGGAATTCGCATTAAACGCGCTAAAGAATGCTTTAGCTAACGCCGCGTTACTAGCGCATCCACGTAGAAACGCACAGCTCGCGATCGTGGTGGATGCGTCAGACTTCGCGCTAGACGCCACGTTGCAACAGCGACATGGAAATTCGTGGAAATTCGACCCACTCTAACCCACTCTAACCCCTCGGGTTCTTCACAAAGTCTCTGTCGCCCCCGCAACGAAAATACAGCGCATATGATCGCGAACTATTAGCGATATACGCGGCCATCAAGCATTTTCGTCACGCGGTAGAAGGTCAAACATTCACGATATACACCGATCATAAGCCGATCATATACGCATTCAGGAAAAGTTAGAAAAATGCACTCCCAGACAATTCCGGCACCTAGATTTCATAGGGCAATTTACATCCGACATTCGGCATATTAGCGGCAAAGACAACGAGGTGGCGGATGCGTTATCGAGAATAGAGACGGTGACGGCACCAGTAGATTTTAAAGAACTGGCAATTTCGCAAGAAACAGACCGCAAACTAAAAGAGTTACTCGCAGCGTCCGGCACTTCGTTGCAATTAAAACGCATTAGACTAACGGCCAACGATGACGTCAACCTTTATTGTGACATATCCACGGGGAGCGCGAGACCGTTCGTAACGAAACCCTTTCGAAGACAGGCATTCGCTTCACTACACGACTTGGCACATGTGGGAATAAAAGCAACGGTTAAACTAGTAAAGCAAAGGTTTGTTTGGCCATTGGTCGAGAGGGATTGTCGCGAATGGCCGCGCAGCTGTTTACAATGCCAACGTGCGAAAGTAAGTTGACACGTGACAAGCCCCGTCGGCACCTTCGTACCGCCGTCCACTAGATTTGAACACATGCACATCGATCTAGTGGGACCGCTACCGATCTCGAACGAAAAAAGATACTGCCTAACGTGCGTAGATCGCTTCACACGCTGGCCAGAGACAATACCAGTAGAAAACATCAAAGCGGAGACAGTGGTTAAAGCATTCATCACTTCAAATGCTGGCGAAAGAGCACCTACCTAGACTCAAGAAAATGACATTGGCCATACCCGGCCCGATGGAGAAAACGGAAACTGACATTTTCTTGAAGAAGCTGGAGCGGCAGAACAATGGCGTAGAGACCGCACGGTGGAGTGTGTGGGACAAGAAGAACGGACAGCGGGCCGTACACCTCGTCCTAGGAGTGGACTCATCCTCCTATGAGAAGTTGAAAGAGAGGGGTTTCGTGGCCCACCTCGGACTGGGGAGAGTCCTCTTTAGGGAGGTCATCGCCAGAGCTGCGGGAGCCACAGGACCCTCTGCTGAGACACAAGCAGAAGCGCCGAAGGAAGGAGGAGACGAGGTAGTGCGAGGAACAACCAGCCGTCGGAAGGGACCTCAGCAACGGACAAAATCATGGAAGTATAGTCTTACAGAGATATCCCAGACATTGCTTATTGCAATGTCTGTCGTTAGAGATAAAGCAGATCTCAGGAATGCAACCGCAACCTTCTCCAGTTCTTTTGGTTTTCTGAGAAAGGACCCTTAAGTGTAAGTAGAATTCCCACCAACCTTTTTATGTACGCTGGGATAGTCAGTCAACGTCTAGCCCCGAACAGTGCAGTCACAAAATAAAAGTCTATTAAAACGTATCCAGTTTGTATATATTTCTTGTAAGCACAACCCAACCCATTGGCGTTTGCAACATCTAGCCCCCCTTGAACACCAACAAAGTCGACCGATGACATGTTTGTTCGCCCCATTGCGAGGGTACAACTATGAACGGCCACAGCTGCAATGCAATGTTGCAGATTTATCTGTGCACATCGCACCTTGCCAATAGGTATGCCTACAGCCACTATGGCTGTACAGCTCAATAAACTCCGCACATACTCACAAAAGCTTCTAAACAACGCTTTGGAAAGGAATGGCGAGGCAAACTGGGGCACCTACAAGATGACCCTATAAAAAGGCCATCAGGAAAGCGAAAACGTTAGCTTGAAGAAAATTCTGTAAGGAAATTGAGGCACTACCACTAGTAGCCAGACTCCGAAAGGTTTTCGCCCAAGACCAAACAATGAGGATAGAAAAACTCAAGCGTCAAGACGGCACCATAGCTGCTGACCATGAGGAAATCTTACAACACCACATACAGACGCACTTTCCGGGCTCCACACGGGTGGCACAGGCTCAGACGTGGTCTAGGCTTTCCACTGAGGAGAGGAGGCCCAGGGATTGGAAGCTCGCATCCAAGGTGATAACTCCACAAAGAATCGCCATTTTGCAATCGGTTCCTTTAAAAGTTACAAGAGCCCAGGGGTCGTTGGAATCTACCCTATTTCCTTAAGGACAGGTAGTAGTGCTATTATGAAGCTCTTACTTACCTTCTACAAGTCATGTACAGCGCTCGGGTATGTACCCAAGACGTGGTGGCAGGTCAAAGTGCTTTTCTTACCTAAACCAGACAAGAACCGCTATGACACAGCTAAAGCGTTTAGACCTATCAGACTCACATCCTTCCTGTTAAAAACACTGGTTCGATTGATTGATAGGTACATAAGAGCGGAAGCCCTTATGACAAGGCCGCTACAGACAACACAACATGCGTATCAAGCCGGCAAATCAGTAGAGACGGCTCTCCATTCCCTTGTTAGGGAAATACAGGGCTCACACGACTGTAAACATTCGGTATTGTGTACGTTTTTAGACATTGAAGGGGCGTTTGATAACACCTCCTTCGATGCTATATGCGTGGCAGCCAGAGAATTCAATGTGAAGGAATCCCTTATACGCTGGATCCAGTGCATGCTGCGACATAGACAGGTATCAGCCAACCTCGGTGGGTACAATGCTAGAGCACGGGTGACAAATGTAACCATTGTGATACATGATTGCCACATCGATTATTTTCGCACGTTCGCAGCTCTGACCACTTCTATCTCGGATCGGGCCGAACGGGCCATCTGACAAGCAGAAGTCGCCAAGTCCGGTGGTTGATTTTTTACAAATTTTGCGTGTGCGTGTGCGTGTGCGTGTGCGTGTGCGTGTGCGTGTGCGTGTGCGTGTGCGTGTGCGTGTGCGTGTGCGTGTTACACCCCCTATAAAATATGTATATACCATTCTATAAAATAAATTTTTAGAAAATTAAATATTTAAAGAATTAAGCATTTTTACATCAGAAAAAGTTTTATTTCAAGACGTTGTACAGACAGAATACAATAGTCATTTCGAAGCGGGTAATATACTTTTAATTAAGCTAGTACATATTAGTGCCGTTGCATACGGCACAATAGTTTATTAATTTATCAGGATGGCTATCAGCGGTTGCATTTACATGTTTTTTTTTAAGTTTTTTAAATTTATTAACGGGCTTAAGAAAACCCTTTGAAAATATATGCAGGAGAAGTCAGGTTCGTTCGGATCTTTTGTACAACTAAAAAAAATTCGTTAGTTAGTATTTATAACAACGTTTATGTTACACACTCAAAATCGTGTAAATTATAAGTTGTATATAGATTTTTAAATAAGATTATGTTAGAATCGAAAATTTTGTATTCATTATTGATTCATGGAGGGGGACAAACGAATTCCGTTATTTAAGCTCATGTGTTTTCAAATGAAATGGGGGAAACATTTGTGCAATAAAAATGATACCCCCAAAATGTACTCCTGTGTGCCAACCATGTGATGTATATTTTTATCGACAAATTAAAAATTTGACCAAAAAATGACAAGTGTTCGTACTGATTGGAGCACAGGAGGTGTCATATCGCGGTAAGGTGCTATCAAATCTAAGTCGAACGGCTTTACAAGTTTACTTTACAGGGAGAGTACTACATGTACAAAAAACTTGAAAAAATCGGCGAATCGAACGTGGCCCTCATCACTTCCGAGCGGATCAGAATAAACGTTCCATCACATTTGCCCCCGTCTCGGTATGAGGACAGCGTAATATCACAATTGCACATCTACTAAAAAGAAACGCCGTTAATAATTATAAGCTCCTGTAAAAAATATATCAAGCGTTAAGACTTCGTATGCCTTTCTTTCAGCTTAGTTCCTCTATTACTTCCACCAACATTAATATAGTGTATGCAGGAGATGAAGTAATAGTGTTAACGGGATGGGCCACGTCAAGGCGTGAAAGAAGGTCTTTTCCATCCCAAAGTACAGTCAATGTTTATTGAAATACATGCGGATAGTAGTCGTAGTCGCAGATAGTAGTAGATAGTAGTGACTAAGTTAGAAACTTATAATAATTATATCAATTGAATGATTACCCCCGGTGGTGAAACAGTGAATGTACTTCGAATCGTGCAGTAATATATTACAAAACAAATGTAAAAACAAATCGGAAATGCAACATGCACAACATGAACTAAAGCCTATTTGCCTATTTTCTCTACGAAAGGCATTAAACAGTGAAAAATTGCAACTACTATTTAAACTATGCAATCACAACAGACACGCTTTTATAATTATGCAATTACAAAAGCTTGTCTGATGTGATTGCATTCGAAATATAATATGGAAGATAAATAGTACCACAGGATATATTGCAAAGAAACAAAAAATTCAAACATGTTCAAAATGTGAAAACTTTCGAAATCTACTCGCGGAACGCCTCGAAAATCTAAGTCTCTCGCCAAGCCATACTGTATTCTTATGTATTTTTATTTTAAATGCCAAATAGACCATATCTTTCCTGTGCACAGCGCATTCATCGTGATTAAACCATTTTTAATATTTTTGTTCCACAGAATGTGAAACTATCGAAAATAGTGTATCCAATATGAATGTTTTGCTGCGCAGTTTTGGATAATGCTCATCAAAAATTTTGTTTAGAGTTTTGAATATAGTCGACAATTTGCGACTAGGTACACAGAGGTGCCCAAAATCTATGTCATCCTTGACTGCGTACGCCCGGAAAGATAACAATATCTGCTAGTTTCGAGTAAAAAGTGCGGTACTATCAACAAACGTGTCGTAGCACGTACGACATTGCGAACTATCTGTACATTTCTTCGCAATATACCCTGCAAAGTACTCGAGCGCGCACGATTCTAAGGAGCATACTGACATTGATAGTTCACTAGCGTCATCAATGTGAACGTCTGTATCAGAACTGTTATCATCCGTATTCTCTTCTACGGCATGCAATGAAGCATCAACTTCTAACGCGGCTAGTTCGCATTGTGCGACCTCGTCCCCCGGTACAAGCGGTACGTCATAATCCGACATGCAATTACCGTTACTCAAACTACGACTCAAATTCAACAAAATGTTTTTTCGAATAGCAAGACGTATCGCTTTTACAGAGGGATTGTGGTTGTAAGTGCCACCGTGCATGCGAAGGACAGAAAAGAAATTTTCCAAACAATCGGTGTTCAACCGAGACGTGATAAAAAATGTGTAGCCTTCTTCACATAAGTCATCAAACAATTGAACAGTGGCACTTACGAATTGCTGCAACCCCAAAAAACACGGAGGTTTTTTTAATCCGTTCGGAGAAATTACGTACCACGATTTCATTTTGACTAATTGATCTAACAAATTGTGTCGAATAGTGCCGAAAACTCGCGAAATAGTGCGCCTTTGTGGATTGGAGTCACTAGCAGATCTACTGTTTAAATTATCAAAGACGTCATTGAGCGTTTCGAAGAAGCTAGCCGTGTGCTGGACTGTGCTCATTTTTATGCAGCCTGTAAGAGATGCGGTGAACAGAGCAGCCGACACTCTTTTACTAAAAACCTGCAGAGCGAGCTTGCACTTCATTTTATCGAAAGAATTAGGCCGAACATGTTTATCAGATAATTTATAAGCTGCTCTAGTACTCTTATTTTGTTCTAAATTATAAAGTAATATATAATCATTCCAGGCCACCGTCTGTCCATTAATCAAAAAATTGTGCTTTAATAAATTATTAGGAATACTTTTAAATAAATGTCAGAAGTCAAATAAAAAATAAATTTTGTCTCCGTTTCTATAAAAGAATGGATTTTCAACAGAAACTCTGTCGTCTGCTGTGCTCTGGTAACTGCTCGCCTGGTCGGAAACAACGGCTCTGACTTCAAGGCCCGTTTCATGCACGGCATCTAAAATTTCATTCAAAATTACGGACAAATCATTCTTTTTAATACCAGAACTTGGTGCAAAAAAATAGAGGTTGTTTCCAACTGATGATCAGGTCGCGCAGCATAAAAACGAAAACTTGCGTACCAGCAGCAGCATTTCTTCCTAAAAATCCTAAATCTTCGAAACCTTCTATGACCTGTCTGCTAGGGTGGAAGACTAGACACTTTTTGATTGCCATCTCATCAAACATAAGAACGCAATTACGATCTGTGGATTCCATATGCGCGGATTTTAATTTTAAAGCATTAAAAAGGCTCAAGCATATGCCAGGCCAAATATCAATTTTTCCAAACCATCGCGTAATTGTAAATGGACTCGGAAGGTGGAAATCCAAAACGCTGCGCATTTTATTATATAAAGACGGCGAAGTGTAGTACATTGTCATACACAATTGTTGCTCGCTTTTCGTAAATGCCCTACACTTTTTTACCGGAAAAACTAACATTAAAACAAACGTCAATGCGAAACCAGACAGTTTTCTACAAATTGCTTTCTTCAGATATGCATCTTCGATGCATCCTGAAGAAACTTTTGTCTGGAGCCTCTATAATGCTCTACCCTTCGCACCCAATTTCAAGCAAAGAATACTTGTTGTATTCTTCTCTTGTTCTAATAACGTTTGCATTTCCAACAACCGTTGTTCCACTTCACTACCTTCTCCTCTTGATGAGATGGCATCAAGTTCGATGCTAGTGTCACTATGGTTATTATTTCTATCTTTAAAAAACTCTAATGGTACTGCATCTGTATGCAGTCAACCGCTAGGATAAAAATCAGTTTTCGAAAAATGTCGACTGCAAATATGTTTTTTCTTTAATTCTACATTCGAAAGATCCAACCAATCATCTAAGCCGCAGTTAACTAACCACGTTACACATTTATCTTGATCTTTCACAGGGAACGAGCGGAATGAAGTGGCATCCGTTGCATTGTGGCTTGAAAAACCGCATTTCGGATATTCACACTACTTGTAATGTCTACGCGTTTCTTGACGCTTCATTTTGGCAAAAAATTTAAGCACCGATGAGAGATCTAATTACAGCAAAACAGAAATGCAGCAAAGATACGAAAACTAATCATGCAACAATATATGCGCCAAAAGATGTGCAGAAAATAATCGAGTATAATCTAACCTGAGTCTCCAGCTACGCGGCAAGAACTCCCATGGACAAATAAAGACAATTGACACCTAATGCTACACTATTGCCTCACACATTGTCCCAATGTTTACCTCTTTGTCTCCGAATTATCCACACCAGTTTCTGGATTCGGCCGAAACGGGCGAGACCCCGCGTCGGGCCGCGAGAGGGCGAGCGCCGGGAATGTAAGCAAAAGTCATCAGAAGATGGAAAAATGATTTGTTTTATTTTTCATTTAATCATCGCCAAATTATTACACTCGAATTACTAAGATTTTTCTGATTAAAATGATACCAAACATGACTATATTGCATAAATTGGAGATACAATAATATTAATTAGACGTTGCGATACGGACGCCCGTGTTGTAAAAAGGACACAATTACACTGCAATTTTTTTGTTATAAC
Source organism: Hedychridium roseum (assembly GCA_963989215.1). NCBI lineage: Eukaryota > Metazoa > Arthropoda > Insecta > Hymenoptera > Chrysididae > Hedychridium > Hedychridium roseum. Next base: position 1,875,871 of record OZ022304.1, on the reverse strand, counting down.
ATTTAACGACGTAGGTATATTTTAGTAGTAAACAAAAAACAAATAATTTTCATTTTCGAGGTGGGATGAAAAACATCTCACTGTGCATATGCAATAAAATGTATAAGTGCCTGATAAATGCATGTGTAAGTATGCTGTAAAGAGTTAACTCGGCTTTTTCTTAACATATAATGTTATTCCCTTAATGTGCATGTGAAGTGAAATTGATACTCTATCTTCAAATTATGCAAATGCAGTTGTATTTGGTATCGATTAAACGCAAAATCTTAGTAATTCAAATATAATAATTTTACGATGACGACTAATCGATATTTTTTATTCCCATTCTCGTTGTATTCTCGGCACTCACCGGCTCAGAACCCCGCTCATTTCGGCAAATTACTGAAACGACTACTTTCATCACACATTGTGCCGTGATCGGGTCCGAGAGAGGACAATGGACAATTTTTAAGTTTTATCGGGATTGCGAGACAATGTGAGGGTCAGTGCTGTGTTAAGCGCGTGTTCACATTATACGCGGCTGTAAAAAACTTTAAAATTTAGTTTTAATTCCTGCCACGCACAGCGTTGACATCTTGTACTGCTCCCGGACGATAACATCGAGCGTGACACGAAAATGGTAATGGGGGTTTAGAGCCCCACAATGAGGTGACACGAAAATACATTGCGTGAGTGGTCTATCCCTATACCTAGTCCGTGACATAGCGCGATACCAATTCCAATTGCATACAAATGAGTGGTAATACTTAGTCCAGTTCAGTCCAGTTATATACTGATTAGTGCGGCCTAAAATTATTCATATGAGCTTATGTAGAAGCCTAAGAAACCACCTGTGTTACGTCCGGGCAGGTGCGGTCTCGCTAGAGAATTTCGACCTGTGCCACGGATAGTCGCTTTTTCGAGTCAGACGCAGTTAAGCGAGTTTACTCGGATTCCACCGCGACTCAATTCTTCTGTTATAACCAGATAGTCACTAGACTCGCGTGAACGCCTAGGGAAAAGTGCAGAATAAAGGTGCGCGCGCTTCGTCGTAAGAGATGTGCGGTTATTACGAATATAGAGATGGCAAATATGAACACTGTCTATCCGATAAGCCCTTTCGCTAGAGAAAACCTACGTACTTTAAGCAGATGCGCTAGTGAAAGCGTGTCTTTGGTTGTGTAAACGCTATAAGTAGAAGGTTCCTCGGGTATTTCTCCGGTCGCTGATGTTCCGCTGGCGCTAATTAAAGCGCTTAGCAGGAGTAAAAGCGCCTCGTAGAAGAAGCGAGCCTATCGGAAGCACTAGACGATTTGCGGGAAAAGATTTGAAATGATTACTTATTGTCCGTCGAGAGGAAGCGAGTTTGGAAGATGATTTGGAAGATTTATTATGTAGGATTTCCAAAGAAGATGAGGATTCGAACGAACGGTTAAATGTGTACATATATTGTGATAAAATGAAATGTTACAGACGGCAGTACAAATTGGTAATGATTTGGTATAGTTTAGAACAGTTTACAACTGCTCGCTCGTGGCGTATAATACAGCTATTTATATAAACGTAAAATAATTGAATTAGACTTACAGTAGTTGTATATTCTTGTTGGTAAAAGGAAGGATCAGCCTTCAAAGCTCGAAGTTCAGCCCACTGGGTGCCGGGACACACGAAGTTGAAATAAATGTATATTTGACGAGAGAAAACAGTGAATGAAAATTAACACCGAGTGGAAACTGACTCGTAAAGCGAAATAGAAAAAGGTCTGAACTGCTGAAGAGAGCTGACTTGGTAATTTGAGGTTTGAATTAGGAGAGCTCCGTACTGATAGAAGGCTAGATGTTAAGTGAAGTTTGAATTTGGAGAGCACCGTACTGATAGAAGGCTAGATGTTAAGTGTAGAGCTTCTTTACTTTTTGAATTGAATTACAGCGCGGTGAACTGGTGTGTCGTGGTGGGGCTCGTGGGTGGAGCTTCGAGAGTTCGCAGAATTTCGTCGCAGTCACATTCGTTGCCGCTTGAGAGGAAGTTTACGTTGAGATAGTTCATTTGATTTTGGACCGAGGCGAGAAATGTGATCTGCCATCGATGAGAAGGCATGTCAAGTGAGCGATTGAGGAACGTGAGAAAGCTACGCTCGTCAACCCTCCACGGATATAAGATTATTTATTATCATTACTTATTACTCATTGCATGATATTCTGATCACGAGTAGAAATGGTAAAATTAATGTTGAAATGGAAAATGCTAGTGATCTAGTAAGCTAGTGTAGTCGTATCGCATTTATGTATCTGTGTTGTTCGATAATTCTATGTTTTAGGAAACCTTGAAAGGAAAAATATTACTAGATTTCTTGGTCTGGTGTTTTGTTATATGCGGATGTAACACCTGCTTTAGCAATACTTATGGGAATATACGGAAATGTGACAACAAAACATAAGAAATCATCTTCCAGCTTCTAATACTTGGTAGTGATAACAGTCAGAACCAATGTTTAATAAACTGCAATCTGAAACGTTGATAAAAATTTTATGTACATATAATTTTTTTGAATTATCATAGAGTAATGCTGCATGTGTAACAAAATTAATAAAACATGTCTTCTGAAAAGGTAAATTATGCACTATTATAAAAACAGTGCTATAACTGCTGCAATGAACACTTGAAACATATTCTTATAAAAATATTTGAAGAATTTACATGTCATGTACATATTGTAAATTAATATTTTATATGTTGTAATGTTGTATAATAATAATTCATAACACTAGCATTTTATTACTGTAGGTACTTTATCGATTGGATCAACCTCATGGATCTGGAAGTACCTACATTTCATGGCGTCCTGGTAACAGTACTTATTTAGCCACAACAGGATGCGATGCCTCTGTTGCTATTTTTAACAGGCAGGGTTATATTCACAACCGTATTCACTTACCTGGACTATGTGCTGGTTTTGGTTGGGACTCGGACGGAGATTTGTTAGCTATTATATCAGAAGGTTCTTCTGTTATAACATTATGGGATGCTACAACAGGGAAAAAGTCACAAATAGATGCAGGTGTAAAAGATGATCTTACTTGCATAATGTGGGCAAAAAAAAATTGCCTTTTAGCAGTGGGAACACAGAAAGGAAACTTATCACTTTATGATCACATAAATGCAAGGTATAACATTTTTAACAAGGTATTAAACTAACCGTAATAGAAATGATGTTTATATATGATACCTAACAATTAAGTACAATAAATTTTGTAGACGTATCCCAGTTTTGGGTAAGCATAAAAAACGCATATTGTGTGGAGCATGGTCTTCAGATGATTTACTTGCATTGGTTAGCGAGGATAGAATTTTGACAATCAACTCCAAAGAAGGAGATACTCGTAAAGAAATAGTTTTAGAAGGTGATCCATCGGACCTTCAATTTAGTGAAATGAAAATGGATCATCATGCAGGCAATGAAAACACTGTATGATATACTCTGTGTATGATGTGATGCTATATTATTGGTGAAATTCAATTTATAAACGATTTTTTTGATGACACAGGTGTCAGTCATAATTAACAAAAGGAAACTGTATTTATATAACATTGTGGATCCAGATAATTCAATTGAATTACAATTTCAAAAAAATTATGGCCAGATTGTCACTTATAAGTGGTAAGGGTTTTCATCATAAAAAATACTACTAACAATTTGTAAAATTAATTTATATAGTTGCACAAATTTTTACCTGTACTTTACTATGTAGGTATGGGGATGGATATATACTATTGGGATTTGAAGGTGGATACTTCATATCAATTTCCACTCATAAAAAGGAACTTGCACTTGAATTATTTCAAGTAAAAACACATAGAGATTCTTTAACTGACATAGCACTGAGTCAACTTTCGGGAAAAGTTGCTATTTGTGGCGATAATACTATAAAAGTACAGAGTCGTCAAAATTGGGAAGAGACTGAGAACGTAATTGCATTATCTGGTGAAACCGGGATCAGTAAGATAGAGTGGTCGATGGATGGAACAATGCTTGCAGCAGTAACATACACAGGCAACGTTTTGGTTTATTTACTCGAAATTCCAAAGTTAATCAGTGTTTATGAACACAAAATTGCACTACTCACCAGCTTAACAGAAGTAACTATTCATTTTGAAACACTTGAGAAGGTAAATAGTTAATTATTGCTGTTAATCACTAAAACCATGCAACGAGAAATATTATAATGTCCTGTTAATTTTTCGCAGGACAAATCTGAATCATACACAATACACACTATAATAGAACCGGCAGTACTAGCACTCGGCCCCCTGCATGTAGCCGTGGCTTTAAATAATAGAATTCTTTTCTGGGATATATCTGCACCTGAACATTGGAATCCCGTACACTTTGAAAAAGATTATTTAGGAACCATTGACAGCATTTGCTTGAATGAAACCTACGTATCTGTCTTGTTCGACGGGAAGATACAATTACATTCGGTACTTTTACATATTAAAATATATTGATACGTTAATCCGGTGAAACTTGTAAATATTTTTTCATTGCAGATCAAAATCAATCAGGCATTAATAAATGAGGTAAAAGATACAAAAATATTTCCGGATGCAAATGTCTCAAATGGAAAAATAACATGTCATGCCCTTTCTTCGGAATTTTTAATTTATAGTGATGATGTAAGTAGTATTACAAATAAACATAAAATACCCTAATGATCTGGAACATAATATGGACATATTACAGATGGGCCACATTGTTTTCTTTTTCCTGAACACTTTCAGTCAATCAACAGAGTACTTACATAATAATGGTATAAAAGTGATATATCCTAATGCAAATGGGACACAAGTATGTTTTATTGATAATAAGTTGGATGTGTTCATATATGATCCAATAAATGAAACATGCATGCAAATACTAGATTGCCCTGATGAAATTCAAGGTATCATTTGGGAACAGAATAGTTTTGAGTGCACTATTTTTGCTGCTTACAACAAAAATATTATTAATACATACATCTTTGTGAAATGTTCCATTGAAGGTGAGATGAAACAAAATGAATTCATTATCATGGTGGTAAATGATATTGAATATGTCACAAAATTAATTATTTTACTTAGGTACAAAAGTAGTAAAGATAGATACAACACGATTGCCATCTGAAACTGTACCTTTATTGATGCATTCTGGCAAAGTAACATTGTGTACAGAAAGAAACAAATTAGTAGTAATAACATTATCATCACACGAAGATACAGGCCACATTTCAGAATCAAAAAAAATTATTGAAATACTTGATACCCAAATTTTATGTCAAAGGTATAGTACTCGATTTAGAAATAAAATTTAACTTAACAAAGAAAGTAATCAATATAATGAAAAAGATTCCAGCGTGCATGGGACAGTTGTACTAAACTAAATAATAAAGAATGTTGGTTGAAACTAGGAGAAAGTGCGATAGCGGTTTTAGATATTGAATTCGGTAATATTACACAAATAATAAGTTAATGAATTGTCATTATCATGATATGTTCATAATAGCAGGATTCAATGAATGAAATGTATTGTAGCTCTGCGAGTTTATAGACATATAGAAGATGCCTCAATTGTGTGCATGTTACGGAATATGGAAAATATTGACGAATTGGCATTATTATGCGGGTATGCTTGCGTATTACTAAGACATTACAACAAAGCTGAAGCTTTCTTTTTACAATCATCCCAACCTGTGGAAGCTTTGTATCTGAGACGAGATTTAATGCAATGGGAGCAAGCATTAACCTTGTCACAAAAATTAAAACCGGATGAAATTCCTTTTATTGCTAAAGAGTACGCGCAGCAACTGGAATTCACGTAAGTCGCGTAGTAATTCACAAAAAAAAGTGGTCGGTACACAAAAATCAATAATATTAGAAAATTGAATGAAATTAATGAATGCGCTATATATTTTTACACAGTGGAAATTATCCCAAAGCTTTAACAAATTATGAACGTGGTTTACACGATGTTACTAATTCAGCAGCACATTCTCTCCAAAAATCACAACACAGGGGCCACTGTTTGGCAGGAATTGCTAGAATGTCTATTAGATGTGGTGATAGCAAAAAAGGAGTAGCTATTGCTATGAATACTGAGAGTTCCAGACTATTAAAAAAAGAATGTGCAGAAATCTTAGAAACAATGAAGGTACATATCCTGTATATAGTCACATATATTTAATTATGACTAATAATATAATTACAATCATAGCAATTTAACGAAGCTGCATTATTGTATGAAAAAGCCGAATATTTTGACAAAGCAGCATCAGCATATATAAAAATAAAAAATTGGCAAAAAGTAGGACAACTTCTGCCACAGATAACTTCTACTAAAATTAATATACAATACGCTAAAGCTAAAGAAGCCGAAGGAAAATACGAGGAGGCTGCTAAAGCATATGAAACTGCAAAAGATTATGATAATATTATAAGAATTAATCTAGAATACCTAAATAACCCAGGTATAACATCGTATTATTACAAGGTTGTCTTAACGTACGTCACGGTTGCAACTGTATTTCTTTAATCAAACACTTTTTATTTACTAGTTCGTAGTGTTGAAGTAGTACAAAAAACAAAGAGTGTACCAGGTGCAAAGATGGTAGCCAAATATTTTCAAGAACTGAGCGATTATAATTCAGCTATCAAGTTTTTAATTTTATCAAATTGTCATGATGAAGCTTTCCAACTAGCTGACCAGCATGGAAAAATGGAGCTGTATGGGGAAATTTTAATAAACACTTTGAATAATGGAAATGTCAGACTGGAAGACTTTAAAAATCTAGCAATGCATTTTGAATCTCAAAAGAATAGCCTTCTGGCTGGAAAATATTATTTCTATGCCAAAAATTACGACAAAGTACGAACTTGAACAAAAAATATTAGTAATATGACTACAATTTTATTCACATTGTTACACTCGTATTTAATGTTCGTAGAGTCTTAAACATTTACTTAAATCTGCCCAACTGTCACATAATGACGATACAGCACTTTCATTGGCTATCGACACTGTAGCAGCATCTACAGATGATAAGTTAACGCATCAGTTAATTGATTTTTTGTTGGGTGGAGATGGTATACCAAAGGTAAATTATTTACTTATTTCTTTATACAAATACTACTAAATAGCATTTTAATAAATTCTCGTAGGATCCCAAATACCTTTTTCGACTATATATGGCCATAAAACAGTATGAAGATGCAGCAAAAACTGCAATTATCATCGCGAATGAAGAACAAGTAAATGGTAAAATTTTCAATTGTACAATCGTTTCTTTTTTCTGATTACATTAGAATAATTATATGTACGTTTAAAGTTAATAGGATATGTAGGTAATTACATTTATTACATGAATGCCCTATTTTTTACTTGCAGGAAATTACAGAAATGCACACGATGTTTTACTCAGCATGTATCAAGAGTTGAAACGAAATATGATAAATATACCTTCAGAAATGATAAACAATTTAAGATTATTACATTCATATATCTTAGTTAGACTTCATGTGAAAAGGAATGATCACATACGTGGTGCCAGAATGTTAATAAGAGTCGCAAACGATATATCGAAATTTCCATCCCGTCAGTACGAATACCAGAAATAACACATATCTCTTATTTATTATAATATACATTATACAGGGTGTCCCACATAACACTTTTCACGATTTTTCAAGTACTTGCGATAATCTGACAAAAAAATATTTTAAACAAAGTTGGTCAGTTTTCGATTGGCTATACATTGCAATAAAAAAAAATTAGAAGAAAAATTTTTTTTTTAGTGTTGTCAAGGTCACCTTAATTTTTTTAAATGAAACATTGTATTTTTGACTTAACAGTATTGTAGCCCGTATCAAGACGAATTCAACGACCTAGTATACCATGACCTTGAAATGACATTAAAGACAAATAAATTAAAATCTGGTTGAATGGGTGATAATAACTTCTATTTATTATTAAGACATGAAAACGTCACATCAAATGTTCGAAATGTGATTCATATTGTTGTAGACACAATTCCACTTTACGTAGTAAGTTTACTTTGGTTGCTCTTACGATACTGTCGTAGCGAACTTCTTCGCATGCTGTACGGATCCGCTGCCTTAAATGTTTCTTATTTCTTCTCTAAATGACCTTAAGGTCATTTCAAGATCATGATATACTAGGTCGTTGAATTCGTCTTGATACGGGCTACAATACTGTTAAGTAAAAAATGCAATGTTTCATTTAAAAAAATTAAGGTGTCCTTGACAACACTAAAAAAAATTTTCTTCTAATTTTTTTTTATTAAGGAAGAATTAAAAAAAATTAATAAAAAAGAAATTAAGAAAAAAAATTTTTCTTCTAATTTTTTTTTATTGCAATGTATAGCCAATCGAAAACTGACCAACTTTTGTTTAAAATATTTTTTTGTCAGATTATCGCAAGTACTTGAAAAAACGTGAAAAGAGTTATCTGGGACACCCTGTATACACTATCATATTTCGAAAATGGTGATTGCATGTACATTAAATGGAAAATATGTTGTATTGCAGATATTGTTCAAATTTTAACATCAACTGTAATAGAATGTCACCGAGCTGGTTTAAAATGTGCTGCATTTAATTTTGCTGCTATGTTAATGCGTCCAGAGTATAGAGGGCAAATCGATGCAAAATATAGCAAAAAGATTGAAGCTATTGTCAGAAAACCACCCAAGCCAAAGGATCGTGAAGCTGAAACGGAACCTTTAACTCCATGTCCCTACTGCAAGAATAAACTTCCTGAAACAGAGATCACCTGTGATAAATGCAAAAATACTATACCCTTCTGCATAGCTACAGTTACGTTCTGAAGTTAATATATTGATATATTGGTCTACGAAGAATAATATATTGAAGTCAAAGAAACATTGTTTATACCGCATATTTTTAATTATTTCTGTATTATAGGATAATATTAGTTTTGCTATTTCAGAATATTAAAATTTATTATTTTACGTCTATTGTAAAGATTTCAATGTAAAAAACTGCAAAGTTACCTTGATAAAAACGTGGACTGAATTTAGATTTTTTTACGTTTTAGGGGCGACATATCATTAAAGAAGATTTCACAGTGTGTCCGAAGTGTGACTTTCCTGCAATAAGAAGTGAATATCTCAGGTAAGGGTTATGATAGAGGGTAACATGAAATAATTAACAAATTATTTACATAATATATTTTTCCGGTAGAATTATTGAGTCTGAAGAAATATGTCCAATGTGTTCGGAGCGAGTAAATCCAGCGACAGTGTCATCTGAAATTAGTATTAATCTTTACCTTGATCTCCAAGAAAGTAGAGAAAAAGCAGCGGTTATCGATAGAGGCATCAGTTGTTGACACCCCTACAAAAAAGTAGTCAAAAGTGGATAACTGAAGACACTGTAGCATATTAATGTTCACTGGTACTACAAAGGACCATTTTTCATGCAATTCTTTCCGACTAATTGAAGTTATAAGTGAGATGCTTGATTAACAGTAAAAATTAACAATACGATAAATAAGATGTTTATATAGTGTATTTAGGGTGATTATGAGGAAATTTCTTTACCTTTAAAAAATTATTTTTTGCCAACAATTTATAATGTTTCTAAGAACTTTGAAACATGCAATAAGAAAGAGTAAAAATTGCAGAATCTATAAATCACTTTGGGGGAAGCAAAATGAAAATGTTGCAGAAAACATACAAAAAATTAGCTGTTTCTTTTCTCTTAAGCGTATTATCCATTGATGTTTTATTCTTGTAAAAACTTAATTTTTTTAAATAATCAATGTGCACTACGTGTGTGATTCGTAATTACATTTTTAGATATAGAAATGAGTATACTAACCTTTAACTTAACACGTACAGTACAAAATATCGTTTTGCGTGTCCAAATGTACTAAGTATACGAGGGTGTATCAAAAAGTAACCGGACTGCGACTGGCATTCTGGGGAGGTCGCAATACCGGATGCAAAAGTGTCTCGATGCGGAAAGGTTTCATATGTTGAAAAATAAAATTGTATAAATTTGTATTGTGTTTTTAATTTGATACACCCTCGTATACACATAAAATTTCTGATGCACCTACCTAATTGAATTGATGTATACAGGGTATGCCGTAGCATCGGGAACCCAATTCGGCGGTGATTTCTACACACAAAAACAACAAAAAAGTTTACATAAACATATGCCCTATTTGACTTTGCTCCCGAATTATAGCGAGTTTTATATTAGAATAATTTTATCGGACGACGAAAGTAATGGGACTAATTCCACCTGTTTATTTATAAATAGAATTTAGTATCCAATGGATAGTATGGTAATAAGATAGTCAATGATAAAATATTACCAGGCTTGTGTTCAGCTGTCAGGAAGTTAGTTTGAACACCTTTTGTGAAGGTATGCAGATGCAAGACGTTAAACGAAAAAACTCGCTATAACTTGAGAACAAGGTCAAATATATAGATTATCAACGCTTGTCATGTGTATATGCCTTTGACTATGTGTCGCACTGTGACATGTGTGTAACTGTCATATTACACTAAACCATTTTAATCTATAGTATAAATCTATGTCTTGTTTACTTTCTGTTGCAATACATGTTTCTTTTTCATAATTTATTTATATAATTGTATTTCTATGATTAATGTAATTTATTTTTACATTTAATAAATTATACAATATCGTGAATATCAACATTGTGTTTGTTTGTTGTCTTAAGTACTTAATTGCTTTGAAATAATTGTAGCTTTCTTACCATTAAATCAGTATACATTCTCATTGAATATCTTTATGCCCTATTTAACTCTATATTCTACACTATGGAAGGATTGTACAGATTCTTTAAACAAGTTCTTTTTTATTATGTGTCACAAACTTTCATTACAAGTTTGCACTGTGGTTATCAAACTGGCTGTTTTTAATCATAATTAAAAATTATAAATATTTACTAAACCATGGATGTAAAATTTTTGCATAAAATACAATTTTTGTATAAAATATACATTAATACATATAATGTTCGTAAATATGAAGGAAGAATGCAATCGAAATTGTAATATTTTATAATTTTATAAATCGAAATTTTATAAAAACGAAGTTTTTATAAAAACTAATACATATTAGCTTTGTATACCTTTGTGTTTACCTTGTACCGCTATCACCCTTGCATAATCCACAATTATTATCTCCCTTCTGGATGTAAGGTAAAAGTACCAGTAGTTGAATTTTTTAGAAAACATAAAAAAATAAGATTTTTAAAAGCTGTGCTCTTTCGATGAAAGTGAACTTCAGATGCTATAGTATCTGTCGCTTCAATTTCCAAAGAATTGCGTGTGAAGTTAAGTCCGTTTACTAACAACGAATGTCTAAATTCAATAAGGTAGGTAATGTGCCGTTATATTTCTATTTCCTTAACGTTTTTTTTTCGTTTTTTTTTGCTTTAACCCCGCTTTGAGTATAAGTGGTCAACTACTGAAACATTTACCGAATTCTGAAATACATTTCTCAAATTTGTGTAACTTAACTTTTTTTAAAAAGTGGTCTCCAGACATCGACTTTCGCCATTTATTAACAGAGTGAGCGGTTATCATTGTCTCCGTAGAAGATTTCTCTTAACTGGTCAACTACTGGTATCTTTACCTTAATGTTTTTTTTTACAAATCAATGTAATTAATAAATTATACTAATAATAAATTATTCACTGATGCACATGGTGGGACGTACTTGATTGTAAAGATGTAAAAAATAGTTCCATTTTGTTAGTTCAATTTAGTTAACGCAGTTAAGATTTTTTTTCTCTCAATAACTAACGTTCTCTATTCTTTTATCGGCACGTACTTCCTATACTTATTCTAAAAAATATACATGTGTATGCATATTGCAACTAGCTGTAAGGTGTATATTTCGATTCTCAGTGTGACTCGAATGTGACTCGAAATAAACTGACATATTTTATATTTTATTTTATTCTATTTTACTACATAATCTACTGATATATCCTGTTTTATCATAGACAATTATCTAGAAACGCGTTTTAGTAGGTAAATTACCCATGGGTTATAATAAAAAATTACATGCACGTTCAGGGTACATACATACGTGTACACGTGCATACTTCTAACCAGGAGAAGGAAGTGTAGATTTCTCAGTGAATACCATTAAAGCTGTTCTTGTGTAAAAATATCACCCCTGAATTTTATTATATTGCGAAAATAAATCTGTACATGTGGAATAACTTAACGGAATATAAAGCCCATTGTGTTATAAATTGATAGCAGCAAAAAAATAATTCCACGACATAGTGTATAATTTATATTGAAAAAACATTTTGCGTAAGTCGTGAATCAAATAACTGTTATTACGGAGGAATCAGGCAGTACATGCAATATCACTATACGTCAAGTTATATAGAAGTCTGTGGTCCAACCTGTTAAATCAAGTGTATTTCCCTCCACATAGTTATCCAAAAATTTATCCAAATATATATATGTATGTTATAACCGTTATATAGAGCGTTATACATAAGTTAAACTCGTCCCCAAAATGGGATACATAGAATTAGTAAAATAAAATTTCATCTTCTTACAAAATATATCCCATCATAAGTTTCAGCTTGAGAATTGCCAGATCATTCACACGCATGCGTCGCCCATAATATACGTATAGTATTTTTTAGCCTATGGATTAAAAAGGTGACTGCGTTATTTTCACATTTAATCTTACATAAAGTTAGGCTTAACGTATTTATCGATTATCGAAGGAAAACGCACTTTTATTAAACTCACTTGTGACAAACAATTCAGAAAATAGGACTCTAAATGTATCTATAAAGAAATTAAACGAAAATGTATTTAATAAAACAATCTATGTATACATCGTTGATCATCGAAAAATAATAATTGCTTAAACATTTATTACGATGCTATCCTACAAAAATCATAAATATCCTACTGAAAAAAAAATTTGCGGTCAGCCAGGTGATATCTGTGGTGGGGCCACGTATGCTGAGACGCATAATTGTTCAGTGTCGTACTGGAAGATCGAGGCCTATGTCATTCGGCTAGTGCCGGTGTAACGTTAGTAGCTTGTGGTTAGCATTACCAACAGGTTGTGTGGCATTATATTATTGTATATCTATACAAGTATCAGTTACTAAAATACGGAACAATTTAGTTCAACATATATCTTACAAGCACATATACGAAATCGTGATATAAAATCTCGCTGCTAGTCATTGGCGAGTTGTTAATCAAAATGGCCGAAATGAGTGGTTCGCCGGGTCCTGCATCAACGGTGACTGATCAAGAAAACTCACACTTTCTATCAAGCTTTATTGCGGAAGTTATCATGAGTCCAGTTAATTTAGCCTTGGTAGGTGTTATCGCTTTACTGGTATACAAAATTGTTAAAAGCAAAACGAAGACCGAGGAAACGGTACAAGAGATTAAAAGCTTACCGAAATTACGTCGTGACTTCACAACCGAAGAGTTAAAAAAATACGACGGTAGTGGACCTGACGGACGGATACTAATTGCCGTAAACGGCAATGTTTACGACGTTACTAGAGGCGCCAGGTTTTATGGGGCTGGTATGTATATGCCACACATCATATTCACATGTACGCCCTTTGATACTTTCTTCATGTTTGAATGAGTTGACGGTTTTTCATCGTTACTGTTCTTTCTCGTCCGATGCATTTATCAACAAGGAATTACTAATTAACTTTTGCTATATAAGTATTGTCAAAAACTAGATATAGAAATTATCCTCATATTATTATACACTGTATTTAGTGAAATTTATCATATATTCTTTGCTCTATGTACCTAGGCAATAAGATGCAATGTATTTAATTATAAGGAAAATGATAATACGATTAATAGTAAATTTAGTGATCATTCTACATTTTAAAAGAATTTTGAAGTGGTCCTGATAAAAATATTTTCTGTTATCTCCCAATTTATTCTAGCAAAAATTCTGGTTTGCAATGCTTCAAAAATAGAACAATAATTTTTGCGTTTTATTCTATAGGAAGCATAGTCATGTTAATACAAATAAAAGGGCGATATATGTTATCTCAAAATATCATTCCTTATGAAATAAAAATAATTTATCAATTTACCAATGGTATATAGGTGGACCATATGCAGCATTTGCTGGCCGAGATGCTAGTAGAGGTCTTGCAACATTTTCGGTAGATGTAGCAAAAGATGGTTATGATGATCTGAGTGACTTAAACACAGCAGAAATGAGTTCTATTAAAGAATGGGAAGAACAATTTAAAGGTAAACCAAATAATATTATTTTAAACGCATTTTTATAGCATGCAGATAATTTAAAATAAGTTGAATCAGGGCAGTAAAATTATGTTTACCAAAAATGTATATACTACATACGAATATAATTTACAGAATTTTAAACAATACACAAAAACAGACTAGCACTCATTTTTAATTCTGAAGAACAAGCCTATGAGAATGTACCCAGTCCTTTTTTGCACAATTTATTCCATTTACACTTAACTACATGAGAGGGTATGAACATTCTACGCATAATTAAATGCACTCGACCATAGTGGGAGTCCGTACAACAAAGGTTATCAAAGTGGAGCAAGGGTGCGCAGAACAAATGAAAATTGGGCATATGCGACAGTCATACCTTCTTGTTAATTCAAATATAAAAAGGAAAGAACAGTTTCATAAAGAGAGTAGATTGTATAGAAAAATAAAACATAATGGATCCAGAGAGCTAGGACATTTCTTTATTTTTGGATTCTGTCCATGGAATGTACATAAGAGCTTGAGATGTACTTATTACGTGTTCAATACTGGGACTATGACATGTACAATACTAATACTATAAAATACTACTCCTCATGTAAAAACAGGATTGGCTATCTATGTGTATACTCCAAAACACAATACACTGTGACCATATATTATTATCTTCAATTTATTTTTAATATAATTTTTGTTGATTCCGAAAATATTGAATTCTCACATATTAATAACACAATCTAATTGTCTCATTTCATTATGTGAAAATTCTGTGTAAAGAACTTCACATGCATAATGAGACATTGTTTTATAGATATTGCATATTTCTCTCCTTTTGTTTCAGAGAAGTATGACTATGTGGGAAAACTGTTGAAACCTGGAGAAATACCTACAAATTATTCTGATGAAGAAGATGAAGGAAGTCAACAGGAAACAGATGTGAAGTCTAAAAATGATTGACCGCTTGATTGTACTTTAAGAACAGAACGGTATCAATTGAAAGTTGTGGGCATATTATTAGTATGGACATTTTCAAAATTGATATATGAAAATACGTGCATGAGAGGTTCAACTAACTATATTATTACTTTGTGATATTAAAATACTGGGCAAAGTAATATCTTTATTCCAAGACAGCAAACTGTAAGCAGTCACAGCCAATGTTATTTATAATGACCACTTAAAGGTCCAGTTTTCCAGTTATTGTGCAAAACCTCATATTCTAATATTTTATATATGTACAAACATTTTTCTACCATCCCTTGTAATTTTTGGCTAACATTGTACTATAGTGTACCACGAATTATTTTCAGTTTGGTTTATAAGGTACTGCATTGTGTACCCAATGTCAGTGTAGGATATAGTTAAAAGTTGGTGTCATACAATACTAATTACCGGTTTTAATTGTCAAAACTTTTTTTTATAAAGTGCTTACAACCTTGAATGCAGTGTGCACCTAACAAACTGCAATTTATGTGATAATTACAATGACGTCATAGAAAAAAATTTTGTAATTATAATTAATATTGTACAGAACGTACATATAGATAAACACTCGTTTTAATGTTATGTTAAATATCATTCATGAAAGTCAATTATTTCGATATTTTCAAAAAACAGCGTTTTTACAAGTACAATGTGTGATTATGTCTAAGGGAATATGTTAAATATATGTATTAATACAGATTGCATGTAATATAATTCGAAAATTAAAAATCCTTATTGAAAGACTCAAAATTAGATACAAGTTTACTAAGGTGATTGCGTTTTATTAAAGAAAAAACAACAGGAATATTTAACATGACTTAAAATCTCATTTATGACACTAATGTGATTGTTACAAATAATTTATATAACATTTATAATAATAAGGTGAATGGAGGAAAACCTGTCCATTATATTCTACATGTGTTACTTTCTTACATTTGGAATATCGGGCCTAATTACGTGCGATTTAATACAAGCATAGAGGATGTTTTTACTAAGCAGAACATAATTTTTATATAATGTAGATCTTACTTAACACATTATGTGTATTATGTTTTAATTAAAGTGAAACATTTGTTATCCTATTTTGTGAGAGAATTTATTATTGTACAATGTTACGTACTGCATAAGAAAAATTATTTAAACTAGCAGAAGTGAATACTACAAATGATATGTATATACACAAGCACAGCGGTTAGAAAAATTAATATACTCCTATTTACAAATTAAATTAAATATTTCCGTGAGTGCCATTCTAGTAGTTTGAGTGTCTACGAAATATTTACATAATTGATAGGTGTCCCGATTAATTCATATAACACGTTCTTCATTCATATAACACAAATAACACGATTAATTCGCACCGCGTTATAAGAAACTCAGAATTAATGTACATATAACTCAAGCTGATTTGTTCTGTTTTACAAAACTGCGTTATATTACTTCTATACTGCATACATGTGCATTTGAGCTAATTAAATTATGTAGAGAAATAAAGTTATAAGCCTAACGCGTTGTAGGAGGGATAGAGTGGGTTATAGTGTTTCTTATAACGCGATTTCCATATAGCACGGGACGGATTAGTCAGTTTATCAGAAGTTTCACTGTACTCAGTTCTGCAAGTCTTCAATGAGATTAATATCTGAAGACGAGAGTGAAGCACTCATTTGTTTGGGAATGTTTTGCTTAAACTGTATTCATTCATAGCACTAACTGAATATTGAAACGTGGCTTGGCTCAACGGCAAATAATTCAACAATGCCGAGGTGTTTTATGTTTCCCTTATTTACTTTTTTTACCTTGAACAGTATATTGGATTCTTCCCTCCCAGCTTTTTATGGCTATATAACTACCTTATTCTAGAAACAAAATTGTTCTTATTGGTAAATTCATGTTTACAATATCATTGATATGTAATATACATACATTTATCTTGAATATTTCATTATATCAAAAGTTATTGTATTTTACATTATGAGATCTACACAAGTATACAAGTACACTACACAAGTACAACCTATACAAGTAGTATCTACACAAGTACAAACTTGTGTTTAAGTCAGACATAGTGAAAAATACATCGAAGTATATTAAGTTGATGGAACTAGATAGTCAATAATATAACCTTTAAAATGTTGCTACTTTTAACATTTTATGATTTTGACAGACGTAGTGTTGTAAAAGCAAGTCTTTGGATAAATGATATTTTTTATTGTAAGTAATACTATACATGTACAATTTTTTTTAAGACTGCAAGTTGCCTAATGAAAATATTATTGAAACAATAATTTATTACAATTTAAGTGTTTATATACATATAAAGCACTATTTGGAAAAAATCTTATCTTTATTACCTAAAATGGCTTAAAAAGGGCATAATGGATATTAAGATCAAACTGATTACATTTCAACTAAATTATCAAATAATATAATGGAAACACATTACATATTATTTCTATATATTATCTTCTGTATATATTTATATATATTAATCTTCATTGCATACATTTTCAAAATGTTGAATTGCATTATATATGTAACTAGGATTGGGACATTGTGAAAAGTATAAGGTATTGCCATTAATAACTAAAAATATAACAAAACATAGCTTTTGTTACGCATTAACATCAATATCTTCTTTACGATTATAGTCAAATAAAATCACTGTCGAGCAACAATACTTAGTGCTTAAACTCATATTTTTGGTCACTTTTTGCACATCTTAACGGGATTTGAATTGATTTTTATATGTTTTATTTATCTACGGACGGACATGCGTAATTCTGCAGTAATAAATTATACAGAATGTCTGTTTTCATCGTTAGTCGGTTCATTCATTATAAAAAATAAGTACGTGTTCCATAAACTACGATAATAATTTTACATGTGAAACATATGAAAAATAATGTTTCATTTCTTGTCGAATTTACCGTTTTTCGTCAATCAGATGTCTTCGTGAAACGTTAAAGTTTTTCATGGTAATTATGGTTTCCCCTAAATTTTTATCCACGTTTAAAAAATGAATTTTTTACAGTGCTACAAGTTCTGCAAAATAAGCGAAACTTGGTACTTTAATTCAAGTTTCACCTGTATTAAATTTGATCAGTTCAGTATAAGAAAACTGCTTCATTAGACACGTAACTTTTCTCAACATAAGAAATGAGTTATTCACTTCATAACCAAAAACATGTTAATCGACCTTAGGCGATACCGTTTAATTTTTTCAATATATGATATAAGACGATATTGTTTTTTCTAATATTTTCATTCATTTTTTAAGAAAATGCAAAATGTGATCAGCATATTAATAATGTCATAATTAGATTTTATGTTGTTAATCTATAAAAGTAACGTATGTACTTAAACACCAACGTAAGATGTATTCTAAAGCACATTTTAACCATTATAGGACTGTCGTATCAGGAGTAGTACGTATGAAAACCCTATTCGTAACTATCTATGATAAAAGAAATTACTTACTTATTGATGAACGAAAAACTTAGCGAAATTAATATTTTGATTCTACTATTTTATTTTCAATGATAATTGATGAAATAGTTAGTTTATTACAATATCACAATATTTTGGAAATTCGTGTTTTTAATATTCATGATTAAATATTCTTAATATTTGTGACGCTAAAATATAGTATCCTGCGATCATACTCACGATCAGTACCAGGAAAATTTGACGAAAATTCTACTTTTAAGAAAAACCAAATGTAGGCACGCACTTTACACAATATTACCCGAAAGTGTGTCCACCAGTGATTATGACATATTTTTTTTCTAGTATCCAATCTAAAAGGAATTGTCTCAAGATTTTGTGGCTGCAAATGAAAAATTTTTATTATTCACGTTTCTAATATGTACATATGTACAAATCCCATTTGTAATATTAAACGAGCAGTTGATTCAAGTAATTTTCCCGCCAATTGCGTTGCAAATAGCAATCTAATGTTTACTCATATCAACAAACAAGCGCTCTTTATCCCACCTATTCATTATATGAAAGAGTATCATGCCTGCTACGCTGATTATTGATAAGAGTGTACAATTTTCTTTAATAATTCACTGCAAATAGATTGTTATCATAATTTTATATTAATTATATACTTTTTTAATATGACTGATTTTTGAACAGTACGTTAATCACGCATTTTTACAAAACATAAATAACACACATTTTCTACAGACTCCAGGCAATAATAGCAGTAAAGTATAACTACGCTGACAATGTTTCAATTTTCAATCACAAATTTAGGAAATGTGTTATGTAATAACTATAAGTAAATCACTTTTCCACAAGACTTTACTATTGCATGCACGTATATAAATAATGGTATTTCAGTTATCTTAATATTGTTACGTGTTTTTTACAGTACAAATAAAAATGCGCTACATATCTATCATTTTGAATTTGTTTAACTATTTATATATCATACACAAAAATTGAGAAAATATTGCCAAGTGCTTCACAGCACATTCTTTTATTTCTGAAAGGCTTCTTCATAGCTTCTTTGCGTACTCGTAAAAAAATAAAGGATGTAAGGTAAAATATTCTATAAAAATATCAACCAAAAAATGAACTCTTCTAATCAGTAATCACATCAGACACTGAAAGGTTGCTAAGTAGTGGGTGTCTGCTACCACGCCGTTATTTAATCTCCAATTCATTTTCACTGTTCTCTACCTTCTGACCACCTCCTATTCGTGTTTATTCATTATTTGTCTTTCACATCTCTTGTGATGATTCAAAAATCGTGCTTAAAAATGAGTGAAATTTCTAAAACGTACCTGCGTGCACTGCTACGGGAATATCCCTTAACCTTTTAGGTACGGAAAATGAGAACTAATTTTTTGAAAATTCCTTCTTGTTCGGAAAAATATGTTAATTCCACGCAAAGTGTTTAAAATCTACGTCATTTGGCGAATAATTATATTAATATTAAGTATAATTCACGCTTAATGTGCATTTACAGTAATTAAATACGATATATCAACTTTACTCAATTTTAACTATTTTAACTACACACAGACAATCATTTTCGATAAACAGATAAGCCAGGTAACAGGTTAAACAACTCGTAATAGTCTATTAGCATTTTTCCATGTCCTTTGTTTAAAATTGTTACAAATTTTCAAATTTAATTTCCGAAATACTGATTTACCACATGAGCTGCACGTTGGGGCCGTTTATGTCCTACACTTATTTTTATATTTATAATGCATCCAAAAGCCAGAAAAAAATTTTCATAGCGATTTCAATACTATTCTGCAGTTTTTTTGTCGCCATTAATAGTAAATAGTATATCTCGAAAAGTAATGGCCCATATAAAATTCATAAGGTTTTACAATATTATAACGATTTCTTCTTTATATATTACATATTTTAATAAATAACAATTTGTGTATCAAAATAATTTTAAAAACTTGAAACAAATTACTATATGAATCTCAATCTCGAAAGAATAAAATATAGCACAAAGATGCACTTATGGGAGTAGTGGCATTATGCAGAGAATAGAGAGAGAAACATTTCACGGAACTTGAATACCATGAAATTTATTCTGTATTCTAATTTTTCACGTTTTACATCACAGTACTGATTTATTATTACTAAGACGCACTGTCAACTATACATTATATCCGTTTGGTGTTTAGTTTCTTTTGTACGTAATTTATTGGTTAAAAATAAATAATACACTACCTACATACATATTTAAGAAATGCATGATAGTTAATATATATTTTTACATCAGTCACAAACTAGAAAGGAAGGTACAAAAATTGTAATCTCGTAATAGTAATTTGGAGGATGTCAATATGATCATATTTCAGCAAAAATTTGAGAAAATAAAATTTAACCACGATCTAAGGAAAAACAATAAATACAGCAGGTGCATTTACTGTAAGTTTGATATTATTTGTAAGATCTTATGTACAATTAACAATGGCAAAATAATTTCATTGCTGCTTTTTATATCTATTCTGTATAGGTCCAAAAAATTAAAAGTACTTTATACTAGTGTAATTTTTCAAAAACAACGGAATATTACAATAATTAATGTTGATTATTACTACTACATGTTTGTGTTACGTATTTTATTTCTGAATTAGATAAATATTTTTGAGACCCATATATGTAGCAAGAACAGAATAAGCTATTCTGTAGACATATTAAATCAAAAGGAAGTACAGTATTAAGTAATAGAATAAGTACTTGTAAGTCATGTGACACTTCTTCTGGTAGATTTAATTTTTTCTTCTAATTACAAGTACATTTAATATAATTCTTAAGATTATTCAACTTTTTAAATTGTTGGTAGTTAGTTTAAGAAAACTTAATCACAGAGTTATTTATACACTTCCTTCTTGAATCTCTTACAGCCTTATACGAATGGAGATTAATGACATTTATCTGTGGAAAAGATGAAGTAAATAAAATTACAATATTGATTTTAATTAAGTGTAAATAATGTTTAATATTTGTAAGAATATTAAACACAATAAAACTTATAATATTTCGAAATTGACGTTTAGTGTATATCTGTATGTGTAAGAATATGCACTAATAAAAGATATAAACCTTGCCTTCATGTACTAAATAAAAGGAACTTAAATTATGTCAATTTTATAGTACTATGCAATGAAAGTTAGAAAGAACAAAACATTTTCTACATCATAACAGAAAGCATGATTAGTAAGAGCGTTTCAGTTGAAATGAAACAGCGTTCACAGATATTGTAGTTGCATTCAGGTCAGTTGTAATCAATTGAAATTTTTCAAAGTCTGACATGTATACAATTCTCGAATGTAATTGAAGCCATGAGTACAACCATAAGAGTCTTCTCTAGAATTTACTATAATTAAGGAAACATATAGTTCCAAAATGTTCAGGTTGATAGCAGTATCTGTTAGTAGGCTGTAATCAATAAGTTAAATATTCATTAAATACTTAAACTTTCCTTCCTTAATTAATAAGTGTCTTGTTAAAATAATAACAGGTAATAGTTTTTAAATAATTATACATTAATACAAAGAACTTTGAGTTTAAACATCCATTGATTCAATCTTATTTCTGTTTAAATATGAAATAATTCATTATGTGAGTTAGTCTAAGAAGAACTTATATTACCTTATATTAGAACTTATATTACCTTTCAGTATTTCATTCTACAATAATGCGAATGACTCATGCAAATATAAATCTGTTTCTAATAGGTACACAAAACTATGTATTAACTTCTCATGTTAGTTGCAATGATGTGCAGTTATGTATAATAGCAGGTAACATAGAAAAATATAAATCAACACAATGTTATTTTTATTTGATATCTGACATATACAATTATTATTAGGTATTACGACAACCTGCAAATTTATTACCGTAATTTACTGGAATAAATAACACTACCTAATTCATACCAGAAATTACATCTTATTAACAATATATTCACTTTGAAGGTTAGAATAGTAAAAATCAAATTCTGGTGAATTTACGCACTTAACTTGAATATTGAAATAATTATGGAAATAAATGCACCCAAACAATATACATACGTAGGTATTCCGGCAATAGATTTTTCGTTTGATTAGCAAGTCACACGTATGTATCTTGAACAAGAGTAACATATTAAGAATGTAGATCTTAGTATTTCCAAGTGTGTCAAATTAGTATTTTTACAAATTTCAATTACAACAACTGTACTGAAATTATTGGGGCAACAAAAGTTATAACAATTGTGTAAAGCAGTAACTTTGTAATTCGCGGTTAACTATACAAAGACAATCGTCAGTCGAGCTCTGCATTTCCATACGATCTGTCAAATTATGACAGAAAACTGACATGTGCAAATACGATGATAAGCATGAAATGAAAAATTGTATCAAATAATATTTGAAAAAGATTCTTTGTGTTATGCAATACATCGCGAAGATAAGCTTAAATAAGAAAATGCTAAACCACCGACTGAGATCGGACATCGGAAAACGTAATCTAATGGCGATAGAAGAAGAAGCGGCTATCGTCAGCCTCGAGCAAACGGCGTGACTGTAGCAGCAGTGTTTATCGCTAGAAGCTTTTTGGCCAATCAAATGAAATTGTCAAGTCACGTGAGCCATTTGACCAATGGGCGCTACGGTCTGCTGTCACGGGAACGGACAGAGCCAGTCGGACATTTTCTGACAAGCGTAGAAAAACTTCTCGTCAACAGACCAGCCGCCATTTTACGCGAGCCGATACTCGTGCGGTGCGGAACCCCTCGCGATCGCTTTTCCCGTGCGAATTTCCGTGGCGCGCGGCAGCCGCCCTGAAGTCGACCGATACGATAGTTTTCGCCTCCTTGTGAGCGTGATTGCCTCGAATGTGCGGGGAAAGCGGTCCGCGCCCGCGGTGATTCTTCGCGCGCCCTGTGTCGCAGTGTGTGCCAAGACGAGAGAAGAGGAGAGAAAGATGGTGCCATCGAGCCTCGAGAGCGATATCGTCGCTGTGAGCTAGCGCCGTGCGCGCAGCCAGTCCGCCACAGTTGAGCGTTTGACGAGTCGTGTGCGCGAGAGTTGGGTTGAGAGAGAGAAGTTGGTGTTCTCATAATATTTCCAACAGCAGCGCGTGGACCTAGTTAGTAGGAATAACATCGTGACGGTGTTAGCCGCAATCGGGCTGTTCAGGTCATCAGATCGCGAGTGCTCCGTGTACTCACGGAGAAATTACTCTGTGCGGGCTTTGGCGCGGGGTTCGACGTACCCCCGACGATGCCCAATGGTTGATCGTGTATCGAAGCGTGCTCGGGGACGCTCCACGCGCCGCGATTCCCATTGTTATCGTCATGCCTGCTACTGTGCAAGGAGCTCGGTGAATTTACGCGGCTCCACCGAAGAGGAGGAAGCGGCAGTAGTGTCTTAGTGGTGCGTGTTGGTAGTACAGAGCGCGAGTTTCGCTGTGTGCCGCTACCGCAGCCGCCGTCGGCTACGCGCGTACTTGTAGTGGGACCTGATTCTCCATCGTCGTCATCGCCGCTGCCGCGTCGCTGGCTACGAGGAACACCGAATAAACACTCTGAAAGGTGACACGTTAACCCCAGCAAAGGAAGAGCCATGGCCGACCACCTGGTGGACGGTCCGCCGAACAAACGGCCGAAGCTCGGGGATCCCTTCCAGGGACCCTCGGACTCATCAGGTAAGTTTTTTTTTCTTTCATATTGCTGTTTTTAATCGGCCAGGGAGATTGCGCGACTAACCTTACAAAATTGCGATACATGCGAATAATAAGTGCGTACGACATGTCGCGCGCACTCATGTTTCTCTCAATGACAGAGAAAAACAAGGCCGGCAAATAAGAAAGCGTATGAATTGTCACTACATCATTGGGTGAACCTTTGAGCAAAATTTCTTTAATGAACATCCTCTCTCTGTCGCGATATTGAGTTTTGGTCGCTCAAATTTGACTTTAACCGTTTTCAAGCTATATAAATTTTTTTTTTATCCAACATTAAATCAGTTCTTGCAGTCGCGTGTGGTTGTGGCTGGTCATTTTGTTCAGGGTATACTCCTTTCTGTTTGGCAGGGCCCTGCATTTAACGTACTAATAATGACAAAGCTCTAGATTTAACTGTAATAGTTGTTATTTTCTTAAAATCCTATTAAGGTTTTGTTCTTTAACAAACCTATTTGTAAAAATGTACGAAAGAAATGTTCTTATGCAAACATGTTTATTAAGAATTAAGAAAGGTTCGTTTTGTAGCAACAAAATTTGACATAATGTGAAGACTGCGAAGTAAATTAAATAATTTTAATGTTTAAGTAATAATGGAATTGGTGATAATAATCAACAGTTAATACCAAAAATTATATTTAACATACTGTTGTACTGACTTGCATACATTGAATATACAATAATTTTAGCTTGTTTTACACGTACGTGTTAAAAATTGAATATTTAGACAAGTAATAAAGCAGAAATTTAATTTTTTTTTGTTATGTTATGAGAAAAAGATAAGAATAGCTGACAGCATGTTTAGGTAATTTTGTACAACTTTTTTTATTAAATTGTCATCAATTTCTGACAATATTCTATGTGTGTACAGGTCATTTACGTCGGATAATATAATACACCACACATTTAATTTTTTTCAATTTTGCTCAGAGGTTATAAAAAGAACTATATTGATGATTTTATGACATCAAATAGATACCATGCATGTTTTCATTTTTATCTCATTAAAATTCTATATATTTTTTATGGTTCGTAGTTTGCAGTACTGTTAACGTTCTAGTGCATGTTTGGCACATAATCATAACGAAAAGTAATTTGCTGGCATGTAGCATGCGCTAACTAAACATTTTTTTTATTCCCTAATACACTACTTAATCAGCATAATTATTTCTAAAAGCAATATTTCACTAAAGTTTACATTAAAGACTTAGTATTATATTTTCTTCAGACTATTGATACCAATTTTGTGTATTTTATAAAGAAAAATGTCGCTGACCGTAGTACAGAAACAGTTAGAAATACTTGGAAAATAATGCTAGAGTTCTCTGTATTGTTAAACACAGACTCCATATAGTTGTATGGTGGTTGTTAATGATTTTGCATACACAATAAATAATGATCTAAGTTCACTATAAAAAAAGTAATACTACTATACTACTCGTCATTTTAATCAAAATAGTTAGTTATTTTAAAATAAAAATTCATTGTCCTTTACAATGATTGTTTATTATGATGAAAATGTATAAATTATATATTTATGTCATGTAAGGTTTCATCTTCATATGTGACGAGCATTCCTTATTGCTATAAGTAGTATTTTCTTAACCTTTTGATTATTTCAGTATTTGTACATTTTACTACAAAAATCTACTATTTATCAAATTGTTGAAAATATTGTTTAAAAATATTTTAAAATTTGAACACAATTGCAAATGCACAATTACAGAAACTGTTTCTGTTAGTTTGGTCGTAGAAACCAGAAAAAAGAATAAGATATAATAATTTATAGAAGAAAATTAAAAAAATATGATATATGTAGTGGGTATGGCGCCTCTAATGATGCACCATGCTTATACAAACTACGGGGGAGGTGGAAGTGGTAACATGCAACAAATGCAGGGCCCACAACAGCTACATCTGCAACAGCATCAGCTGCAGCCACATTGGAACAACCATACCGTCCAGAAAAGAAGTAAATATTATTACAGAAATCAAATGAAAAAAGTGCAGAAGTATACAATAAAGCACTTCAAATTATGTCTTATCATCCATCCACATATACTAGTACGTGATATGCAAAGTAAAGAAAGACATAAAATACCATTTTAGTTAAGACAAGTTGTATACATATTCTTACATAGGCATAACAGTTTGTGTTAGAAGATCTAGATCACCACGAGAATTCTTCTAATACAAGCTCATTAGTTACATAGAAAAGTTATGGCCAACATTTTTCAGTTTTATTTTGACTTCCTGGTTAAAACTTGCAATTATAACAACTTAACCGTTAACTGAATTTCATGAAAAGGGTATATTCATAGACATGCGACACACATGAGCAGAGCTTCTAACTGTATAACACGTGATAAGTACCGTCAGAATGTTTGTAATATTTATCATGTATTTAGGTAGTTTCTTAAAAGGCATTTATCTAAATGCCATCCAAACCAAACCACTTACAATAGGTTGAAGAAGTCCCAAGAAACATCTCATATATAATAGGTCATAAAATATTTTGAAAGTAAACATTTCATAAACTTTATTTTGTGTACTCTATGCATGAGTCTTAAGATTTGCCATTGATAGCTTTGCTGCTTTTGTAGTATAGCACGATGTTTTTGTTATATAGTTTCAATTATGCTACATATTATAGATCCATTATGTAATGCTCATGCAGTGTATGTCTCAGGTCTTCCTTACATAGTTATATATACATCTTCGTGTAGTTTTTGTCGTATTTTTCAGTTATCTATTTATTTACTTACTCTTTACATACGTTACAAATCTTTTTCTCTGTTGCTGTATGGTCAGTTTCTAGGCTGCATATAGCAAGAAAGTAAATTTAATCATATTTGCTTTTTGAAATTCTTCACAATCTTGTTTAAATTAAGTTATTTCAGCATTCCTAGCTGCTTCTTTTAAATATAATATATAATATTCTATAATAGAAAAATTCTGTCATTAAAAAGTTGTATGAATGCTATGGTGATGGTGCAAAGCCTTAACTGTTAAAAATTGCTAATGGTTTTTTGGTCTTTATGGTACATTATGCCTTATAACAACAGATTTATATATTTTGGTTATTTGGAACAACCTACAGATGTTTATAAATTCCTTAATACAGGTTCGAAGATTATACGTGAATAGAGTGTTTGAAACTTGCATATATGTAATATGCAAACAAAACATTAGTATTATTCTTCATTTTAGCCTCTTTGTTACATCTAAGCGAATCAATACAATATGTAACATTATTAAATTTTCTGTTGAATGATTTGTTAATAAAATAGTCTGCATTAGGTAAATAAGTCTTTTGATCATAGTTATAATGTACTTATTTTCACATGTATAGATTTATATTACAAATATTATTATGTATTCCCAGATTACATAACGAATACAGACATGTTTGACCTTGAAAATGATCTTCCTGATGATCTACTATCATCAGCATCTTGGGGTTCTGCCACGGAAAGCGCAAAGCCACCAGCGACAGGACCTGGCCCAGGGCAACAGAATGGAGCTCTTGATTCGGAACTCCGACAACATGTGCAGCAACAACAACAGCAGCAACAAATATCTCATCATCTTATACAAACACAAGTATGTAATAGGAGTTAAAAAATATGACTTTGATTATTATACAGATTATTCCTTTTTCTCACATGATTACTTCTCCACACAGGGCAACAAGAACTTAGTTGGAAATTCATTAGTAATGGCTGCTGGGAATTTGGGAAGTAAAAGTCCAAACATGCAATCACCTCCAAACGTTTCTGTAGCTAAAGGGGTTGTTGATCCCCAAATGGTTGTTAGCCTTGGTAATCTACCGAGCAGCATAGCCAGTTCATTGGCAAATAATCAAATGTCGATTGCAAACTCTATGGGTGGCCTTCAATCGTCAATGAGCATGGCTGGCAGTAATCCTACAATGTCCATGCCAGGTGGAATGAATTCCAGCCTGGTTATGACAAGTAGCGCTACAGGGAATAATAGTATGGGAGGAATGGCAGGTGGAAGTTTAATTGTTACCAATAGTTTAAACAAACAACCTTTGAACACGGTACGTTATAAATCATGAAGATCAAGGTATAATATTTTCGCCAAATTTATATAATATCTGTGGTATAACACAGGTGACTATGATGGGTTCAAATGCTCAAGGAATACATCATCCTGGAGGGCCTCACGGAGTAGCGCAAATGCAAAATGGTCCTGGAATGATGAACACTAGGGCAGTAGCAATGCAACAGCAACAACAACCTCATATGGTTGGACCTACAAGAGGTCAAAGTCCTCACCAACAAGTGCACCCAGTCGGTATAGTTGGTCCTGTTCAGGGTGTATCAAGAATGCAAGCACCACCAAACATGGGAAACATGTCCAGCATGGGACAAATAGGTGCATCAAGTCCATATGGATATGGTAAATAATCCGTGTTTATGCATAATTTTATATAGGTATGTGGTGAAATTACACATACGAAAATAAATTGTTGTTAATTAGGTTCACCAGGTAACGCACCAGGTACTGGGGCAGCGGTGTGTACTAATAATCCTCTTGGAGTTGTGGCACCACAACAAAGGGGAGTAGGTACTAACATGACTTCACTGCAAACTGGTCGATTTGGAGCTCCTAGTGGACCAATTGGAACCGCCAATGTAGTAGGGGCTCAGGAAGGTGGTATGGCGCAGCAAGCTCAACCACCTGCGCCGAGTCCAGCTCAGCCTCAGTCAGGTGCGCCCAGTGGGGGACAGCCAGGCCCACAACAGGCTACACAAGCTCAAATACCTGGCACTGGTGCTCTGGCAGGTCAGTTTATACTTATATGATAACAAAACTTGCGCCTCAAAACAGTTCAAATGAAAGTTAGCTAAGTGATAAATTTGAAAATAGTAAATTATTAAAACAATTTAAGAAAAGTTTCGAAGCATACAAAACGGTTTGCACCATACTAAACTCATTTATTATGTGTATTCGACGTGGGACTTTTTGCAAACGTGTGTAATTTGAAATACTAATGCATTCGTTTCATTTTATGATATATGCGTTATGTTCTAAATAACATTGGAGCACGTAAAAAAATATTTGTGTAAAAATAACGATCAATATTTATATAAAGCGATTTTACTTATTCAGGTAATTCAAGCGTAATGCAGTTTGTATATCTTTTCAGGTGCAACGCCACCAACGGCAGATCCAGAAAAACGTAAACTAATACAGCAGCAATTGGTTCTCCTTCTTCACGCGCATAAATGTCAAAGGAGAGAAAGCCAGTCAAATGGGGAAATGTATATTACGACATGTACATTACTACATTGCAAAACTATGAAAAATGTTTTGACTCACATGACTACTTGCCAAGCTGGCAAAAATTGCACCGTGCCACATTGCAGTTCATCCAGGCAAATAATAAGCCATTGGAAACATTGTAATAGGAGTGATTGTCCCGTGTGCTTGCCGTTGAAGCAGGCAGATAAAAACCGGACAACAAACTCTATAGGTGCAACGTCGGCAATACCGGCAAACAACCAACCCAATCCAAGTCCATCTGAAATGAGAAGAGCGTATGACGCATTGGGTATTCAATGTCCTACAACGACTCCTGGTTTATTGGCTAATCAAGGTGTTGGTAGAGGTGTTAGAATGCCAACTCCTAACATGCAAGGACCGCCAGGTACGATGGGAAATGTAAGGTTAACCCAATCTCAGAATCAAGCTACTCCAGGTCAATCAGTTATTGGCGGAGGACAAGTAGTAGCTCCAAATGTTTCTCTTCCCTTAAATTCCGATCCGAATACAGTTGGGACGGCAGGTAATCAAGCCGTTCCAACGAGTGGACCAACGGCAGCTGCCGCAGCAGCAGCGGCCGCTGCTGCAAACGTACAGCAGTCAGTTAATATGCAGCAATTGTTTGGTTTAAATGATTCTGGACAACCTGGTGTATTAGGAGAAAACAGACTGGCTAGTTTACAGCTTCCAGCTGGCCTTCAGCCCGGTCAAGTTACTGCTACGCCAGTGCCGGGTACGAAGGAATGGCATCAATCCGTAACACCAGATCTCAGGAACCATCTTGTGCACAAGCTAGTTCAAGCAATATTCCCAACACCTGACCCACAAGCCATGTTAGACAAACGAATGCATAACTTAGTTGCATATGCACGAAAAGTAGAGGGTGACATGTACGAAATGGCTAATTCAAGATCTGAGTATTACCATTTATTGGCTGAGAAAATATATAAAATACAAAAGGAGCTTGAGGAAAAACGTCAGAAAAGGAAGGAGCAGCAACAACAATTACAAGCACAACAGCAGCAGCCTCAGCCTTCTAGCGCACCTGGCCCTGGTTTGAGACCATGTGCCCCACCTGGAGTTGGAGCTGTACCTCAGTCAAGACCAGTTGGAACTGTTCCTCCTAATTTAAGAAGTCATTCTCCAAGTATGGGGCAATTGGGAACATTGCCTGGAATGGCTCTTCAACATAATAGGATGCAATTTCCCCAACAAACACAGCAAAATCAACAGCAGCAGCAAGCTCAACAACAAATACAGCAACAACAGCAGCAGCAGCAGCAGCAATTAGTTGGGCCACCTGGTCCTAGTCCGAATGGACAGGCAACTTCCAACCCCAATATGGTGTCTAATCCTGGATTGAGTCCCTTTGGTCAACAACCCTCAATGTCACAAGCGAATTTAACGACCACTACAACGTCTGTAACGGCTAGTCAATTTCCAACGTCTAATGGTACCGTCGGATTGCCTAACAGTTCACCTGTACAAAATCAGCATCAATTTCCCGACTTAATGAAGGTAAGATTAGCGCAAGCTCAAGCTCAAGCAGCACAGCAACAGCAACAAACTGCGCAACAGCAACCCACGAGTACCTCGAACCAGAGTGCAACGACCGGAACGATACCACAAGCACCTTCCCCTTTTAGTGGAATACCGTCACAGAATAATCAACAACAAAATCAGCAATTTAGCAACAGTAGACCTTTGTCTGCCTCCACACCTGGCGATAATGGTATCACTACGCCAACGCCACAAACGATACCGCCGCCATCGTCGAGTGGGTCAAGTCCTGGGACTGTAACAACTACGACGGCCACAAACGGACCTCAGTCGACAACTTCCACACCTAATACGCCATTAGTTCCTTCATTATTGACTCCCAACCAGACAGTTTCTGCAAATCAAACTCCACCACATCCAGGTACGACCCCTTCACCGGCAGGGCTTGCAAGTTTGGGAAAAGGCATGACTTCGCAGGAAAGGGCTGCGTTGAATGCTCCAAGAAGTTCCTCTATGTCTTCACAAATGGCGGCTATAACAGCGGCCTTAGACCGTGATAATTCGCCTAGTCCGCCAATGAACAATAATAAAGGAAAGCTAGACTCCATTAAAGAAGAAGGAATTAAAATGGAAATTAAGCAAGAAGACACCTCGGATAGTCATAGAATAGATGGTGGTAAGAGTGTGAACAATGATGTTTCTATTAAAAGCGAGATTAAGACTGAGCCAATGGAGGAAAGTTCAACGGAGGGTGCGACGAAGGAAGAGCCGTCGGTCATCAAAGAAGAACCAGTCACACCAATGTCCAATCAAGAAACTCCTACTCCCGATATTAAGCCAATGGTCCCTGAGCCGATACAGCCGTGTGGTACGATGACTGACAAAAAAAGGCTGTGCTTATTTAAACCTGATGAATTGCGTCAAGCTCTTATGCCAACACTTGAAAAGATATATCGTCAGGATCCGGAGTCGATTCCATTTAGACAACCCGTTGATCCACAAGCTCTTAGAATACCTGATTACTTTGACATCGTGAAAAAACCAATGGATTTGTCAACCATTAAGCGAAAATTAGATACGGGACAATACAGCGATCCATGGGAATATGTAGATGATGTCTGGCTGATGTTCGACAATGCGTGGCTCTATAATCGGAAGACGTCAAGAGTTTACAGATACTGTACAAAGGTGAGATTCATATGTAAAAAAAAAACATTATCATTACGATATCTTTTTTTTCACTTTTCTGTCAAACTAAAATTCGTGCTGTAAATTAACTCATTTTGCGATTAGAACAAATAAATGAGTATACTCTTTTTTAACTAGCTTTCGGAGGTATTTGAGCAAGAGATAGATCGAGTAATGCAAGCTCTTGGTTACTGTTGTGGTCGGAAGTATACGTTCAATCCCCAAGTGCTCTGTTGTTACGGGAAACAACTATGTACAATACCGAGGGATGCGAAATATTATTCATACCAAAATAGGTCAGTATTAAGTCCTATTTGAATAAAATTATTCATAAATATCTCTATGAAAAAACGAAATGAGTGGTTTAAGGAGCAGGAAACTCGTAATACGCACACTTGATTAATTTTATTTAATAATCTCACGATACTTCTAAAAAGTTTTTTTTATGTTTGACAGACTTTACATCCCATTATTTAAATACACATACTTCCGATGCGCACGTAATTTCTACGGGACTCTTCATTATTGAAAGCGTTCCTCAATAAATGCGCGACAATAAATGGCAGGTTAATTAACCTGTTTCGTCATCACGGTTTATACAGGCCAGTCCCCTGCGCTACAAACATGATCAAATTAAATTAGCACATATATTCGAAATTGGATGGCTTGGAGATTATTTTTTCATTTTTCTGCTTTTTTATTTCATATAAAAAATATTAATGCAAGCAATAAAATAATTTGGCTCTGTTTTGAAGTTATCACTAGACTTTGGTTTTACCACATTTTCTTCATCATATTGGGAATTTATATTTTCTCAGTTAATAATGTATAAGGCTATTACACAGATTGAAGGAATTGTCATTATTGCTCCGCGAAGCATGGTAGGTATTGGTGGTAAAAGAACACATGGCCGCAGAGCAACTCCACCCATGTCGTTTGTTCCTAAATTGATAGCCTATTTCTAACATTTACGATATAACTGTGTCTTTAAACCACG
Source organism: Hedychridium roseum (assembly GCA_963989215.1). Classification (NCBI taxonomy): domain Eukaryota; kingdom Metazoa; phylum Arthropoda; class Insecta; order Hymenoptera; family Chrysididae; genus Hedychridium; species Hedychridium roseum. The sequence goes on along the minus strand of OZ022304.1, from coordinate 1,842,394 downwards.
TTTCGGTTAAAAATTACATTAATTTCAGTTACATAAGATTAAATTACCCTTAAACATAATGTATTTTCTTCTAACAATGTCACTTCTTTTTGTATGTCCCTTCGCTGTACCTGTGGGTTACGCACGCGCACACAAATCCTCGTTTGCTGCTTGCTTCTTGTGTTGCCCGCGCCCCTTGCTTCTTTCCAACCATTCCAACTCTACTATGCACGATGAAAATTGGTACTTGGAAATTGGATGATCGTGATTGGAAACATGACGTTAATAATCAATATACAATACTCATAAATAAAATTACATTGTCTTGAACATGACGACGAATATAATATAACTTCGAAACTACTGATGATTTTTGGGGAAAATATGCAAACGAATGTACAACAATTCGCAAAATTGTATATTCCGTATTTAATTATGAATCATTCTCAAAATCTGATATACGCTGTTTGAATACTTCAATTGGAATATAATAATTCGTATTCAATATACTTCACACGTGTACAATGGACGCATAACTCTGTTGACTTGCAATTTGGATATATGTACTGCTGGAACAATAGTTTAAAGGCGTATGGTCTTGTTTCCGATAGATACACCTTCTGTCAGAAGTGTTTCAACGACATTTCGGGTGACACTGTGACGTTAGGAGATGATCCAACACAACCTCAAACGTAAGATATTTTACACCAAATTTCTTGTCTACTAAACAATAATACTTAATATTTTCTTACATGACACTTTTTTACAGTGCCATCAAGAAGGAACAGTTTCAAGAAATGAAGAATGATCATTTGGAATTGGAACCTTTTGTTGTATGCACAGACTGCGGAAGAAAAGTACATCAAATTTGCGTGCTGCATATGGAAGCGATATGGCCATTAGGGTATGTATATACTCTGGTCGTTCATTCGTAATATTTTACTAATTTTATTAAGTGTACTTCTTAAATTGTATGTACAAAACTTCTTGTACTCACTCACTCATTTAGTAAATCAGGTTTAACGTATACGTACCTAACTAGTATTTTTCCCTAACAGCTTTACCTGTGATAACTGTCTCAAGAAGAAAGGACAAAAGCGGAAAGAAAATAAGTTCCATGCGAAAAGATTACCAGTAACAAAATTAGGAACTTATATTGAAGCTCGAGTAAATAATTTTCTTAAGAAAAAGGAAGCTGGTGCAGGAGAAGTAGCGATTCGCGTGGTTGCATCTAGCGATAAGGTAGTAGAAGTCAAACCAGGCATGAGGAGTCGTTTTGTTGAAAACGGGGATATGCCCGGAGAGTTTCCGTATCGCGCAAAAGCTTTATTCGCATTTGAAGAAGTCGACGGAACGGATGTGTGTTTTTTCGGCATGCATGTTCAAGAATACGGAAGTGAATGTACACCGCCGAATACCAGGCGCGTTTACATTGCATATTTGGATTCGGTACACTTTTTCCGGCCAAAACAATTCAGGACAGCTGTTTATCACGAAATACTACTTGGCTACTTAGATTATGCGAAACAATTAGGGTGAGTTGTCAAGTTAATAAAAAAATGATTGCACTAAACAAAATGTCTTATCCGTAACTGGAATCATTATCTAATGAGAAAGAGAAAGTACAGAATATGCAAATATCTAGATACACAATGGCGCACATTTGGGCTTGTCCACCTTCCGAAGGAGATGATTATATCTTTCATTGTCATCCTCAAGAACAGAAAATTCCAAAGCCTAAGAGATTACAAGAGTGGTACAAGAAAATGTTGGATAAGGGAATGGTAGAGAGGATTGTGCTTGATTATAAGGTTTGTAAATTTTATATCAAGATATTTATATAAAAACAGGTTTTCACAAGTTCTTAGATGTTATCGCAGTGTCTAGTGTTGCTTGGGTATCTTTATATATGGCCTAGGAGTCAAAAGGGACTTACAGTAAAAGCCTAAGACGATGAGTTCTTTTAAATTAAATGACTGTTAAGAATTGGTTAACTTCGGCTAACATTCATCGCAAAGTCCCTTACATTAACGCATATTATTCTTAATTAGCCAACAATGAACCAATGATGGATATTCCTTACAGGACATCTTAAAGCAAGCGATGGAAGATAAACTCTCATCTGCAGCAGATTTGCCATATTTTGAAGGTGACTTTTGGCCCAACGTATTGGAAGAAAGTATAAAAGAATTGGATCAGGAAGAAGAAGAGAAGCGTAAGCAAGCCGAAGCTGCTGAAGCAGTAGCTAATGCGGTAAGTATTTAAAATGGGCTATAATCGTGAATAACAAAATTTCCTTACAATGTGTTATGAATACTTGATTCTATTACCAAAGAAATTCTAAACATATTACCTTATTTCAATTTTTGAGTTTCATTTATTTATATTTTGCACACGTAATTTTAATCGAGCTCTTTTATTATAAAAGTTGCCCTTTGTTATGTGTGCTAAATAAAACGGCAGGTTAATTATCCTGTTTCGGTATAGCAACTGATACAGGCCAGTCCCCTGACCTACAACAGATTATCCTTCTTGGAGAATATTATATTAAATTTATGAAATATCAATTTATCATATTCATATACTCATATTAAATTTATTTACGAAAAAAGATTTCAGAATGTATGAAGAATAAGATCAACGATTGATATTGCGATGTATTATAAAATATTTTTATTGTGTATATCTATCATATACATACCGTTCTGTATGCATGTCGCGATAAACTTGATAGACAGTTTTCTATGTATCGAAAATAATATGTGATATCCATATTCCAGATTTTTTCTTTGTCGGAGGACTCGGAAACAGGGCCAGATGGAAAAAAGAAAGGGCAGAAAAAAGCGAAAAAATCTAACAAGTCCAAAGCAAATCAAAGAAAAAATAGCAAGAAATCTAACACTCCGCAAACTGGAAATGATCTTTCTGCAAAAATATTTGAAACCATGGAAAAACACAAAGAAGTTTTCTTCGTTATTAGGTTGCACAGTGCTCAAAGTGCAGCCAGTTTAGCAGTAAGTAGATCGATTTTGCCTATTTCACTATTGACACATGGGTAACTCAATGGTAGCTAAACATAATTTCTTCGCAGCCTATTCAGGATCCTGATCCAGTCATTAATTGCGATCTGATGGATGGCCGTGATGCTTTCCTGACTATGGCTAGAGAAAGGCATTACGAATTTTCATCTCTCAGGAGAGCTAAATTTAGTTCCATGTCCATGTTATACGAATTACACAATCAAGGCCAGGATAAATTTGTATATACTTGTAACAACTGTAAAAGTCACGTTGAAACAAGATACCACTGTACTGTGTGTGATGTGAGTAAATTGCTAAATAATTGAAATTGATTATATGATAGCATAGTTACACATTTAATTAAATTTCGGTGAATATTTAAAAATTATGCGTTGGTCTTTATAGGACTTTGACCTATGTATAAGTTGTAAAGAAAAAGATGATCACCCTCATCATATGGAGAAACTTGGGTTAGATTTGGATGATGGGTCATCGCCGGCCGATGCCAAACAAGCAGATCCACAGGTCTGTATTATCATATTGTTATGGTTTTCGTTTAACGTATATAATGAATTCCTATTATCGTGCAAATGAATATTATGATGTTAATGCATTCTAATATAATTTTATTTTTAAATAGGAAGCACGGAAGTTATCGGTACAAAGATGTATTCAGTCATTGGTGCATGCATGTCAATGTAGAGATGCTAACTGTCGCTTACCGAGCTGTCAAAAGATGAAGAGAGTCGTGACGCATACAAAGGTGTGCAAAAGGAAAACAAATGGTGGATGTCCGATATGCAAACAGTTAATAGCACTATGTTGGTATCATGCAAAACACTGCCAGGAAACGAAATGCCTCGTTCCCTTCTGCTCTAATATTAAACATAAACTGAAACAACAGCAACTTCAGCAACGATTACAGCAAGCACAGTTGCTAAGGTGTGTGAAAGACGCAAACATGTTATTACAGTGTAATTTCCTGTGAAATTTGAATGTTTTGACAATCATCGATTTAAATTGTTGTCAAAAATGTCTACTGAACGCTGGAACATATTTTTATTGGTTAAAAAGTGAATGCTTAACGCCACGTGTATATATATCTTTACGTACGTTTCTGTAATCTAATTTTAATTTTTTCGGGTTACAGGCGAAGAATGGCTGTTATGAATACAAGACCTAGCGGACCGGTGGGAGCTATGCAAGCCGGTCAACAAACCTCAAACGCAGCTATGGCCACAGGCGTCGCTATGAAACCAGGCATCAGTCCCACCAGCTTACCATCTTCACATCAACCAGGAATTGGCTTGAAACCTGGAACACAAACACCACCCGCGCATGTACTCCAAGTTGTGAAACAGGTGCAAGAAGAAGCCGCGAGGCAACAGGCACCGCATGTCGGTTATGGTAAAGTAGCGCCAGGTGGAGGGGTTGGTGTTGGAGTTGGCGTCGGCGGCCAAACCGGTGGAGTTATGCCACCACCCCAAATGCAACGACCAATGCCTGTACAAATGCCAAATCCCGGTGGTACGCATCTCATTCCCATGGATCAATGGACAGCCAGGTAGGAACGAATAACTTGTATTATATAGTATTTTAGCACTAAGAGATAATTCTGCAGAGTTGTATGTTGTACATTTGAAACGTTGCAATTGTAAAATGAGATGTCAAATATTAACATCAATAACTGGTGCAGTTGACCATGTCGTGAAAGCGGTAATTTTTTCCATCGAAGTCTTTGGTTTATCCCTAGATATAGCAGGTTTATTGTAGTCGAAAATGAGTACAATATGTGAAATTGTTGTGCAATATATGGACCGTTTATTTTGAAAGTGGTGTAAGTCCATTTTCTCTTGTTTCGAGAAAATTAAAAGTTAGCATATCTGTTAATTAAAAAATTTAGGCAAATTATATGAAGTCTGGCAATGTTTCTACTGATTTATGAATATGTAATTTGGTTATATAAATTTATTTTAGGCGAATTTGTCTAAACTAATGTATACTTACGGGCTGCAAATGGACTTACACCACTTTCAAAATTAGACATTTGCAAAAATCGTTTAATTTCAATTTTGAAAAATCAAATATCACTTAAAATATACTTCATATTAATCCAATTTTGTTTACAAATAATGACACGATATAAAATAGAAGTAATATTTTTGATTTTAGACGTTAATTACATTGTTAAAATTACAAGATATTGGTAGTATTTACTTATGCTCTGCATGTGGCAATTTTTTGAAATATTCATATATTTTTATTCTCTCGTTTCATTTCATGGAAAATGAATTTATTATGTTTTCTACATTGTGTTATTATATCATAATAATCCTGTGGTGAAGGTATGAGTGCCCCGAGAGTAAAAATTTGTGATCAATTATGTCAATATTATTTTCCAACGACTGGACAACCTTCAACCTCATCAACGCCATTTGTAAATTTTGATTTTACCCAGTACACATGTCACTGTAGGCAATAACATGGCATTGGGTCGTTACATTTTCTAAATGCCTCAAACAGCAAGAAGCTACTTCTTGTGACCCCCTGGAAGCAATAATTTCATCCCACACATACATATTAACTTTATTGTCGTGGAAATTGTGAAAACCCTCGCCACCTACCTCTGGAAATTGAACTTACACCACTTTCATAATCAATGATTACGCAATTTCTTTTACCGACCAATTTTAAATCGGATAAAGCATGGGCATTTTTAAGAAATTAAATACTGACTAGTTATGAATAAAAAGTTACACTAAAATAGGCATAAATTACGTGATATCTCATTTTTTTTAAAAATGGACTTACACCACTTTCAAAATAAACGGGCACGTACATATGCAGAATAATTCTGGGAACTGGGATGGGTTACTGCTCTTTTTTAAGCCATGATACAACAAAATTGTAGAGGTTTTCCTCTACAATTGCACGGTATAATGTACTCTAACTTCCTGTGATCTTATTTTTATGCGAGTGCACCGATGCAGCCGCCAGGTGCAGTCGTTTTTCTGTAATGCGACACTATTTTTTTTTACATCAATTGATTTTTTCATTATTCCGCAAATAAAAGTACTAAACCAAGGTCACTGAAAAGTCAATACTTTTCGAAATATTTGACATATTACATCAGAAATGTACTTTATGCTGCACAGATTAAAATACGATCAGCAAGATGGTGCTCCAGCTCATAACGCCCAAATTGCAACGAGATATCTGCGTGATACCTGTCAAGAAAAGTGGTTTGGTACCCATAATCCCACGTCTTGGCCACCTCGTTCACCTAATTTGAATCCATTCGATTTTTTTCTTTGGGGTTGCCTAAAAGACAAAGTGCATTTACGTCCTTTCGTGTCGGGGGATGACTTAAAGGAGCAAACTAAAATGCATTGGTCAAACCTGACTGCCAAACAATTAAAAACTATTATGAAGAATGTAAAGGAACCTATCAGAAAATGTTTAATCATTTCTGATATCTGGGAAAGTATTGACTTTCTGATGACTCTGATTTAGTACTTTTATACGCAGAATAACGAGAAGAATCGATTGATGTAAAAAAAAGGCAACTTCACCTGCCAGGTGCAGCAGGAACTTACAGCACGTTAAGCCGTGCAACATTTTCCTCTATAATTTTTTTCTATCATGACTTAAAAAGCAGTAACCCGTCCCATTTCCCAAAATCACTTTGTATAGGGTGCCTGGTCCGAGGTTTATACGCTAAATTGCGCAGACATACTCTATAGGTAGAAATAAGAAAGACAACATTAAACAGAATTCGGTTAGAAACACTTTATTACAAAGTTATAAACAAATATTTAAACGGGACCTGAATTAGTTCGATATAGTTAAGCATACAGTTGGATACAGTGAAATAGTCCGCCACAATATACTAGATAACTTCAAAAATGGTAAGATGAAAAATATGTACGCAAGTGGATTGGTTAAGGAGTATCGATACTCTATTAAGGGGTTTCGATACTATGCGGCTACTGAAATTGATAGATTTAATGCTTCTTGATTTTTACTAATGGGGAACTTTGAAGATAAGGTTTACAGTATAGAGGTGACTTCGCGCGAAGAATTAGTGCAACTAATTAATAACTTCATTACTAGGATTCAATAAAATTCTCAGAAGATACTTGTACTGCAGTAAAAAATACCATACTAAATACATCTACGTCAAGTTTGTATTGACGTAACAGGGACAACATTTTAAAATGCGAAATTTGAAATAATAAACACTAAGATAACTACGTTTAACCTTCCATATTCTGCAATGGAAAGTCGGTCGTTACCTGTTAACTGTTTGGATTTAATACTTGTTTATAACTTTGTAATGAAGCGTTTTTAGCCGAAACAAAATTTTTTTCTTACTTGTTTATAACTTTGTAATGAAGCGTTTTTAGCCGAAACAAAATTTTTTTCTTACTTCCACTTATAAAATACGGTCCCGCAATTTGACGGATAAATCTCGGGACGCGCTGTATATATAAATGGTTAATAACATTACTGCGTTATAAATTTAAGAAAGTAAGAAGTAGAACATATGCTAACGAATTAGTGATTTATTTCGATCGATATGAATTAAATCAACATGGTTTAATGAAATTTATGAAAATAATGCACAAACGTATATGATTACTCACTCATAGTTTTCACATACACAATTCTGCTTTTACACGATAGATACGTTCCCAGCGAAGAACGTGTAAAAAAATTCGTGTAAAAAAATATATTGTATTTATGGAAAAATAGAAGATCGGTTCCGGACCTAAAAAATCAGCAAAAGTAATACAATAAACCATATGAAAATTCTTGTTAAAATCTTATCACTTCTACGTGTTATACATTTTATTTTAATTGTTATTAATATAATACATCAAAAAAGTACTTTTTGCTTTTAATACTGATCTCAAAATGCAGATAAAACGAATTCCATATTAAGCTGATATAATTCGGGGAATCCCCCACAAATAGAAATTGTGAATGTAACTAGCACAATCAGATGATCCAATTAGTTTGACCAACTGTGAATTTGTGTGAAGTGATTGTGGAAGTGTGAGAAGTGTATTACAAAAAAAATTGTTTTCCTTCGAATTTGGGTCGATCGTGTTAAATGAAAACAATTCGTGTAAAAAGAGAATGAAAGTTTTGTTTTTAATTTGTGTTGAATCAAAATCGTGTAAAAAAGATTTGTGTAAAAGCAAAATTAAGAGTATTTACATTAATTATCAAATATACAGGATCCTTTCTAAAATAGGTCGCCAAACTTTACAAGTTACTCTATTTACCTTGAGGATGAATTCACGTTCGGCAGTCGAAAGATAGGGAAACACTTCCGTTCCACGTTGTTATCATTTTCAGTTCGGGACAAAGTTTTCAAGAACGTCTGGCAAATGCATAACATCTTCGTCTTACAATCATCAGGCTGGTGTTGTAAAGGAACTGTTGAAAGCGATTACCTTCCTTAATCATGTATGTTTCGTACCCATATTCAATATGTGTATTCCATACACATTCGAAGACGTTGGAAATTCCAGAGACAAGTCGGATGATGCTATAGGAATTAAAATTATAGTTACGGAGAGTTTAAACATTAACAAAAGTAACATCGACAGTGGCATAAATGAAAGTCTTGGGGTATTCTAACAAGATTCTATAGTAAGCTGAAAATGTTTATAACTTGAAAGGAAAACATTTCAGCACCTCTATTAGCATAACATTTTTTTGGCATCAAAGTGAATAGAATACGCCGCTTAAGTTTGGTAACTTATTTTAGATTGTATATTTAATAAAATATATAATACCACCCGAACCTTTTTTACGCTATAGATTGATTTCGGGAATATTCGCTTAAAACAAAATCACGTGAAAAAAATGCATTACTTTTATGAACCTTTCTTAAAATTAATTCCAAAAGTAAAAAAACAATACGTAAACGCATGATAAAAATGTACGAAAACTCTGAAACGGATTCTTCAAACTCACGCAGGAACATTGTCCAGTTTTAATCCGTTATTTTATGTGGCCAATAAAAATAAAGGTAAAAATAAAAAACAACAATCTACAGAATAAACTTTCTGAAATATATCATATTAAAATATTCTTCATAATAAAAAAAAACATTTTTGTACTTTGCTGAAATGAGTTATTCCCAGTTATCACTGTGATTGGGGTTTTCATTGACGACCTGTAGAAATGCCGCTCGAACTTGAGTTCACTTTGTAGGTCATACAATCGCATAAAAATGAGTAAATCGCGTAAATAATGGAAACTGATCAAATCGCGCAATAAAAATCGTATAAAAATGGATGTGGTGTATTAGTAACAAGCGCTACCGGGAAATGCGTTCTGCTGACGACCATAAGGGTACATTAATATAAAGTAAACAAGATCATTATGATGACAGGAAACGAAGGATAGTTGTCCATAACTTTCAGGAGTATACAGTGTCCGAAAAAAGTATCCATACACTCGGGTAGAGTCAGTCTAAATACATAATTATTTTATAACGACAAAGCCAAATCATTATTTATGTACATGAAATATATATGGAATCAATATAGCTTTCAAATGGTATAGTTTATCAAGAAAAGCAGAACCAGTTAGTAAATAAAAGCAAAGGTTGTAAGGAATTAAAAAAATAACTGAAAAGAAGTATTCATACACTAGGGAAAATTCATATTGAAACAGAACTAATCTATTGGGTCGTCCGGAAAGTTCGTGCCGTTTTTCTATAGGTGGCATAAGGACAGGTTTGAATATATCAAAATGATAAAAAAACAAATGACATGTGTACATATTCTAAGAGACGGTACTTCAGGCATATTTGGACAAAAATTTTGTTACAATACGTTAATTTTTGTGAGTTTTATACGCCTTTGAATATGGAAGCAAATAAGGTGCATTATAGGCATTTGATGCTTTTCTTTTACCGAAAAGGCAAAAATGCCACACAAGTGGCAAACAAGATATACGCTCTTTACGGCGAAAGTGCTATAGCTGAAAGAACTGTGTGGAAGTGGTTTTCTAGGTTTAAAGCTGGTAATTTCAACCTTTAAGATCAAGAACGCCCGGGTAGGCCCTCCACCGCGGGTGAAGATCAGTTTAAAACACTGATCGAGAATAATCCTCGTTATACGACACGTAAATTAGTAGAAATGTTAGAAATATCAAAATCCAATTTATATAAAAATCCATTAAATGCGTTGCGTTTCAATTTTCCTTCAAAATCGGCACGAACTTTCCGGACAACCCAAAGATGTGAAGCCCTACAAAATTTGACAGACGATGTATTATGCATGCATTTGTTCATAACAAACGTGTTTTACATAAATTTGCGTCAAATCGCGTGTGCTGTTAAGAATGAATACAATGTTAAAAGAAACAACGGTAGAAACAGGGAAAATTGTAGTTAACCTACATCAAGAAGGGCAATCTCTCTTGGAACAGTTATACCACACTGTAATGTTTTGTTACGAAATATAAAGCTATGAAAACCGCTGAAAATAAGGAACGCCCGGTAGATCGTTTAAGCTAGATGACAGGGGCAAACCATTTATTTCAAGAAAAATGAAGAATAATCCTTTCAAGAGTACTGTCACAATTGCATCAGAATTAGAAAGGGCTCCAGGGAAGAGCATTAATTAAAAACAATCTCTCTCAGGCTCAAGAAAGTGGTATTTCATGCATATATTATCTTTTCGGGCGAAAGCAAATTCAACGTTTGGGGACTGGCTCAATGCAAATTAATGTGGAGAAAAAATGGAGAAGCGTTAAAAAAAGAAAGTATTATAGATTAACACCATAATAGATAGACCGTCTATTTTGAAAAACATTTTAAAACAAAGTGCGGAAAAACTGGAGTTCTCCAGCGAAGATTACGTTCAACAAAACAGCGATATCCGATGTGCAAATCCCGTTTAGGTACACAATAGTTACTATATAATATATGTTATTCACATATATGTTCATAATGTATGTAATTATACAGCGTGTTAAAAAGACCCCTACAGTCCCCGGACATCAATTCAAATCCTCATATTTTGAAATTGTTTTATCATAAGAAACAGTAACAGACAATTTAGTCACATCCATATCCAGACGTTTACAAGCAATAATAGATTCAAAAAGATACCACACAAAATATTATAATATGTGTATGAATACTTTTTCATCCTAATTTCTGTTCTTTTTGTAAATATTGCGTATTTTATAACTGCTGTCACATTTTAAACAAATTATGCATCGTTTGAAAGCTACTTTAATACTTTGTATTTTCATATAAATAAATAAATAATAATTTGTTGTCTTTATGAAATAATTACGAATTGAAGTTGATTCTACTTTGGTGTATGAATACTTCTTTCGATCACTGTATATTGAACACAGTGTATGTTATTCATATTGTGCCCCTTATTGAGACTGTCTTAACGGCTTTGGCATAAAATAGTAAATACAATTTGATTATCACACGTGACGCGAAGAAAATTTTTGACGTTATAAGTATTTATTTTAAAATTAAATTGTTTTTACAATATGAAGTAAATACATTTAAGATGCATATTAATTGAAGTAAAATTAAAGGAAATTTGGTTTGATCGGTGTAGTAGATACCAACCAAACGCTGTTATGCAACAAAGTTCTGGGATACGCCAGCAAACTCCCCAACAATTGATACAGCAGCAGCAACAGCAGCAGCAGCAGCAACATCAAACTCAAGCTGGAATGGGAATTGGTGGGCAGATGCCACGGCAGCAGGGCGTTATAGGTGGACCTGTGGGTCAAGTTGGTCCGCAAGCTCAGAGTAACATGCACAAACAAGCTTTGCAACAACTTATGCAAACTTTACGAAGTCCGCACACTCCCGAACAACAAAACCAAATACTTCAAATACTCAAAAGTAATCCACCATTAATGGCCGCGTTCATCAAGCAGCGGGTATGTTCAGGATTACCATCTGTTTAGTTCTAAATGATCTACTAGTTTTCATGACTGCCTGGTCTTCTTAATAAAAAGGCGCTTACCCTTCAGCAACAAACTGGTCAGCATGGCGGAGGTGTAGGTGGACCGTTGGGCCCCAATCAGCCACAGCAACAGCAACCAGGTTTGCAACATATGATGTCGCAACAACAACAGCAACACCAACAACAACAGCAGCAGCAGCAACAACAACAACAACAACCTGGTAGAATGCAAATACAAGCAATGTTAAGTCAGCAGCAACAGCAACAACAACAACAACAACAACAACAACAACAACAACAACAACCTGTTCAGCAGCAAACACAATGGTATAAACAACAGATGCTGGTAATGCAAAGGCAGCAACAACAGCAGCAGCAGCAGCAGCAGCAGCAGCAACAACAACAACAACAACAACAACAACAACAACAACAACAACAACAACAACAAGTTCAGCAACAGCAACCATTTACTCAACCACCCGCACCTCCGTATGGCCAACAACGACCCATTAGGCCATCTCTTCTGGGTTAGTAAAGCACAAAGTTCAACTTTTTCTGTTTCATTATGCTATAAAAAAATTAACATAGATAATAGTTAAATTTTTAGAAAGTAACACGAATAACAGTTTGCGCCAACCGGCTGACACATATTATTATACATATCATTATTACATATTACGGAAAGCAAACATTACGGTAGGCGTTCTGTCACTAAAAAATGAAATCTAACAGTAATTGAGCGTTAAGAATATAGCAACACAGATTAATAAGACATTAACAAGCCATCGTTAATTGTGTTAAACTTTAACTTAATCAAGGCAATTGTTAGTTGTTCATTCGAATATTGTATTCCGCTTGGCGACAGATTTTAATGATGATTCGTATCTACTTAGGTTACAGTGGTTTTAACGAACAAGGTTATGGTCAACCCGGCTTAAAGCCGACACCACCTCCGGTGCCTTCTCCGCAAGGCGTGATGGGACCACCAGGCATATCGGTGCAACAGCAACTGATGCAATCGGTACGCTCTCCACCGCCTATCCGATCTCCACAACCGAATCCCTCGCCACGGCCAGTTCCGTCGCCGCGTAACCAACCGGTTCCATCTCCGCGTTCAGGACCGGTACCTTCGCCGCATCATCATCCACCTCACGGGACACCTACACATTCGCCGGCACACGAACTTGGTGGTCCCAGTGAGATGATGCTCTCCCAGTTGAGCGGCGGCAGCGGAGCACCGTCAGGCCATCCGGCTGCCATGCCTCATCACCCATCACCGGCACCACCGCCTACGAGCGGTACGGACTCGAGCGAAGTGACGCCCATGACGCCACAAGACCAGCTTTCGAAATTTGTAGAGGGCTTGTAGTGACTGTTAGTAGTGTCATCGGCCGACGGAAGTGACTCTCGAATCCATGGATGTGATTCATACGGTACGTTGCCCGGCGACGACCGTTCGAAGTCGAATCTAGCCATGTGGGCACAGAGACAACCGTATTCTTTCTCGCTATTTCTATTTTTGCGGAGCGCTAGGGCCACCATACTGTTCGCCCAGTATGGTAACTCTGCGAGTTCTTCGGGCGCTCCTGTTGTCCACCGCGGCGTGTCCTCTTTGCTTTATCATTTTCTAACCATCCTCAACGAAGGTGCACGAGAACCGAGCCAATGCGACGCGGTGCTGGATACTATGCCTGGCGACGGTTCCATCGCCGATTCAACACACTCGAGCGCCCGCAACTTACTTCGTCCTTTCTGTTAGAAAATCCAACGGCATATCTCCGAATCGTTTTGATGCCGAGAGACTAAGTACGTGCTTCTTCTCTCGTTTCCTTTACTTTTCCTCGTTGCCGCTCGTAAGGGCCGAGTGAAATCGTACAAATGTGTTGTGTATACTTAACGTTAATTAAGAATAGGTCAAATACTACTAGCGTAATCATTACATGCAGTTATTATATATCAATATTTCCTATTGCCGTGACGACATGCCAAGGTATAAAAGCAAAGGACTGTATGAAAACTAATGATACAAAAAGCCAAGCACCTTGTAAGTGCAAGGCGTTCAGAATTTAGCGGACAAGTTAAGTGACGTTAACTTAAGATCGTTTGTTATTAAGAGACCGGTACGATCAAGAAAAAATCGTACTGTAGCGCCATTAAATTTTATGGATTATCGTGGGATGAACTCTGAGATAATATATATTATATATATCAATTATCTATTCGACGGGAAAGATTACATTTTTGTTCTCTCGACTAGACGGCCGAGACGTAGTAACAGAATAATGGCGTTGCAACCAAAAAAATGTAATTCACGACAGGCTGCTACTCGCGTGTGTGGGCAGATTTATACATCGTGTTAATTTTTAAGTTTGTTCGTGATGGGGGTTTACAGCGTGTACAGTTGAATCAAAATGTAGCTATGAAGCACGGCCGTAACAGGCCCTCGCGTTAAACTGCTCTGTATATACTATACTATTATTGCGATAATAATAACGATTATTATTAATTTACCTGCCTATTATGAATTTATTGATTATTATTGCTATGGAGAGTATAACATATAGGTAATTTGTAATATTTGAAGATGCGAGAAAATAATCCATGCGCGTTTAATGACTACGGTCCACGTATACACACTGATTCACACAGAACATATTATATACACCAAATACATTGAATTACTTTACGTGACTATGCCAGTGCTGTATGATAGTAAATTCTAAGTGTAATGTTTCCCTCATTTTTTTCATTACCTATTTAAAATATTAGTAGTAATTGAATACGTGGGGTGTGTGCCCGAGAGTCTGTATCATCACGTACGGTTGAACCTATATTCTGTACATTATAGGCCATCATGTAAGTAATTTAGCTGATTAAACGTAATCGAAAATACCAATACAAACATAAAACGTAATAAAATGGTCGCATAATCCATTTCGTAAATGGAGATGCTATCACGTAAAACTAAAGACATTGAAAACCGTCTTGCAGATGTGTTGAAATCGTGACGTTTTTGCGAAGACGTCCACACACGATGAACAAAGACAGATTCGGACATTCATAAGTTAACATGTGTAAACATTTATACATAACATATTACATCCCCGTCGTATTCACAGATGTAAATACGTTGATGCACTTCGAATTCATTTGAGCTTCGAAATATAAGGTTGTCCTATATTCAATAAAGGACTAATGCACTGTATTAGTGCAGAAACATACTAACCATACGAATTCATGTGCGTTAATTCCTCGAAATCGTTACGTACTTCGTAATAATCAACAACATCATCTTTTCTAATAGACATTCTTTTTACCAAATGCCTCACGTCGGTATGTGATGTTACGTCTCATTCAGCAATGACGCATATATTAACATTATCTTCATAAAGGCTACAATCTTTTAACAATAATCATTTTGTATAAAAAATATAGCACGAAAACATTGATATATTTCAGTCGTATTATTTCCTTGTCAACAACCCGCAAATAATATTTTATCAACGCAATTGCCATACTTTTTTTTAATAAATCAGAAATATCTCGAAGTCAAATGAAATCGACAGAAACCCTCGTCTGTGTACATTTTTGATAACATAATGGAGAAGAAAATTCGAACTACAGTTAGTAATCGCGAGGACGGAGTGAAAGGATAAAACGGTAATCGGATGTAGATTTAATGGTATGGTTTCACTAGTGAAAGGAGATGATTGTAATGATAAAACCCAAAAGTATTTGGCTTAGTATGGCTGTGTTTAGGGCAGTGTTGTAAATCTGAAAGTGGTGTACCTTTTGTGGTAGTAAAGTCTTAAATGCGGACAGTCGAATGCTGGGCGCTCTAATGCGAATAGGTCTATTCCCTTAGTAACATGAAATCAACGATCTGTCAAAAGCAAACCGTTTCACGCATATGGCTGGCTAACATCCGAGACATCGAATTTTTATACTATACAATCTGCAGACATCAGACATTACTGCTGTCGATCAGCCGCGTTATTCATGCTTTCAAGCACAAACCGCGCACAACTTGTCGAACGATCGTTTGTTTTCTGTTACGCGTTAATAGACCAGCGTTAGTACGCGGGGCATTCGTGGCACTTTATTATTGTAACAAGAGGTGAATGATACAACGCTATATATGCAAATATATATATTATACGATTTGTTTTCTTTTTTACATTATCGAACATACTAGTATAGACCACAGTCTGTACTACAGTGAAATAACGTGAATGAAATATTAATTACCCGATAGACGATAATACAGACAAATCTACGAAATATAATAATGATTACAATATTATTATCAAAATACCGAATATAGAGTACTACTTTTTATTATGACTTTTCGTAAATAGTGGTTTAATTACCTAATTAAAGATTAATGAGACGCAAATGTAACGTTTCTCACCATGAAAAGTCATTTTATCCTCTTTTTCCTTAGGAAAAACGTCCAGAAGCAGAGG
The DNA here is from genome assembly GCA_963989215.1 of Hedychridium roseum. NCBI lineage: Eukaryota > Metazoa > Arthropoda > Insecta > Hymenoptera > Chrysididae > Hedychridium > Hedychridium roseum. The sequence goes on along the minus strand of OZ022304.1, from coordinate 1,825,963 downwards.
GGAAGAAGGCGATTTTTGAATGTGACACATGTTTTACTTTTTCTCAAAAATCTACGCTGGGTTTGTTACGATAAATATACGAAAGTAATTGATGTTTCTTTATTTAATCATTTTTTTGCTTGGGTTTCAATTATTTATCATGAAAATGATCGAGTTAAATAGTATACGAAGCGCCTGCATCGAACTTCCATATTTTTTTATTATCATTAACAACATAACAGAAGATTTATTCCTTTACAATAGTTATAATGTAACTGTATTCTTGCGGTTTACATCCCTTGAATTTATTTTTATGATAATTCACATAATACAAAACACGTTTACTTTGCAATGCAATATTCTTGCGCTATTATTAAACTAATGTATAAAATACATTCCAGTCGCATTATCTCGATTTATCATTATTAAAACTAGTTTCTTTGGAATGACAAGTCAAAAATAAATTTAGATTAGTCGACGCGATCATGATCACAAATAATTAAAAGAAACAGAAATCCAAAAACTTAATTATTTCTCATCATTGATCCGCTCATGTTTTACTAATTGCATGTAAAATTTATATATCAATGAGTTTTGCTGCAAGATTCATTATTTCTCAAGATGCATATTAGATACGTTGAAAATGGGAAGATTACCGAGTGACTTATTACGTTATATAACATAGAAAAACAAGTGTTTGAATTGAACACAACTTTCAGAAAAAATGGAGATAAAGATTGTATATATGGAGATTTCGTTAGATGTTCCAGGAAGCATGTGTGGGTTTGTATTGTATCTGTAGTACTCGATTTTATCACTTGTATTCAAACAATCTTATTTAATTTCCCAATGATTCATTTATGAAATTTACATATTTTAGTCCCTATCGTACTTCCCATACATTTTTATAACTTTTTCACTGAAACGAAGTTGTAATGAAAGGCGTAAAAAATGGATAGGCGTCTGCCTAGCGATGTCTTGAATCTTTCAAGATGTATGTCACTGCCTCAATTAAAACTTCGCATTTTTCAAACCTTGCCTTTTTAATAATAGACTTGACTACAACATTAACGATCGGGACTAAAATCCGGATTGAGACGTGCATTGATACCTTTCTCTGCAGATCATAGAGTCATTCTGTTTTAACAAATTATTTTCTTCCTATAGCCATAAGTGCTAATCTACTCTACTTACGACACAGTGTAATAACTTAAATTGAGATGTACGAATTATACATATATGTGTATATATTTATACATACATAGCATCGTACGAATCTGACGAAATAAAGTTTACGTATCACTATTTGAAATTTGAACGTTGTGTTTGTACGTTTTATACACCTTTTTTATGCTTAAATTGGATATATTGTTATCCTTATGAATAACAATGAAATATTATAATTGATAAAAAACGTGGGTGTAATTATAATTATGCTTGACATATGTATACTGATCAAGTTGAAATTATGGGCAATATCAATGCTCAACGAATTAGTTTGAAATTTTAATTCTTTGATGGCCATTAGAATAATATCAAGCTTTTCTTAAGCACTTCGCGTTCCGCAATTGGTTATTATTATTGAGTGAAGTGCTTTGATTACTCGTCGTCATTCTTTGGCTCTAATTGTGATTAGTTTTTATTTAAGATAAAAAGCGGGTAAAGCAAAGGAAAAATTCAGGGGTCTCACTAGCTTTATGCAAAATCAATATTGCACGTAAGTGTATAGCATTCCAGTGATTCTGACGAAGTGCTCAATGGACAAATACAGGTGTATCCTAGATCAAATAGATAAAACAAAATAATAACAACAAGCTAAGCATCGAAGGGAATTGCTTATCTGAAAGTACCGTTATATATCACAATGCAGTACAGTAACAAGTGTCTTAATTATAGGAAAGAAAGCACAATTCATGGAGAGGGGTATTTAAAGGAATATATACATGCGTATGTATATTATGGTTTACAGTAGTAAAGCTAATCATGTTTCGCAAACATACGAAAACTTTTAAATTGCGCTGCTTTTCGTTCAACTATAATAAAATTGATAATAGTGTACGAATTCATTAAAAATATAAATATTTTTTACATACTGTAAATTTATTCTTACCATTTTTTAGTAGTTGAATTGTATTTCATCTGATCAAATAACTCTATTTTGTCTTAACAATTTACAATTATGAGATTTTTATACTGTTAGCACGTATGGTACAAGTATAGGAAGCTTTTACTTAGCCTAATAACAGCACACTGGAGTGCCGAAGTTCTCAGTGATATTAAATGATTGATAATGTTTATGTTAATGTTCTATGCCATTTTAAAGTGGTTAGTATTCTTGTTAATAGAACACGACTGTAGAAACACTTAATAATTTGTGACATAGTGTAATAACACTATGTGAAGGAGAATTTCGTTTGGGAATAACTGGATTACAGCGTCTGATCGATATTATTATATCCATAAAATAAATATTACTTTTTTCATTTCGACGTTGTTTTTTCGTAAATTCATAGTATAATTAATATTTTTCCCCAAATAATGTAAAAAATCGCATTTCATAATTCTCTTAAAACGGTCTGTAATTTAAGCTTAAATTTCAATTCAATGAGTCCTGTAATGAGCAGCCATAAACGACTTATTATAGTTTGAAAATTATTTTCTTATTATCCTTGGAATGAAGTTTTGGTCTATGTATTTTTACAAGTAGTTATTGTATATAAATTCGCATAAAATTAAAAGGTGTCTCACTGTTTTTTACGTTTGCACAAGGATTTATGTCATTGGCATGGTCAGTTAGTTGTTAGTAATGATAACATGGAATTGTTAGTTCGCAGTTATTCTATTATTATCTCTTCGTATATTTCAGATATGTGTAATTAGATGTAAACAGATATCTGTTTACTCATTACGGTAGACTAATTCTATAATATACAGTCACGGATGTTAAAAGAGTGTATGTGCTTCAGAAATTCAGAAAATATAAAATTTCTATTTCGCCATATTTTCGGACGATGTTAAAAGTTCAAGCGATTGCATAAATGTTGGTTTATGGTTCATTATTTGTTATTACATCCCAAAAAATCTTGCTCAGGTGTAAAGTTTCTGCAGGGAGGTAATATTTCCTTTGGGATAGTATAATATAAATCTAGTATCTATTCCACTTTCTCGCAACTTTCAACGCACATACAGGTTCATACACTTACTGTGGGTTAAGGACTCATGTACGAGATAACATTTCAGAAGCTGAATGTCTTATAAAGTATAGTTAGAAAATATTAGCTTCAAGAGCATATACCAGAAATACGTTTATTCTCCGAGTATACTGCCCTATCGAATTGTGTCATAAAAACTAGGCATTTTATTTGAAAAAATAAAGTTGGTCCTCAAATCACCTCTACACCTTCACGTACAAACAAATTCATTTTTTCATACTCTGCCTCCCTCAAAACCATACAGCTTTTATTAATAACATTTAAGCCGGTATTTTTGAAGGTAGTATAAGTCCGTTTATTCATACATTGAGATATTTAGGGGTTTGCGTTTGAGTCAACTAAAAAATCTGGCAAAGATCAATAAATTTGGGTAACGTTTTTAAAACCCTAAACTTATTGAATTTTATTGTGTAATAATAATTCATAAAATTCTTAAAGAAAATGAAATGTTTTTTCGCTGCAAATGGACTTATACCACTTTCAAAGATAACGGCTCATTTCTCTCTGTTCGTAAGAGTAACGGAGATATTTAAGCTAGACAGAATGAAGTTACCACCCTATGTGCATGTACGTATGTGTCCGGGTAAAATTGAGTGCTGTGGACGATGGGGCATTAAGGTAAATATCATTTAACTGCGGTTAGAGACCATTGTATAAAGAAATAAGAAGTAAAATACAAGAAATGAGTAATTTTGAAATATATATGGCAGACAATATTGCCCTATTCCCTATATTACGTGCATTTGCTTAAATATTGTGCAAGTTAACAATCCAATACTATATTCTGAATACTTCGTTACACGAAGCGCATAGAAGATACCTGCGATGAAAAAAGTGCATCGTGATGTATGTTATATTCATTAGAATGATAGAGGTTTAAAAACTTTAACAAGCAGTGTTGACTCGTTCTAAGTCATATATGTATAATTACGCTGCCATTGAATCCTCATTGTTCAGGCAGGTATGTCAAAATAAGAAAATTAGATCCGAATGTAATGTCCATATAATATTTTCAAGGTTTCGGATTTAGTGCACGTTGTATAACTGATTTTGTTTATGGTATATGTGTCAATGATTTTTTTATTTACGTTCCGGTCAATGCTCTACTGCACTTAACAGATTGATGGCGGGTGGAGTGTGAAGCAGTGGTGGCGCTCTTTGCATTAACGTGTGGTATTGAGAAAGCACCACCTAGGTTTGTCTGCTGCGTGACTGCTAGTCTGTCGTCCAAAAATAGTAAATGGACGATGAACGGATTCTTTGTATTGACGGTGGTTTGATTCACACATCAATGATGATCAATTCCTGAGATCACGCTGGACGATCAAAAGGTGCGATTAGGGAGCAATGGAGGTACTTAAAACCACACAGGAAATCGTTTACGAAGGATGGCTCATCAAATCACCGCCCACGAAACTGTGGAGAGCGGTTAGTACATAACGATAAGTGATCCCTTTGTTCCGCGTTAACAGATTTTTCAATCATTTGCATACCTTACGCTTAATTCATCAACTGCATCTTAATCAATTGTTAGATCATGCGAACTCACGGGATGAAATTTAGTGGTTTCGAAAATATTCCTCATCGCGAGTTGACCAATCTAACTTTATTCGAGTTTGGACCCATTTTACATGTGTAGCATTTTTTTAAAGCCGTTAAGATAAATGCAGTGTAGTGATGTATGATAGTAGTCTGTAAAAAATCTTCAAATGTCAGGTTTTAAATGTTTGGCTAACAAAAAGGGCCTACAAACAGGTGTAAACCAAATGTTTTAAATAACATAAAAAAGCAAAAAATATTATTGATTATAGTAGCTGTATTTTATTTCTTGGATCTTAATTGACAGAGATGGCGAAAACGATGGTTTGCATTACGCCACAGTGGAGAACTACCAGGACAGTATTTCTTGGAATATTATACCGACAAACATTGTCGGAAACTCAAAGGTCGTATAGACCTAGATCAATGTGAACAGGTAATTATTATTAGTGCTATGGTGGCAGATGCTAGCCATTGGATAAGTATTTATTATATATACAGGGTGTGCCATATTACAAAATTGTAAATAAATGAGATTCAAATAGGTAACAGCAGGTTTCCCTTCGTAGAATATGAAAGATGAGACATGTTTATCTTATCATTTAAAAATGTTGCCCTTGTACATGAATACAAGCTTGATATCGATGCTTTGTGGAACTAGTTACAGCATAAATTTCCTGAAAATTTTGTTGCATTTCAGTAACTGAATATTTATTTGTTCTGCTAATCCTTCACATGTAGTCACCTCTGCATGGTAAAACTTATTTTTTAAAGTTTCCCATAGGTAAAAATCAAGAGGTGTTAAACCTGATGATCTCGGAGGTCATAGAACCGGCCCCTCGATTAATCCACTTGTAACCATAATTTTTTTGCAACTGTGTTGCAAATATGTGAATGCAGTAGAAAGAGACGATTTTTTTCTTATCAAGGATGTTATGGACAGACGAAGCGACTTTTACAAAACGGGGCATATTCATTTGTTTATAACTTTGTAATAAAGCGTTTCTAACCGAACTCCACAGAACATTTTTTTTCTTATTTCCACTTGTAGAATATGCTCCCGCAGTGTGGCCGGTAAACCCCGGGACACTCTGTATATATATCACTACCATTTCATTAATATAATAATTTAATACAAGAAATTAAAATTTGTTTTCTCAATATTTACTAATTCATTTCATCCAAATTAGGTGGATGCAGGATTAAGGTTTGAAAATCGAAAGCAAAAGTACCAGTATATGTTCAATGTGAAAACTCCTAAAAGGACATATTATCTGGTAGCTGAAAGCGAGGTAGAGATGAACAAATGGGTAGATGCTGTATGTCAAGTTTGTGGATTAAAAGCATATACACAGGATGAAGAACAGCAATGTCAAAGTAACAATAATAAATTCTCATAGGCATGGCATAACTAAAAATTTCCATTCTAATATGGATTAAATATTTATTTAGTATTCCAGTTTGAGTCACAGGAATCTCCACCAATATCACCAACCAGCACAATCTCGGGGCCTTATATTCCTATTAGTGAATGCATTTCCGGTCGTCGCCTTAATGATAGTAGTTCGCTGAATTCAGGATTTGGACAAGGCCTTGAACATTATGATGCTCCTAGAAGGTTGGCTCCATCTCCTCCTAGATCACCGACAACTACTGACGCTGAAAGTGTTTTTACCGACGACGAATGGAGCGTGCCAGTACCCAGTGTTAATTGGGAAACGTTTCCATCTGGTATATGTTTATGCATTGTTGTTGTCATGTTCATGCATATCACTTAAGATGCGTAGATTTTATGCATGTATAAATATTATGTGGCAGGTGAATCAAGGCCATCTCATGGTTCTAGTGACGCTGAAATTGGCTCTTGGAGGGTTAAAAAGCGCTTTGGTAAACTGAGAATAGTAGACAGTGTTACACCACCAGCCACAGAAAAAGTACCACCGCCACCCAGACCTCCAAAGCCATCTCATATGCTGCCAGACAACCCCGGACATAATTACCTAAATTTAGATGGAGCTACAGAAAGTTCTAAGCCCACAACTCCGGCTACACCTGCACCATCCACAGCTTCCACCGTCGCTATTACTGACGAAACTTACGATTTTCCAAGGTCTCACCAAACTTCTGACAGCAATACCACTGGAAGACCATCGAGGCATTGTTATTCAAATGCAGCACCATCTACAAATGACGATCGTGTTTTCCGCTATGACTTTCATGACGAAGAGCCATCAAGTCCTCGTTCGGAAAGTTCAACAACAGCGACCTATTCCAATTTACCAAGTCCTTTAGTTCGAGGTAGCATTGATTCTATACCGACAACTGCGGCTCCACCTCCACCCATAGTTTACAGAGAATTAAAGCCAGGACGTAAGACCAGCGACTCTATATCCGTTATTAGCAACGAACCTTCCCCAGGACCTCCATTAGGTACTTTAGAAATGAGTCCATGTGATCATTCACCTGGTGAACCTCCTAGTATTAATAGGAAGCTGAAACCACCTTTCAGCAAGTCACCATTGGAAGGTAATTTACTTGACGCAGAGTATATTTTGACATATGCTGCATTATCTTACGTGCGATTTGCTTATTTCAGGACCATTACAACTGGCTTCACCTCCCGGAAGAGGTAGGATGCGCGCAGCTCCTAGTCCTACACCACCAAGTCATTCACATTCTACTCGTCATCAATCGACATCGGATGAAGATAATAATCCATCTGAGGAAAAAGAAGAGGTTTGTTAATGATTAATTTGTAATAGTATCACTTCAGTAAATGCGTAGCCTAACTTATCACTTTGTTTAGATATATTACTATCAAGATCATAACACATTTATTCCTGCGTCAAAGAATCGGTTGGTTGTCCTACAATACTTGGACCTTGATTTAGAAGCGACAGAAAGTTTTACAACCTCAACGTTGCCACTTACTCAATCACCACCAAATACAACAGTATATAAGACAGTTGATTTTCTGAAAACGGAGGCCTTTAACCGTACTAGACAACGAGTAGAAGAGGAAAGAAAACAATGTAACGACGAATTGAGTTAGTAACTGCGAACTGTATGTATCACTTAGATCGGGGTAAGCAGCGATTTATCACTGACAATTTGTACAATTTTAACAAGTAAGTTTCCTTGAAGACGAATAATAATTCTTCGTGCAGAGTGCTTTACTGTATTCGAACAATGGAATGACATTAAGCTTTTTTTCATTTTCAAAGATTGCGCAACGTACGTAGTACATATTAATGGTAATTTTATTCCAATAACAGTATACATTTTATTTTATATTGTATCTCTATTTTATAATTATTGCAAAGCGATAGCAAAAGAGTAAATATATGTATGGTGAGACCGAGCAATACTTAGGAAACCAAAAATGTATTATGATAGAGGTCAAAACGTATGGTAAAATAACTGTTGTATTCATTAACACAATAGTCCTGCCTGTATTTATTACTACATTTGCGCTACATTTGCGCATAGTTTCGTACAATCAAATGGCAAAAGATGCAACAATTCGTTTCTATAACACTTTTAGTTCTCAGCTTTAGCTAACTGAATATTAAAAGTTGAAATTCATGATGTATACAGATTCAGGTTGAAAGAAACAGCCTGAATTCGAATAGTACATCGTTACAAGCACATGTGAATAAATGGTTTTTTATACTACCATTTAGCATTTTTATTAAATAATTCAGTTCATATAGAGACAATTGATTACACAGCTTCGTTCGAATTAACGTTTATAGAAGTTTACTCTTTACTGTTCTCACGATTTAAGCTGGAAATTTATTAGGCACATAAAAAATGCGACATATATTATTGTAAGATATTCTTTTTCCTTCAGTTCCTGAAGCAACATCTATAATTGATGTAAATCGTAGTGTATCTTTATATATGTCACTAATTTATTTTTATGCCAATTGTGAATATTCTGCTACCCGATTTATGTTCAATGTCATAGAAATTTCTAGAATTTAGCAAGAGAGACCACACCTGTGTACATGAGTCCATATATTAAGAGCCTAACGCAAATTGTGCCTGACGTATGTTCTATGTTGCCAATGTTAGAAAAAATTGAAGTCGATGAACCATATCATATATACGTGACATGTTAGTTAAAGTTAGGAACTTTGAGATGTAGAAAATTGCACTTATTTTTTAAAATAGTACAGTAATATTTCGTTATTCAGATTCATGCAAATATCAAAACAAATTAAATGATATTGTATAAAATAACACTTCTGAGAAATTACTTTTATGAATATTTAACGTTGGATACAATTGATTAAATTAAAAACGTATCTGAATAAAATCGTACCGTAATTTTCGCATGGCTGTTAGATAACTTACGTGAATATTTCATGATCAATTGTATTATTATTTATATATTATTACTATGGCAGCATTCTGACGTTCAAAAATAATATCCACAGTTTTTGAGAATTTTTTTGGAAAAAAATCACAGTCGAAGAACATTTTATACATAATGAGCGAGATGGAAACGTTTTCTGTTTAGGAATGTTAATTATAATTGTATAATAGTAATTTTTCGACATTATTTTATAAAACACATGAAATTTTTCTCGACGTGCTCTAAAAAATGATATAAGAAACTGCATTCACGCTAAACAATATAAGCGAAATGTATCATTCGAATATTCAGAATTGTAAAGAAAAGTAGACAAATGTCATGTTATATTTCGTTATAACAAATATTATATGTTTTGTTTGTTCCCATTATCTGTAATATTGGCACTCTACAATATATTTCAAATATAAATGTTAAATGATTTACCTTTTGCAAATTATAAAACTCGTGTGATAGCAAAAAAGTATAATATAAAATATTTGTATCTTACAGATCACAAGTAATATCATAGTTTATACAGGTGCATAGGAAGTGTATATAGTGTTTTAGCCATCGGAACTGATGTCAATCTTCTCTTACGAAGAAACAGTAGAAGCAGCATTTTGGATATTTTCAATGCAGAGGCTGTGTATTCTGTAGAAAGAATAAACAACTTTGACACAAATGTTGGATTTAAACCTGTACATAGACATATAAATAGTATAAGATGTTTCGTGTGTCTATTGTAACATGACGTGTTATTATTTTTTTTTTACAAGTGACATTTTTGTGGGAGATATGTGTATGAAAATCTTCAGAGACGTATGTGTTAGGGTCAAAAGTTAATATATTAGTTCACATCATACCATTCTCATATATGCAAAACCAATTGCAGTGATACTGTGTTAAGATAACTAATAATACCTGAAAAACAGTTGCAATTTTTATTTCTCTCTCTGAAAGTAGAATCAGTTGCAGTGTATGGAGTGGTAATATATTGGGGTCAATTTCTTTGTATTAAGAGGGATATGTATTGTATTTTATATTTAGTATATTACATTTTTCTCTGCAAAGATGAAATCATAAACTCGACTACATAATCAATAGGTAAGCAACGTTAAGTTACATTCATTACTTCAGTGTATTATTATGAATCTCAAATATATTGCAATTATTTTTGTCAATCTGCTTGTTATGGAATGTATCATGTAAATACATACTACACATTAAGGAGCACGCATGACGAAAAAATCGAACATATCGTGAATGCTTCGTTGTACCTAAGAATTCTAATGATTGAATGTAACTTGAATGTAAGTAAATGTAAGTTGACAGACACTTATATTTTGCACTATTGAAATAAAGAACACCTTTTTGTAGCATGATGTCTAGCACGTCATCACTGTACCTCTCACATGTTGTGTAGATTGTAATTCTTAGATCAAAAGAATAAATTTATCATTTTCATACGTGTATTCTAGTATTCTGGTACTTAGAACCTTGTTATTGCTTTATACCACCTTGCAATTTGTGTAATAAAAAATGTCAACTTTATTAACACAGCCTTTGTAGCAAATGGCAACTTTGCAAGCTTTTATGTGTCATGGCCTAAGCCATTTTGTTTAATTAATCTGGTACCAAGTTAATGTGAAGTGGATATGAAATATGCATCTGCCATTGTTAAATGCAAAAACTACGTTGGTTAATGATTATTTAGATTCATGAAAATATAATGATGGATTGGAGCAATTGAGTATATAATAGTAGTATATTTCAATCTAACGAAGAACTTATTAATGTTAATCATATTCCAAATGAAAATTCATAATGATAGGATGTATTAAATGGCGATACATGAAACAATTTTGAATTTTATAGTTCTATGTCTGGATTGTTGAAATGTTTTGTTTGGTTTTGTCGCACTATATATTTATCATTTACAGCTTATTTAATGGTTTTGTACAACTTGTATTACTTTTCAACAGTGAAGTTGCTTTTAGTGGTCCACTTTCTTAGCCGCATTCGTTGTAATGAATATTGGTCGTGTGGTCTGTCAAAAGTAGGAAACTGCTGGTCTCGTAAAGTGTTTAATTGATTGAAATTTGTCGAATGAAAATGGTTATTCGTAATGGCGGTTAATTAATTTAGATTAGACTGAAATACTTTATTAGGATAATGCTCGTCGATAACAGGAAATTATCAATTGTAAATGATTGATTTAGTTCTTTCGTACTCAGTGAAATATCATAGACAAGGTAGGTATAAGATAGACCTAACATCTTACGGTATTTTGTGGCCACAAAACTGAGTTATCCATGCGAACAAAATTATAATAATATTGTAGCGCATTCTACAGTTCAGTAGTGCCTAGTCTAAGAATTAACAAACAAAAGAACGAATGATGGTAATTTGTATAGATATATATAATTGTTAATAAATGATGTATAAATTATACATACATATATGTAACCAATTTAGGTTAAAAATGTATAGTGGCGCTATTGCGAGTGGCAGTCAAAGTTACGATTAGAGTGGGTATGATCGTGTCACATAAAGACTGCGGCAAATTTATATCTTTTTTAAATTAATTGTTAGGTTGGTCGCGTTTCAACGTAGAGTGCACTATAATATTACTCTAATTGTGCCTTGATCTGCACCAATAATTAATTTTTGTGCCCACAAAATTCCGTAAAATATTAGAACTATCTTATATCTTGTCTAAGAAAGTATGCAAATTTACCTGAGCATGGAGTACATCAATAGGCTTCGCACTTAATTTTACCGATATACGTCTGTGATATCACCGACGAGGTATAGAATAGACCTAACATCCAATGTAATTTTTTGGCCACATTCTTGGGGGCCATGTGGCCCCCTTTACCATTTTAATGTCACGCTTTATGTTACCAATACAGCTTCAAAATGTATAGCAGCGCTATAATTATAATTTTAGTATAATTATATATTACTATAACTATAATTACTATGATTATTTATTAGTATAATCATAATTATATTACTATAAATTATAATTTTGACTGCATCGGTAATTCAGTTTTGTGGCCACGAAACCCCGTAAGATGTTAGGTCTATCCTATATCTCGTCTGTGGTGATATTAAAACATCATGATGTGATCGTTGCTTGAATACGTAGAGTACTACAATATCGACGTACGTGAGTACGTTCTTCAGGCTTTTTCAGGTAAGTTTCTGCTAGCGTTGATGGTCGGCCTCAACATAGTTCCATGCATCCATTTGCTCATTCGCATTTGCTCGCTAACTGTTGAGCGTGCATCGGAGTTAAAGTGACGAAGTAAATTTATTTTATTTAATGCACTTTCATTTCATGATGTGAGGTGTAACAGCTGTGTTCCGTTAAGAGTTACACGTAAAACTTTATAAAGATTGTGCTTGTTCTCAATTATTCGAATGCAGTGTTTGTTCTGATTGTGAAATTCAAACGCTCGTGTGCACATCCATTACGGTTTAATTAACGTGGTGTTGACAGAAGCCTTGCATTGTGGAATTTTTTAGTCATTTTCAAGGTAGGGGTATAATATTCTTACGTGTATGCACAATTCAATGCATGCCACTATGCTAGAATGTTTGGCTTCGACATGTTTGGTTACAATCAAATGAGAGCCACCTGTTGACTAGAGAAAAATTAATCAGTACACCTAACCTTCGATTTCCACGGTGGATTGGTTCCCCGAGAATGCCGTGTAAATTGAAATCGTGCAATTCGGGTCTACTATTCACATTGAAAAGAAATGCATGTTTTTTTGTATTATGAAATGATTTTTCTTAATTGAGATCGAATGATTTCATTTAATAAGACAGATTTATACTAATCTAAGGAGTCAAAAACGGCAATAATCTTTTATTCAAAATCGGTATTTTCACATGAAATTTAACATTAACTGCGCATTTTCAAAAGACTGCACATACCTATGTACATATATGTACATATACTAGTTAACTGAGAAACTAATAAACTTTGGACGTGCCTGTTGTGCACTGCAGTCTTTCAAAAACACCGGTGTTGAATATAATATAATAATGTTCATTATGATTGTGACCGACATTTTTGTAAATGACTAATCTTTTCAGTGATTACAGCTTTTCAATTGTATGCATGAAAACAAGTATGTGAAACACTTTTTTTTCAGGAAGAGATGACAGTGGTTGGATTTGGGATTTTTACGTAAATTTTACGGGGAATTTTGTAACCAAACTAAGGAAACATGTGTCCGATACCTTGTTTGAACAGGCTTCATTTGTATAGAAATTAATTATTGAACCTTTTTCTTTTTATACTTTGAAATAAAAAAGCGATATAATTTATTATAGTAAATAATAATTATATGCAAATATAATAATTACATAGATGTAATAAGTACATGAAATAATTAGAAAAAATTGTATATCTTCATAATAAATAATATTAGTGACCGAACGATGCGGTGATTCAGCTCAACCATCGGGCATTTTATATCTGTCTGTCTGTGGTCTGTGCGCGTTACGCACTGCGGCCAACACGTAGTCGGTCGTTATGAAATTTTGCAGTAAGTTTCTTTACAATTAGGCTCAACGATGCATATACAAGGTTTTTTTCTTGCCGTTTTTGGTTCAAGATGGTGGCCTCTCGAAACTATTTTATTCAATAACTGTATTAAAGGTCATGTCAGGTTTAACTAATTTCGGGACAGGTAAGTCCTATTCAAACAGTGTCGGACACGTGTTTCTTTATTTTGGTCACAAAGTGGTCCGTAACATTTTCATTCAAATTCCAGACCGCCTTGTGGGCTTTTTTAACTTATTACAATGTAATTTTTATGAAAAGGAAACGAACAGTTCCGACACACGGTCTTTGTAGTGTATTCAACACTAACCCATCCTGCGTTTAGGCTGCTGCGTTTTTCACAAACTTTAATTTCATTAATGATACTTTTTTGCTAGCCCTTATAAACATAATGATTACTTTCGGTTTATTGAGGGCTTTAAGAAATTCTATTAAATCAAATGAAAATAATAAATATCACGATTAAGAATTTCTTTCTATGTAAGACGTCACAGAGTATTACAAAAATAATATTCTGGATAAATGATTCCAAAAACGTGCATTTTTAAAGAAATATTAATAATACCAAATGGAAATACGTCGACTTACAATATTGGATACGAAAAAAAGTTTTGTAAATCTTGCGAATAAGTATTACTAATAAGTATTATTGACTCTGATGTAATGAGAAGCACTGATTTCAGAAACATTGAGCTTATGATCTTATCACGCCTAGCTGTGGTATGGGAAACAAAACGTGTCAGTCATTTTACATTCACTGCTAACGTGGCTAGTGTATATTCGATGAAAGGTTTAAGTAAAACATAATATTGCGTGCTAATCACGTTTATTTGTCTTACTATTTTTATAGAAGACATCAAAGTTAATACTATTATTTTCAACTGTTTAATATCCTTTTCCTGAGTAATAACAAATATCGCCAAATATTTAATAACAATATACTCAAATACATGTATCATTTTTTATTTCATTGTAACATAGGATTTTGCTAGACGTAAATAAGTGATATATTATTATAACCTTTTACAGTAAATCAGAATGTATCTTACCTTCTTGCTGACATAACTTTGAAGTGTAAACGATTAGGAATATATAATAAAAAAACAGTTGTCGATTGAATCGGATTGTTACCAAATGATATGCTTTACAAATAAACTCCTCGCTCATAAGCATCTTTTAAGATCCTTATATTTATTTCAATAATTTATCATTTCTCACTGAATATTGATAAATTTTGATTACAACGAATTTCCTATGTGCACAATTTACGATATTCATAAGCGCGTTCCAATTCGAAAAAATTCCTAACAGTAACATACAATATTCCCAAAAGTCCTACTTTGATCGAATCCTTTACCGTTTACTATCTCATTTTAAATGAGCCTGCTAATTGTATACACACTAATTTATTAACATATTGCATGCGGGAGATGTATTTTTCCGTTTTCTGCAGTCTGTCACTGAAGCGCGGGTCACGTAATATTACGTTTTCAGTAGACTTGTGCTAGAGAGTGGGTTCATATAAATACGATGGGCATTGTAAATGTAAGTGGTGTTTGTGTTGCTAGGCAACAGTTTTTATTGTTCCTTTCTAGAAGTTTAGTTCTTTTTTCTTTTAGTTTAGATTTTATTATAGTTTTACTGAATGACCAAACACCCGCGAAATTTACGAGAAAACGGCCACTACACGCGTAAGTTCGCGGCGAAATATACCCGCATGCAATGTGTTAACAGCAAACAAGATGATTTACCTTTTAATTGCGTATTTTATTGGTGATGATTTTTTTATTTGGGAAGTCATTCTTATACATTCAGCACGCATAAAAACTGGTTGAAATTATTGACCACTCACCGTACCAACAGCTCTACTCTTGTCAGCCAGCAAGCATCGAGGTGTAGCAGCAAGTATATAGTATAGTACAGTATAATAGTATGGTATAGGATATAGGCACACTGACACATAATTCACAGAAATAATTTTAACGATTGAGCAGAACCTTTCTTAATTCCAGTAATAGAAATTTCAATACGTGGCCCACTATTATGTGACACCATCATACATAAGTTTCCTGATATTCGTCGTTTTGCCATTCAAGAGCAGATTTGGGTAAAATTTTATTTCAAATAGTAAATAGTACTCTTTTTTCTTTTAGATCATACGCATACTATTGAAAGTAAAATATTTTATTTGTGAAAGAAAGTTTTAAAAATAGAATTTAAAATACTATTTTATTTGAAGGATATTAAAAATATTGAGGTTTACATTTGAAATATTTTATTTAGTGTAATTTATATTCTCTTTATTCTTGGTGATCAAATATTATCTGTGAAAGTTTACAGACCTCCCTCCTTGTCAGTATAAATAGTTCTGTACTCTCTTAGAATCCCCCTTCATGATATTGTCATTATACCATATTGTATTGTTTACCAAAATGCTGGAATAGGGACAGACTCTGTCAGGATAGCACAAACTCGTCAGTCGTCAAAGTAACACAGTCGCGTAGCATTGTAACGTAATTAAACTACTCCAAATATTTGAACTTTAACATATTAACTAGAAAAATCAGTTAGATCGTATCGTATATAATTAGTCGGCAAATTGTAGCTCTCTAAGTGACGAAGATATAGCTATACCGGAAAGGGCTATTGAAAAAACTCTATTAATCTTGCACGGAAAGTTTTTTTGTATTAAAGATCAGAAAATTCAAGTGGTGCTCTCGTTTCGGAAGAATGCAAAATCTGTTCTCGTATTGTCAAAGGAAGTTTAAATGCCACTATCAATTTCTTGTTACATTTGCGTACTTGTCACGTAGATAAAGCAGCAGAATATAGTCAGCATAAAAATTATCGCAAGAGTGTAGTGAATAAACGCAGAGATAGAAGCGATGTTATTGAAGAAATCATTGTTAAGAGAAACGTACAAATAAAGAAAAGCCAGAGATTTGATACTCAATTAGATATGTGCATACGGCAAAGTTTTCACTGTAGTGGAAGAACTAGAGGTTATAGAATTAATATCGGAACTCAGTAAATTAAAATTAGAAGTAAAGTGTATGTCTCGTAAGAGTCTGGTTTTGAAACTACTTACAAGATATACAAATATGATGCAAAGTATAAAAGAAAATTTAGAAGAAGTAAAATATGTCTGTACAACCGCTAACATATGGTCTTCCTTTCGGAGAAGCTACCTTAGAATGACTGTACATTCGAGTTGCAGCATTAATCATAGATGTACAATACATAAACGATTTAATTTAGGAATAATAAAATTACATATACTATTACGGATAATGAATGGAATCAAGCATTTAAAAAATTTCATTATAATACTCAAACGTTTGAAAGTGTAGAAGAAGATTTAGAATATACGGAAGAAGATAAGACATGAGATTTCTCAAGTATAGACAATATTTTGAGTACAGCAGAATCTGGAAGTAAATATTATACTTTAGCTAAGCATCATAGACGATGTGGTCATACACTGAGCTTAATTTCTGCTAGAGACTCAAAAAGCCTCCACAAGGAGCATTCCAGTTACAAATAGGCATATCAGTCTGCCATATAATAATGTTCAACTTTATCGAACAAAACGAACAAAAGTTCTGGATCGAAAGCAAATGAAACATGTCGTAATATTATAGGTCGATCATCAAAAACTCCTTGCCCTATGCGATGGAATTTTGCTTATGATAGTATAAAAGAATTAGTAATATGCAGAGTCGAAATTGTCAGAAGTAACTGAAATATTGAATATACCATCATTCATTTGCAGTGACATTGAATTTCTGAATGAATATGAGCGTTGTATGCGACCAATTGCATATATTTTGGACAAATTACAAGATCATAATGTTTTGATGGGCGACATTTTTTCTTGGATTTTAGCAATAGAACATAATTTACAAAATATTGAAGACACTGAAAACGATACAATAGCTTTAAAATATTGTGAACTCTTAAAACGTCACTTAATATAAAGTTTAAAAACTCGGTTTCTTGATTTATACAATTTCTCGGAGAATGCAAATGATTACATAATTGCCACGGTTAGCAATCCAGCATGGAAATTACGATGGATCACAAAGAACATCATGGAAGACAAACGTAATTCCGTCGTCTGCTTCGGTTGAAAGGCTACTTAGTTTTGCTACTATGAGTCCACGAAGGAGTAGTCTAACAAGGAAGCTATGGGTCCGCCACCAATGTTCTTAAGCTTGTAATATGTTGTTGTCTGTTAAAAAATAAGAGACACGTATTTTTTTTATCTGCTCTTAAACGGATGTAAGGGGTGAAATTTACCCACAGAGTTGAACATGACAAGTGGTGTTTGTGTAGTTTCACATAGAAGGAATCTCTCAAATGCCACCAAACCAACTTTAAAGCATTCCTTATGTGAAGTGATGAAATTCACATATCCATCTTCCCATGCACTTTTATTGCAAGGGGTGAACCGCCCTCTGAAAATTTTAATTTTTACTAAAAAAAAAACAAAACTAATAATCCGATTTTACTAAAACAAAAACCAGATTGTAGAGCAAGGAAAAACAAAGTTGACAGGTTTTTGTATTTTTCTAAAAAAA
The DNA here is from genome assembly GCA_963989215.1 of Hedychridium roseum. Classification (NCBI taxonomy): domain Eukaryota; kingdom Metazoa; phylum Arthropoda; class Insecta; order Hymenoptera; family Chrysididae; genus Hedychridium; species Hedychridium roseum. The sequence goes on along the minus strand of OZ022304.1, from coordinate 1,807,714 downwards.
AATTTAAGAGGAAAAACACGTCTTCAAGTATAAGTTTGTTCTCCTAATGTTAACATCAGTTTGATTATTTTTAATTGTTGGAGACCTCATACACTTACAATTAGCTACATGTATATGCCTGATAACAAGACAGCACTGAATTCAGGCTTCTCTTTGTTGTTTTCCATGTGATTCGTTAACTCTGCATGTACCACATATACACATAAGTATTAAAGTATACTGTTTTTGTTGGATGTATTATACTTTATTTTATTTCAGACATTATCAAGGTGTAATACACACTTCTTTAGTTAATATATTTTGGTTTGCTGTATTTAAAAAAAGTTCCCGACCCGCGATAACCCGACTGCATACATACTTGGCTGGTGTGCTAGAGCCGCCGTTAGAATATATATAGATATTAATAATCGGCAATTGTAGATACAGAAAATTTATAAATTTATAATAACATTTGTAGAGAATTTATAATCTATCTTACAACATCTACAATATTCTATTAACATTAACCTTCTGTATAGCCCTTAAGTGAACGATTGCTTACAACGCTGTCTAGTCTGGGTCAATACTGCCTGATTGAGAGTGAGGAAAAGAGGATTATTTTCTCATGCATTTTCTCATACATATAATAAACACAACTAATGTCTGTAATCATCAATTTTGTTATTAATTACTTATAAATACACGTTTATATTTAAATTATTCAATGAAAAACATATGTATAAATATACATTCTTACATTAAAAGTTTTTTTATATTTTCATTATATTACATTGAAACTCTATTTTCTCTCTTATGAAACTAATGGCTGTGTTCTGACAATGAGCAACAGTGATATTCTTCGAAAAAATGTTTAAAACACAGTGATTTTTGACGCCAAGAACATCTTGTTACAGCGACGTTCGTGCATCCTTCAATTTCACACTGCGATTGCGAAAGCGACTCAAGAGCAAATTCGACCGGACTTTCGAAATTTTCTGGTCGTTCATCTATGTATCCACTTTTGAACCAAGAATATTGCAACGAATGGAGATGATGACTGGTTATGAACAAGGGATTGTAATTTTATTATGTTGTTTTTCAACTGTAAATTTATGTTGTAATCAAGTAACATGACACTGTCTGAAAAGTGTTTGACATAATTCTACCATATTCTGAATCCAAAAACATCGAGGGGCTGAATTTTTTCAGTTGTGCCCTTTGGTATAATCATTGACATGATCATTGCTTATCATGAATCATTGCTTATAAATTGGGGTAACTAGGTGAACAACTTCTGGGCAATGTCAATATCAAAAGAACGCTAGTCTGACCAACGTTTGGAATAAAAACATTTCCCACCAATTTTTGAAGTATTCTGTAAGTAAATACATATTAAAAACATTGAAGCAACTTTTTTAACATCAAATTGCAGTGGCTAGTAAACGTCACCTCATATACAGTCGGTCACGAAAATATTCGGACACCATGTTTTATTTGAATAACTTTTTAGGGAATGAATATATCGGGAAACAATTTTTACTGATGTTAATTTAGACAGTTTGCTAGTTGACCTATTTCAGTGATTTTCGAAATTTTTGAGAATTACAAAAGTACAATGACATTTGTAATGTGCACTTTTGTGAAATTTTGTTATAGCCCCTGTTACAAAAATCTAGAATATACATTTTGTAGAGTACATCGTGTTATGCATGTCCCATAAATCTCATTGATCGACGCACTGAGGAGCTACAGCTTCTCAAAGTGGCTTATTTTCACGTAATTTTGCGAAAATTGTGATATTTCAAGCAAAACTACCGGCTTTGAAAAGCTGTAGCTCCTCGGTGCGTTGATCAAATTGAATGAGATTTAGAGGATATATATATGAGGTGACGTACTGTACGAAATGTGCATCTCAGTTTTTCGAGACAGGGCCTATAAAGAAAGTTATGAAATGTACAGGGCGCCATAAAAGTCATCATTTTCTAATATCTAAATGTTTCAAAAATCACTGAAACACGTAAAGAAGTAAATTGTTTGGGCTAGCTTCAGTTCAAATTTCACGTCGTTATGTTCACTTTTTAAAAAGTTATTCCGAAAAAACAGGTGTACAAATACTTTTTGTAGCCACTGTAAATTATTTCAGCATACCAGAAGTGAGCTTGTCAGATTTCGAGACAGTTATATAGACATTAGATGGTTTCAACAGGTCCTGTACTATGGGTCCCAATTGGCCAGTTGATTCTTTTAAAACAATAAAACGGGGGAAAGTAATTTTCCATTTCCTGATACTGTAGGCTGAGTTGTGTAGCTATGAGTTGTCGAAATAACCGATTGCATAAGACACCACTTGTTTTGTATCTTCTTCGGTTAATGTTCGTCCTGATTGGATTTCCAATTGAAATGTACTTTGGTCAGAATTGTAAACGTTTTGCAAACCATTTTGTACAATTCGTGATTTCACATTAGAGGTAAATTTATTAGCAGCTTTTAATGTTTCTTTTGATTCAAATGTCTTTCTTGTTATAAATTTATTAATTTTTCTGCTTATTATGCGATGGGCTTTTTTAAACTTTGCTATTAATGACGGCGCAGCCTAGAAACGATTATCTTTTTCATCCATCATTCCAATTACTTTTTTACGCTTGTAGGGCCCATCTTCGAAGATCAACATCATGCACAATTAGTCCGGATTCTGTGGCATTTTTTAGATTAGCAAGTGTATATTCTGTCATACGTGTTAGTTTCTCTCTATAAGTTCCACCTTTATTTAGTTGATGAGGCCAGTGTCTTAACTGGCGATCTGATATAACTTGTCCGAATCGTCGTTGAACTGTTTCTATTTTAAATTAGTTTTTGTTTTTGAACTTCTCCAATAATCGACGGCTCTTTGTTTGTATCCGTAGCTTAATTCTTCTTCGTCGTCTGAACAACGTTGAGGATCAAGTTGAGATACACCAGGTCCCCACTCAACATCAGTATCTTCCACAACTTGCACTTCAAAATCTTGAAAGGGTTCTTAAACATCTACTGTTGAATCTTCTATAATTTCCAAGCTGTTAAATTCTGTCATACAGTGCAATGATATTTTTTCTATACTTTCTTTTAATTCAATTTCAGTATTATTAATTGGACTGTCTGGAATATGGGATGCTGCTTGGACAGTTATTAGCAAAAGTCTTATAACGTTCATTGGATTGATGTACATTGTATTGTAGTAACTTTATTTAAAACACTGCGTAAAGTAAATGATAGCTCAGCAGCGAAGATCAAACTAACTCTTATTACACTTTAACTTTTTTTAAATACAGCAAACCAAAATATATTAATTAAAGCAGTGTATATTATACCTTGATAATGCCTGAAATAAAATAAATTATAATACTTCCAACAAAAACAGTATACTTTAATACTTACGTGTATATGTGGTACATGCAGAGTTAACGGACCACAAGAAAAACACCAAAGACACGCCTGGATGTAATGATGTCTCGTTTTCAGGCATATAGGTAAGTGTATAAGACAAGTAGGAACCTTCATGTATCAGCATGCGAAGTGGCACAGTACAGTTCTCAGTGTTAGTAATGTTAAACACTCTTTTTGTAACATCGTGTATGTGCACAGTTGCGATCAAGTTTTGCATGAAACGTGGTAAATCGTCACTTGCAACATGTGAAGTTCTTGGACAAGCTTACCCGGATAAAGCAATAAGCCAGGCGAGGTGTTTCGAGCAACACTAGTGCTTCAAGAGAGGCAGAACGTCATTAGAGGAAGATTTGCTTTTCGTTTCTTTGACATTGAAGGGATTCTCCACCGAAAATTTGTTCAACAGTCCTCCGAGTATCAATGCTGACTTTTATTGTGATGTTCTGAGGCCTCTGCGAGAAGATTATTCGGTGTAAAGGACTTCAATTGTCACGCAAGAGCGACATTTGGACAATTGGTCGTTCCATCATTACAATACTCCCGCTTACTCAGCATTCGAACACGTGTGTTTTCGGGCTGCACGAAAACACTCATCGTCACTAACTACCCCTCTAATTATTTGGCCCCCCTATTTGGCCACCTGTGACTTCTTTTCTCTTCCCTAAAATTAAATTGCAACTGATGGGCCGCTTATTTGTCATTGTGTAAGAGTTCCAGCTCAAATAACAGGCGGTACTTGACACACTAAAGGAATCGAATTTTCAGACAGCGATTCAACAGTAAGCAAGCACTAGGACCGGTGCATCGCCGCAGAAGGGGATTGCCATTGGAGGCATGCCAGCCAAATTTAATTCAGCTATATTCAGCTTTTTTTATAAGTCCAGTCTCGGAACTTTTTGATCGACCTACGTATACAGTAAGATCCCGCTTAACGCTGCTCCGCTTAACGCTGCTCCGCTTAACGCTGCTCCGCTTAACGCTGTTTCAGTATTACGCAGTAGTATTGGGATTCCCCTAAGTCGCACACTGTATTGATACTTGTTGTATATGTGTGCAAATGAAACGGCCATGCACCAACCAAAAGTGGTGCCCTATATAGCGACGGTGTACACTGTGTATCTTTTTCAACGCTCTTTTGTTAGTCTGTCCAGAATAAAGGTTCCAACTGTATTCCCCGAAGTCGCAGTCACAGTACGAACGCATCTTTCTTGCGTCACAGTTGATTTATTAGCTGTATTTATTTACAAAATATATAAAACAAAAAAGAATTGATAAATTTTCTTATTGTCTGTTCTTTTTCACTGATCCACATTACACATTTAAATATGTACGTGTTAAGTTGTCTCGTTTAACGCAGTTTCGTTTAGCGCTGGAACTTATTGGAACGTATACCCCGCGTTAAGCGGGGTCTTACTGTACATCAAACAATATGTACATCCATTTCAATGTAATTCCCCACAACAATATTTATTAAACTTTTTATATTATAGACGCGATCCGGAAATACAATAATTCTTTTATTTTATTTTATACTATTATTACATCATACGCCGCACAACTAAACACATAAACGAAGTTTTGGAAATTTTACGTTCATCAGTGTCATAATGTTCATTGTCATGGAACTTCTAAATCGAACACATTCCTGATCGTTAAAATAAACTTTGAAGTTATGCTCTTGTCGCAGGCATATCTGCTGAATTGGCGAAAAATCTAGCTTTGTGAAAGAACTTCACGAATGAAGTGTTGTGTCTCAATCCACATGTTTCTATGTCGGTACAGCAGGTTATCCGACACCGACTAGCAATATTATTACGACTTGGATCGTCGTGATAGATGTTGTTGAGCATAAATCGTTACTTGGAACTCGTGCTTGTAGATGACTTTAACTGTTTATTAATCTTGGTAGCTTGGAAAGGCCAGAGAGCGGATGGTTGGTGAAAACTGTGATGTATGAACGAAGAATGCGTTCTGATTAACCTAACTAAACTAAAACTTACTAACAACTGACCTACAACTAACTATATACTAAGTGAAGACTAAGAGATGACTGAGGGTGTTTAGGATTGTAGTCCCGAAGGAAAACTCGGGACTCTTTGGAAAAGTGAGGGTGGGAGATGGTTCTGGTGGTGGTTGGAAGTGTTGGGGATGGGCCTTATGGGTTTCGGTAGTCCTCTCTATGTAGTAGTAGTAGTAGTAGTAATTATAATAATAATAATAATAATAATAATAATAATAATAATAATAATAATAATAATAATAATAATAATAATAAAAATAATAATAGACCGGACATCACACTCATAGACAAGAAAGAAAAAATAACATACCTAATAGACATTTCGATACCTAATGACGCCAATTTGGCCAACAAGTACAACGATAAAATAGAAAAATATCACCCACTAGCACAAGAAATACAGAGAATATGGAATCAAAAGAAGGTCTTCATAATACCACTCATAATATCCGCAACAGGAATCACGCCACATTCATTCAAGAAACATTTACAACAACTGAAACTGGAACCACACATACACGGACAAATACAAAAAACAGTAATACTCAAAACATGCAACATCACCCGGAAATTCTTAAATCTAACATAAACACCACTCAAGACTTGGCCTAAGCCCGTCTGAGAAGGAAAAAAAAAGCCCCAGAAAAGGGAATTTTATTAAAAATATAATAATAATAATAATAATAATTGTTGTAGAGGGAGGGAATAATAGTTGCGTCCGTGGGACGTAACTCCTCTACAATTTTTTTTATTGCAATTGGTTTGGGAGGGGGGTCTTTAACCTGTAATTAGAATCGTAGTTGGTTGAGTAGTATAAGTGGGGATGCTGTTTATGTCGTTTTGAAAGATTGTTATCTGAATTACGCAGACTAACGTGCAGTGGTTGAGTATTGGTGAAATAAACCTTCAATTATGGTACACTGAGCGATTACACAATATGTATTTGGAGCACTAGCAAAGTACAATTGGAACCCATATTCATGCGCGGTTTTTTGACCACATTGACAAACAAAACCACACCGCATTTTTTCTTCACATTGTTTTTAATGTAAATGAATACACGCACACCCACACACACGCACACGCACACGCACCTTATACGACACCTTGATAAGTCACAGACTTGGACATTAGTGCGTCAAATTATTATTGAAATAAATCTTCAAATAAAAATTTATTCAAACAATTTAGTTATATAAGGAATTTAAGTAGTTACCAAAAAATTATTTTTGTGATAGATCAAATAATATTTTCTTTGTATTTTAATAAAGAATAAAAAATCGAACAATTTTATTTATTATTTGCGAATAATACATTTGAAAATAGTCTTATTTCCAAAGAAAGTATTAGCGAACTGAGCGAAATATATGCACACTTTATTAGCAAATAATTATTTTAATACATTATCAAATAAATTATTTGTAAATTAATCATTTGGAATTAACCGCTGTTACGTCTGAGGTACACAATCCTTCTGTAATTACCATTTTTATTATATTATGCTATTATCAAATATTATTATATATTACTTTTTTATTGTGTCAGGTAGGGATGAGCGATCTCTATGAAAGTTGCGGAATAGGAATAGACTTGGGAGATTGGGGTGTTTTAAAAGCAAAAGGCTCTTTAATTCTGATCGGTACTTTCTTGAAGCCTCTAGTCCTGCGCATGCTATTAATCGAAATCGTTGGGTTTTCTCGAGCTCACCAGTGCGTCATCTGCTTCGTCTTTTAGATGAGGCGGGATAGTGAACGTTTACCCTTCGTCATGCTATTTTCACATGTAAATGTCGAATTTCCATGTTCATTTCCTTTCGTTTGTTCGATTTCCTGATCGTCTTTACGATGAAGAACCCTGCGCACACTGCATTGTAGTTTTGGACCCTGTCGCGATATCTGTGGACCGGCTGAGCCTCTTTTGTCTTTCAGGGTTCACTCCGCTATCGGCCCTCGTCATAATTGTTACTATTATTTTAAATCAGGTCTACAAATAGAGTGGGTTAGGCTCGGCTTCGAACAATCATTTTATGTTCGGTTAAATATGAGGATGAACACTTCCTTGGTGTGATAATATGTTTTAATTTATTAAACTGTTTGAGGCATCGTTATGATAGTCGGAAAGCAAGTTTGTGTTTGTGCATTAGAATTGGTTCGGAAGTAACATGAAAACTAAACTAAAACTTAATTAACTAACTGACTTAAGTAACTAACTGAGGGTTTTGGGTTTTCAATCCCGAAGGAAAATTCGGCACGCTTCGGAAAAATGAGGGTGAGAGGTAGTTGTGGTGGTGGGGGTTGGATATGGATGTGCCTTGTTGATTTTATGCAGTCGTTGTCTCTATCTGTACATCTAGATAAAAATATAATAATAATCATCATAATAATCATAATAATAATGGTAGAGAAGTTGCGTACGTAACCATCCAAACTTATCTCCACCTTCCAGAATTTTCCGACGAAACTGCAAATCGGAATCACTCACTTAGTTTTTTAGTTCGTTGCGAGCTAGTTTTATTATAGCCACCAGTCAGTTAGGTTTAGTTAAGTTTTAGTCTTACAGTTACACGTTTCAAGTTATTCTGTTTTTGGGCAGACTACATAGCCTTCTCTGACGATATGCTCTAATACTGCGTTACTCTCTTAACGATGTTTAATTTCTGTGTTGCGGCACAAGAGAAAGTAAGTAAATTATGGTAAAAGAAATTAGCGACTTCTGGGTCACGAAAGAACTTATAAAGTGTTGTACACGGGTTGTTGAATGTTTACCCCCAGGCACGTGCGAATAATAAACACCACATCCCCGGAAAGAAATTTTGATAGATTTCATTTTGTAGAAGATGTAATTAAATACATATTACGCCACACATATTCATTAGTGGATACATTTCAATGAATTTATGGTAGCCTTGTGGATTTGAACTGTTTCAATGACTCTTACATCACGTGGTAGGTGCGTATGTAAATTTGAATCTGCTGGAACAATTTTGATAAATTCGTAATCCTCAGTTGTAAAATATTGGGTGTAAGCGTTTTTGCTTTAAATTGAAGATTAAAATGATGAATAAAATAAAAATGGTATATGTGATGCACAAGTTTTTATTTTTTATTGATTTATTGTTTTTTTTTTTAATCAGAAACGTATTTTCATGGCTTGTATACATTCTGCGTTGAGTATAACGTAGTGCCTATCACACCCACTTGTATATAATATTAATAGAACTCCTGGTCGTGAACAAAATGATCACGACAATATACGTAATGTAATAATCTGTAAAGTGCTTATTTCATAGATATACGCCGTTTGTATATAATTCTAACACGCCTAAGTATATGTTCAGCAATATAGTTGGTAAGGATAATACAAAATGTTTCGTTATATTGTGCCAGATTTAGTCAGTGAAACTTAATTATATAATGGTTTAAACTCCTCCACATGATTATTATTTCTCATGATTATCTAAGTAATTGGCTGCATCTCAGGTGCAATTTTACAGTAATCATTAAGTATGAATAATGATCACATTTTTCACATATATGGTTATGTATTATATATCTGTTGTATAATTATAAGTTAAGTAGTTTTATACACCGTGTGATGCTTGAATTGCTTTGTCATTTTATTAGAATAATCGTTATTTGCTCCCGCTACATAATCAACACAAAATATTGTTAGGTGTGGAAAATCCAACGAATCAGTCGGAAAACCACTTATCTCCATATCACCCCCTCTAAATACGATGTCCCCTGTATTGTACGTAATTTGTCTTTAATTCTTCCCAATGAAGAAAGATACTGTCTTGGATTTCGGATATTATTTTGTTGCTGTAATGTCAAGTGTCTTTTTTTTACAAATAATAACGAAGGTATCTAATGTTTACGCAGTTAACATTGCGTACTTGTTCGTTAACGAAACGGCTCAGAAGTCTTGATTCCATACCTATACCATATATTTTTCTCATGAAATTTAAATATTTCTTCTTACATGGAAAATCCAAAGATTGGAAAGATCATAAAAGGAATGGACTTTTTCTATAAAACTACTGACAGACTGACATCAAAAATTTCTTAAATGAAGCAAAAGATGTGATATAGTTGTGACAGATGTATAACTAATTTAATTCCGAGTGAACTTGCAAACTGGCTTCACCTCAATTCTTTCTATTCCTTAGCTTTAGGTCACGCACAAACGGTTCTCGGACCGTCTCATCGCCGCGCACTTTTGTCCCATACTAATTGTAAGTTTGCACATAACACATAACACTCTCATTTGTAAGTGAATGAATGCCTGCGCTATCAATAAACCGCCGATATCTGAGAGCCTTTACTACTAAATCATCGCAGATAATACAGATTTAAAAATATGAAATATAGACAGCGATTTCTGCTTATCTTCGTCTTCCTGCACGTCTGTTATGTGTATATATAATATATATATATATTGAAAACAGACGTGCAGGAATTTATTATATATATATATGCAATGATGTCATATGTTTAGTATTGCATGTTTATGGTAATAATTTCCATTTCCATGAATACGCAGTAGTGGCTCCCTTATCCGAATGTGCAATTCTACGCAACTAACAATATTAAAAAATGTATGCGATTTAGCAGTCAAAAATGTATGGGACCGATAAACATTAAAGTACGGTAGGGCCTAGCAAAATTTTCCCCTCAACATTTTCTTATAGACTGATAGGGTACAACACATGCATACCTATCCTGAATTTCACTATTTACAGACAATTCTCAAGATTTCCCATATTCAATGCCTCATAGGCTGGAAAAGTGATTTTGGGCACACCATGGTTGATGGAAATGATTTCCTAACTACTCGTTCATCTTCTGCCGAGAAAGTTGATGCGGCTCGAAGTCGTGCGCAGACAAAATTCTTATTATTACGGAGTCCCATAAGTTTCTTCCCTTTTTTTGATGCGAAATGAATACACGATATTTGTTGTTTAAGGTTGATTTATTATGTTATATATGAACCGTTCTGTTCTATAACCTTCTTCCATCTCTCAGGAAGCCTCATTATGCCCTCTTTCCAAAATTCTTGAGGCTTACTTTCAAAATATTCATCTAGGTGCGTTTTTATTTCGCTTATGGATTTGAAAGATTTACCACGGAGAGAATTTTTTAAAGACAGGAACAAGTAATAATCGGATGGAGCAAGGTCTGGGGAGTACGGAGGGTGAGGTAGAACGTCCCAATGAAACTGTAGTAATTTTTGCCTTAGGGCCAACGCAACATGCGGTCTTGCGTTGTCGTGATCGAATACGACACCTCGTTGGTTCGCCAATTCTGGCCGTTTTTCTGCTATGGCGGCTTTTAATTGATCCAGTTGATTGCAATATTTGTCAGCATTGATTGTATCACCTTGCGAAAGGAGCTCGTAGTACACTACACCCTTCCAGTCCCACCAAATGCACAGAAGAACCTTCTTCAGATGAAGCCCAGGCTTCGCAATAGTTGAAGGTCTATTTTCTTTAGACCAAGTGCGTTTTCGATGCACATTTTGATAAAAAAATTCAGGTCTAGTCTCCAGTGACAAGACTCTTTAAGAAAGGATTTCTTTCGTGTCGCTGAAGAAGCAAATCGCACGTATAGATGCGGTTCATAAGGCCGTTCTTCGTCAATAGGTGTGGAACCCAAACTACACATCGATTCACATATCCCATTTTGATTAAATGCTTATGTACCGTTGTCTTGGGAATGTTAGTGGCATCCACTATCTCATGCACACTATATCGCGGATTTTCAACGAGAACAGTCTTGATAATGTCCGTATCCGTCGTTGCTGGGCGGCCGCTGCGGTCTTCATCTTTCAACTAAAAATTGCCAGCTCTAAATTTCTTAAACCAATTGCGGACGGTCCTAATGGTCGTAGCACCACACCCGTAAACGGTGCAAATCTCGTCTGCAGTGTCCTTTGCTCTATTGCCTTTTTAAAGCAACGAAGCATAACATGCCGAAACGTACTTTGAAAGGGCTCTGGGACGACTGAAAACGATGCCATAAACGGCTAAGAGATAAGCCTGCATGTTTATATAAACATAGCCAGTTAGAGTCATTCATAGCGTGGCGCGGAAGAAACTTATGGGACAACCTAATATTTTATTATCAAAATTGTGAAAATTATCCATATGCAGAATATAATATCTAGGGAAAAGGTCCGTCTAATGTCAGTAATTTGTGTCAGAATCTCCGCACTCTATTTTTTTTTTATTTATGTGATCTTGTGTCAAGAATATTCATAGATCGTTCGGTAATAGTGAAGAAATTCATCTTTCCCGGGAAAGAGTTTAAATTTGTTGTTTTCTTTCATGTGTGTCTACGATCGTTAAACCGAAAGAAGAAACGGGTTTTGTCGGTCCGTAGGAGGAAGCCTGTTCGAGGCTTCATTACCGTTGTAAGAGTACGGCTCAGGGCCGTATTGCGCAAGAGGTGGTTCAATGAACTCCACTAGATTTATGTATCTGTTAAGCTTCAAGATTTTACCGTTTTTATATATTCCTTCCAAATCAATTTTAGGAAACTTCAATTTTTGAAAATACTAGTTATTACTAACGAAGGAAATAAATGAAGCGTTGAAAATCGGATCACTAAACTTCCTGTAATATTTAAACGTCACAAAGCTCTGGTTTGAATTAATGTTTGAATTAATGATGTATCAGTGATTGATTGTTAACAGTGATTATTTGGAGAATTGCACAGTTAAATATATTTAGAATATAGTTTAAACGAAAATTTAATCAAGACTAATTCTCTTAATTGCACGTCAATGGTGGCATTAAATTGGAATTGACGCTAATGTTTAACCATGTTTTACAAATATATACGTAGAATGTTCGGTATGCTTAAAGATAAATTTGTTACAATTAAATTGATAAATACAAAGCGAAGTTACAGTATAAAATCTGCAAAGTTGTTTAAGTAAACAAGAGATCCGTTTTCCCCAGAAATATTTTATGAAAATTTGCAAAATTATATTTTTGTATATTATAGATATAACTAAACTGCGCATGTTCATGAAAATGCATGTCATTATAGAAAAGACAAACCATTCGTTGCAATAAAAAGCGTGCGATAAAGAGGTTGGTATTGTAACGATTAGAATTAGTCATATGAACAAGGGGGCGTTGTGATGTCTCCGCGTGCTCTACTTAAGCGAGAGCAAAAGTAACAAATTGTGAGAAGAGAGTCCGTTAATCAAAGTCGGAGGAAGTCTTGTTTGTTAAGGACTATAGTTTGTTAGGACTAAGGAGAAAACTATGTCTGGATATCAATAGACGAATCAACAGGTAGTACGGACCATTATATTGTAAATTTAATCGTTGATAAAGTGTACGAAAATGAAGAATCAGTAGTCCACCCACTAACATGTAAGCAGCAAAAACAGAAAAATCATGTGACTCTCGTACGATTTGTAAATGCGTTACTGAAAGTTACAAAGTACAAGTCTAAAAACAGTTTATCCAAACGTGCAGGTATAAGCAAGATAAGAGAAGAAGTGCGAGAGCACCATTTTTCAGTAAACGCATGAAAATCATAAGTTAAAGAGGTATTTTTGAAAATTCCATTACGTGTCAAATGTTATCATGTGAAATTAGGAAATTAGGGAATTAGGAAATTGAGCCAATGATGATAACATGGGGAACTTGTGCAAAAGTAGTACTATGCGATAAAAATTAATTATGTCTTAACTACTTCCCTGATTTGCTCGAGTTAACCAAGGTAACAATTTTTCTAAATGTATTGTAAATATTTGTCCGAGTTATCAGTTTTGAAGTGTTATAATTTGCAGTAAGTAATACACTGGCTTATGTGCATGAAACCGCAGTTTTATGTTATTTACTCGAGTGACTAGCAGCAGCAAGGAGTACAAAACAGCTATTTTACTTTTAATTGTTTTAAACACTACGTTTCAAAGCCTGTTCTTTCACTTTCATTTGATACAATCATTTCAACTTTTTCTTCACAATATTTACTTTGTCATTCTTGAAAATTACGCGATAATCAAGCAAACAGATGTATTAAATCGACACGAAAAATTCTGCAAAATGAATATCTCGTACAAGCTTCGACATTTACCGGAGCTTACTTTGGATTCCTTCCAGTCGCTGTGAAAAAATTAGAGACAGGGATCACCTCTAATAAGAGCCGCAGCGCGAGACCGGTTTTTGACCGCATAATCGCGTATGATGGGTGTCTATTTGTGTGTGCATGCATTAAAAAAGTAAACGTCATACCTGGAAATGCTGGATAATCAGCATTTAAGTAGAGTTTTGAAGGTGAAATCCGAAGGAGAGTGTTAAGCTAATATCGATTTTTGTCACATTTTTGTCACAGAATCGCGTCTTTGAAACCACTACATTCTGGCACATCGAAACACTCGCTTAACCCATGCCTAACGATCTAAATCGTTTAAAGCACAGAGAAAGTTCACAAGAAATTAACCAATGTCCTCGAAATGTAAGCATAGCATAAAAGCTGAAGTTATAATAAAAACCTAATAGAGACACATAACTAGGAACGAGCTGTATGAAAAATGCTTAACGCAATGTTCTGCATGTTTTGAAGAAGTAATAACAGACATTAGTGTGGGTAATATACAAAAAAGTATGTATATCTGGTGTCCCACGTGATTTGAGCACCTTATATCTTTGATGATAGGAAATATGTCAGAGGGTGTTACGACCTGGCCCTCGGGAGAGGTACATAACGAACGATAAAAAGGGAGTTTGTGTTCTTGCCCCAAACCTCAAAGTTTATGCGAGCATCTGGGTGTGTCACTGTAGCGACTACACTGGGGCAGGTAACGGAGAAAGCGAAAAAGGATGGGGATGTATTCTCGTCTTGTGAGACTGCCTGCAGACTCATCAGTAGGGTTGTGCAGCAGATCTCTGCTCTAAATGCTGCGAATGCTAGAAGATGATTGGAGATTGTATATATTGAAATGCGTAGACATTAAAGTGTACGTGAGAAAGTAGTGGACCTTTGGCGGTGAATGGCAAATTAGCCGCGTGGATCAGTGTATGACGAATGGGCGAGTGATTGGAGCGTCACAGAGGGAACCATTATATTATTCGGAAGGGCCGGCATTATGTTCAGAAAGAAATTTTTCGAGATCTCAAGGTCATTAACAATTTTTATAAATAGAACTGCATATTTTTATCGTCGTGACGGAAGAACTGAAGTCAAGACAAATCCAATGATTTGTGGTAACATGACCTTCATGTGACACTGAGTACGAAAAATTCAGTAATGTACGGTCAGATGTAATAATGAAACAATTACGATTCAGAGGAGAGTAAAAAAATTATTTTAATAAAAGTTAAAAATAATGCCCATCAACTTTCATACATTTTTGTAATCGATAAATGAACGATTCTTCAGTCCTCCTTACGGTTTCCCAATTGACATAAGCACATGCAGTTCTAATACGTTCTGCCATATTTTCTGGCGTTGTGGGTGTATCGTCATAAGTGGCTACTTTAATGGCTCCCCGTAGAAAGAAATCCAGTGGCGTAAGATCCGGCGAACTAGCAGGCCGTGAGGTATTTACACCGCGTCCGATAAAATCTTTGAGGAAACTTTTCGTCTAATACTTGACAGACTATTAATGCATTGTGCACTAGACATCCATCATGTTGATACGACATCCAATTTCTTTGACCTAGCGGAATTTCTTGTAATAATTCAGTCAACTGACAAGGAGAAGGCAGCACACCATTGGGATCATGAATTTGCTCCATTTTTTTTTAGCAAGTAGTAGTCTTATAGGACAGTCAAATAGCTAAGCAGTAAGTCGCACTATTGAAGCATTGAAGAGAAAATCAATTTTGAAATTCATTCATTCAATAGACTACCTTATATTCATTTGTAACAATAGTTCGAACAGATGCCGCTGTAGCGCAATGACAATGTACGAGCTAGGTGATCAGCAGATCGAGGGATCGATACTCATTACAACTCTTTTTTTTTCTTTAATCTCATTTCGATATAACGAAAATAAGTGACTTACTTGTTTTGTACTTAAATTTTGTTATTATTATCGCTTCTGATTGCTTTAAATATAAGTAGTACCTATGCATAATAAACGGACTTCTATTTGTTTTTAATAAGTTTTATTCAAATTATATATTACATTATATTTTATGTAGTCGGAACAGAACAATTTTTAGGATGGTATTCGTCATAAAAACAGGAGAAGAAACAATATGTCAATCGACATCTCGAACATTGAATAAACGCATCTTTACTGCAAGAGCACTTATTTTTTAAAATATCTATTGGGAAGCACACTAAATTTACATTTAAAAAAATATGTCTATCATAGGTTAAATCTGACGCGAACCATGCATATTTTAACATGTCCGAAAATATTGATGCACTTAACTGATGATTTACAATTGAATGTATTTTTATCGCATCTTCACGTGATGCGATTTCACGATTTTGTTCCAGTAAGTATGTACGATTTTGTAAGCGTTTTATAAAATTTTTAATCTGTGTGTAGAAGTAAATATCGCAAGGTTAAACTAGTGGCGTACATTTCGGAGGTATTACTTTTACGGTGTAGGTAATATAACCTTCATCATTTACAAAAATTTCGTTATGCAGTACTGGATTCGTTTGACCACCCCATGAATTCACTAACGAGAGAAAATTTTCTTTTTCCGTATGTGGATGAATAACATTTTTTAAAAAAGAATAATACAATTGTGTGGTCAACTTTCCTGACTTCGAACAGGTAACGAAAACATTGTTACATTCGCTTTGTAACTTGTTGACAGTTTCTTGCACTTTAGGTCCAAATTTCGCCGCAGGCTCTTGTAAACAAAGAAAAACTAGAGGCAATAATTTTTCTGACATTGTGAAAGCTGTATACGAATGACTAATCTTATTTAAATTTTTTTTCTTCACGTATATGGCCTTCAATCCTTGGTTTGCTAACGTTCTATTAAACTGTACTGACAGCCCGTTTGATCTGTATTTATTACAAAATCTAGATCATATTTTGGAGTTAGTCCTCGCACCAGTTTCCGAACGGTTTCAGCCGCCTCCAACGTTTCTTCCAGCGTTGCATGTTCTTTTTCACTCACGTACTTTGTAATTTTTCTTTGTTTTATTTTATACTTTCGTTTGAAAGCTGTCGTCCATCTTGGTGAAGCTTTAAACGAAAAATTGTTATCTTGATATTGGTTTACAGCAGCCAAAGCCCATTGTTGCAAATGCCGTGTAGTTACTTGCTGGTAATTAGATCGTGCTTCTTGAAAACGGTCATCCGTCCAGGAATCAATGACAGTGTACTTCTGTATTTTTGTTCCTCCTGTTTTGATGTCCTCTTCCCATCGTTTCAAATGATCTTTCCGTTTTAATTTTGCAGCTCCTTTCTTCTGTAGTGTTGCTAGATTCAACGATGGATTCGCCTTAGCGAGAGCAACTATTTTGATTTTATAATCTAACGGAATATAGTCCATTTCTTCTGTTCTTTTTCGAGCTCATAGCAGTCCTCTTCTGTTTCTTCGCAGTGAATTTCTTCATAATTTCTTCACAATTTCATCATAATTTCTTCATCGTGAATTTCTTCACCGGTCTCTTCGCCGAGGATAAGTTCCTCGCAACTTATAAATTTATTTTCTCTTAACATACCAACGATAAGTTCAAACATTTTCTCGCCTATGACCACTAATTCGTCCGAAATTTTCGAAGAAGGTTGCGTAGAAATTATGTCTTCTTGTTGAACAAGACTTTCACAATAATCAAAAGCATCCTTTAATCGTAGTTTGTGCACTTCATCATGAAGGGATTCTGCCTCATTGTCGGAATGACCTTTCACATTATTCGATGAATGCGCGCAGTTGGATCCATGTTCTCGATATATTGGATAACGTAAATATAACGTGACACAATAATACGATGACAATGAAATTCAAACAGAGCTAACAGATATTTTCGTACAGCTGTGTAAGAGCCTATATGTATATATAGTACGCATAACGGCCAATACACACTACATACTACAAATAGGTACTACTTATGTCGATTAACATATTGTTTCCCCTGTTTGTATGGCGAATACCATCCTAAAAATTGTAAAAATAAATTATTATTAAATAAAAATAATTTTATATTATATTATTATTTCTTTATTATTATTATTATAATAAATTGTTATGTTATAAATCAATTTTGAAATTCAATAGAGTACCTTATGTTTATTTGTAATAATAGTTCGAACAGATGCCGCTGTAGCGCGATGACAATGTACGAGCTTGGTGATGGCTAGATCGATGGATCGATACTCAATTTTGTAAATGGTGAAGGTTGTAGTACCTGCACCGTAAAAATAATACCTCCGAAATGTACACCTTTCCGACATACCGACATAAAGTATTTGGCAAGTAATTATTATTATTATATGCTTTAAGTCGCTGTAACTCTGCTTTATAAATCACTATTACGGTGGAACCGGAGAGTGGTTAGAAAATTTTACTCCTAACAGAGATACAAAAGTGGGCGGTAGGTATAAAAAGGTTGACTATGCCTGGTCTAGAAGATGGCATAAGTGTGCAGAGGGGCGGCGTATGTAGAACGTAAACATGCCTCGACACTCTGACGCACAAATAAACAAATTTCAAATTAAATACCTACATTGTAAACAAATCTTCGGGATCCGGAGATATTACAAACTACGAAATAATATGACAAAAAGTATTTAATAACACTATCAGAAGTTTTTCTCCTGCGCCCATATTTTAAATATTGAAAAAGTGTTCAGCGGCTGTTAAAATGTACCGGAATATAGGTATTGGAATATGGGTAAAATTAAAAGAACTTCAAATACTTTTTGTTCTTCTAAACTTTATTTGGGAACTAAGAAGGCACGTCTTTTCTCGACCTCTATGTGTCTTACAATTAGACTAAGGAAGTATTAAGGGTATAGTAATGCATAGGCTGCAGAAAGCCGCGGTTCCTGGGCGTCATAAAAAGATAAACAGAGATAAGCAGCTATTCGCTTCTTTGTATCAACACAGTCCCCTTGTTTAGTAGAGGGAATTTTGTCAAACAAAGAAATCTATACTGCCATTCTATATTGTAATATATTAATCCAACAATAGGTTTTGAAGTATCCGCTCTAGGGGCAAAAATCGGCACTTTTTTAACATCTACCTTTGCAAGTAATATAAGAACTGTTTTGAATGATGGAACTAGTGATCGACAGGAGGAAGTTTAAGCATGCTTTCGTTTTTAGCCAACAAATTAATATTAACCAATAAGCGTCGCCATTTACCTTTGAGAGTTTCGAAAAAAGATTGTAACATATATACATACATGTATGTGTGTACTTGCTTTGACAACATAACCGTGCATGTATGAACATGTTCGGGCCCGTAATGCTTTGATGAAACAGTTCCGTTTCGTTAATTATTACAAATATGAAGCATACTTTCTAGATGTAGAATAAGGAACAATTTTTCATACATGAACTTAAATCAGAGATTAAATATCTTTAAATGCTGATAGAAACGAAGAAGCGGTGATGTGTGGTGCAAAAATAATTCGGTAATGAAAAGTACATTTTTTTTCATAAGGGCTTGAATGTGAGATACGAAAATGATTTTGAAGATCCATCGGGAATGCCTGCATTTGGTTATAATTCGACTTAATACTAACAATAACATGGAATGCAACGAGTTGTGATTATGTATTTCTTTATTTTTGGATTTTCTATGCTGAAGGTCACGTGAAGGTCATTGTGTTCTAGGTCGTTGGAATTGCCTTTGCCTCTACTATCACTGCATGAAAAAAAATATCTAGTCTTACTTAAAAATATATCGATGACCTTGAAATCTCCAAAAAGATGACGTTGAAAAAAAAATGTGTATACTGGACAGTATTCCCACATCGGCACTAAACAATTTTTGTCTATAACATTTCTCTATCATTAAAAATAAGCCAGATATTCAAGGTGGTCAAGTTAGCCGGGACACCATGTATATGCCTGAAAGCAAGACATCATTTCATTCCAGCTTGTTTTTATTGTTTTTCTTGTAATTCATTCTGTGTGCATGTTCCATATATGTATACACGTAAGTATTAAAGTATATTGTTTTTGTTGAAAATATTATTATTTATTTTATTTCAAGCATTAACAAAGCCCAATATATTGTAATGTTTTATTTAGTTACTGATATCAACCCAGAAGAAAAAGGTAAAATGGTACTAGTGCGGAATTCCAAACTTAGGGCACCCGATGAATGGGCATGAATGAAATTGACTGACTGAATTGAAATTGATTGAATGAAATTGATATATATATATATATATATATCATAATTCGGAATTATGTAATTCTTACCTCGCCGCTACAAAAGCCGTGAGTACGTCCGAACAGTAGGCCGGTCTGGTCGAGAGAGAGCGACTCTCAACTCGAGTCAGAGAACGTCCCCGTCAGATACCGACAATCGTAAACGCGTATCGATACATACATTGGACACGATTGCGTGGTAACTTTAAATTGCTATACAATATACTTCTTTAATTCATATGTTTTAGTTTGCTGTATTTAAAAAAAGTTAAAGAGCAATACGCCGTTGTATAATACCTGACCATCATATCCCGACTACATACTTGGTATGCTAGAGCCACCGTGAGAACGTATATACTATATTTAGATATTAGTAATCGACATTTCTGGATACGAAATAATTGTAGATGATAAACTTACGGGTACTGGGTATTTCAGTATTACAAGGATTATAATAGTCTCCTTCATTAATATTAGTTTTGATATGAGTTTTCTGCATAGCCCTTAAGTGAACGATTATTTACTATTGTAAGTGTCTTTTCGCTCGAGATGCAGTTTTAGAAGAACCAGTATTTACAATAGAAACAATAAACCATGTATTTTTAACAAATGAGAATACGGAAATCAAAGGGGTGCGGTCCTTTGCCCCTTGCGGCTGGGAACAGTCCTTCGTTCGCGTCCACACACTTAACACACTTTCTTACGTACTGTTTCTTATCGTCCGCCTCGCTCACCTGCACGATGAGGTGGTTCTTATATCATTAAGAGCGTTAGTGCCTAATTCGCATTCGCGGCTCTCACACTATGCTATCGAGCCTGCACGAATACTGCCTAAGCAAAAGAGGACAAATACTTTTTTGATGAATATAATAAACACAACCGATATCTGTAATCATTAATTTGATTATCGATCACTTGTAAATACATGTTCAAAATGTATGTATAAACATACATCCTTACAGTAAAAGTCTTCTTTTACATTTTCGTTATATTGCGATAAATTTTCATTTCCGTTGTTACAAAACTAATGGTTGTATTCTGACAATGACCAATACTGATATTCTTCGAAATAATGTTTAAAACACAGTGATTTTTTACACCAAGAACTTCTTACTATAGCGATATTCGTTCATAGTGCGATTGCGAAAGCGTTCCAAAAGCAAATTCGACCTGATTTTTCCTTTTACCTAATACTGAACCAAAAATATTGGAACAAATTTTATGAGAGTATAACTGGTTATAAATAAGGGATTGTAATTTTATTATGTTGTTTCTCATGTGTAAGTTTGTAATAATCAAGTAATCAAGTAACAACACTGTCTGAAAAGTGTCGAACATAATTTTTCTATATTCTAAATCTGAAAACGTCAAGTGGCTGAATGTTTCTAGTTGTGCCCTTTAGTACAATCATTGGAATGAATTGTTTTTCAATTGGGGTAACTTGGTTAACTACTTCTGGGTAATATGATGTGGAAGAAGTTAGCGTAGACATTTTTGAAAAATAAAAAAATTTTTATTGTGCTGAGTTGTGCCCGACTTGTGCCGTCATGTGCAGTTCGAATTTTTTTTTGACATAATAATTATAAAAGTTATGCCGCTGTCAAAATTTTGAAAAGAAGTTAGCGTGGACAGTTTTGGAAAATGAAAAAATGTTTATCGTGCTGGGTTTTGCACGATTTGTGCCGTCATGTGCCATTCGTAGAATTTTATAATTTTGAATAGCAAAACAGTTACGGGGTTTTGAAAATTTATCTCTCTTAATTTATTAATTTTTGTTAAACTTTGTACTAAGTTGTGCTTAACTCGTGCTGTTTGTAGAATTCAATTATTTTGAATAGAGTAAATTTATGAGGGTTTGTGCTAATGAAATAATATACAACAATTTACTTTCATCGGGAATTATATTACAAACATAAATAATTATTTTTTTAATATTTATTATTCAATAACAAATACATAAGTGTGCATGTATACTTTTTTCATCGGATACTGCACAAACAGATTCCTTTTTCGAACTGTCATTGAAATTTACCCACTGTCCATCAATTTTTACGTAAATTCAAGGAGATAAATTTTCAAACCCCCATAACTGTTTTCCTATTTAGAATAATCAAATTTTACAAACGGCACATAAGAGCACGAGTTGAGCACAACCCAGCACAAACAAAAGTAAACAAAAAAATTAATTAATTAAGGAATCTGTATATGGATCTGTATGATCTGTATGAATCTGTATGAATCTGTATAAGGAATCAAAACCCCATAACTTTTTTGCTATTCAAAATAATCAAATTCTACGAACGGCACAAGACGGCACAAATCGGGCACAACTCAGCAAAACAAGAATTTTTTTATTTTTCAAAAATGTCTACGCTAACTTCTACCACATCAAACCCATTCCAACCTACTCTAACTGACTCTGACCAACGTTTGAAACAAAAACGCTTTCCAACCAATTTCTGAAATCTTCCGAAAGTACGTATTAAAAACAATGAAGTAAATTTTTTAACACAAAATTAATGTTGCATCGCAAATGCAGCTCGTAAACAGCATCGGAGATATAATCCAGACTTTAACTTTCTTTTCTCATGCCTTCTCTTATTGCAAGGCACTTCCGACAAATGTCAATCGGACATCCTGTTCTTTTTAGCTTTTTTATCTACTGACTTTTTATATTTTCGCCTCCAAAGGGCTTTACGAGTCTGTTATTTGTCACATGCTTGTATGGAAAGGTTCAGTCCCAGATTTTACAGTTCCGGACAATATGTACTCTTGAGCGATAAAAACAATAAAGGTCAACGGAGGGTGCGTATACCATCACCCTACAATAATTGTCTAGAATCAATCAGTAAAGTCTCGGACATAGTTGTTAAGAAATGACAGTTTCTTCCTTCCGTACGAGTTTACCAATGACATTCAGTTTTTAAGACTTGTCCTACCCCTCCCACCTACTATGAACCTTCTTCCAAGCAACACGTTAGGAAGAAGTCAATCTCTATCCAACATTTTTTTAAACAACGAAGTTGCATCAGCGAAAAAAACTCCGGCCACCTCGGTTGTCAGTCACTCCGCTACATTCTGAGTAACTCTTCAAATCGTGAAGCAGCAAGACTTATTTTCTCACTCATTACATTCCTTTCTTTTAATCACACGTTGATTCACTGTTATCGGATGGAGTAATCAGCGGACAAGTTTTATGTAGTTACAATAGATTTATAAAATATCAACTACTCAAGTTTACCCATTCTAACCAACTCCCCAAAAGCCCCTACGAGTTAATTCTCTGAGTACGGAGCATCGTCTAGTTACTAGCATAAGAGGCAACGAAACGAGGCTGGAACAAACAATTCAATTATTTCAGCACACCAGACGTGAGTTTATGAGATTTCGAGACAGTTATAAAGACATTAGATGGTTTGAACATGGTTTCTTATACTACAGTCCCCAATTGGCTAATTGGTTCTTTTAAAACAATAATAGCAATTTTCCAGTAATTTTTCATTTCCCACTATTGCCGACTAAATTGTTTAACTATAAGTTATTGAAGTAACCGATTGCAAAAAGCTTTCTACTTGTTTTGTACCTCCTTCAGTCAATGTTCGTCCTCAGTGGATTCCTAATTGAAAAGCACTTTAGTCGGAGTTGTAAACATTTTCCAAACCACATTGTAAAACTCGTAATTTAACTTCAGAGATAAATTTATTAGCAGCTTCTTCCAATGTTTCTTTTGATACAAGTGTCCTTTTGATTAGAAATTGATCAATTTTTCAACTAGTTATGGACTTTTTTAAATTTTGTTATTCACAATGACGAAGCCTTGAAAGGATAATCTTCATGTCTGAATATTTTTTTCGCTTGTAAGGCCCATCTTCGAAGGTCAACATCGTGCAAAATTAGTTCAGTGTTACGTCCCGCGAACGCAACCCCTTTAAAACCATTGTTGTTATTATTATTATTATCATTACTATTACTATTACTATTATAAATACAGACAACATCTCTAACCCACTCTAACCCAGAAGCCCTCAGTCTGGTGGCCGTTGTCTAATACTTAATAAGTTCTTAGTTTTAGTTAGTCAGTTTAGTAAAGTTTAGTCTTATTTCACTGTTACTCCGAACCATTTTCAATTCAAAGCTTTAAATTGCTCACCGGCTACCATCATGCTACCACGACCAATATAATAAACCCACAAATATCTCGACAACAAAGTGATTATATTAATATTTAACCCTCCAACATCCAATTACGGTTCGGCACCGCATCGAATTATTTTGAGAATAATAATAAACGAAAATACGGCATTTTTGAGAATAATAAAAATGTATTGTGTTATACGTGTTAATTTTTGTGTGTAAATTGCACCTTAAATTATCTGATGAGCCTAGTGTATTTACTGGCGAACTGATATAACTTTTCTGAATCATCGCTGAACTGTCTTTATTTTTTAAATTAGTTTTTGCTTTTGAACATCTCCAATAATCGATGGCTCTTTGTTTGTAGTCGTAGCTTAAGTCTTCTTCATCGTCCAAATAAGTTTCAGGATTAAGTCGTTTAACAACTTCAAAATCTTTGGAAGGCTCTTAAAAATCTAAATCAGATTCTTCTATAATTTCCAAGTTGTTAAATTCTGTTATACAATTCAATAACATTTTTTCTATACTTCCTTTTAATTCAATTTCAGTATTATTAATTGGACTGTCAGGAATATGGGATGCTGCTTGGAGAGTTATTAGCAAAAATCTTATAACGTTAATTGGATTGATGTACAGTATAATGACTTTATTTAAAATACAGCGCAAAGTAAATGACAGCTCAGCAGCCAAGATAAAACTAACTAGGGAAATATCGAAGCACAAGCTGGAGTGCATCAGACAGAGGCTTCGAGATAAGCACATGGGCAGTATAAGTAACGATATTGCTTACTCAACCGGGTATTGCGATTCAACTTTTTTGTAATACAGAAAATCAAAATATACTAATTAAAGAAGTGTATATCACTCCTTGATAATGCTTGAAATTATAATACTTTTAACAAAAATAATATACTTTGATACTTAAGTGTACATACATACCTACAAATGTAGTACATGCAGAGGTAAAGTGAAAGAGGTCTCCGGCAATCAAAAATAAACAAAATGATTTTAACGTTAAGTGAACAAATTTATACGTGAAGACATGTTCTTCCTCTTAAAATTTTGCATTCCTGAAAAATAAAAGAACACGTCAAATTTGTTTTTTCCACTCTACAATCTGGTTTTTGTTTCATTAAAATAGGATAATCTCATTTGTTTTTTAAATTATAATCGAAATTTTCAAAGCACGCGTGAATCTCACCATTTTTTTGTGGATCTTTAGAAATAATCAGAGCAGTGGTTAGTTTAAGGATAGTATATTCCTTCAACACATTTATATTCTTCTCCTTCTACGCACTAATATGTATACCCGTCAGTTTTAAGATATAATTCTTAGTATAAGAGACTAAAACTCCCAACGAGGCAATAGTGCCTGCCGGTGGCACTTGTAATAGTAACCAGAATTCCTAGAAAGGGATCTGACATATTTTAAACAAATAACACAAAGAACCATGCAGGGGTATCAGCCCCGCAAAGGGTAATAAAAAGACAGGGTCCAAAAGACCCTTAGAGCAGTCTCAAGCTAGAAACCGTAGACGCACCATCGAGGTGTTGGATCTCGGGAATAGCAACAGTTTACCAGTACTACTTTGTAATCTTAGTATTTTACCTGTTAATAATAAATACTTGTAGAGTCAAAAATTGGTTAAGTGTGAAGTTAATTCGAAAATTCAACCTGCCCCACATCTCACCCGATCGATTACATAACAGCACGCTTTCGTCTATTACAAAAATCTCTCTATATGTATACCCTCTATAACAATTGCATGCCCTCCCACACTTTACATCCAGTTCTTTTTGTTACAACACGTGATCATCTCCATCAATTTTACATAAGGAATGTTTTAAAATTGGTTCGGTGACGATTAAGGCATTCCTTTTATGTAAAACTACATAAACATCCATTATCATGCTCAACTTTGAGCGTGAATGTCGCCCCTTGAACTCGATTAAGAGCAGGTAGAAAAAATACGTGTTTCTTATTTTTTGACGAACTACAACATATCACAAGCTCGAGAAAATTGGAGGGCTGCAGTTGGAATGAAATCCTTGTAAATGACACCATTTCAAGTCTCGGAATATATCGAATATATGTTTTTACATATTCACACTCGATATTAATACCCGAATTGGGACTCGGCCAATGCCGCATGGCATAAATGCAAGATCATCAGAACTGTTTGCGACACCGTCGCGATAGTCGGACAATAATTTGGTGTCTGTGTGTTAATACTGGTTCGGAGTAATATTACAATTAAACTAAAAGTTAAATAAACCTAAGGCTGACTAACTAGCTACTAACTAACTTACTAACTATTCAGTAACAACTGAGGGTTTTAAGATTGCAGTTCGGAAGGAAATCTTGGAACGCTTTTAAAAAGTGAGGGTGGGAGGTAGTTGTGGTGGTGATTGGATCTGGAGGGGATAGGCTTTATGGGTGTCGGGAATCGTTGTCTCGGTCTGTACATGTAGATGATAATTATAATATAATAATAATAATAATAATAATAATAATAATAATGATGATGATGATGATAATAACAATAGTTACAGAGAGGTTGCGTCCGTGGAACGTAACAATTACCAATGTGCTCTTAGCTTAAATAGCACCACGATATAAAGTCTAATGCATGATTTCGCTCTTCATTTTCGAGTTGCCAACAGTAAGTAACACGGGAGACGACGTAAGAACATGTGCCGAGAAAAATGTAGTTTTTGCTGTATTTTCGATACGTGACAGATTATAGACTTTACATGGGGTAGTAGATACCGTATAGGCAAGGAAAGATTATGTAACAACACAAAAATTATGTAAAGAAGTAGGCGAAATTCTTAGTTCTTTATATGCTTTTTGGTCACACGTGGCTCCAGTTTTCTTGTATTGTACTTCCAGGTCTCGAAACTGAGCATGGGTATGCACTTACTCTCTAGTCCAAGATTATGATAGGACATAAGAGACATAAGATTATGATAGGAAAACGATCAGAATATGTAAGACAATTACATGAAATTCGTGTAACGAAAGGATTACGAAGATTCAACTAAATATCTTTTCAAAACAATGAAATTCTCCTTCCGCATCTTGTTAGTCACGGCGAACATTGCTTTAACCTCTCAACCACAACAAAATCGACGAATATAGAAGTAAATAAATATCTCTACAATGTAGTAAAGAAACAAACACTGCCTTGACACATCCAACGGAAACGGCAATAAAATATCCTAAAGAAGCAGAGGAGAAAATAACAACAAAAATTCATATAGCACACTTGGCCTTAAATTTGGCCTTACACAACTTTGGCCTTAAATTGAAAAATAGAAAAGATGATAAACACTTCTTTATCAACGACTATAAAGATTTTAGAAATATCAGAAGTGAGAAGAAAATAGGAAACTATTACAGGGGGGAAATCAAAGTAGAGTTTTATGTATACAAAAGACGTAATCGTCAAGAAGGTGTGTGTATTCTCGTGCATGGTAGTCTAAGGAACACTACTGCAAAATTTATGGAAATTATAGCATTCCTTGTTAAACAGTAACCAGGTATTTTATTATGTTGAATGTCGAACATAAACGATAACTCGTATATATAATGGATATTATAAAAGAAGCTAAATGCACAAAAAGGGTAGAGACTCGATGTTAGCAACTGGCTGTACTCTTATGTATCTAGATATATAACTGAAGGAAACGGGGGTCGTCGGAGTTAAAAAACGTTGGGAGGCGCCACCCAACACCCGCTGTTAATTCGGGCCCCGAAAGTGCCTTTGGGCAGAACAACCCTTCATTCCTCAAACTAAAACAAGCACCTGCAACAACGAGCTTTCGGCAGAAATGTGCGGACTAAAATAGTAGACACTTATACCTAACTTTGGTCTTAAATGTGTCAAATATCATCATTTTATTTATTTTCATGTTCTAACAATATTTTTTAAAGTTGCAGTATTTGTTATTGAAAAATTCCTATATTACAAATTGCATTAGAATGAATTGTGAATATTAGGTATTGAAAACTAAAGGGTTATTATTGTGAAAACAATGATAAAAAGGTTTTAGCTCGTATTATTCAATTGTAGAGAACATTAACGGGCAGTGCTTGCGGAAATCTTAAGTCGTGTCTGATCCATAGGAATTCACCCAGAGGTCGACTCTCATATGTCTCGCCAGAAGTTCAATTTCTCTCTTCTTGTCCTCCAACTACCCGTTTTTCGTATTCCCTTTGGTATTGCGTCGCGACATTCTCCAGTCGTCTTACTCGAGCATCTCTTTGTCTATCTACCTATCTATGCATCTGTCTATATTTCTCATTACGTATTCCCAGCCCGGCGGATTTCCAGGCCATAATTCACTATGATTGCTATCATAATAATCACAACAGTATTTTAATTGTAGATTCAGTACGGGTAAAAATTATTCGAATATATCCGTAATTACAATAATGGCGTAATGCTATAAACGTTACGTAAATAGGTTAGCTTCTCTGGCACTGTCTGACTGAATGTAGGCCCATAAAGTTACAGATATTGAATTTAAAGTATCATCATCTTGTACAATAAAAGTTCTGACGAAGTTTGAATTACGCAGGATAAACAGATACAAACTGTTTGTTTCGTTTCGTTGCCTCTTATGGTTGGTGTCGATGTTGCTCAGTACTTGGAGAGTTAACTCAGAGTACCTGCTTTTGTGTGAATGAAGATTATTAGCAGGTTGGTGTTGTAGGTCGTATTTTAAAAAATGAATGTAATTGCTAGACTAAAATTGCCATTGGTAAACAGCTAGATCCGATATTTTACTGATTGGTTCGGGACAATTAGTGTAGGGTGGAGATACACTTGTCCTTTATTGAACTGGGTCATCTCCACCGATCCGGGGTAAACATAGCCTAGCCCCATAAGTCTCGGACTAAAGTTTTTCATACAAGTTTATGACAAATACCGGACTCCTAAAGCCTCTTAAAGGCAAAAATATACAAAAGACGATGTATAGAAATGATTAAAAAAACACAGGACGTCAGTTGAACATAGGCCAGGAGTACTTTGCAATACAAAAAAAACATGGGAAGAGACAGTTGAAACCTGAATTGTTACCTCGGGTGATTTTTACGATATAAATTTGCGAAGCAACATGAAAAGTTATCTTTGCTCTGATCTGTTGCGGTCTGCATGATTTTCCGTTGTCTGCAATGATTTTGTAAACAACTTAAAAAGTGAGTTGAAAGAAATATCTTCTCAGATTTAATTTATTCCTTACGTTCACGTGTATTTGTGTTCTGCATTTTTCGGACTTGTACTATTCGAAAATAGCTACACCATGTGCAACAACGGAAGAATTGTAAGGCACATATTCCCAATTTTCACGGAATTTTAGGCATAGATAATTTTATCTTAAGAGTTTCGTTTTTGTTCTAATCTTGTCCGCATCTGCCTGCCTTTCGTTTTCAAGACCTACACGCGTAACAACTGAGAAAACCTGGATAACCATAAAGCCCGATCCTTTTTTATACCATCTGGTCACAGGACGATAAAATGTGTGTTATAGGACATGGGTATCTTCTGAGAAGATACTATGCAGTTGCGGTTAACAGTTTAACAGTGTAATCAATTTCTATTCTATTCTATTAGGATACACGATGACTGTTATCATTTCATACACGCTCACGCACGCACCCCACTTCGTTGAAAATTCATTTCTGTTTTTTTAGGTTCCGAAAATCAGATAGACAAAATTACATACACTAACATATTCGCACACGTCGTACGCAGTTACTTAATATTGCCACACTTTTACTCAGAACTGATCTTAGTCATTTTCTCATTTATATTCTTTCTTGTTTGCGCATTTTCAGATACATTTGTTTACTTTATCTTATATCTTCATTAATATATTAATAGTTTTTGTAGCCTTTGTACTTTGGCTAAGTAAGTCTTTATACGTTGGCTAGTCAAGAATTTGTGATTTCACCTTAAGTCTCCGCTGTCGCGTTCGTTTCCTAGTAGGTCCAAGATACAACGTTCGGATTTTCAAAGTAAAAGATCTTTTCATTAATGTTACGCTGTTTTAACCTTTTTTGCTTAATAATTATTTTAGTTATAAATGAAGCATAATATTAATAGCAGGTATCACTTTTTAAAAACAAAATCTTGTAAATGAGTAAGAAGTGAATACAAAACGCCGCCTTATTTTTTATAAGAAATTTCATTATTTAAACATAAAATTGCTGCTTAGCGATAACCGCCAAAGGCAGAATTGCGATGTACAGTCTTCGAATATAACTGTATACAGGGTGTCCACGTAACATGCTCATCTGTTTTATTCCTAAAGTATGCATCGTACGAAAAAACTTTTTTTTAGATTTATATGGTTCAGGTGCATTATTTTTTTATTTTGGTGGAGGCGTTTCGGAGATTTCAAGGTCAACTTCTTTTTTTCAAATACAACCCTATATTTTTTATATTAAGATCTGAAAGAGCGTGATATTTTGAGTAAAAAAAGTACTGATTTGTATTAGTCGTAAGTCTTTTAATTAACGAGTAATTTCACTTTGTTTCAAGAATATATTCTCTGCGTAATATTAGGTCAGAGATTCGTACTTATCACAGATTTCCGAAGGACAGCGTGATGTCTACATTACTAATTGTAAGTTGATAAACACGCATATGCACTACACAGGTATCAACATAAATGTTCGAACTGATGTCCATTGACATTAATGCAATGCTGTTGTTGGTGGTTCAAAGTACACTACGTCTTTTAAATGGCCCCACAAAAAATAGTCTAAAGGAGTTAGGTCCGTTGATGTAAACATCACGCTGTCCTGCCCTGTTCTTGAAGAAAGTGAAATTACTCGTTAATTAAAAGACTTACGCCTAATACAAATCAGTACTTTTTTACTCAAAATATCACGCTCTTTCAGATCTTAATATAAAAAATATAGGGCTCCATTTAAAAAAATGAAGTTGACCTTGAAATCTCCGAAACGCCTCCACCATAAAAAATAATGCATCCAATAATGGAGCCCTTGGAACAATCCAAATCCAAAAAAAAAGTTTTTTCATACGATGCATACTTTAGAAATAAAACAGGTGAGCATGTTACGTGGGACACCCTGTATATCAGAAAATACTTGAAGCATTCCATGGTCCAAGGTACAATTACATCCAAGGTATAACACCTTCCCCTACTTTACAAAAGGTGGTAAAAATATGTTACAATTCTGGAGCCGTATAGTACTCACTAAGTTAATCATAAAATTATTGTTGGTATTAGGTTGAGAAAAGACAGAAATGCACAGTGGTAAAACACGATGGTATTCTTTGGTGTATAAATTTATTGCTTTGGTGGCAACATACAAAAACTTAACAAAAAAGGTTTTTTTAATTCTTCTATAATCTTCCATTCTTATAATTGCACGAGCTTCACCTTACTTTTTTCACATCATTCTTAATGCTTTTACTTAGTTTTACCAACAATTATAGTACACATATGATTGAAAAGAATATTTGTTTTAGTATTATAAAGCATGTTTAACGTGTTGTAATGTTTGGGAAATGCATCGGATATGTATTGTAAGCCAAGTTAACATTAGACCATTTTTCGATCCATGTTTATTAACACTTTTTTGTCTGCCAAGGTACGGTACTTACGTGCCATGTCCGTTTTTACATGTTAAGACTTGAATAGTAATGCACGCTGCTGTGATGCGCGCCACCCTACTTCCTGTTACTGTCTCGTCTTGAATAAGCATGTGTGTTGAGTGTCTTGCAGTCATTGATAATAAATAAAGTATTATCTTATTATTTAGAGAAGTCAAAGTTGTTCACTGCGGTTAACTTGAATCCCACCCTTAGTATTACATACATAGTGGTTATTACAGTGTGGAAAATTAAAAGTGTTACTAGTTACTATTTCTAAAACTCAACGAAATTGTTATTTTCCAACGGCTGTTTAGTTTTAAAGTTGACAATGTTAATGTTTTGGAAATGAAGGTGTTCCGATCATTTCGAGGGCACCGTAAGTTCAATATTAAAAAATATTAGATTGTAACAACTTTAATTTTGCGATGCGATGGAAGTAAGTCAATCACGATGCTAGCAAACAAAAATGTTTATATCGCAGAAACGGTTGACCTTTCGACCTATGTTTACTACGGCTTTTTTTAATGACAATCAGTACAGTGTGTCCGATACGTCATATAAATATTGAATGTTACTTTTTCATATACCAAACAAAACACTAAAGGAGGCGCGAATATTGAATGAACAAAAGCTTGGCGGGCAATCTCCTTCAGGCTCCATATCCTAAATACGTAATGTAATCAGTAATAGTATAATAATCAGATTCATGATGTACGAATGATGTATGAAAAATAAAGTAGAAACCATAACTTTGGAATATCTAGTTAGAAGATATTCGGTAAGATTGAGAGGCAGATTGTTGGTAACACACAAGGTGGCACACGTATCCAGATCTGATTGTACATTAACGAAGTCAGACATGCAAGTAATAGGACTGTAGATCTTAAGATCATTTCTATGAAAAAAAAATTCATAATACTTGAAAACACTGACAATGTCACCAATAAACACGTTACAAAGTAAGGGCCCCAAGTGACAACCCTGAGCAAGTCCAGAGTTCACTGTAGACCTATCAGAAAAATATCTACTGACATGCACGATGTGGAAGCGATAGGCAATCAATTTGTTCACTAAACTTGCATGATGTACTGTATTGAACGCCATTCTTTAACCTGCATAAACTGTGTCGACATGAACGTACATGTCGAGAGTATTAGCGACGAGGCTACAGCAGGTGGCAAGATTAGTAACAGTTTATCTGCCCGGTGAACATCCATGCTACTGAGGTCTATTAATATTATTGAAAGAAGACGTGAGTTTATCAGTAACGATACTTTAAAAAATTTTACGAACGACATTCAATATATACAATTCAAGGGTCAATATTAACACCGCCGCCTAGGGTAAAAGAAGCTGTTCGCCCTACTGATGTGAGTGATGAGTCCACGGAAAGGTCCAGAAGGAAAGACAATCTTTTTCTAACATTTAACTACCTAGTTCCTTCTTCTTCCATGTGGCACCGGCTAGGCTGCTACAATTAAATATTAGCCAAAGAGGCCATAAAAAAAATAAAATCATACTGCTTAGGAAAACATGACGTTATACCACCAAGATCGGGTCCCTTATTGACATTAATTGGACTATATTTATAAAACGCATAAGACATATTGATAGAAATGTCGGAAAATTCAAGTGAGTGTTGGAATTGAAAATTGTTAACTGGAGAAGTGTTATAACTGTATACGGATGAAAAGTGATTAACGAAAAGAAAGACCACATGAGGCCCGGTTTCTGTGATATTATCGTTGTATTTCACAGATCTTGGCACACCATTAGGACGTCGTTTAGCATTAACACAATTCCAAAATAATTTAATATTGAGAAAACTAGAAATATAGGCCGCAATAGGTTGTTAAAAAATTTCAGTAATTAGAGCTATCGAGATAATTACATCGAGGACGTAACTAAATGAAGGTAATCGTAATCCGTGCGTTTAAAGGCTGTGCACTTAAAATTTCTGTGAATAATCTTCATGAATTCAATGAATCGAATTAACTCGTGGGGGAACCATTTAGGAAAACTAGCGAATCTTACAGGTCTACATGGTACATATAGTGATGTACCGTCTACCATGTATACGCTCCATGTAGGGCCTGTATTTCTAATATTTCCTATACAAGTGGAAATGTAAAAACTGCGTTGAGGTCTCTACTTTTCTCATAGAAAATTTAAAGTCTTGATCGATACTACCAAGGTATTAATGTCGTACAGATGCATAATCTGCCTGGCGAAAATTGTCTCTTTATTGGTGAGTTGAGTTAAAGCGCTCTATATGAAGATTAGTAAGAGAAATTAAAAAAGCTCGATAATATGGATCACAAGAAAGGAGAAGATTGATAATGATATCAGAAACAATATCACAAACATTAGAAAAAAAGAAAATAATAATATTATTATTTTCCTCCCTTTTCTGGGGCTCTTTTTTCCCTCTCGGACGGGCTTATGCCAAGTCTTGAGTGGTATCTATGTTAGATTTAAGAATTTCCGGGTGATGTTGCATGTTTTGAGTATTACTGCTTTTTGTATTTGTTCGTGTATGTATGATTCCAGTTTCAGTTGTTGTAAATGTTTCTTGAATGATTGTGGTGTGATTCTTGTTGCGGATACTATGAATGGTATTATGAAGACTTTCTTTTGATTCCATATTCTCTGTATTACTTGTGCCAGTGGGTGATATTTTTCTATTTTATTGTTGTACTTGTTGGCCAAATTGGCGTCAGTAGGTATCGAGATGTCTATTAAGTAAATATGTTATTCTTTCTTTCTTGTCCATGAGTGTGATGTCCGGTCTATTGTATTTCATTGTTTTGTCAGTGTGGATTGTTACATCCCAGTATAATTTGTATGTTTCATTTTCAATGATGGTTGTGGGTGTGTACTTGTAGTATGGTGTTTTGCTTTGTTTAAGATTGTATCTGTTTGCTATTTCTTTGTGTATTGTTTTTATTATTTTTTTTATTTATTATTATTTACTATTATTATTTATTATTTATTATTTATTATTATATTATTACATATACAGTTGCGAGTAAAAGTTGCCGGCCAGTCACAATTCTTTGCTTTATCTTTCAAACGCGATATAAAAAAAATGTTTACTAGCATTGGTTAAAAGGGTATTGCAAATAACGTCGCACATATTGTCTGCCATTATTTCCAAATAGATTAAATTTGGACTCGTCCGAAAATGCAATATTTTTCCAATCCTCCATTGTCCAATGTAAATGTTCTTGTGCGAATCTTAATCGAGCCTTCTGGTTTTTTTTAGAAATTAAAGGTTTTCTTACATCTGTTCGGCCAAAAAGACCAACATGATGTAGCCGTCTGGTTAGGGTAGAACGACTAACATTGACCACTTTTCTTCACTTAAGGGGTAACACCACTCTAGAGGCCGAAAAATTAGGCTCTCTTGGGGGTTTTTTCAGAAAAACTACAAAATTATTCAAGATTATAAAAAAGGGTGTTTATCATGCATATCAGTGACTGTATAAAATAATTTTTTTGAAGCGATTAGTTTAAAAATGGCGGCTGTGCAGCGTTTTTGTGATAACGTCTCCACGGTCCACGGTCGGACAAATAGCTCCTGTAATTTTTAAATTATAATGAGCCAATGAATTTCTTTCGATTATATATAACAACAGCTATAGAAGTACGTAGGATTTTTTCGATATATTGATTTTTGGCCAAATGGCGCACTTTTAAAGCGAAAAGTGGAAAATTTACCTAAAAAATCGTCAGAAAAGTGTTAATAACAAATGAACTATGCAATACAAAAAAAATCCTACGTACTTCTATAGCTGTTGTTATATATAATCGAATGAAATTCATTGGCTCATCATAATTCAAAAAAATATATATATTGGTATATATATATATATATATACCCCTCTACAATTATTTCTTCTATTATTCTACAATTATTTGTAGAGGGGTTGCGTCCATGGGACGTAACAGTAGGATATTGAAAAAAATACGTTAAGTGAAAAGAAATCAACATTTATTTTAAAAAACAAAAACTACAACATAATACATTTAAACATTAACATGTCATGCACAAACAATATTTGCTATCTAAAGAAAAATATCATTATTTTACGCAAAAACGATTTTCTTTTCGTAGATCTGCAGACTCTCTTTATTCCTTTGGCATTTTAGGAATTTTCAAAAGAATCTTGCGACACTCGGTCGGTTCAAGAGCGAGTATTAAATACCGTGATGCTTGTGGTTCTTTTACCGAAAGGTGTCTTTCCCATTTTGTGGTCAGCTCATCAAGAACCCCTGCCTAAAATCCTAAGTGTAAGAAACATATTATCGCGTGTTAACATGATTGTGCCGGGCGTGGTGCACCATGTTTTTTGACTGGCTCTCTGGGTACAGGTGGGGGGTCGTAGTGTCTGGCTGCTCAGGGAGCTCAGGCAGTAGGAATTGACATGTGAAACAATACACGACTTATTCTAATCAACGCGCCTGTCTTCCGAATGTTCTTGATTTACCCATCTCTCACGTCTACCCCGCATTACGTAAGTGCATTACAGTATCGTGACGTCAGTTAATCAACTACAACACACTGGACCTAATATTCTTTATTCATTTCCTACTGTAAGCTCAAATATATTGGGCGATATTCCGAGTCTCTGAGGCAAGATTCTGTCGAACCTTCGAAGAAACTGATACCTCATACCTTCGATAAATCTAAACTCCGTTGACAGTTATACAGCTAGAACGGTCTGTAGCTCCAACCACTTGAAATCGCATCTTGGATTCTATGCACGCATTTCCGCACATGTTTTACCAAAATACAAAGGCCGACGGAAAGAGGCATTATTGTATTCGCATTATTGTATTATTGTATATTTGCATTATTGTATTCGCAGATGTACGTGATTCGTGTTATTTCATATAACAAAATGTTGGTTAAAAAGTCTCATACTTCAACTATATTCAAGTTTTTTGCTGGGTAATTATTTAGATTAAGGGACACAGTGCCGATGAGCTTCAAGCTGACCTTACCGTTAATCTTGAAGTATTGTACTGAAGGGTCGAGATTAGCCAATTGAGGTGGTAAAATTATAGTGATATAGAAGGGGTTATAGTGGGTTAGAGTGGGCTATATATTAAAAATTGTAATAATCGTTGCTTATCAACAATAACACTCACAAGTTTTCAGTAAGGGACTACACATAGACCAAATATAATAAAAATCGGTGAGGGGAGAAATCGATATGTGTAACCTTTTTCCACACACATACATATACCACATATGTACAAACGTACACTGGCGATCAATCACATTCAAACATTCCTACACATAATTTCTTGTCCAAATTTGTTATTTCTTATCAGTGTGCTTGAATAAAATGTTCCGAAATCGAGCAAAGGAAAAATATTTTGATTGACCGATATGCGTTCAATCTGAACTGTTACTAGCGCACTCATGATTGACTGTGAACATCGAAGACAATTTCATTACATATGAGAAACACTTTTACGCAAGAATCATATTCCGTACTAATACACTGAACTTCGAATGTTTAATCTGAGTTTTCAGAACGGCTGATACCGCAGCGTTAAACGCTATTTTAAGTATTATTAGAATGTTATACTTAAATGTCGAATCTGCATATTTTGGAAAGAAACAACACATCCATCCCAAGCTTCCTACAGAGATTTTGACATAGGAACAAAATTATAACCTTTGCTGTCTGTTTTTCTGTATCCTGTTATTTGTCTCGAACATTATGATATTAACATTATAATATGATTCCTCCACTAATACATTTTCAACAACGAATTATTTATTTACTTTAATTATCAATAATTTTAAGTATTGTATTTTCATTTGTATTTAGGACTTGCAACGTCCCAGTTATGAACCTGTTTTTGAAAACACCTAACCGTGTTGAGAAGTGACTACGTAGTATAGTAGAATGTTGGCTTTTATCAATCATTATAGGGTTCATTAAAGTTTGTTCGAATTTCTTTTCCAAATTATACACCGCCCGCTATTCATCAACATTGTTCATCAACATTGCCATTCATCATACTGGTCAAATGATTATGATTATTAAAATGATTATTAAATGACATGAAATGATTATTCCATAATTTGACTGTAACATTTTCGACATACGTATCTGACATGAGAGCGATTATTAGTTTCTAACATCGTTTTTAACAAAAATTTCCTATCCTCCCTCTTTTTGGCTAATTCTTTATAATTATACTGACTCTGAAGAAATGATAAAAAAAGATTGTAACGATTAAATGTGTTTCACAGTATCTTCTTAACTATAGCTTTATAGATTTTTATTACTTATGTTGTTAAATTTACTTGGCTGTGGAGAGACGTTTGGAGAGAAGAAAATTGATTGAATGGTTTCAGACGAAAAAAGCTGACATACTCTAAATGATAACATGCTGGCGATCACTTTAAAACACTAAATACATGTGTGGTTACTGTGATCTCTGTCTTTAACCTTCCGCAGCCCGCATAGAGTTTTGTAACAAGCACTCACGCGGCACTTGGGAGACGCATTACATTACTTAAAGTTTGAACCATTTTAATTGCAAAAATACGAAATAATTTAATATATTATTAAATTTAATTAAACTTAAATTTAATTATTATTGATTTGACAAATATTGCAAACATAATTTGCACGTTCTAAACATAATAACTTTCGCATTTTATACACCCAAGTCTTTTTTTACATGATATTGAAATTACACGGTTCAAAAAGGTCTTACTTTTTTGAAAAATTTCTTTAATCTAATACGTTTTCAAAGTGGGTTTTATGATTATTTACGTGACCATGAGCGATCTAGCACAAATTACAAACTTTAGTACCAACGTATGACAAAAATTCACGACATTTCATACACATTTCACACACTTCAAAAATTAGGGAGCACTGCTAAAATGTTGTAGTTACTGGGGAATCCCTTTATTCCAGGGGTAGCCAACCTTTCTCATAGCATGCGCCATATAACTCGAGCACTTTTTATACCGTCTTACGTTCCTGGTTAGGGGTTGATAAATAGAGATAAGGATAAAATCTGCTTCGCTTAGGGGAAGAAAAGGAATAACTTAATCACGCAGTTCAATTAATTGATTTACGCCACTTGTAATCATCCGATGCGCCACGTTTTTGCCACCCCTGCCTTATTTGATAACTCTTACCTACACGTCATACGATAGTATGACATTTACATAACATATTGCATCATTAAATTGTTTAAGTTTATTAGGTCATTATATTTAATCAATTGTTGGTGTTATCAGCCATACATAGTTGTGGGATTCTCTCTCAGACGGGTCTTCCGAAAGGAAATCTCGTTGATGGGGAATTCCCGATGTGTATGGAATTGATTATGAGAACGACCTCTGTCATAACCAGAAAACAATATATTTCAACATTAAATACAGTTTTTAATAGCTCCTCGCTCTTTAGCTGCTGAACGCTGACTGACTGTCCAACCTGTCCTTTCTTTTCCGTAACCTTAACTTTATCGTAAACTTAATACCAATGCTTATTCTATCGGTCGATCGCCTCTGCCTCACTTGTATCACTTCTCTCACATAGTGCTATCAATTACATTAGAACATTTCGGACCTTAAGAAGTGTAGGCATGACCATAGTGTAAGCTTGACCATAGACATAACGATCATAACCCGTGGCACTGTATGTGTCCATACACATTCGTATGCATATTAGAACTTTTACAGTCTTCAGCGTTTTTTCACTAGGTTTTTTAATTAAATATAGTTCTTTATTTCATCTTACACGGTCTTCGGATAACATGGAACGTATCCCCAGTTTTACTACAGGAAACTTATATTTTTTTGAACTTTTTTTTTACGCGAATTTCTGAAGAACTTATCTACTATGTATATTTCGTCCCCAGCAGGCGCCTCTCTTTACTATTCCTAGTAAAAGTCCGAGAATGTTATATGTCGTTGAGTTTTGATATTTTGCATTGGTCCCGTCCGGTTCCATTTAGTCTCTTTATCTTTCCCAAGAATAAATTGTGAATTCGTTGTATCGCTGTCAACATCTTCTTCTTCTTCTTCTTCCGGTCTTCTTCCGGTTATATTTCTTTTTTCGTATCTGCAATATCTACTTGTTCTTTTACATTATTCTCCATGCCTTCATTGACGATGCCGATTGATTCAAATAGCTCTCTAAATCCGATGAAGTATTTATATTAGTTCTCTTAAGTATTTCATATGTTCTTCATCTACAGGATTGAGAATTTGTTCTTATGCACTTTACCCAATGAATAATTAATTTGATAATAAATAATTGGTTTGAAAAATACTGTTTTCTTACTAATTATACCTACAGATTTAAAGTTTATTTTCCCACTTTTAGAACGAATAGTCCTCGCGTGGCGTCTGAGAAACTCGCGTTAACAGCCGATTACAGTTCTTACCGACCACTATAAAATCTATATATAAAGCGGGCTGCAGAAAGTTAGACTGAATGTGTAATTAGGTTTTTCTTATATTTCCAGATATTCAGGAGACGCATAAAGAAACTGCATGTATCATGACCATTCATAAATGAGGTAAATAGTTTATAAATGTATCTAAATTGATTTTTTTATTCTTAATGATTTGACTTTCATAATTTCAATATGAAAATAATCTGAAAAGAACAATCTACTAGAGTAATCTGTCATACAATTGCATTTATGGAAATATTATGGGTAGCTAACAATACAAATCCACAGTTAGGCGACCATTTCTGTTGCATCGATCTTAATGGTAAATTCGGCATTCGGTCGGTTGTCTATTTTTATAAATGAGTTCGCATTTCTATTCTGTAATATTCCAAGAAACGAAGATAATGCGTGATTTTATCACGCATAAATGCTTTCCAGCGATAACAGCATTAGGGAATTATTAAGAAGGATATTATGTACTGGCGATTCCTATATAACACGGTTTAGGAATTAAGAAAACCCTCGCGTAACATAGCATTCGTAGAACACCGTTTTGTTTTAACACAGTTAAAGGAGTGGGTAAACTCCCGTAGAACACGGTACATGATAGGGATGTCAAAGTGAAAGCGGGATGATTGGATAAATCGGTACCTTTCGTTCAAGCATGCGGGTTTGCTATATCAAATTGGTGCGCGAAAAGTTTCTGCTGAAGTCAATTCAAATTGTGAATTCAAGGAAAGAGTTACAGCGAATAAAACCAATTTGCATAATCCCGCTTTTTTAAGAACCTAGCAAGATCTACGGACTGCAACTTTAATTGTATATATTAAAATGAAGAATACAAAAGTCGTAGAACGCAAGTACTGGCCGGAC
Source organism: Hedychridium roseum (assembly GCA_963989215.1). NCBI lineage: Eukaryota > Metazoa > Arthropoda > Insecta > Hymenoptera > Chrysididae > Hedychridium > Hedychridium roseum. The sequence goes on along the minus strand of OZ022304.1, from coordinate 1,766,893 downwards.
TGGCTACGCTGTTTAATTTACTGACAAGGTTTCAAAATATATTTTACAGTTACATTAGTGTACTTATAGATACCTTCTTTAATAAATTTCTCAGAAGTAATCAGCAAATTATTACTAATGTGCTTATTACTTGTGTCCATAATTTATGACACACACTGTACAAACATGATCTACGCACGGGTGTGTGAACCCTACAAGTTACATTACGGTGAGAATTTTCTCATTGTAGTGGCATCGTTATTCATTGATATTGAAGGTTTTCTGTTTCAATTACAGATGAGTGCCCAATATTGAAAAGTTTTACTTACCTTCCAGGTTTATTTAACAATGCAAGATCGAAATGTGGATTGCAATGTAAAAGATAAATGATGAATACATAGTAGAGTATAAATACAGTATATTAATGGTCATCGTTGCCGGTACAAAGCTACGACTAAATTACACACGCACTCGCACATGCACCCACTATACACATCCCGTTTTCTCACGCACAGCGTTCACATTTAAAATTCCTATTCCTGTAAAAGGCCTGCATCCACTGGAAAACATACTTTCACTTGCAATCAACTCATCTTCAGTCACACAGTTTTCCACATCGTACAATATACTGAAACTAAAATCGTCTAAACGGTTAATGATTCGTAAAAAAAGCAGATCTTACACAAAATACCTGAAAGCGTGATATGTAGTACGTGTTAATGAGGGCAGAAATATGTCAAGGCAATGCGGATAAAGTAATGATCTCGTTTCTCATTATTTTCATTTTCTGTCCTTCATAAGTCCGAAAGAGTGCAGCACAATCTTTTGCACTATTTTTGTAGGTTATATTTGTGGAGAGATATATGTATACAATCACGGTATAGTGTTCCTATCATTGAAATTAATATTATATACAAATGTCATTTTATTATAAATGCGAGATCTCTTACCTTTACGTTAAATCCCAGGAAAGTATGATTTAATTTCTCTTAGAGAAAATCCTATTGGCATGTTATTCATTTTTAGCCAGCGTACACTCTCATAGCATTCGACAGTCAATGACAGTTATACTTGCATCTTTATGACAACATGAAACAATATCATTCTCATAACTACAGCTGCATTTAATGTATAAAAATTTTGTCAGTAAGAAAAAAAAATGATAATGCTGTCAGGGGAAATTAATTTAACTCGGCAAAAATCTGCGTCCGTTGGCCTTACGTACAGAACCCCTGGTGTATCAGCTGTAGACGAAGGTCAGGGTCGCAGTAGCAGCCAGCCGGGATGCAATCGATGTACGATGCTGCATTCCGCGGGTGCAGTTACCATGGAGACCATCTTTTGACCCATTGGCAGGGAAACATGGGGGAGGGGGAGGAGCATTAGGTCGAATTTTCATTCGTAGCTTGAAACGGACCGCGCACTGCTTCCGTAGCACAATGCATTATTTTTTAACGACATTTTTCGTAAATATTGACGCTCTATATCGTTGATCGTACACAATAAAAGAAGAAAAAGGTTTCGAGGAAATGTTAGAAATATTCGCGAGTAATATAATAATAATCCTGTGACGTGTGCATGTCGTGTGATGTCAATGTGTGTACAATTGTACGTTTGACTATCTTTGTTTGACTATAAACAAAAAAATATAAGAATTGTTGAAAGCATTCAGATATAAATATATCGAAGAATGTCATCATAAACGATAAACATTATGGAATACAAGATAATAGTTGTGTCGAATGTGTTTAACCGAACCTTAGAGAGCGGAATTATAATATAGAGTATGCTAATGGATATAATCGTGTTTTAAAAATATTGTGTATTTAATTTAATCAGACGTGGTATTGTGGAAAGCTAACAGATAGAAAGTGTACTTTTTTGTTTGAACGGGCGCACAAACAACACGAGCATCTCTCTTGAAGATAGAAAAATAATTAAATTTGAGAACTATGGATGGGTGGAGACAAAAGAGTGAAGACACAGATAACAACGTATTAACGATATGGTATCGAAGAGTTCGAGAATCTAATGTGACAGCTTGGTTCTTCAGAGTGTTTCAGAGATACGGGATGTCGACTAGCAGTACTACTATTGATGGCGCGGATAGTTGCAGCGGTGCTGGCGGAGGGGCTGTTGGTAGTGCTCTCAGTCTGATGGGCTGTGTGAGGGAAGCTTCGCCACCACCTCAGAACCATCGTTTCCATTATAACTATTGTCATCAACACCGTACCTTGCCCTTGTCAGAACTCACGACACAGAATAGCACGGAACCCACGCCTAAAGGTATGAATTTATTGTCATGAGTGCGATTGCCTACTGTTTCCACATTTTTTCCAATAAAACACAACAGTCTATTGTTGACCTGTTTTTTACTGCATGTATAGGACTTTCTAATGCACTTCACTTGTTTATAGAGTATTAATAAGAAAATTGTAGTTGTAAGCGCAATAAATTATTATACATTTACTTGTAAATTAGCGTACAACATAGAGTGCAACATATACATGTCCATCAGTTGATGTAAAATGTTTTTTTGAAATCTCCTTCGCATATTCCTCGAGCACATGCATATGATAAGATTTATGTATGATGCTCAAATTTGGCAAATTATAGAAAATACATTGTTAGATGTAGAATATAGAGTGGAATTTGAGGTGTCACTGCTGTGAGTGCACTGCTGGGTTGTGTGCGTGTCGCATGCACCGAAGCCCAAGGCAGACATCTCCAGCATTTACTTTAATCTTCCGTAATTCATAAATTGTAAAGTATTGATTCTCACTTATGAATCATTCTGTGTATCGTGCGTATTGATGTAGACACACTCCTACGTTGTATCATCATGCGTTTTCCTGCCATCGGAATAATCCCATTGTTGACCTTAATAAGCTTGAATGTGTCAGAAAATACCGGAAACTGTGAGAGGAGCATAGAGGAACGCAAGGTAATTGTTACGAGCCGAAGCGTGATTCTGCGTTGATGGGTTATGATATTATGGTAGCGTCATGATAGCCGGAGAGCTATTTAAGGTCTTTGTGTTGAAACTAGTTCAGTGCAACATGACAATTAAATTAAAACATAACTAAACTCAAGACTGACTAACTGAAACTAAAACTAACCACTAAGTAAGAACTTACTATCTACTAAATGACGACTGAGAGTTTTTGGGTTTTCAGTCTCGAAGGAAGATTTGGAACGTTTCAGAAAAGTAAAGGTGGGAGGTAGTTGTGGTGGTGGTTGGATCTGGTGGGAATGGGCCTTATGGGTTTCGGTAGTCGTTGTCTCTGCCTATAAGAACGACAATAATAATGATAATAGTTGTAGAGGGGTTCCGTTCGTGGGACGTAACAGTAACAAACGTAAACATATATAGAAAATACAATTTGAGCGGCGTATTAATTAATGTCGCCAGTACTATGAAGAGTACTAACAGAAGCCAGTACTAAGCTATTGGTGCGTTGACCTTTTATGCTAAATTTGTACGTACATTTGCTTCTTATGATCAGCCGCCCAACCACCATGGTAAAAGAGATAGGATAGCGTGCGTGGGGCGCGTGCACGCCTACTCAAGGTGTTCCATAATTTATGAAGGTGATCAATCGAAAATATAGAATAACATTTTTTCATACGGGGCTTTATTTTCAAGAAATTTAAGTTTGAAAATCGGTTGGGTACATATGAACTTGATTACATCTCACAAGGAAACGTTGCGAAGTGACCGCCTCCGTTTTTCTTATGCTTGTGATATGTTGTAGTCCATCATAAAAATTAAGAGACACGTATTTTTTTATATGTGCTCTTAAACGGATTTAAGGGGCGAAATTCACCCTCAAAGTTGAGCATGAAAAGCGGTGTTTGTGTAGTTTTACACAGAAGGAGTGTCTCTATCGCCACCAAACAAACTTTAAAACATTCCTTACGTGAAATGATGAAATTCACATATCCATCTTTCTATGCATCCCTATTGCAAGGGGGTGAAACACCCTCCGAAAATGTTCATTTTAATATAAAAAAAAGAACTAATTATCCGATTTTAACGAAACAAAAACCAAATTGTAGAGCGAGGAAAAACAAAGTTGACCAGTTTTTGTATTTTTCGAAAAAAAAAACAATTTTTAAAAGGAAAAACACGTCTTCAAGTATAAGTCTGTTCTCCTAATGTTAAAATCATTCTGATTGGTTTTAATTGCCGGAGACCTCTTATACACTCACCTGTATGCCTGAAAGCAAGACATCATTAAATTCAGGCTTAAATTAACTTATCAAAAATCCCGTACGTGTTTCACTACAAAATGTCATTTTTAAGATATGGTTAAAAATTCAAATGGATAGAATGAAAATTGTTCGAGTTATGCTGCGTGCCGATTGGAAAAATCATGTTCCCAGAAAAACGCGTTTAAAGTTTTGAAATGTGTTATAGACATGAAGAAATGAACAATTTGGCTGTTTAAAAATTTTTACCATTAGTCTGCTATCCCAGAACCATAAAGCTGCTCTTCCGTGGTCAAATATTCTTCCTTGTTCTCTTTCCTCAAAGATTTTGTGCTAGAGCGCGCGTCTTTTGCCGCCGCTGTCAAAGACAACTCGGCGTGCTTGATTCGCTTTTGCTTTTTCACTTTTGTTTTTGCTTGGTACACTTTGTGGTCACTCATTGTAACTTACAAGCACTACACACAAAAAACGTAATTACAAGTAAGAGAATTAATCCTTTCTGTACATGTATTGACGCTATTGTGGGATTTTTTTATCTAACAATCAAATCCCTGACGAGTTCTCAAAAGCTTGTGAACTTGTCGCAGGATGTCAACTGCAATTGCCCAGAGCCTTGAAAGATGGTGTTTTTTATAGCAACAACAAATCCGCAGCTAACGATCGTGGGAGGGACCAGATGTCTAAAACCGCATTTCTTCCAAATCCGCGAGAAAGTCCCTTCTGGCAGATAGATGTTTTATTGCCGGTCGCGTACCGGCCATCTAATTAAATGTTTGACCAAAAAGTAAAAAGCCTGGGGCGCATCCAGATCTACGCGTAAATTCTCGCCCCTACAATAACGTACTTTTGTATGGAAATGCTTCTGACTGTTCAGAAACACTTTCTAACGATATCTGTTAGTGTATTAGAGAGGTTAGAATTGAAAAGGTAGGACAATAGGCTGTACCCTCCTAGCAAGTATTTATTTGACGCAGGTAGTCGTTTCGGTGCAGTCCGACGCGCTTAGGCCGGAGCTCGAAATTTCAAGAAACAAATTTCTTTCAGGTATTAAACTTCTTGCCTCATAATCTAGAAGGTTCGAGGCTTCTTTTAAGCCAATAAAAAATAAATCGGTTTTCTGAAAAATTTACAGTGGTGTTACCCCTTAACGGATCTTCCTAGGTATGTTTAGAATAATCCGTTTGTAGTTATACATGAGAAGCGCAAGAGTTTGAAGGCGATATAAATCGGATGACAACACGGCTTTTGTCAATACGTATACCTTAGTCCGTGATATACAGTGTAGAACCATAGTAGAACGACTAGCGATCAACGACTAACCCGGACGTCCGCTATTTCGTATGAATACTTTACACACAAAGAAGGGGCGTCACGTGGGCTAATAAGACAAAGGGCGCTAGCTTAAAGTCCCATATCGCACTAGACTACTAGTTACAACACCGTTTTTACAAGGAAAATTCAGCAAGTACACATAAATACACATTAAGGGAATTATCTAGTTCGCTAAAATATTGTTTCTTTAACTTACAAATTTTTGAAAATGTAGCCAGGAAACTCGTGTACAAAATTGTGCACTTTGTACTAAATTAGTATGAACGCTTTGTAATGTGTGGTGATAATGCTATACGCAATAGTTCTTGCGTGTAATTATTTGTTAGAAACTGTCCCAAAAGACTGTCTTCATTCTCACCCCGTTTCAGGTTCTGGGGTAAGTGACGTGCTCTTATTTGCTTCTGACTAAAAGACATCCCCTTTCCTAGTCTGTGGTCGGACTCTCAGGACACCTTTTGTCTTGCCGAAATTAACACTAAGCGGTTATCGTCCTTTGAGTAGGACTTCTTTGTTTTAGACGGTAGACCAATCATAAATGTACTGGCGACACTCTGAGTTTCCGAGACCTAAAACCTAATACCTGTGGTTCAACCTAAACTCCGTTGACGGATGGGACGTAGCTGGGACGGTCAGTAGTGGCCCCAATCACTCAAAAAGGTCCCGTCGACTCCATTCCTGTCCCCGTTCCTGTTTCCCTTACATTAGTCAGACGGACATCCATACTGAAAGTCATTCGGAAGGGTCAGGGACACACCGTCTTGTCGGCCGTTGCTAAAATATGTAACATACGTAATTTCGTTCGTCAAGCTTACAATTAGACATAGTCAAGTGCACATGTGCCCAACCTACTTTGAAAAGTCAACATTTTTGTTCGGTATTTTCGATTTATTTTACCACCGGAATAGATCACCTTCACCCTTGTATGTGCTACAAATTATGGAACTCTCCCTGTATGTAAAGCAAAAAACACATTCTTACGGTAAAAGTCTCTTCTGTGTGATCAATTTCAAATCGGTGACAAGTCTACACGTAGGGGTGATCTGAAGCTAATGTTTCTATAAAGGCGCCATTTAATGAGAAAATTTCATTTGGAAAGGATTCATTTTACCGGTCCAAATAATTTGAAAAAATCGATAAGAATAATTTGAAAAAAATAATTTGAAAAAATCGATAATTCATTAAGAAAATCCATAACAATGATTGTAATACAGTTTAAAATGTCTCTCCTAGTGTTTTATACGAATTTAGATTATATTGTACACGTTTATTTAATGTTTTTTTTGTGATACAGATATCTGCATTCTGCAGTTAAACATGAAAGTCTATTTTAATACGTTATACCAAAAGACATTTCAAAATGAAATATCAATTCAAAAGGAATGGATACTTGAAATCATAAAGTGGGTTGGTGTTTCGACGGCGGTGTTTATTCATTAAATTAAATGATAAATTCTTTTACGTCGTTGTATGTTATACCTCACAATCGTCCTGTGCTACAGCAGTGTTCATTAATATTTCCACAGCATCTGTCGATTACGTTCACTATGTGTATTTACTATTATTTTTACGATGTGGGGGAATTCATTTAATGCTATTCATTTGTTATAGCTTTATTATAACAAGGCATCCGTGACATTGCTATTGTAAGAATGAGATAACGAGAATTTTTGTTGCCATGTGTACATATTGAGACAACTTGAATGAACTATATTAGTAAAAATACTTACTTTAAGCACGATCGTTGATAAAGTATGACCTGCTTTTTGAATGGTACTTCGAACTAATGAAAAGCAACCTTTGCATTATAATTCCGCGCCAGAGATAAACACTTTTTGACAATGAAAGATTAGGATTCATACACAGGGGTGTTCCAGGGAACTTCAACGATTTTAAATGTTTCTGTCTTTTCTGAGACAAAGAAATAATTCACAAAAAAGTGAATCGTTTCGACATGGGGAATATCATGATTGGCGGAATATTCTATTTTTTAAGATTATGAGTTGTCAGATTTTAAGATTACCGATGATCTTGTGCTTCATACTGTATAACTTTATTAAAGAGAAATTGTAGGCAACTAGCGAACAAGTTCGACGACTTATACATTGCTTTTCTCGTCAATAGGCCAACTGTGTGTCACATAATCGTTAACTATTTTCCCAAGAAATTGCAAGAATAAGTCTTTGAAGGAGAAGTCTCGTGAGCACGCACAATTTATACATATTGGTAGATAGAGTTATCGAGTGTGGATTTTAATCTTATCACGTCTGTTTCGGTTGTTATCTCTAGGCGAAGTCAGTCAAGTGTAATGCGCGTACGAGGTCGTGTGTTCTGACAGAAGGTGTTGAGATGAAAATGCTCGGGGATTTCTTCGGTAAAGATCTGCCTTCATAATTGTTTTGGTTACTTACAATCAGATTATACATTAAGTGACAACATGAAAACCGTATTTACACTTGAAAATGACGATGATTGATTACGGAAGCTGTTCAAATAAATGGAACAATAATTCAACGTTTAAAATTCATTGACGTGCCATGACACTAGAAATTATAAAGTACAAAACAGATATGGGCATCTTGAGATGATCACTGCTATTTGCAAGTAACTTTAAATTTTTTTTAACAATTTTCGCTAAACATTTTTATACAGTTTTTCTCATAACCGAAATTAGTAGCATGTAGAGTAGAGTAGCATGTACCAGTAGACTGGTAGTAGCATGACTTATTGCAAAAGAGAACCTTATGAAGTCTATAAATAAGATAATATGAAAGCTGAGCGAAACACCAAGATGTTAGTTGTTATTAAAATTAAAAATTGTATAAGACTTACTTAATTTGCGGCAAAACACGACCATTCAGAGATTGATAATGAATAACTTCAAGGAATCATCGGCAATGTATTGTTCCGTATTGAGTATTAAGTCAATATGACATTTAACAATTAAGATATGATTCTTCTTCTAAGACACTTAACATCAGCTGATATATCACGTGATATAAAATATTAGTCTTGAATGATGATGAGCAGCCCGCGGGTTCATCAATTATTTTTTACTTGTGGCACGTCCGAGTTGTTTATGTGACCCACTTCAATCAGCCAAAGATTTTAGAATTACTATTTTATATTCTCCTTTAAAAAGGAACAGTGACTTTTATCGATAAAGCATTGCTATCTTTGTTCAAAATAAAAAATAAAGTAGATTTTTCAGGGTCGCGCTTGTACCCGCCTGTATGGATTATTAGATTGTCAATTTTAAATTTTGGCCCACTGTAAAAAAGGGTTGCTCATCACTGATTTAGATAATCCTCTACCAGAAGATTAGACAGTAACAAAACCGGCAGACATGTATTGTATATTCTATACATACAGTGATTCTCGTTAATATTCGGACACCATGTTTTAATTGAATAAATTTTTAGGGAATGCATATATCGGGAAACATTTTTTAGTGATTTTAGTTTAAATAGTTTGCTTGTTGATCTATTTCAGCGATTTTTAAAATTTTCAAAAGTTACAAAATTACAACAAAATTTGTAAAGTGCACTTTTTTCAACTTTTTTTTCTAGCCTCTGTTACAAAAATCTAAGATATACGTTTTGTAGAGTACATCGTGTTATGCATATCCTGAATATCTCATTCAATTTGGTCAACGCACTGAGGAGCTACCCACTCTAACCCACTTTGAAAAGTCGGTAGTTTTGCTTGAAATATCACAATCTTGGCAAAATTAAGCGAAAATAAGTCACTTTGAAAAGCTGTAGCTCCTCAGTGCGTTGGTCAAATTGAATGCGGTTTTCAGGACAAGCATAACACGATGTACTCTACAAAACGTATATTTCAGATTTTTGTAACAGGGGATATAAAAAAAGTTGAAAAAGCGCACTTTACAAATTTTGTTGTGATTTTGTAACTTTTGAAAATTTCGAAAACCGCTGAAATAGGTCAACAAGCAAACTGTTTAAACTAAAATCACTAAAAAATGTTTCCCGATATATTCATTCCCTAAAAATTTATTCAACTAAAACATGGTGTCCGAATATTAACGAGAGTCACTCACTGTACATATAAACAGCATACATATGGCCTTGTGTCTGGGAATTGGCCCTTTCCTACTTTGTGTGTATGTAGCGTTGTAAACTATTACAGAAGTTTTTTCCACATTTTTCATCTCCAATTTTGCTTTCCAACTGAAATATTTTTGCAGCTTTTTTCGAATAGAGTTCGGCTGAAAATATGTTAAAGACTTTTTACACGGCCAGTTCAGTTCTCATTTGTGACCAAAACAGTATATTGACAACGAGAAATTGGGCTGGCATTAATCTTAGAAAATAATAAGAAAAAGAGTTATTTTTAATTTTTTTAATTTAATTTTTTAATTTAATTGCGATAAATTCCAATGATATCGCTTATAAAATCCTGATCTTTCGACATTATTCTATAATTAAAGTCTCGAAGAGTACAGTTGAACTGAGGCCTAATCGGATATGTTTGTTTACACGATCAGTTAATTGATAACTCATCGGATAACTCATCAAGCCTCTTATCCGTTTCGGTTAGAGTTGGCACCTTCAGTTTTTCGAAACAGTACGAAGAATTAAACTCACCGCGTAAAAGGGCCTATACATATTTATTAAGTATCAAAAAACTGTTCGCATCCAGCAATGGAAATAACGATAAAACGCGCGCGGGCAATGTATTAAAATTAATTTTCACCCAAAAAATTTAATTTTCCACGGAATATAAGGACTTATGGACTTATGTACAATAATTTTAGCAGAAAATCTGTAACTTTCATGATAAGATATTGTATCCTTGACATCTCAATGTGATATCATTTTTTATTAGAGATTTCATCTGCTTACATAATATTAGATTATAAATGTACAATTATTATTAATTAGTAAATACAGTTATTAGTAAAAATTAAGCTTCTTTCTTTCATGTAAACATACTACACTTCATTTTGCTGTAAACTCCTGTTCATTTTACATTCAGATAGAATGTGAAAAGTAGATGAGTTAATGTCCTTGTCCTTATTGTTATAGAGTATAATATTAGTACGTATAATGCGTTCTCACGCGTGTCACTATGATTCTCAAATGCGCAGAACCAAAAAAACGTCGTTTCCATCCACTTCGAGGCTTAAGAAAGATTTTTCGGCGGAAAAGTCGGGGTGCTGCCGACGTCCGTCTTCATTCTGGTCCATCGACCAAAAGTAGAGATTATGCATCCAGCACGAGCGAGGATGCTGCCCTGCGATATCTTGAAAGACCAGAAGAAACTCGTAGTAGGAGTGCAAGTGAACTTCTTACAGACTCCTGCGATCACGATGGGTGCGTAAAAATGATTCTTTCCTTATTTTCCTCTTGTAATCATTAATTTCAAAGTTCTTGTAAAATTGAAGGGGTTGTACAAAAATCTACAAATTTAACATTAACGTCGTTTCTTCTACAACTCTTCAACTCTTGATGTCAGCTCATTGGACAAAATTAAACTGTTACTGGTGTAAAGTGTGTTGCTAATACTGCCGTGTTACGCAGAAATACTATGCTGTTGTGATGCAACGATGAAAGCGTGTTGTCGTTGAAAGACCGTAAATGGTGTAAATTTATCTAATTATATATCGAGAAATGAAATGTTGGTCTTGCCTGTAAATAAAGCACCTACTAAAGTCATGCCTTCATTATTGTTTGAAGTGTTGTTTTACAGTGTGAAATAATAATTTTTATTGTTTTGTTTTTAATGCAATATTCATGCCGTTATAAGATTTGACCAACCATTAGAATTGCAACTATAATCTATGCAAGTATTAGCCTTGCTTTGAGAGTTCTTAAACATTTTAACATGATTTTTCCCTGTTTCTAATGATCGCTCTCGTACAAATATCCACGTGGCTGCAAGCACGTAATGTCGTTTCATTCCACGTATCAGTTTTGTACACGAGAAGATGTATGGTGGCTATGGGGGCAAGACTAATAGTACAGTTTTCATATTCATCAATCATCAGCCTATACGTTTACGCAAAAAATTACTATTTAATCGGGTATTAAAAAAAATTACAGTTATCGTATAGTGTAATTATGCCGCACCAGGAAAACAGTTCATTGATAAAATGTTATTTTAGTAAGATGCAGTTAGCTACGAGGCCTACCTGTAATATCATTGATGATTTGTAATGTTACTCTGAACTGTGCATATAAAGCATGTCCCGTAGCATCGGGGACCTACTTTGGCGGTGTATTGTACACACGAGAAGAACAAAAAGAGTCTATATGTCCTATTTGACCTTGTTTTCGAATTGTAGCGAGTTTCTTCTTTTAACACGCTGTATCTGCGGATACCTTCACAAGAGGTGTGCAAAAGTACCTCCTTGCATCTGAACACAAAAGAACACTCGAAACGTTTCATCATTGACAGTCTTACTCTTTTCATTCCTCTAAGTAATGTTTGCCGTCTCTGGAATCCTTGCTCAATTCTCTCGCGAAGTATTTGGACATTATTAACGGGCCTTCTGTGCACGATGCATTTCAAATAACCCCGCGAGTAATGATCCATTGGATACTGATTGTGAGTTCTGTTTCTAAATAATCAGGTTCAATTAGTTTCACCATTTCTATCCTTTGATCAAATTATTCCAATATAAAACTCGCTATAACTTGGAAACAAAGTCGAATAGGGCACTTGCTTATATGAAACTTTGTTCTTGTATTTATGTGTAGAAACCACCACCGAAGTGGTTACTCGATGTCACAGTGGCCTGCGGGACACCCCGTATATAATTGATTCGTAACTCACACTAAATATCTGATTAACGTAATTCTTGCACAATGTCCCATACGAGAGTATATGTATATCTTAAGCGTACTCCATGTGTGTAAAAAAAAATAATTAATATCTTTTTTTGCTAGAAATGTTCATACAAATTTGAAATATTCTAATGGCTGAGTAACATGTATGTTTGTTCAATTTCCAGCATATTTTTGAAAAGAAGTGAAACGGAAGATCCATTTATGAAATTACGCGGCGGGGCCGGAAAACTATCCGTGTCACATGATAGTGTTTTCCCAGGGGAAGTACCTAGCACTCGCCCTCTCTCTTCGTTGGACACTCTAACTGCACTTGAGGTTGGTTTTTTTTATTCATCGCTCATATAGGGAGCGGAATTATGAGTAAAATCCAATATTTCATTTGGGGCATTGGGCATTCCATTTGAATGGCCGACTTTTCATCATTTTATTGTATGAATAATAAGAATAGAAATAAGTAAAATACGAATGAAATATAAAAAAGATCATTTGGAAAGAAGGAATGATTTAAGTATCGGTTCTTGTTTTGCTTAAAATTTATGCTTCTAACTTATGGGTTGATCAAAAACTCTTCAAAATTGGGTGGATCTTATATCTATATACAGTAGAATCTCTGTAATCGGTGTTTACAATAATCTCTATTCCGTTAGCTTCTTTTTTTAAAGATAACTGAGAATTTTTTTGCGTATTTTCTTATTTAGAAGTCTAGTCATCAAATGTAACTTAGTAAATACATGCTGATCATTCTTGTTAACTTAAATATCTTATTATATTATGTTTAAAAATATAATTTGGCATTTTTTTAATTGTATTTACCGAGACTTGAGAGTGAGTGTCTGTCTACGTTACATCGGATTAACGAGACTCTACTGTACAGAGTCTTTGATTAAGCACTTTATTCGATTCGACTATCTAAGAATTTTTTGAAACATTTACATGTAGGTAGATGTTTTGTGACATTTTAGTCAATAGCTTTGCAATTACTAGTGATTTTCTTTGCTTAAAGTATTACTACTATAATCGTGATACGTGCGAGTACAAGTATCAACTTTTTATAATAAATTCTACCGCTGTTGAAAGACATCAAGTATGTGCAGACGCTTGTCCACTTTAACATCCATACAGTACAATCGTTCGAAAGTTACTGCTTTATATATTAATCAATTTCTTAAATAATGCTATCTTCAGCAATGATACCTTTACGTTTCGCTAGGATATGTATTCTGGTTTCTGAAATCATAGATAATTTTTGTTAATTCTTGATGTGTGTACTAGACTTAGTACGAAGTGATGCATGAATGTCAGTGTTACAGAAATATTTAGTCACTGCACATAATTTAACATGATTTTATATTTTTTTTAACTGCCTACAATTTTAATATTTTGTGCGATAGCCTTTTTATTTGGTTACATGTTGCAAACGGTTCAGTATATTCATAACAATTTTTTCTAAATATTTCGACGTTATGTTATTCTATTCTTCTACACGCTGTATTCTTATTTCCGCCTTAATAAGTATTGCACGAATGCGGCGACGTAATTTGTTCGACCGATTATTTATGATACGGGTCAGATCAAATGGGTGAGGAGGCGACCACCCTGTATGTATGTATATTATAAACATTTATGAATTTGCAATCACGACATAACATCGATTGAAAACGAGTGAGTGACAAGTAGGCCAAACGATGCTCCTTTTCGACGGAAGATAAAAGTGAAAGAACGTCGCGTACAGAGAATACTTAACAGGCTTCTTTCATATTTTCAACAATTAAGATATTTATTTCATAAGAAAGAACACTTATCTGTCACGTGGAAGGTACCTTGTAATAAAAACAAAGCTAATATAGTCTAATTCATTTCTAGAAGTATGACTTGTACGCACAAATAAAGAATAAAATATCTTTGAGGGATACAATAAATAACAAGTGTGACTTGCTGATTCCGCTTTTCGACAATAAATACGTATTATATATTCGATTGCTAAAGATAAAGGTGACACCAATAAATACAAATTGTATATACGAAGTTGGTACTTTGAATATATTGCTTACTTGATAGTTACTCTTCTCACTTGCTAGTCAATTGTTTTATTCCATTGCAGCAACACAAGAGGTTTACTATGAAAAAAAAGAATAGCAGGACCGTAATGTTGCGGTGCTATAAGTGTATAGTTTGTATGATTTACAATCTACAGGTCGGTCGCACCCGAAAAACTGGTATAATAAGTACAATAAGTGTATATAGAAAAGAAATAAATTCACCGGGGTATTTATTGTCCCTAATCAATAAGATTACAAATCAAATTTTAATGCACCTAACCATATTTAATTGATTACATTTTCAACCGATCGTGCATATTAAAATTAATTGTATGTATAACGGTATGTCATTACTATGAATTTATATCCCGTTCTTCGAGTGCTTTAGTCACGTTCGAGGCGAAAAGAACAATCGTTGGTGAAATAAAATGAAAGAGGAAGCAGGGCGGGACTTCTCTATCATGTTTCTCCGGAAAAAGATACCGAGCGTTCCGTTCTGATACGCGAGGAAAGTTCTTTGAAGAGCGTTTTCACGATTGAGAATGGACTCGAGCATGACATACTCGCATGATTATAGCGAAGAATAGACTTTGTGGCATATACTTCATAAATCGCTTTTAAAGTTTGAATAAACCACATGTCCCGCATATTGTTGCAATAACGAATTTTAGTCGGATCAAAATCTATTTTAAGTGATATCAAAATGAAAATTAAAGTATTAAGTCAGTGCATATAAAATATCGGACAATGTTTATGTTAAAATGTGTTTAATGATCTCTTTATCGATTGTTTTAAAACTTCAAATATCTTACGTGGTAAGACAGGTATTTTTTTCTAACAAACTATTTCTTCGTCATTATTTACTAAAATTATTGTTCTTCTTTTCAAACTATGTGGTATTGGGGATAAAGTCGAACGAAATTCCAGCAATTTACTTACATCAATTTGCGCAGGAGAAGAATTTTATCATTATAATTCGTAGTATTGCTAGAAAACAAGATTATATTTCAATAATTTCATGAGGGATAAGGTGTATAAAAACGACGGTTCAAAACTGCAATCACCTCTAAACCTCAAAAGTTCATAAAATGTGGATATTATTCTAGACAAATGGTTGCGAAAAGTTGTTGAAGCCGCCGGAGCTTATTCTAGTTAAATAAATAAATTGTAAATATATTAAATTATACCGATTTTAGTTTCCATTTAAAATTTGGATGTTTTATGTTGAAAAAACATAGTTTAACTTAAGATTATTTTTGAGATTTTGTTTGCTTTTGTTTGTTTGTAGAGAAGACAAGAACGGACCAACAATGAAACTGAAACTAACGACTATAACCAGTATGCTGCTCACAGACACCAAATTTCAGTGCGGGTACGTCTTGCACTAGTTCTACGCCTGACATTTATCTTATTTGAAAAAGAGTTCAAACATCAAATAATGATGATAATAGCATGTTCCTTTAATATAATACTCATTAATATCTGCACATAGCAAAAAAGAAAGGAACGATTGCAATGGTTAAATCATACTTTTAAAAATTATTGCTATTAATTCGGTTATAAATATGTAATATACAACAAGTTTCTCATGTGTCGAGCGTATCATAAGGTCAAAAAATAAATTTACTGGTTTGAATGGAGCAGAGCGAGGAAAAACTACGCGACACACTAAAAGAAACACATTACTTGTAACAAATAATACGTGTTACATTGGAAAGTAGGACATATAATGTCAAACTCGGTAATTACGTGTAATATTTTTAACTTTTCCCGAGCAGAGTATATGCATCGTACTTTTATAGGTACTGGAGCAAATCAAGACGGTTATAGAGAACCGACATCAGCTGACATCAACGACCTCGGTGAATACTTCAAACAACGTAACCGTAAGTACAGTAACAGTGAATCAAATCTCCGTTAAGAGTAAGAAAGAGAAAGTCCGTTGAGTACCCCTGAGTGAAATAAAGAAAGAATCAATGAAGGTTAACTATCAACAAAAGAAGAGCTAGTCAGCGGACGAGAGAGAGGGAGAGAAGATTCTCACATGCGGACTACGCTTTTCGACTGGTTTTTCTTGTAAACCGATTATTACCATTTCCTTTTCTTATCTTAAGCTCGTGACCCGTCATTTAGAACGACGTTTTGTTAATCATCATATCTTAATTTATGTACTATCCTTTGCAAAAAAATCCATTCATGTACCGCGATAGTTTCCCTTGCATTATAAAATATATGCTCCAGTTACTTCACGCGATATGTTTCGTTTTATTACGTAGGCGTATGATTAGCATTGTGACGTACGGCGATAAGCATAAGACTCAGATGTCCGCCAGGCATCGCGTCGGGCCGAAAAACCCAAACAATAGTACGCTTAGTATTAACCAAATGCAAAGGGTCGATCGTAAAAATCATAGAGTGAGCATTTCCAGACCTAGAATAGAGTTTCCAAAGATTTTTGTTTAGAGTCTCGGGTTATCCCCCGCATACGTGACCACTTCACGTAACTCTAATACATAAATTAAAAAAAAAAGAACGTAAATTAAAACGAAACTCGGACTAGGGACTGCTAAGGGTCACCGAATGACTGACCCGACTATTTATAGATGCGAGAGCAAATCCGATGCAAGGAAATGTACCATGGAGGGAGTTGTCAAAACTCTCTGATAAAAAGGGCTGCTCCCAGCACCCTTCCTACTCAGTTTAACTAAATTCTCCAAAGAATACTGAACCTCTGCCGGTTCTTCCTCTCATCACCACTCTCGTAATTTTGTATTTTGTATCTAACGCAGAACCTCTGCCGCTCTCTTCTTTTACCCTTTGCCAACGAAAGTTGATTAACGTAAGTTCCTACACCACATTATAGAATAGATTCTCTTGCTACTTCACCAAATACAAATTACACTTGAGTTTAAGACACATAGTATTGGGAACGCGTCGAAGCAGTTGCGTACCTGAGAATTGAGCCGAAACCTCAAGTTTTGTTAAAATCGTTGAACGATCTCGAGCTATCCAGAGCGCTTCGAAGCAGACGGCGTACTGGGGATCTCGAGGGAAACAACGATTCATTATCTCATTTCCTTTTTTTTTCTGGCATGCCCAAAACCCGAGGTGGCAGGAAAATTGCAGTTAAAACTTTTTATAAACAGTTAGAGCGGTCAATAAAAGCGTTCGCCACAAAAGAAGCTTCCGACTTTAAAACCCCTCAAATAATTTCCGTTCCGACTCCTTTTGATGAAATCCCTCAGTCCTATAGTGATTTTGTAGAAGAATTTACAAAAACACTAGAAAGATTCGCCCAATCCCAATAGTTTTGCCTTATCCCAGGGAAGTGTCGCGTAGACGTGTCATCACCCGAAATATCCCAACCCTACTAATACGTAAACTCGCGGATCGACAACCCGGTTCGTGACAGCATACATATATAGCACTTGGAAAATTCGCGCGATGTGGGTTCAGCCCGCGTGATGGACAAGCCGGAATTCGGCGGTGCGCGATCGCAGATTTGAAAAGACGAGGAACGATTACATACCGTCAACTTGTAACGGAGTAACTTAGATTATTCCAAGGACTTGTGTGTTGAATATGTTTTCGATCCAACAAAAATAACAAATGGGATTTGAACGTCACGACCTCATAGAGGGAGTTGATAGTTGTTGTCCCAAAAATTGTGGAATTGAGACGTGCCGGCGAAATTATTACACGCAAAATGGCATTTGGGTTGTAATTGGCACCAAGTTAAAAATTTCAAAAGGGATTGTTCCGATGAGGACATTTTGTACGCATTGTGAATATCCCGACGGAGCTCTTGAGGAGGCTCGAAAACCTACGTCAGAACCGAAGACAGATTTGATCACGAGGATCCTGTTTATCGATACGAGCATTTGGAAAAAGACAGCGGAAAGACTGTTTAGAGCCGAGGCCGCCGGGGAACACTACGTGGAGGCAGCCCAGGTAAACGTTGCTGGGAACGACGCCCAGTCCGCTCCTCCGTCGGATTTATTAATACGAGAACTTGAATTCTTGCGGCGGGAGAAAAAATTGTTAGAGCGCGAATTACGCTTCGTGTGGCGCATAGCTAGTAAATTAAGTAACGAAAGTAATAGTAACGACCGCAATGTCGAACTGCGATTGAACATCCGTGCACTTGGTGATATACTAAGCAAATTTTCTGCCGTTCGCGATAATTTCAATACATGGATAAGACAAGTACAGTTATTACGGAATACTTACCGTCTTGATGAAAATTCTACAAAAATATTACTTAGTTTACGATCGAGGGACAAAGCACTTAATTGGTTCCATTCGAAACCGGAATATTTAAGTTATAATGTAGTATGGCAGATTTATTCTCCGCGATGGAACGTATTTTTGACCATAGGCCGAGCAAAGTGTCGCTTAGAAAAGATTTTGGACGACGTGCTTGACAGTTCGGTAAGAGTTTTTGCGATTACTACCATGAAAAACTAATATTAACGAATAAAGTATCTATAAGCGAAGAAGAATTAATAGATTATATTATTGATGGTGTACCGGATTCACGAATGCGTTGTCAAGCGCCGATGTTACGATTTTCTAAGGCCACAGATCTATTAGACGCGTTTAGGAAACTATCATTACCGAATAATGTAAACAGTACAGGACGTCGATCGCTAGCACCGCATAAGCCACGCGACGAAGCGTCGACAGCACGAAGAAGCTCAATACGTTGTTACAATTGCCGGAAGTTAAGACATGCAAGCAAGTCCAAGGACTGTAAAGTCGAGGTCCAACGCGTGAAGTTGGTCCAATGCTTGTTTTAGATGCGGCAGTACGCAACATCAACTAAATAATTGTCCTGAAACTTTGCCAAAATTGGAAAACACCACGAGTGTTATACAATCGACCCTACCCAACTCTCTGTACCTCGTACCCCTTACATATTATGTTCGAGACGACTCAGGTAATGAAAGCAAACATTCTCTTTCAGCAATGATTGATTCGGGATCTTCAATTAGCCTCATTAAAAGCAGTTTTGCTCCTGCTCAGGTTTGGACGTTTGATAAAGTGTACAAATCTTTCTATGACATCAGTGGTTCCAAATTATAAATATTGGGCACGTTCGAAAAAACGTAGATATTGTCGACATCCCTCTAAAAGTGATTTTCTTTGTAGTTCCGGACACTTCAATCACTTGTGCGGCTCTATTGGGAAGAGACTTTATTTCTTCGCCATTAATAAAACTATCATAGGGGAAAAATGTTACCGCCACAACCCTAACCCTGACCCTAAACTGACCCTAAACCAATTTTTAGTGAGAACGCAGATTTTTCAAGGCAAATAATTCGTATTGACTATATTGAGAAACCATCATCTGTTATCGAGACTTTAAATATTAATCCGCACCTCGATACTGGAACGGTAAAACGATTTAAACAGTTATACAATGGTATACTCAAAGGGAGTTGTAAAAACGATATTTTATATTCTAATACTAATATCGAATCTGCTATTAGCATGACTATCGGTCGCCCTATTAGCTTCAGATCAAGAAAGATTTCTTATGCGGATAAAGAAAAGCTACGCAAAATATTAGATAAATTGTTGCGGGACGGGATTATTTGCCCGAGTGATTTACCATATACTTTTCCGATTGATCTTCTACCGAAGAAACACGATGAACCCCGATTATGTGTTGATTACAGCGAGATTAACAAAATCACGGTCAAAGATAACTTCCTGCCACCGCTGATAGACGATCACTTAGACCAGTTACAAGACAAATGTTATTTTTCCAGTATCGATTGACGTAATGATTTTCACCACGTAAAAGTTGCCGAAAGATCAATAAAATATATAGGGTCGATAAAATACATAGTTTTCGTCACGCCGGTAGGACAATTCGAATGGTTACGTATGCTTCGGAGTGACCAATGCACCACGGGTTTTCCAAAAATATTATTTGATAATATTTTCCGTGAATTGAGTCGATAAGAGCTGAGAGCTAATAAGATCTTGATATATCTCGAGAACATACTAATTTCAATTGGAAATATTACGGAATATTTTGACACCGAACATTTTTACTTTGTGAAGTATTTCAAATAGCGCGATTGTACAAGGTAGATTTTAGGCTCAACAAATGTTCACTTCTATATCAAGAAATAACGTACCTTGGTTATTTGATCAGTAAAGATGTCATTCGACCAAGTTTGGAAACTATTGCGGCAATTACGAATTGTCCTGTAGCACTCAATACAGAAGAAGTATACAGATTTGTAGGCCTCGCGAGATATTTTCGCCGTTTTAAGAAAGTCATTTTAAAGAAAGACATGAATTTTAAGTTCGGAGCTGAGGAGTATCGCGCATTTGAGCTATTGAAAAAGTTATTGTTGTCACAACCAGTATTAGCCACATATTCACCTGTACTTCTAACAGAATTACATTGTGACGCAAATAATAACGGCTTTGGTGGAATTTTGATACAAAAGCAGGCTGATGGTACGATGCGACCCGTGTTTTATTTCATAGTTTTATTATAGTTTCGAATTAGAATGCTTGGCTGTTGTGTACGCTATTAAACGTTTTCATATTTACTTGTCTGGAATATCATTCACGAATGTGGAAGAAGTTAGCGTGGACATTTTTGAAAAATAAAAAAAATTTTATTGTGCTGGGTTGTGCACGATTTGTGCCGTCATGTGCCGTTTGTAAAATTTGATTATTTTGAATAGCAAAAAAGTTAGGGGGTTTTGAAAATTTATCTCCCTCAATTTATTTATTCATTTTTTAGTACAACTCAGCACAAACAAAGTTTAAAAAATGAATAAATAAATTGAGCGACATAAATTTTCAAAACCCCCTAACTTTTTTGCTATTCAAAATAATCAAATTTTACAAACGGCACATGACGGCACAAATCGGGCACAACCCAGCACAATAAAAATTTTTTCATTTTCCAAAAATGTCCACGCTAACTTCTTTCACATCATTCACGATCATTACTGATTGCGACAGCTGCCGCCTAACTTTATCTAGACAGAGCATTAACCCACGTATTTTCGGTGGGCAACGTTCCTCCAAAATTATAATTTTAAAATTGAACATTGCCCGGTTAAACATATGTACTGCATTAACACGTTGAGTAGATGTAATAATATATTGGTTCTAGAAGCAAATATCTTTCAGCAAGTACTATCATTCGTCGAGATATAGACGTGGAAATTCGCAAGTTTCGCGAAAAATTGGAAACATCAGAAGACTAATTTTTTGAATTTAGAGACGGCTTGGTAGACCAAAAATTTAAGAATAAAAAGCTACTGTTTTATGTTCCTAAATGTATGGAGGCAAATGTGATACGTAGTTGCCATGACGACTTGGGGCATGTAGGAGCCGATAAAGTTGTCGATATTATCATTAAAGTTTATTGGTTCCCAAAATTGAAAATAGTCAATTGTTTGAAGTGTCTGGAGTGTTCGCCGATGTCAGGGAAATCAGAGAGCTATTTACACAGCATCACTAAAAGGAGGTTACCTTTTCAAACGGTCCAGAACTATTATAATCCTCTGGAGAAAACCGAAAAAGAGAATCGATATATTTCGTTATGGTGGGGAGATTCACCAAATTCAACAAATTGTACCCTTGCAAGACTAAATCTGACGAAGTGATACGACATTTGAAGGACTATTTTCGTAACTACAGTAAATCCAAACGCTTGTTTAGTGATCGAGAACCATGTTTTACGTCTGGATCTTTTGCAGAATTTGTGAAAAATTAATGTATTCAACATGTGCTGGTTGCTGTTGGGACTCCGCGCACAAACGATCAGGTAGAAATATTTAATCGATTAATCACACCGATGCTACGCGAAATAGTGCGAAACGCCAGAAAAATGGGTTCGACTATTGAAAATTGTTGAATTTTCACTGAACAATACACCATGCCGCATCACCGGAGAAAGTCCTAGCCGATTATTATTCATTATCGACCACTTAGGAACGTAAACAATGAAGTTGGAATACTTCTTGACCCATATAGTGATAGTCATAGAAAAAGATTGTCGAAAATCAGCGGATTAATGAAGGACATTATGAAGAAACTAATGAAGAACATTATAATGGCAAGCGAAAAAATGCGACCATCTATAAAGAAGGAGATTATGTATTAATTCGCAGTATAGACGTAACGACTGGCACCAATAAGACATTAATACCGAAATTCAAAGGCCCGTATGTTGTAAAGACTTTTTTCGACAACAATCCATACATTGTATCTGATGTAGACGGATTTCAAGTTACCCAATTGCCTCATACACGGACAGTTAGTGCGGACAAAACGAAATTGTGAATTAAGGAGTAATCATCTCATTATTTCAGAAACTTAGACGTAGCCCTGTTATGTAATAACGTTTGAGAGTCCTGCATTTTATATCTTATTTTCATAGTTGGATACGGTTACCATCTAGTTGTAATTGTTTTGCGTTCGGTTGTGGGTGTCTGGCATACTTTTGTTCGTAAAAATTAGTTTTTTGTGAAACGTGTGTGTATATTAGGAATGCCGAACTGTAGGCGTATGATTAGCATACATACATATATAGCGTTCCGAAAATTTCACCACTATCGATGACTCACGATTTCAAGGACTTGTGTATTGAATACGTTTTCGGTCCAACAATTATAGTCTTTAACTAAATTGTTAAAGTGTACATATGCTAAAGTGCAAGATTTCGATATATCCTATAAAACATACTTTGACTGGTGTACTATCACCATGACACTGCAGTGTTACTCTGCGTAATGACTTAAAGTAAGACCTATAATTCTGGGAAACTTATCAAACCATCGTCTAAGTAGAAAGCAATTTAAGCTTACACTGCCTTCTTTCTTCATTCATTTAATGTTACAATTGTTTTTTTGGTATTCCAGACTGGCGGCGAACATTATCAGCAGGAAACCATCGAGGTGAGATAATATAACAGGAGTCATTTAGTTTTATGTCGCATGTCGGCGTCTTTTTTCAACTTTATGCAATCGAGTATAATGAGTAGTTGCATTGCCAAATATTATCATTACGCAATGTTGTTTATGTAGGGTATAGAGTTATATTTTACTTGCAAACTGTTAAATAATGCTTTTCATTAATTTCACTCGTCTACAATTTGAAAATATTTTGACACTTCAATTTACAACAATTTAGTTACATTAGTCTTTTAGTTACTTTCTATTATTCTTAACTCTCTGTTTTTGTAATTGACCAATATTGAAAAGAATTATTAAAAAAATTGTATATTGTGTTGGCAAACTTTTCTTTATTGTGTCGATTAATATTCATTCTACTATATCTAGCACTTTGTTCGTATCGAGATAGTATTATATTAAGTACGTCTGTTACGTAAAAAGATCGATCATTACTAAAAGATTCTTGAGTTTTGAAGAAATACAACAACAAATCTAATGAAAATATACTTTTTTGTTTATAGAATCGATTCCATTGTTTTGGAAGTCACGAAAAGAACGTGAACGATAGCCTAATTGGGGTGAGTACATACGTCTTAAGAACAGGATATTTTTACTTGCCATTTGACATTTGAAACAAAAGAACTATACTGTTTTTTACATTGTTAAGACACTAGAAATTAAGGAAAACAACATGCTTATATAAAAGATATCACTTTTACGTGACGCTGTGCACTGAACTTCTTTTTCGGGAAGCAAAATCCTTATTCGGTGTTACGAGCCGAACCGTGATTCGATGTTGATGGATTAAATATTGAAATAAACACTTTGTTGTTGAGAGATTTGTTGGTTTATTATCGTGTTTATAGTAGCGTCATGATAGCCGAAGAGCAATTTAAGACCTTTGTATTGAAAATGGTGCCGTGTAACATTAAAATTAAACTAAAACTTAACTAAACCTAAGGCTGACTGACTAAAACTAATTACTAAGTAAGAACTTACTAACTACTAGAAAACGGCTGAGGGTTTTTGGGGTTTTCAGTCTCGAAGGAAAACTCTGGACGCTTTGGAAAAGTGCGAGTGGGAGGTGGTTGTGGTGGTGGTTGGATTTTATGGGAATGGGCCTTATGCGTTTTGGTAGTCGTTGTCCCTATCTATTATAATAATAATATTGACAGTTATAGAAGGATTGCAACATCGGTTCAAACATTTGTACAAATGGAACTTCGACTTATTTAGATATTCTCATTGAGCAATTTTCATTGACACTGTTTTAGTTCCTAACAATTGAAAACATTTTACTTGTGTTTTTTTAATCTCTGGTAGATACAGTAAATAATATAGTTAATACCGTACAGTAAATAAAATAAAATTTCGTATATGCCACCAACAAGTGAAGAACAGCAATCGGTAGGCCTATGAATTTACGATACATACTATACGACATACTATACTACATACGTACAATATATCAAGGAATTGTAAAAGTATTCAATAATATGTCAAAGCATTAGGCAAGTTGCGTATAAATGAGTTACATCGAAAAGAGGTTCGTGTCGTGGAATGTATTATACCGCACAGTTCGTGCCGTTTTATGTCCCTTTTACGGTGCCCTCCTTACGCTGTTCCAAGCTGTGTTGCATTGCTCTTCTCGCGCTCTCTGTTACTATTATTTCCGGCTGCTTCATGCAGGGATCGTTGTTTCCCAGAGCACAGCAACCGTCAAGCATGAAAAAGTATTGACATAAAGCGATCAGATAAAATTTCTTGAAGGAGGTAATTCAATTTTAATAAATTGTTTCAAGAAGATCAATATGAACTTCTTTCATAGTTTCCATATTCAATATAAAAACAACCGTTAACATGATGCATCCAAAGTGTAAAAATGATGTACTATTTATTATTGGAATAACTACGTTTAGAGTGGGTTAGAGTGGGTTAGAGTGGGTGTTTAGTTGAAATTATTTATCAATTATGTTATTAGAACCCTTGAAATTTTTAAGTGATTCCTAGTGATTTAAATGATTTACGTGATTTCTACTCATGCCTGTGTTTGCAAACATTGCCGTTAACATTATTTGTCACCCATCAATTTTACAATCATATATACGAATGATTTCGTGAATGGTGAGATTAAAAAAGAGTATAATTAGTCATTTTAATTGTGACAATTTATTTTACTGGTGGAAGATTTACTGAAAGTTTTGCCCCCGTTATCGTGTATAAAGCTGTGCCCGTCGAATCAACGATGTATAGATTCTCTGTAACAATAATCAAATAATTAATATTTTAAACACATCTAACATTTTTTGTTTTAACGGACACAGATTTTCAATATCTGCGCAAGACAACATGGCTTTAACATGATCTCACAAGTAACAGTGCAAAACAGTGCAAAAGCAAACAGTGTTAACCTTAATGTTTATAAACACTGGCACAAGTAGAAGTGGTGGTCTATAGAATAATATGCAAACTATATTTAACTAATAACAGACATAATTTTTACAACAGACAAAATTTTTAAAATCAATTTTTTCGTAAACTAAATATTATACGAAGAAAATTCGTTTTACATTTTTAACTTATTTTTGCATAATCGATCAGCTTATACCCGGTGCTACGACGAAATTACCCACACCTATTATATCTGCATACTACATACACTATGGCATCTTTTGAAGATACGTAAATCTTATTAAAATATATTCGTCTGATTTTAGAAAATATTTTGTCTCGTTCATCATCGATAAACCTTTCTTCACTTGCATTTTGAAATGGATGTCGCAATACCATAATCCTGTTCTTCGGCTAGTGTACTTGTAATAAGCACTATTTAAAGATGCTTTTCATTTGAATGACAACATAGTCATCGGTAGGACTAGGTTGGAGAGTAAGCAAAAGACGAACGTTGATGTATACATGATAGAGAGTTTACCGTTATTTGGCCCGCAGTCTTGTTGCTTAGCAAGATCAAGTCTTGGCTTGGAATAGTTCCGGAGGAGCCACTCGCTCATCTGATTTATACTTAACGTGCTTTAATGCAATAACAGTGGGAGTTATTTGCAATCGTCGGTAAGGATGGTACCTACCGTCAATAAAAATTCCATCTAATTGTGAGCTAGAATAGCAATAAATTTATATTTTTACTAAAAATAAAAGCGTGCGAAGTAATTTTAAAGTTATACTTTCCTAATTCTGTATTTATTCGCATCTGAAAAATTATATTTTTCTATGTGCAACCACTTTTTTCTTCTTTGGAAAACTGTTTCAAGATTTCGTACCATTTTTTTCTTAAAAACGCTCAGCTATGTATAGTATCTGTAAATAGTAAAGTGATCCTATTATTAAGAAAAAGACCCGTCTTTCGTTGACAGTTGGTTACCACCGTTGATAATTAGAGAAAAATCGTTACCGACCTGGTTCCAATAACATGATCTAATCCTTTCACATACCGTAACATGTTGTTTGCATAATTATCAAATTGGTGACGTAGATAAATATCAAGTTAATTAGGTACGAACTCTTCTATGAACAGCAAGTGACAACAAAATTATGGACCTACTCCCACGTATAATCTGTAACTGCTGTAATATTTCTGCATTCATCGGCATACTACCGTCCAGTAATATGCAAGAATTGGCCAGGACTAATTTTCAACAGTATCTCGCTGGTGCAGTACGACCACATCCATGTTACGGGCATGTTGTACTACAATAGTGCATCGACAATCTGAACTTCTCTTAAAGCTTTTTTTTTAATTTTGGCTCGAAAAATTTGTTGCGTGTTTTCGAGACCAGCATTATTTTAAATGTAAATAAATATCGTCCAAATAAGTATTTGTTGTTGTAGGTAACTTTATTATTTTACTATATTATGTTAAAAAAGTGCAGTTCGGCTTTTTTTATCTTCCGAAAATCCGAAATGGCTCTAGTCGACTTTACCGTACCTATTGTTTAGCTTAAATCTTAACATCGTGTGCATTCATGCGCATCTTATTGTTAGCCAAAATACTGTACGATATGATGTATATGCATCATAGCTTGAGCTACCATAATGACAAGATTGCAAAACGGGACAGGAACAGGTTCGGGGGGGGGGAGTAGCTTTAAATATAGGTAATTAAAGACCTTAAACCAGTTTCATCAGAAGGATAACTTGTAACTACACCAATCCAATACGACCTCTTTGGGACAATTGCAACAATAGGAGAAAAACGGGGCTAAAGAACACGAAAACGGGTCAATGGGTGGGTCACTGAGGCTATTCACGGTTTTCGTGAATTACGCGACAAATTTCTGCAATTTTAAGTAGAAGATTTAACTCCTGTGATTACTAAACTCTTATATTGGCAAACGTTTAAATTATTAAATGGTTAAAATATTGTTATACAATGAAGCTCATGCTAAAAATAAATATGTTCATTAAGGCGGATTCAGACATTCAGACATATCCGTACAGTGTTATCAGCCTTATCAGTTTATTTTCACAGACATATTTTGTTCAGAAATGGATGTTGAAACATTCATTGATTCTGTGGCCAATTGTTGTCATTATATAACAATATAATATATCTGTTATTATATTACTTTATCATTATTTCCAATGATTCTGTTGATCGTAGAATAGTAGGAAACCATTCTCATATTTTCGTATCCGTGACTGTGTCCGTCCGTTCCTCCGTGTCAATGCTAGCACGGAGCCAATGATCGGCGACGATATTTTCACTGTATGTACGGTCCGGCACAAAATAAATGAAAACGTACTTGACAAACAGTAAAACTAACACCATCCTTTTCCAAACGTGCATACATCCGCAGTAGACTCCCCTATATCGCGGTCAATACATTAGGCGTTCTATCAATTGGCGTTATAGGAAATCGTGCTCTACTAGAATTTTTTTCATATAACGCACATAACCTAAAGGCACATATTTGGAATGATTATTACTGTATCATCTTATATTTTCTATGTTTTATCAAATAGGATAGTATTTTAAACATACAATATGCAAATGGCATACATGCGTTGTTTGTTCAAAAAACATATTATTACACATATTCCTGTGTGTTATTATTTGGTGCGTTGTACGAGGAATCGCGTTATACGAAAACAATAGTAAAGTAGTCGCCATATCTTCGGTGCGTTATAGGAATTCGCACTGTAGTGTATTAATTGTAAATACATGTCGTATGTTTCAAGATAGCAAGAGTGAAACATGAATTTGTCTGACGAAGAACTCTTAGTAATTGCCTTAATTTTAGATAATGAAAAAAATGCTTTGCTCAAAAAGGAAAAACATAAGTGGTTCCATGACGTATGTAGAACAAGAAAAATCCATTGCGTATTTGCAACATACAAAGACCTAGTGAAAGGCGAAACGAACATTTGATCAATATTTTTGTATGTCGCAATAGTTGTAATGTCTTACCGGAAAAACAAACGACAAAAATGTCGTTTTTCTCGCTCTAAAAAAATTCTCTCTAAAATAGAGAGAACCAAGTGCAAAACAGCGACTTGCTATAACTCTTCGTAATCACGAACATATTCAATTAATTATTCGTCATTCATTCTTATTTAACTATGTAGTAAACTGTTAAATTCTGCAAGTTGTTTCTGGAGCGGAAAGTTACACGCGGTTGATTGTTTGGGCTTTCTCTTCTTAAAAATAGTTCTAAAACATTTGCTAGGAAAAAGAGATGTATATTTGGGCAAAGAATAGTGACAGTTTTGCTCTCCGGAAATGTATGTATGTGTATGAATGGTTTTATATTATATTACGGCAACGATATTTTTATCAATGCACGGACGTGCACGGTACGCATCCGGTACGGACAAGGTACGGTACGGTACGGTATGGTACGGATATGTTTGAATCGGCTTTTATAAACCTATCCGCCGATTTACACGGAAGGTTTCTCCGAAACCATTTAAATCGAAATCGTGGATTTTTATACGTAAAATCGTGTATAATCGGAAACACACTAAAATGTGCATAAATCAGGCATTTGTTTCAACGAAAAATGAAAGTAATATATCTTGAAAAAGATAAAAATAACAGTCCATTCATAGAGTGAGAAATATATAGAGGTATAAGCATGTAATTAATTTTACATATAGAAACAAGAGAGAGGGTAAAAGGAATGAAAAGGTAGTGAACTGGCTGAGGCGTTTAGAAAGAAAAATAAAAGATAAAAAAAGAAGTATAATAGATCTAATTAGTCCCCCAAGCTAAAACAGATATTGAATTATATTTATGTGGAAGAGATATCAAAGACAATAGTTTATCGGAAGTTAAGCAATATCAATTTTATTTTACTAGTTGTTTATTTTAGGGAACAGTATAGGATTAGGAATAAGCAAAGGAAAAAATGTGAGTGAGGCATGAATGAGTGAATGTGTGGAGTGTAAGTGACAAGTGTAAACCAAGTGGAGTTAAGGACTGGAATTAAATAATATAATAATATAATAATAAATAATAATATATATATGTAGAAACAAGAAATATAAGACCGTTAAAAAATTGAACTGTTTGATTGGTAAGATGTCACTTTCATAACTTGATAATACTTGATGCTATTCTGATTCGATGGTTGATGAATTACTGATAATATTAGCTTGGAGAAACTTGGTAATGAAGTACGTAATTAATAGTTGTGTGTGATTTTTCGATAGATCTTTATAGACCTCCTCATATTACTAAAGAATGATTGTACACATATTTACGGAGCATACATTTTTGTTTTTAACAGTTTTTATTTTTGGGAATATGTCATTTTGAAAACCGTGTAAAAGCAAAATCGTGTAAAAAAAGCACCGTGCAAATCGCTGGATAGGTATACTACAATGTTTGTGGTGTTTTATGGTGAATTTTAGCTTATCCGTTACCTTCTACTTTATCGATCTTATGTACAAAGTGCTATGTTTTTTGTTACGTTTTCGTTATATAAGGTGTTTTTTTTGTTGAGATAAAAGTTCAAGAGTTTTAAGGTGCACATCACGTGTAAAAGCGTGTTAGAGGATTCAATGTCACTTTCAATTTCATTCTATCCTTAGCTTTTGAATATATGAAAACCATAAACTGTGTTAATCAAGATTATTCATGGTGATTTGCAGAAATAATGCCCAGTATAGTTTCAGTATTACTCGTTTGAAAATATATTGTTCAAAGCAATTGAAGGCAATTAAAAAATATCAATTTATTATGTATCTATGAAGAATGTCACGTCGCATATTGTTTTTACAATATCGTAGAATTGAAGTATACGAAGACCGTGAGATATTCATTATTTCGTGAAAACCGGGTCCACGTTTGCATGTTCATTCGAATAATAACTCATTTATACCGAATATACACATGTTATCGTAATGGTAAGGGAATAAACGTAGAAAATGTAGTTGCTACGTATCATGTCTAATACATTTCGAACATGAGATTATTTTTGTAATAGGCTGCATTGCCTTTCATATTAAATAGATGCCAGTTTAGTACCGCATCCAGTATTAGCTTCTGTTTAAATGACTTATATGAATTACTTCGTTAGACTTTTTTAATACATTAAATCTTAATTTACTTCTTCATAAGTACAGTCCTTGAACAAGGCCATAAAAATCACAATATATGTCGGTTAAATCCGGGTACAAATTTGAAGAAAAAACAAAAAACAAAACAGTGAACTGAAGGTATTTGTGAATATTTCCAAAGAACGTCTTTGTTGTTCTGGTCGTAAAGTGTTCCTGGAGTTGGTAACCTCATAATTGAATATACCACATAGGAGACATTCGGGTAAAAGTTGGCCGAGATGTCCAAGTTACTCCTAGTCCGAGCATGAATATTCCTTGATACGACGGGCAAAGAATGGCACGGGCGGATCGGGATCGATCAGAAGAACGAAGAAATTTTATTACAGAGAAACGTTCGGGAAACCGTCCACACTCTGCATGAACTGTTGGCTGTTCTGTTCAAGTCTGTACCCGGTTTAACGTGCATGATTTGACATTTTCGTGCGAATCCATCTGACTACAGGTAAGCCGGTTTGGTATTTGCATGGCATTTATTGCACTGCGTTGCTTATGTCACGTAAGCAGGTAAGACAGGGAATCCTTACAAACTTTTACAAAGAGCTGCGAAAGCATTCCAAAACAGAATAAAATTTTCTGTATTACAAAGGTATTGCATGGAAATTATTGCTAAAGGATTACTTTTAACAATAATTTACATAGGTTAGTATTGAACTTCTATAAGAATAAATTGACATTACAAAAATGATAAACTGGTGAATGTAACACGTTTATTAAGATGTAATCGATAAAAGAGATAAAGAGGCCGCTTAAAGAACAGAGAGAAGATATTTTGTACATTTAGGTACATCGTAAACGCAGGTGGTGAACAGTAATGCAAATCAGTTCGTTACTTCGACTCATTTAATTTCTCGTAGGTAATCCCTTTAGCACTGCGTTACATTTCCCTGCTTTATAAAAGTTTATGAGCATTTAAAATCGTTATCAAGTCAAACTGTATGGTGGTATTTATGTAAACTGATGTAAAGACAACTGTCCATTAGTAATATTGAGTAGAGATGATCGTTCGTTTTAATAATACGTACGATTAAAATTATGTTAATAATTTAACACAAATTCAAATAACTGAGCTGTTAATAGACAATGCAATATTTTCATCAATAGAGGACAAAATCATATCTTGGCCGTTAATCTGTGGTCTGCTAGTTTCAGTTTAATTTTATCAATACCGTCTGAAAATATGTAATGTGTCTAACAGTGTGTAAAACGAACCGGGCTATTTCTCGGCGGACACGTATAAATTTAAAGGTGTTCTCTAACTGTATCACTCATGACTTTTGCTGTAAGTCTACCACCGCCGCCACCACCACCACTCTCAACTTTGCTACGTCTATCGTTACCACCACTGCTAGTTGTACCAGTGTACGCTACCAAGTCAAGGGAAAAGAATCGCGACACGGAGTACACAGTACATCGATGCGTTTCGTGCGCGTGACACGCGTCGCTCGTACCACGCGTATCTTTGCTATTGTTGAAATTAACGCGATTACATGATACTAAAATGTCTTTGGTTTACTCACTTTTTTAAGACTCGAATAATCCCTACTACTCCGCACGATTATAGAAAATACAAAATTATCTTTATCACGATCTGTCTTGTTATTTAAAACGAAGCATAACTGTTTGACATGTGGATGGAGTTGATGAAATATCAGGAAGAAAGGAGAAAATAATGCAGGGCAAAGTGTCAGCCAGTAGTAAGACTTAGAAAACATTTTTTCTCCTAATAATAGCAACTCTTACATCGTATCCCTTGGAATATCACTATCTAAAAACGAAATATTGCGTTGCGAAAAATGATAAAACCTTCAGTAGCCACGCACGAGTACCTAAGCGTTGCTTTTAAGACAGTTTTAAATATCTAGTATCTAAATAATTTTGACATCTCAAGTACCTAAGGTAATCGGTGCAGTGAACACGTTTTGCAAAATTTTCATACACCCCTTAGTATTAACATTCTTTTCTAGTGAAATTATTCAACACATTACACCCGTTTTGTAAAGCATGTCAAACATTTGCCGAACGTGTTTTGTGACATATTTCGGGTTAATTAACTAGCGGGACACCTTTATGTCGTGACGGAGTACACATGATACATAGCACAGCACACATCTTATACATAGTCGATAACACATTATTGATCTTTGCCGGTTAGTGACGATTCCTTGTTTGAAACTTTCCACTAAAATTATGGAACACAAGCGCACCTGAATTATTCGAAATTAGATATTTAATCTAGATATTTTAAAAATTTTATACTATTCGGACACTCGAAGTTCGCATCCGCTAATATTTTGCAATCCATTAACAATTTGTAACATTGATTATGCTCGCAAAAAACTACACGAATTATAGTTGTCTATTTATGCTATACATTTCGAAGAAAGTGTGAAGATTCTCACTCGAACCGCAAAAAGGGCAAAGGCCATAAGACAATAAGGATAGTGAATTGCCCCCAGAAGGGTATCTGGATCATGTTTTGAGAGTATGTTGGTACTAATAAGATACGTTGATCCTGCAAGTTTCAGATCTCTATCTATTTTGGTTTTTGAATAAATCGAAAAAACTAAAAATCAGAAAATAATTTTTTTTCTCAAAAACGGCTTAACCGGTTTGAATGAAATTTGGACACTTCATAGAGGTATATAAAGGCTATACTCGGGAAAAATAACACCTCATAATCTTTATAATAACCGTTTGAAACAGGCGATTTTCTCCGAAATTATGTCTTTGTATGATAACGTTTTCGTACAATTTTCAAACTAATTTTCTTATGTCCTTTTCAATGTAGAACAACCTCTCAAATCCATAAATTGATCGAAAAGGTACGCCATATTAATTGAAAATTGTACGGAAACGTTATCATAAAAAAAACATAATTTCGGAAAAAATCGCCTGTTTCAAACGTTTATTATGAAGATTGTGAGCTGTTATTTTTCCCGAGTATAGCCTTTATATACCTTTATGATGTGTCCAAATTTCATTCAAACCGGTTAAGGCGTTTTTGAGAAAAAAATTATTTTCTGATTTTTAGTTTTTTTCGATTTATTCAAAACCCAAAATAGATAGAGATCTGAAACTTGCAGGATCAACGTACCTTATTAGTACCAACATACTCTCAAAAGATGATCCAGATACCCTTCAGGGACCGATTCACTATGCTTATCGTCTTATGGCCTTTCGCAAGAAATTTAAGTCAATACCGGTGGAGACTTACATGAGTCCGATTGTCAAATATATAAATCCTTTAGTTGCCTCGAAAAGTTATATATGGTTGCTGTCGTCCTCGATGTAGAATGTGTTAATGTTATGTGCTATTGCTTTCGTTCTTGTCATGACTGATTTTACAATAATAAAGTATGAAAAGATATATCCGTGAACCCGGGAGAATTTCATAAAATTTCATAAAACCTGGGAAATTGATACGAAAACTGAATACTGCAAACATAACAGATCTTAATATCAAATACAATAGTTTCAGCATTGTTTCAAAGGTGCAGATTTTGTTATCGTTGACGTGTTGATTATTGGTGTTATTAACATGGTAAATAATACATGACGTAAAAATGTAATACGCCAATTCGGTAAAATCCAACAAAGAGAAAGTAAATAACATTACTATATGATTTTAGGTATTAATTTTTGGTAACACCTTCATTCTAATAATGGTACGATGAAATTATCGTGAGAAGTAGGTGCTCGTTAACTCGTGTTCAGTATAGCATTAAAAACAAGTTCTCGAGGACGTAGAGTACAGTGACGAAGGTGTAGTAAGTGAAAAGAAAACCACCGTTCGGCTAAACTGCGTTCGAACGTTTTCATCTAGCAACGACTCGTCATGTTTTTGAAAATTAAATCGCACCATTAAAACTTATTGTTCGCGGGGTATTCACTATAATAAAGATAAAGAATCATAAAATTGATAGATAGTATGAAATCATGTAGGACTAACAGTAAGTAGCACATCTGGATCATTAATTTGGAGTTACAAAATTATAGAGGAAATTTCTGGCAAACTTTTGAACAGATACTACTCAATTTTTTGGAATTTTAGAGTTAGGAGTTGTTAAGAAATATAAAGGGTAGTCACCGTCAGAATTGCCATGATTTCTGAACTACTTCCAATACTTTGACAAATGTAAGATATTCACTAAAATAAATCAGTGTTTACGCACCCACAAATTCCAGCAATAAAGATAACCGAAACACTTAGTATTAGGTAAAAAATTAAGATTAACATAAGTTTTTTGGAATTGACCTCCTTCCTTTTTTTCCGGCAGCATATCATGTCTGACATAAAAACTAATTTTGCATTTTCACACATGACTATTTTTTCTTTTGCCTACCTTCATATTCTTGTTATTTGCAATACAATGGCAACGTAATGAACCTGCACGCGTGTACTTTTGTCATTAATTAAGTTTTCATGTAATGAGCATAAGGTAAGAGGGATAAACAAAAAGAATCAGTGTAGAGAAAAATTTTGCATACAAAGAGAAAGGTGTGAGTGTTCTCTATCACATAAATATTATCAGATATTCAAATACTAACCTCGAATATCATGGTTACTGTTCCAAGGAGATCATGTTGCTGCAAGCTCGCAATGTCATCTATGGTCTGATCTGAAGTCTATCTAAAATATCTGGTCATAGTTTAGTAGAGTATTTTACTAATCGTCTACTTGCACAAGGCGCCCACTTCAATAACTTGTCCCATATTTGCAACTTTCTTTATAAAACTCAAACTGAGTTTCATTTCTATATGGAAAAATAAGTATTTCAATAATTTTCATTATTGCAATTTGTTGGATGGTAAATCTGATCAACTCTGATTAATAAACTTTTTTAAACGGTTGTAAAATTAAAGGCAATCCAAAAATCGCAGGAACCATTGTGGTGTATGCACCACCATGACATTGTATTATATCCACATTCGTACAAGTAGTTTGTGTCACAATATACTGCCGTTTACACACTGACGATGAGTAGTGTCCCTGTTCCCAAGTGAAAGGAATGAAAGCGCAGGGTTATCGCTCAGAAACACTTGGTAGGACAAATGCATCTATATCTCGAGAAACAAGACACAGTATTATACCGATAGTGATTTTATAAAGGATAATTTAAAAAGTAATCGGAACACGCTACTATATTAAGTGTACTGGAAGATTTCCTATATAAGAAGTTGTAGTTAAACTTATGCGGCACATGCGTGTATTAATTAAACACAGAACCAAGAAGTATGTATTACACAACACTTTTTATTACAAAGAGTAAAAGCTAAAAAAGAAAATAATGCATATTTTCTCGGTATTTTCTTATGCCATTAAAAGCTTAATAAAGTGATTTGTATGAACGCACCTTGAATATTATGCCTTACGACTATATTCCGCAGGCGTGCGATTTATGGCGAAAGGAATAATACACATTTTACTGAAAGTTTTTCAATTACAACTTTCCGTTAAACAGTAGCTATTATTCAAACTGGGATCATACACCACTGCTTTTAAACCTCATTAATATAGTACACGCCAATCAGTAGTGATGAGAAACAAATTAATTTATGTATCTGCAAGCTGTTAGCTATTCGATTGACAATAGGAGAAACCGCTGTGTCCAATTCTTTCCAATTTTACATTCTTTGAATGTCCACATAACTTTGTCCATTACTTAGAAAAGACAAGTCCCGTAAGTCGATAAGTACCCCGATAATCACCAACCTAATGTTGTAGTGTACTGTTGATGTAGAGCACATCGATCAAACTTAAGATGTTCAAGCAATCTACAAGGAAGGTTTTCCAAGTGACAAATCCTGATTTTAATTAAATGTAGTGAATGTGCAGAGCACACTGGAAAATGCAAGGTGCAATTTTTTTTAGTACAAAACCACGTTTAGGAGGTGAAATCATCCCTCAAGTTTTTGCCCTTTTTTCGTTCTTTTTATACACATAGTCGATCATTGGCTATCGAAAATACGTCTTTACAAAAAACATGTATTTTTTTAGAAGAGCTATCCAACTAAGAAAGACAGAGTAAAATTCTGTTTTTGTAAACGTTAGTATTTTTATTTTTTTTATGTAATTTGCAAACCGCAATAGATAAAAAGAAGCATTCCCTACAAAAAATACCTTCCAATGAAAAACTTATTAACTTAAAAAAGAGATTCATAATAATGGAAAAATTATTGCGTATTATTGTAATTGCACATCAACTGTATACGTAAAACTACGAAATTTGTATTATGTTTACACTTATTACGTTATCTACATTAACAATTGATTGCATATAATAGTTAATGATGTAAACAAGATTTTCCCGTTATACATAAACCTTTTTAGAATGTTATCTGTCTTATACAAATTTTCGGTTTTCGACACAACTAGTGAATCATAATAGGTGAATCTGTCTAATTAATGAATAATATACATGAATAATTTAATGAAAAAAATAATTATTGATACTGTCAAATCTTAATAAGTATTTATGTTAAAACCGAATGCGCGTAGTAGAATGTTCATAGTGTACATATTTTATTTCAGGACTATGTAATAGGACTATGTAGGACTATACGATAACATAGTCACACAGTTCTACTAGTAACATAGTCCTACTTAATAAAGTAGATTTATTATTAATTTTTAGTTTTTATTTTATTCTTTATTTTTTAATTTGAACAATTTAATTATTTCCTTCATTAATGAGGTATAGCGATGAGCATAACTGTACCAATAACTATGGATTCGGTATAAGTGATTTTTTATTATCGTTTATAAAAAAAATACAAAAAAAAAATACAACAGGTATATTGTTTACAATGTAGGCTATTCGAAGTGAATTTTTAAAGTTGTGAACATTTATTTTCCTACAATGAGAAATATTCATTGATACAGTTTCGCACAATATTTTTTGGAACAAGTATTTTCATCTTCAAGTACTTACTAATACATCGCCCACAATCCTTTAGCTTTAATGACTGCTTGAACACGTTTTGGCATACTATATGCTAATTGTTGGCAAAAATCCGGATGAATATTGTCCCATTGATCCTTAATTCGCGCCTGGAGTTTGGAAATCGTCGTTGGTGGTGTTTCATAGGACTCCTGTGCTTTTTTTTTAAAATGCCCGTAAGTTCTCAATTGGGTTAAGATCGGGGCTTTATGTAGGTCACTCTAAAACTGAAAATTTTCTTGCCTTTAAGCAATTTTGGACACTTTTTGCTGTGTGTTTTGAACCTCTATCTTGTTGAAATATGACCGTCTCCTCTGGAAAGGGCATATTCTCAACAGCATCTAATAAATTTTGCACTAAAATGTCTTTACACATGTACCGATTCATTATTCCTTCGACTCGGTGCAAAGGTCTAGCACCAAATGCTCTCATGTACTTCCAAACATTATACTATCGTTATATGTGGCATTGTTGTAATGCATCCGAGATGAAACGTTAGCAAAACCTTTAGTAGTTATGGTAAATCGGCAAAATGCGCTAGGGTCATTATGGATGGAGAGTTCGCTCCTCTTTGCATAATTGTACCACCATTTCGATGAAAAGGATTTACACCTTGAACGGAGATTGCAAAGGCAACGTAGTTAGAATGGGTTAGAGAGTGCTCATAGCGGTAGTCAGCTAACTTTTTTTCTTTAGTTAAAGAAATACGTGCCCCCTGAACCAAACCGGATAGATGGATTTAAAGATAGTGCGAGAGAGGATAAAACTCGAAACAGCAAAATCAATATGCTTATGTAAGTGCTGCTTCATCAATTGATAGATTGCAAAGAAAATCATCCCAAGCAATGCTATGAAATGAATTGTTAATAGATAAATAATCAGCCGTATTAAAATTTCTTACACTAAAGCGATTGTCCGATGATGTAGCTTTTTTAACTTCGAAGGGCAAAAAAATACAAGGCAAAATGATATTTATTCAAGGAGATCAAACGATCAGGTGTTGGTTGAACAAAAGTATCATCGTAAGAAGCAAATAGTAAATCCAGAGTTAAGCCATAGAATTAATTACAAAATTCAATTGGCGAAGATTAAAAAAGCTAAAATAATTCGTAATAATGTCAACTTGAGCAGAAAAAGGAGAATAACTCGTGAGTTGAAAATTATCAAGAGAATTGTTGACTTTATTGTTCCATGAAGTATGAGGCAGGTTATAGTCACCAATGAGTCAATGAGTCAACTCATTGCATGATAGAATGGAATCCATGATCTTTTTCTTGCCATACGATACACTGACAAAAATTCATGAACAAATACTAATTATTGGGTTTCTAGAAAGTGATATTTTTCCTCTAATCAAAGATTAGATGTTTCTTATGAGTATGTAAACCCCCAAAAATTATATGAATGGGTTTTTGATAAGTTAATTACTAGTTTTCATTTTTGATCGTATTTTTTTTCATGCTATTAACGAATCAGCTAACAATAAGTGAAAAAACATAAGACGCATTATTTATTAAAAGAAATAGGGATCATTCCGACTTTTTGACTTACCTTTATAATAATTTTGCTCTCTAGACATTATTCAGAAACGTTTTAATCAGGCGCAAGATCAATTTTACGGAAATTTCTTTTAAGATTCATCTCTTTTGGAAATTAAAAAGAAATCCAGAACTGTAATGATACAGCGTCAATCTTTTTCAACTTATAGAATCAACTTATTATTAGAATTGCAAATGTTTGCCAAAGTTTAACAGCGGACGAAGAGATACAGAAAGTAATAATTTACTCAACAAAAATTCGTTACAAAGAATGCATATAACAAAATGGTTTTCAACTGGGCAATTTTTTAAACTGATTGTTTTTAATTTAGTCAAATATAATTCGTATGCTCGTATTCGAAGAAAATATTTTTTCCATTATGAGTGCCTCTATACTTCCAAAGCTTGTCCGTTAGTAGTTAAAACAGTCTGCCGTGTTTGTCCAACAGTTGGCGCACGAGTGTGATGATAGAAAAATGCACAGTAGTGATTTATCATAGCCAGTCTAATACTGCCTATTCCATCATTACCAATTTCTCCTGCAAGTTATTTCACAGGCTAACAATCAGACTGTACCATATGTTTCTTGCGGAAGTAAAGAAGTTTTGTGTGTAACAAATATGCAAATGGCATATGCCACGTCATTTATTTTCTACGAAGAACGTAGAAACGGTTTAAATCGGAATATTCAGTACAAACATCGTAGGTGGGTTACGTAGGCATATTCTTCATATGAATCTGACGAAGGAAATTTTTTTACGTTTAATGCCTTTCAAATCAAGGTCGTTATGAGTATCGGATTTGAAATACGTAGGAAGGTCTCATGGAACATCAACAACATTCAAAATTTTGCAATAGCAGAAGTGATAGGGGGACAAATGAAAAAAGAATTATCCACTATGTTACGATTCGAACCATGGGAATGTGTGGTAGTTAAAAATGACTGACTGAGACTTGTACTAGTTCAGGATTTCTTGAATGTTTATTGGAGTTGGAAACGGAAAATGGCCAGAGAGCGGATTGAAAGTTAAGACTGTGATGTGTGAATGGAGAGTGAGTTTAGTTTTTGGGATTTCTTACAGGAAAACTCGGGTTTCTTGGTGAATGAGGATGGGATGTTTTAAGGGCTAGAGGTCGAAATGGAAGGGATGGGTCTTATGGATGGGAAGAGGAGGAATTGGAATTGCATAACAATAAGAGTTGGTGATAGATTAAACTTTAATTCTCGTTCTTGAAAGATATTTTTTTCCAATAAACATTTTTTCCAGTATTGACTCATTGTCAGTCTTTGTTATAACGAGTGTTGTGCTGTGTTATAACTGTTGTTATAACTTTTGTTATAACGATATTTATATCGTTACAACATATTTGTGCCTCAAAGTTTAAAAGAAAAATTTCCTCCCAGTAACTACTATGAATCATTTATTTGTTTAAAACATTAGTTTGTTCATGTCAACGAAAACTGGCTAAAAGGTGCTTATTAAATGATTCATGTATTTTGCTATTTTTTCAATTTCATCATTTGTGTCTCGTTTCGACAGAAATTTGTCGAAGGTTTGAAAAATAAGAAAACCGAAAGTGCAACTTCGGTAGTTTATATTTTGTAATCGACCTATTTATCTGTATAAGTGAAGATAAGACAAATTAGTGAACAAGATTAATGAAAATTGCCGTTATGATGGTTGTGGGGCATCGCAAGAGCAACATATCTTCCAATATACGAGCAATAATCAACCAATTGAATTTAAATTCGGTCGAAAGAGGACAACTCATTAATCACAGTGAAGGAAATACACGACACAATAATTTTACCGGTATTCATTCGCCTGCTAAAATTAGTGTCAGTGTGTACGGCGATGTGGAAAAGATGGAATGCAGGCTTCCTAAGAGTATTAGGCCGACGTGGATTCAAGATCAACCGAAATCAAGAGGTGAAAATATTAAGGAGAAACCGCGTGCTGAACACGGAACAAGGTTAATGTGTATGAAGCACAGTTACGAGGTAATCGATCAAACATGTTCAATCTTACAAGTTACGGACATTCCACGTACAGATACATACACGTGAACACACACAAAGACATTTTACGGACGTCGTGTTATCTCTTGTTACAATGAAACTTGTGCGGCTATTGGATACCAGAAAATGTCCCTGCGAATATTGTTAGGTAAAAATTCAAACACAACTTTTTCAAAAAGTATTACAGTATTATTTGACAATATAGTCACCATTAACTTCGGTTATCCTTTTCCAGCATTCTACAAGCTTATACATCCTTTTATTATAAAAATCTCGAGTTTCATTCGCAAAGAATGAATTAATAGCCGTTTTGACTTTGGCATCTTTCTTGAATTTGCCGTTTGCAAAGAAGTTTGACATGAATGAAACAATGTGGCAGATCAGAACTGTGAGAAGAATGAGGTAAAATTTCCCATTCAACATCCTTTAATTGCTGCCTAGTCGTAGATGCAACGTGAAGTCGTGCGTTATCGTGTAAAAGAAGTACCCCTTTCCTGTTCACGAGTGCCGGATGTATTTTCCTTAGTTTTGAATGGATTTTATCAGTATCT
This sequence comes from Hedychridium roseum, assembly GCA_963989215.1. Classification (NCBI taxonomy): domain Eukaryota; kingdom Metazoa; phylum Arthropoda; class Insecta; order Hymenoptera; family Chrysididae; genus Hedychridium; species Hedychridium roseum. Next base: position 1,724,961 of record OZ022304.1, on the reverse strand, counting down.
TCACAATAAATATCTGCCGTAATTGTTTGATTATGTGGAAGAAAGTTGATGCGAACAATATCATGTACTCTTCATGGTGTTGTTTCTACTTTTCTCTAAGTACTCCACTTTTCTTCGGGTCGGTTTCGGTACTGTTCCTGGATTTAAACCCTACTCTCATCGTTGGCCAGAATTCTCGCATTTGCGTTGTTGTCATTTAGAGTAGAGCAGTTTAACGAAAAACGCATTCGCTGTGGTTATAAGTTCCATACGGAATTAAAAGTCATTAGTCTCTTGTTCTTAGCAATAAAACTAACTTGATTTTTATATCAATTGGATATTTTATAGCGTTCAATAATCATCGAGAACGATGAAGAAGATGATAAAATTCTGGATATACAGTGCCTACAAAAAGTATTTGTACAACTGTTTTTTAGGAATAACTTTTTAAAAAGTGAACATATCGACGTGAAATTTGAACTGAAGCTAGCCCAAACAATTTACTTCTTTACGTGTTTCGGCGATTTTTGAAATATTCAAATATTAAAAAATTGCGACTTATATGGCGCCCTGTATATTTTATAACTTTTTTTATAGGCCCTGCCTCGAAAAACTGAGATGTATATTTTGTACAATACGTCATCTCATATACATGTATATCCTGTTATGAGTTATGACTTTTGGCGGGAGCTTACCGGACGTAACGGGCACATGTGCAATATAGATCCCTTTTCACGTGATACATTGGTTCCAGTAATTGTCGTGCAAAATAAAATCTTATAAAAAAATGTATTACTATTTTATTGTTGTGTACATTTGAATAGATTGATTTGAACAACCGAAAAATCGCGTAAAAAAATATCAGAACTTATAAAAACCGCTCAAATTAGTTCATTACATTACAATATAAATACCACAAACCACAGAATGAACTTTACAAAAGCTAAAATTAAACCTGTAATTGTAAGATTTTTAGTAATTTAAAAACAGACATTTAAATAAAAAATAAGCAAAAAGGAAAAGAAAAAAGTAATACGTAAAGTAATAAGTAAATAAAATTAACTTTTACAAAGATAAACTCGAGTTGTAGCCACGAGTATGTCAAGATCGAAAAATATCTTATAGGTGGTACACCATACTTTCGAAGAGACTACGACCTTTCCCCGTGTCCTCACCGTCGTAAATGCGATCGCAACATTGATTAGTACCCCATCCTATTATTTTGGGCGCGAGTATTTTCTGTTACACTCACATGCACATTTGGCTGCTCTGCAGCACAGCTACCAACATGATTGTTCGCAGTTAATTGGCGCAATTTAACGTGCTCACATCCTCTGTGTGCAGTGTGCAACTAACTTCACTTATACGAAGGAAAATCTTCATATGGGTACTATAAATTTTCATCTATATTCCCACTGTAACTTAACTTTACTACTTATGATATTAATGACAAATTTTCTATTATTGAGTTTCTATAATAATATACAGGAAATTCTAAAACCTTGACTTCTTCCAGCAGAAAACAACACAAAATAGCTGTAGCTGTAGGTTTCTGCTGATACTGTCTAACGGCGAGTCACCGAAAAACCTATATAACAACAAAAGAGTCATGTTGGTCGACTTTCTTTTTACGTTATTAGCTACTTCATTTCACAATGTAGCATCAATTGTATATTTCTCATCTCACGATCTATCGTAATCACTAATTTCACATTACGTAGGTCTTCAATTTCAGTGCTAAACTAACGTTAAAGTCAACTACAATGTATGTACGTGAAAGTATGTTGTTCCACTTAAAAATGTTATTCTTCATCATGGTAATTCGTAAAAAGCCGAGCTTGATAAACAAAAGGGAAAAAAGAAAAGTTGTATCGTGTTGGTCTTGTAAAAATCTCAATTTCTCTATATCTTGAAATTGAGGAAATGTATTGAGGTGTCTTGTTTCTGATAGCACATACATGTATGTACACATAGAACGAAAAAAAAAAATTCTCAAGCGTCGTAATATTTAGCCTGCTGCTGCACGGCAGCTACAACCGGTTTCAAAGGATCGCGGTTAAGTGGCCATACATGAAGGCTTCTCCCAGGGTATTGTACCGTTAGAATTGGCAGCTGCGACCGGCCGCAACGTTGAATGTACCACCGAAAAATCTGCGAAATTGCTGACTTTATTGGAATAAATTTCAGAGACTTTTAGAGACACAACATGCTGTTAGAAAAAAATATGGGCGTGCGCGATGGCTCAGTGATTCGATTCTCATGTGCAAGAAGTCTTATTGTTAGCTTCACCATCATCACCCAATTTTCGACGTATCGTCAGCAATCAGCAACACTAATTCATGGGCCTAGATTAATCTCAGTGTAACGATGATCCCTACAATAATTAATCAATTATCGGAGTGAAAAGGTGATTAGATAAAAATCAAGGCCCAATAAAGCCCAAGTGTTTGGTGTATTGTTCGGCAGGTTTTACAATAAAAGTAACTTTGTTCCGTGAGCGCAAAGCAGTTATATATTTATGAAAAGCAGTCTCTTTTATGTACAAAAACAAATGACACGATCAAAAGACAAAGCTGCTGATATACAAGAGTATTCGCTATATTGCGCTTATGGCACTCTTCGTTTTTCTTACGAAGAGCACGATCGCGCTTTTCGACACTCAAACAGTTAATCTTAAATTAAGTTTCATAAGAAATTTTGATAATCGTGAAATAATAATGAAATAATAATGAAATTATGATGTCCCCGAAAAAAGGTTTCAAAACACTTGTTTATATTATTGTTATAATATAGCAAAATGATATCAACTATCTTATTTTTCATGCAGGTTACACGGCACACAGACGATACAGACGAACACATTGCAACCAAAGAAGATTTACGTAAGTCTCACAATTATAATCCATCCTGTGTTTTTCAATGTATAACCCAAAATGTAAATTGTAAATTGTAAATTCACGTCGAAACACAAAAGGGAATTAATTTTGCTTTATGAAGAACGTGCCGTGATAGGAAGTCTTTACCAAGAGATAGAGAGTATAACAAGTACACCTGTAAGTTGTTAAAGTTGGTAGTAGATTAAGGGGCCGAGGTTTCTGCAATACATTTTGAGCAGTCCTTACTTCACGTACAGCAATGTATCTATTTCGTCCCGTTACAACCCTTTTCTTCATTTTTCCTCTATGAAAGAATATGAATTGCTTATTTGCCATTTAATTTCTGTTGGAGATCATTTTTGTAATTTTCGCAATTTGCCGACGTTTTACTTTCATCTAATGTGGACAATGTCGCGCAATATATCGCATTCACATTGAATGAGTATTATTAAGTAAGAAAAAATGTTCATTGTACACTATTTAAATGCATTTACTGTTATACTCTTCCTTCTCCATTCCACGTACTTACGGTTAATATTCAAGGAGGAAGCGACGACCGTGAGTTCAGGTTTTACCGCATTTAGTCTTATCGAAATTTGAAGTATGACGTAAAAGTAGAATGCATCTCTTTATGAATCACATAAAAATTACCGCAAAACGGCAAACAAATAATATCCTTATTAGAATTTGAATGCTAAATGATTCATTCTTGTGTCTTCAAAGTGAAATATCATTAGAAATGGAAAAAGTGAACAAAAATGTTGACGAATGGAATCGATTGATGATGATCTCCTAATTGATTGCAATGTTGGGAAAAATCGTATTCGAATAACAGATAAAAGGTTAAGCTAATGAGCAAAACTGTATTCATACCTAACGATTGAATGAATCGTTTATTTGAAAAGTGACTTAAGTTCATTTGTTTTTAAATCAAGATATTTAAGAATTCACGATTGAATAAATCTAAAGATGTTGGGTTACTGATAATATGATAGTATAATATATTTGCGTTTAGAAAAATGTATGATTCCCTAACCCAATCAGTTTGACAAACATTATTTAAAAAGTAGGACGAAGTTGCTGGTCATAAAGGGATTTAAGCGACTTTGAAAATTAATGAAAAAGCTATTTTAATTTTTGAAAAAGCATAAGTCGTATATTACAAGCATTCGAAAGGAATTCTTTGCAAGCGGAAATTCTTCCGTGTGTAGTATTTAAAAAATACTTAAAACTGTAATTTCTTGATAATCCTTTGCCATATTTTAAATATCCTCTTTTCACAACATGGCGCTCAGTAGCTCCGTAAAATAATAAATTTTCCTCATTAAAATCACCTAAATTCCAAAGTTTGTCGAAAATATTTTACCTTCCTTCTACACTAAAAAGTTTTATACAAGACTTTGATCACCAGCAATCTTTGTTTTGAAATATTTTTCCAGTTTGAGTACAATATTTTTTTCCTGTATTCCGTCTAATCTTTCTCAATTTTTGGGAATAGGGAATAGGAAGGAGAAATCAACTAAAGCGTCATCTTCATCTGTTGATGGATATGTTTCTATAATTCTTTTTCTCTTTCTAATATTCATAAAATTAGAATTATTACTTTTTTAAATTGTCTTCACTTTCTCATTCCAAAACTCTTCTGTTTTTAATTAACTCACATGGTGATCATTTCTATAGATAATAATAAAATAATAAAAATAATCGAAACACCGTAACAATTTTTAATTATGTGAATTATATAAGCCTTTTTTTTACTCACCTACATCAGTATCTGTGTTAATATGGAGATGATCATCTCTTTGAAACTTGTTGAAATTTATATTAAACACAAAGTTAAAATTGAGCAAACCAAATGAAAAGAAAGTAATCGTCTAAATTGAGAATATGGCCAAATTATTCGCACATGAAAACAGCACTCACAATTTACAGCATTGTTTGATTGTTCTTTGCCACACATTTGATATGTCAAAATTTGACTATGTTTTATCCGAAATCTGTAATCTTCACATTAATCTGAACCATCTGTAAAATTGAATTCAGACATTAATTTCAGAGAATAGAAAGTTGCTTCTTTTGAACTTATCTTTACAATCTTTTGAAGTGTGGCGTTCGCAATGTTTCGATAGGGAATGATTTCTGTCACACTCGCAGTTGTACTGTCCGAAAAGATGGTGCTTGGCGATCAAGTGAAATCCGGTCATTGTCGGTACGTTTGTAACAGTACGCTTTTATAACTATATTCCTCAATGTAGTATACCCTTAACGACAATGACCGGTGGTGTGGCACAATCCATTTTTCATGGCCAGACACATTTTTTACTGATTATTACTAAGAATGACTGTGTCAGTAGCTTACTAATCGTAAAGTATGCATTACACACATCGCTGTTTTTTTTTTGTACAGCTGAACTGGAAACCGTCAGTCTGAACCACACAGCGGCGCATCACCGTATTTCGGTCCGACCGAAAAATCGACGACCACCACGGCGAACGACATTGCCATTGAACAATAATGCATCAATAGCAGCATTTACTGCGATCTCAGAAGATACAATGGACAGTTTAGAACAAGAGGCTTTCGACAGCAATATGACATCGTCACCAACTGTAACCAGGAAAGTATCCGTGATGAGAAAGACTTCAAGCCGTCTTTCGCACACATCAGACATTTACGAAGAACTTGAGTCTAAAATATCCAGGAAACCTTCGGCGAGTGTGACATCCTTGTCACCCGATAGTCTCGACACTACGACGATATCCAGGTTCAGTGTCGAGGGTTTCGAAGAGCATCCCGAATTCAAATCGATCGCCAGGAAGTCGTCGAATCGAATCACCAAAGATTCCGATATCTTTGACGAACTTCAAATTAAACTCCCGCAAAGAAGGCCATCGGTAAATCGGCTTTCCAAATCACCGGATAGTTTAGAAACGAGTTCTGGCTTCTTCTCCAAGTCCACAGAAGGTTTCGACAAACTCATAGAAAACGAAGAACTCAAACCTGCTACAAGGAGACTCTTGAACTCTATGTCAAAGTCGACCGATCAAGTGTGCAAATCTTCTGACAGTTTGGAGGCTATAGAGGCTCTTGCTAACGATGACTATATGGATCGCAGAAGAAGTAGCTTCGAGTTCCATGTTCGACGTTCGAGCAAAATCATCTCAAAGTCAACCGAAAGCTTTGACATCCTTGAACGTGAGCAGAATGAGTCAAAGATGATGCGTGAATTGCAAAGCAGTATATCGGAATTTAGCTTGTCACGAAGAAGGAGATTATCGAAGACAATCTCAAAATCTTCAGAAAGTTCTGAAGGAATACAGATGACTGAATCCAAAGATGAAGAATTCGACGAAGAAAGCCTGGGAAAGAATAATAATAGTCGCTTCAAGAGAATTTCATCTGAAAGTTCAGATAATGTTGAACCAGACGATAAATTAGAGAACAGAAAAGAGAGAAACCTAGTGAAAAGAACACCGATGAAGAGCGTTGTGGATATACCGCCGAGTAACGACAACGAAGAAGAGGGAAGACCAACGCCGATGCGAAAGCCGTTGCGACTTCAAAAATCTTCGGAAAGTTCGGAAATGGGTAGCACAGACACATTAGATTCTGATAAGAGAAATAAGTCATCGGAAAGTTGCGAGACTCTCGATAGCCTCGAAAGGGATCTTGAACAAGATAGAAAGGAGGAGGAAATGATAGACAAGGTGAACAGGCGTGTAAAGAATGTAAGTGTTTTGCAGGTTTTGCCATTTTTAAGCAGTTCCGAACGTCACAAATTACTTGTATAAATGGCATACTTTTATTAGCTTTCTAACAAAATTGAATTTACTGATGTAGATCTTAACAATTGCGTTAACGTTATTCCAAATCAATGTTTACATAACGTCTATTAATGTGTTCAATTAGATTTTTTGTTTTTGATGTTTTCTTTTGTTTCCTTGCTTTTAATGTTCTAAAGGTATGAAAACAGTGAAATAGGAGTACTAAAATTTTTACTAATCATCTGAAGTCATAATTTACTAATATTTTGTAAATCTGCAAGGTTAATAATTATTATTGAAATAACAGAATTTCCATGCCAACATACATATTTATTTGCTCAACACTATTTACTTATGACTTTCAAACTGTTATACAGAGTGATATAAAAAATCCATAAAATTATCACATTACAAATTTTTGTATCGACCAAACTCTAATGGATCATCAACGCATTGTATTGATAAACTCATGTAAATTTCATATTATTTGCTTAACACTGATTTTGTAAAATTTTATCCGCTAGGGTTCTTGGTCGGACCGAAGCATGCCTGCCACTGATTCCGACCGCACATCACTAGCGGATGGTACTGACGATACGGACAGGTATATTTGGCGGGAGTCTTCTGAAACTAAAGAAAACATAGATATACATCAGCTCCTTGCTATTACGATAGTAACACGAGTGACTGACAATGGAAATAGTCAACGCAACTCGGTTATTTATTCAAAAAAGAAACAGGAATCGACGAATTCCACGCCGACATCGCCTGCCGTAAAACAAGAAAACAGCAAGCTTCTTTTCGATAACCTCCTGGTTAGTAAGAACGATGAAGATTTGCAGAATATGCTTAATGGAAACATATCGGAGGTTTCCAGCGATACAAAAAGCTTCAAGGAAAAGCTTATTATGTTCGAGAAACTCGGAAAATGAGTACAACATGAAACTCGGCTGGATCGATGTATAGGGCACTATAAGTTTTAGACTTTCTTTGTCAAACAAAAGGGGCACTAAGAAATCACTTGAAGGTTTGGTTTTCTGCCGAAAGTACTTCATATTAAAATATTCATATTCACTGTTCTTAGAACGTCAACACTGAGTAAGAAGTCGAGTAAAGCCCCTAAACAGAAAAATTTAAGATTGTGGTAAAGCGTAAAGATTGTGGTAAAAGATTGTGGTGAGCAAATTGGGGGCATTAATAAAAACTCAAACTTTGCAACATTTTTAAAAGGAATATTTCCTTAAGTATTATCTTAATGCGTTATTCTTCCAATGAAGAATTATTATGTAACAAAAATTTATTATTTTTCATTATTACCTATGTATACTCAAATCATTTTTTATGCGAAATATTATCATTCTATTAACGATAGGATCGGAAATTCTTTTAATATTGTACAGAGATATCTCCATATCATTTAGTTCATTTGTTTCTTGCAAAAAATACAAAAACTTGCGTATCTCTGTCAAATCTTGCCTGTACTGTCACGACTGAAGTCAGTATTACAATGCACATGCTATCTATCGTGATCGTCGATGAACAGCGTTAGTTCAATATGAATTTAATTAATTGTACAGTAGCACGGAATCGGTTCTAATACTAATCGTGCTTCTAAGTATAATATTTTATTGTATCATCATGTACATAAATCACGCGTCACAGAGTCGTTTACTTCTTACGGCGCCACCTAAACGGGGACTAAGGTTTGATCATTACATTCCGAGGTGAATTTGTCCTAATGACGAACCTGCAAATTATGTCGGAATTTAAAAGTATTGTTACGAAAGGCATAAGAACATAAATATTTCTCGATAGGTGTCGTATAAAATCTGTTATATCTGAATTCATGTAACTTCATGAATTTTTACTCAACCAAGTGCCTTAACAAACTGGTGAAAGAATTGAAGCGAATACATTTGGAAAATCGTAGTTGATTAGTCACTACATTGAAGCCTATGGAAACACTGACAATTCCAACTTGTTCGATATAGTATCATAGACTTATAGATGATAAAAAAAATATGGTACGAGTACAGAAGTTTGTCGGTGTACGTAGTTCTATTGTTTCCTAAAGCACCGTTACAGCCTGTCAATGTATCTATACGCAGCAAATTAACTATTTTTATGAATAAGCGAAAGAAGGTTAATGTAAAGTTATTTGCGCATACCTCGGAATCATCTCGTTATTGTACCGTAGAAATCAGCCAATTGGCTTTTCATTATCACCTGTTCTTTAGTCATTTAGACAATTATTTATGAAAGTCTCAAATTCCTCGATGTTAAGTACAAGTTTAGCGTAATTGAGCGGAGGACGTACAAACTGGATTAATCGTCGCCGTAATTATATAGTGATGAGTTATGTTGGAATATGTATTTATTCCATTGATTCGTAAAATATATGGAACAGGATACACGTATTGTAAATAAAGTTGCCATCAGAATACAGTTCGACAACGAAGTCTTTTCTCTTTATTCAACCCGCATCCCGTCGCACCATAGAAGAGTACATCTTTAGAAAATTACAAAATATCTCACCTAATAATATTATGCACAATGTCGTGATTAAACTTTTACGTATGACTGGCGAAGGGAATTCTGATCGAAAAAGATTAGTGCCGTGGTTTCCTCTCTTGTATTATTTTACTGTGAAATACCAGACTTAAACTACATGATCTCTGCGATCATTGTACACGGAAAGTTTGTTCATACTAATTAATAGGTATCTTTCATATATAAAAAGAGGAATGTAACAGCGATTTAATAACATTGGTAATATAATCAGGCATAACAACTGTTTTTTTTTAATTACCGACAAGATATTCTTAAAGTCTAAAGCAATGGTGTCATCTCGGTAACCACGGGTTAATGACATGTAACTATAAGTATTAACGGAATGATTATTTGTTCATTGATATCGGTTCTAGAAAATCATACGTTATGTGTTGGTAAAATGTCAAACTACCATTTCATTCAAAATAATCGAAAAAATAAAAGTTCAGAATTAAATTTTTAATATTACGTGTCGGTAAAAATACCTTATCGGTAATTATATCTTTATTTGAGGGACACCTCGATTATTTCCGGCCGTACAACCGACCGCATTCGCACAAGTTGAATTTTGTAATAATGTTCTGTGTCATAACATCGATAGTTATTCTGGAGCAGGTGTGAATCTTCGATGCAAGGACGAATAATCGATCATGAATAAGACTTGAGCGGACCATTTGGTTACGGCAAGACCATCACGCACAGAACGTTCTTTCGTTAATACATAGTGGCTGACTAGGCTGTTCTTAGAAAGAAGGTTTATTAGTATTGCTGCCTTCTACCGTTAAACCATATCGCGCCTATCCCAAACATCCTGATATATGACATAGGGTCAACACTAATGGCTCATTATATACGTAAAAACTTGTTATGTGTATCATCCATAATTAAATAGACTTTCTATGATACGAATTTGGCATATCACGCAGTATTGTGCCCCTGTTATTAAAAAAGACAGCGGCTACTGTTAACGGTACCTAAAAGGTAGAGTAAATATGAAGACGTGTCGATGTAGCCATTATTAGTCCTTGCAAATGCATAAAGCTGAAACCAGCGACTAAAAAATAATGCATGGAATTTACTCTTGAGATGACATAAAAGTACTAAAAGCCGAGAATGTTATTGGTCGTTGGTTCCAGCTTTCACACTAATTCATTCTCAATTTTATCAGTTCGCACAGATTGCATAATATATTTGACTGAAGATGTTTGTTTCTGTGAACGTGTTTCGTGAAAAAGTCTACAACTCATCGTGTGTGTCAGTAGATTCAGTGCTAGGTTTACATAATGCTGGGGTTGCGAATTCCATAGCATATTCACAACGACTCGGTTCTGTTACCGATACCAGTTTGTTTTCTTTACCACACACAAGATTGACGAGGACAGATCGTGCGGGTCCATTCCAACATGTAATGCCTCTGTCATATTTCATTTTAGAATATTTATTGCCTTCTGGTCCGACCCATTCGTACCAATGTCCTAAGATAACATCACTACCGCCAGAATTTGATTTTTGCGTCGCCCGTCCAAACATGCACAAGGAGTAGATGTATTCAAGGTCGGTGTATTCGAAACATTCTCCATCCAATGAGGCGAACTCTTCGTCAGTGCCATAATCTCGGTCTAATTTCTCTTCTAATCGTCGAATTTCATTTTGTAAATCATTAAGTGCTTTTTCTACTTTTTGATATCCTTCGCGGGCAGCATTTGCTTCATCAATTAATGCTTGCGTTGCTTCATCATACTTAATTTCTGGCACTTCATGTTCTTCATGTTCTGCCGTTAATTCTGCTTCTTTATCATTATCCTCAGAATTGTATACACTTTCATTTTCTTCTCCATTATGGTCTATGGAGTCTTCTGAATCGTCTTGCTCTTCTACAACTTCCTTCTGTTCAGCAGGTTTAAACAATCCTAAAATAACATTTGGATTTTTAGAGAAAAAAGTAATACAATGAAGAATTTTCCATTGTTCCTTTCAAAAGCTAATGAATTGAATTAATCCAAAGAAGGAGAACCGAACCAAATATTGATGCATACAGATTTTATTTGTGTAATGTCAATAGATAAATATTTTACAACTGAGTTACTATATATAACAATTATGATCTGAACAGAAACTTCAACAGACTTCTGGTATAGTTTTGAAAACATTTTAAAAGTAATAATAGGTAACTAACCTTGATCCAACATAAGAAATGGTTTTATGTTTGGCCATGAGGTTTCCAAAAATTCCTTAAGCGTAACATGCTTTTGATTATTCAAGAAAAACATTGCTTCTTCTTCCGTTACAGCACCATCCTTATCTTTATCAAATATTGTTCTACTTTGTAGTTCAGTTACAGTAAGTGTACCACTTGCATCTGAATCTATCATTTTAAAATATTCTTCAGCTTCTACAGCTTGCAGTTCATCTTCCTCTTCCTCTACTTCCGCAGCAGATTGTTCATTCTCTATGATTTTATATCTTTCTAGTGCCATGCTTTCTCTTTCTTCAGCTTGGTTTTTTAATTGTTCTTTCTCCTTCTTATGAAGTTCAGCCTCTTCACAATCCGTGCGTAACTTAGCAAGTTGTGACTGATGCTGAATCTTAAATTGTTTACCTTTTGCAATCATTTCTAAACGAATCTTATTACCTTCCCTAACCAATTCTGCAGCTTTTTGTGCCTCTAACCAGGCCTCTCGTCCAAGCTCGCGGCAATTGTCAATGCATTGCTTGTTAGACGCATATTCATCGCTAGCATCACAGCAGTCACAGACACCGTCATTTACCCAAGTCGACGGTATATATGTAGCCCGGTGACCTGTATTTTGGCAGAAGAAAAGGCCGTTCGTGCAAGCCGATGTACCAGGCTCATCGGAACCGTCGGCACAATCGCAATAATCGTCGTTTATGTGGGTAAAAGGTATTCGAAGACTGCCGTCAAGACACTCGAAATCGCGATCCGGTGAATAAAGCGAGTGTTTCGAAAGTGGTATACCACGAATTTGTAGCACCTGAGAGCCGGCTACGTGGCCTAATTGACATAGAACATTGCTCAGCACCAAAAATGCCAGACATTGCAAGAAATTGTTCATTCTTCTGGTTCTATCAAGATTATATCTCGCTCGGTGTACTGTAGTATCCGCGTCTATCACGGAAAGTTTTCCTTGTCTTACCAAAGTTTCAGTTTCGCGAGTTTCGGAATAGGCATTCGCACACGAGCATAACACGATCGTCGTTTCGTCTTAACCTGGCCACTGTATAACCGGTGTCCTATCTCTAGTTCCACGATTATTCCATACTAGTCCATATATCGAGTATGGTAAAACTGCAAAATATATACGCACTGCCCGATCTTACAATTTCACAATCATGGCTTGGAAAGCCTTTAATCGGTTCACCAATAGCAAGTATCGCAAGCGTCCCGAAATGCTATCATCGACAGAACACAAGAATGGCGCGTTGCCTGAATCCACCAATTGAGAAATTAGTATATTTCGTTTTACATCTATGAATTTTTAAGTTATCTTTACTTCACTCTAATCAGAAGGGATGCTAAAAGTAATATACCGTTATATATAAAAATATTATTATAAGTAAAGATTATCTTTTATGTAAAATCTCAAATAATTACACTTATTCAAGCGGAATAATTTGATGATCATATCGTACATGCTTAACAACTGCCATAGTATCATGCGTAGAATAAAATAAATTATGAAATAATATCACGTGAGATTCTTTGGTATAAATTTTGTAAGAATCTGAATCGGGTTTCAATACTTCCAAATCTTTTTCACAATGAATTGCAACATACAATTCTATTTATGTTATCACAACCACTGGTGATGTGAAAATTTGAATAATACACAGGGTGGAAAATGGAAGCTGTTGTAAGCTAACATTTTGGAACTTAAAATGAAGGTGCTTTGAAGTACATATCAGGAAAATTTGTAAACATCGGTAAAGAACTACGAACATTATCCGATGTACCTGATACGATATGTACCTGATAAGGAAAATTTGTAAACATCGGTAAAGAACTACGAACATTATCCGATGTACCTGATACAATTTGGTTAGATTTGCGCGGTTATTAACTTTACGCTGTTAATCATATATCACATAAGTTCGGGGACTTGAATTAACAAAATATTTCGCATAAAATCATAACTATTGAAAGTATTACGCCTCAAATTTCTAAAAATAAAGTCACAGGTCAACCTTCGATTATTTCTGATCAGTTTCTGTACTGACACTTGCGTAAGCATAGGTGCGTATGCACTATAGTCAAACGCAAACGTGACCTCGGCAATCAAATTGTGACGCATCGCGTCCTTGTCGTTTTATTGGAGACCCTGATAAACTGATTGTGTTCTTATGTACGTCTCAGTGTTAAGTCCATTTTTAGTTCCACTACCTTTATTTTATTATTGATTTGTACGAATGTTATCTGTTTCATGGGATAAATCTTTCGTCGGAATTTGAACTTTATCACGTTGCGCGAATTATATACATAGAGATAATTATTCGTAGATGCACGTACTGCTACGCAATTAACATTGTTAGGGATTTACGATGTTACTGGATTTAAGTTTCGTACATGGTTATTGCTGGAATGAATTTCTGGTATCCCTCTGATACCTTCGCTATTCATTGAGAGTTGTGGCTGTTTTCCAGGTTATGTCCGTAGTGTTTATGTACGAGACGTACATTTTACACTTGGTTTACATTTGTCCTTCGCCCTAATGAGCCTTTCATTGGGAATATCACGCCCATTTTTGTGGTGGATTATGTGACGGAACATGTAAAGAAACATTATATTACTGATTACTAGGATTTCGATTGTATGTTTGCCAGCAAAGAAGAAATTCTATGTTTCGTTGCATTAATTCTATATATACATCGGTGTTTTGATGGCTTCCAATAATCTGATGTTGTAAAGTGATACTTTTTATATATGTATGTACGGTTAAGAATCCGAGTTCGTTAGACTGCCAAATGATTTAACTTAGATTTATTTGCGAAGGTTTGCTACTCGAAATAAACGTGTATGAACATGTACGATCATAAAAAGCTTTTCGTATTTGCAAAATGTGTGCGTGCATAAACAGTGCAGTAATATTCAAGATAAATTTTTCTGTTGTCTATATCTTTACTAACATGGACATAAAATATTAGGATCTAATTTTCATTTGTTTATGAAACACTGGTGACACTCTATGCAAAAACTATCATAATTAATGCTTGCAGGATACCTGAAGTCGGTTTTGAATGAAACCAAAAACACGTAAGTAGATATTTGTTAGATATTCAGATATCAGAAATTAACATGTTTTAATAGTCCTCTAATTTGATATTAACACCTAATATTACATGTTCTTGAGGTGATAGAAATGTATATGTGTATGTATGTGCATATGTACTAATGAATGTATATGGATATCTTCTGTTAATAATAAATAGACTGTAGATGTTTGTGCTGGTAAAATATGTTCGAATATGATGGTTTTGCACATTTGAATTTGGGCCAGTAGCATGTCCCGATACACTTCACTAAAACATTATTTTGTTATATTTTTATTTCATACCTCACACATGTGTGGAAGGGTATAAATGAGTTAAATATAGAAAATATGCAAAATAGAAGATGTATTTTTAGAATCTATCAATGATATAGTAAATTTCTGTGTAAGTCCCATACCTTTATCTTTCTCCTATATTGCATTTGCATAAACATCCGCAGTTTACTAATAAAATTACTGAATGATTGACATATCTTGCACTAGTTACGTAATATGAAATATTACGTAATATGAATACGTAATATGAAAAAGAATTGCATTCAGTTTATATGCTGTATAATTTATAGCTCCAAAGGTATAGAAATAGCTTGAATTAAGAAAATAAGTTTATAAGCATTGCCTTTATATTATATGAGATGCAGACTAAGTGTGGGCTTAATTACAGGAAGAAAGTGGTATTATGAGCAGTGGCTTATCTATGTATGATGGCTCAGATAAAGAAAGTGCATCAACGAATACCGTGGAAAGTGAAGGGACTACCACAAAGAAGTTGGCTAGAGGCATTTCAAGAGCAACAGAAAATGCTGCTATTGTTTCATATGCTCGGTCCCAGTTAGCCTCATTAGGACCACTGGACACACCTGAATTTACATTTTCGTTACCAGATTTATCAATATACCCAGGTATTAATGTTGTTATATTTTTATACTACTTTGGCCTGTACATAGCAGTTGGTTTTAACAACTCACAAACAAGGATGTATTGTAGTATGGCACAATTAATGCACATGCTATAATAATTCTCAGCTTAATATTCTTTGCTGCCATAGGTCTGTTATCATAAATGTGCTCAATTTTGTTTACAGCATCTGTATCACTTATTTCAATTATTATATAAAATACATGCAGTATTTTTTACAAAGCTTTGTCATTGTATCAACACTATTTAATAGTTTAAAATTTGGCGCAAAATGATCATCAGAATATTATACTTCCTACCACGATATTGATTCTGTGTAACTATAACTCCCCAGATATAATTTGTTAGAGTTTTTTCAAATATGCATTAGTCTTCAAGATATTTCAGTGTTTTTGTTCAAACTCCTTACCCTGTACCTAAAAATTGGTAAAGGTATTAACAAACAAAATTTTCAAGTTATAATATATAATGGCTTTTTTAGATTCTTTTCGACAGTTTTTGGAAAAGGATTTAATAGAGGGTGGATGCTTGTCCTCATTGGAATCTGCCGGCCGTTTAAATTGGTGGTGCAGTGGTAAAAATGGAAATCACAGAGTCCTGTGGCCTTTGGCAACTTCAGGAGATGGCAATTGTTTGCTGCATGCTGCATCGTTGGGAATGTGGGGATTTCATGATAGACTTTTAACACTAAGGGAAGCACTTCACAGTACTTTG
The DNA here is from genome assembly GCA_963989215.1 of Hedychridium roseum. Classification (NCBI taxonomy): domain Eukaryota; kingdom Metazoa; phylum Arthropoda; class Insecta; order Hymenoptera; family Chrysididae; genus Hedychridium; species Hedychridium roseum. The sequence goes on along the minus strand of OZ022304.1, from coordinate 1,708,874 downwards.
GCAAGAGGAGAATATAGACATGCTTTATTCAGGTAAAAAAATATTTTCATATAACAAGGTAATATATAATGGTTTTCTACAAGATACAACATTTTATGCGTGAAAATGTGTACTTAGGAGATGGAAATGGCGACAAATGGGCTTAAATGCAGCTGCAGGACTCTCTTACAGTGAAGATGAATGGTTAACCGAATGGCAAACGATCGTGGATATGGCATCACCAATATTAAGGAATCAAACTGCTACATCTTATCAAAGCCTCGAAGAGGTACTAATTTTGAAAAATTAAAATACCCTGATTGTCGCAGTACAGATTATCTCTCAGTACATATTGAATGCTTTGAATGATACAACTAACAATTTACTGCACGCGATTGAATCGTTGAATTCGACGATTTGATGGAACTTTACCATATAAATGTGCCAGAATTGGGTATGTGCTTAACTTTACAGTCACTATTCTTTGCTATTTTTGGTACTGATCTATCAAATGTACATGAGTGTAATATATTTCTAAACGTGATTTTATTTTACGCGACGATCGCCGGAACCTATCCATCGTGCAAAAAGAAGAAACAAGCGTAATTGACGAATTAACATTTGACATATTTATTTATCGCATCATACTTTATATGTTTAGGTTCATGTTCTGGCATTGGCCCATGTTCTAAGGCGGCCTATAATAGTGATAGCAGAGACTATGCTGAAAGATTCAGAAGGGGTTGCACTGGCGCCAATCCCCTTTGGCGGTGTGTATCTACCCTTAGAAGTCCCAGCGTCAAAATGTCACAGAACTCCTTTACTGTTGGCGTACCATTCGGCACATTTTTCTCCACTGGTTACCGTGGATGGCGAAACTAGCTTTAGAGACGGAGGTACAGAAGGTGTGAGCATACCACTGATAGATCCTGATACAGGTCAGCTGTTGCCTGTTTTGTTCGCTGTAGATCCTGGCCCTGATTGGGACTGGAACGAAAGTTCGCAAGATCTGTTACCCTGCTACCAAGATACAGTAAGTATTGTTCTAATTTCACAATAAATCTGTGGATTTTTCACCATCTTTGCACTTGTGTTTTTTTTGCCTAGATGGAGATCTTGTTACGGGAATATTTAGATTGTGAATACCAAACTTTTACGTCTGACGACATTGACAGGTTATCTGATACGGACGGTTCTCTTTCAAAAACGGCAAAACAATTATTAGGTGTCGCAAAACAGTTTGGTTCGATTGGGAAGTCTGTGAGTAAAAGATTATGGTCCATGGCAAAGAGGCCAAAGAGCCCGCCGGCTTCCTCAGGGGGTATTTCTATGGATAGCTTACTTTGTGTAAAAATCAGAAGTAGACGTCATCAGTACGTGGATCAAATGCTTCAGAACTATCTTCAATGTGCTCATGCCAGGTTTGTTAACTGTAGAAATGTGTTTCTGCTGATCACATCCCATGAATTTGGTTATATTGCTTAATGTCATTAATTTCATAGATACCTTCAAGATCAAGTTGATGAGACTGGTCGCGAAATGAATTACGGTGCGGGAAAATCTAAGTTCTACGCAGCTAGTGATAGAGGTAGTCATGCGAGTGTCAGTAAGTTACCGTCATCTAATCCCAACAAAGATCGTACACTTTATCTTTCAAGGTATGTATTATGTTATGCATGACGAAGTTTTTGCATTGTATTTACTGTTCATTAACCCTCGGACAGCGGACGGTCTAGCAGCCACGCGTACGTCGAATACCGAATCGATTTTCATCTCTATTCAACTTTTTGTTTCCATTTCTAAATTAAATCTTTTATTTAACTCTAATCGGCTGTATATACAAACTCGCTGTTTTTTCGACAAATCATGCTCGTATTTCATAAATGCAGCAACGAGGCAAGTACATTTAGGAGTTCAAATCAACGAAATTTATTTTATTTATAAAAATTTAATTGTCAAAGTAGATCTTACCCCACTACAATAGTGGTAGATATAAACGTCATCGTTGGTGACATTTTTTTTTTTTTAGAGTGATAGGGACCGATTTCGCAACGCTCGAATGGTTACGTTAAGCGTTTATATTCAGCAGGCTCGATTAGAGCGGCATGGAAACAATCAGGTGAAAATAGACTGGGCATCCGTTTGCCGAGGGTTAAATATCACGAATAAGAACACTGCATATCTCCAACTGAATCGTCATTTGGACTTCGCGTTCGAGCGTTAAATCTTGTTGCCTCACATCTTTCGGTTGACTTGTTTTTCTAACTAACAATACGTAATAGCTTATAATGTATGTATTAAAACCGTGTAGGAGGGAGGAGGCGGTAGCTTAATACACAGTGCCGGACTAACACCCATGTTGTATAATAGATCCATTCTAATTACAAGGTATTTTTTAACTATTTCACTGCGTGTAATGTACAGGTCTACGTTTTACAACGATCAACCACCGACTCAAAAATTATCACCAGATTTGTGGAACAACAGTTGTGATTTGGGGGTATGTGTGCTTAAATGAACTTTTATTTGATGAACCTACAGAATAACAGAACTTTTGTTTCGTACGCAGGATATTGTAAAGGCATGTCGGAGCGAACACTGCCAATTTTTTGGCTCACCAGAAAACCAATATTACTGCTCGCAATGTTGGGCAAATCGACGTTATCGCTGAGCAAGAATAACTCCTTGTTTGAATCTGACAATAACCTAATGTTTAATCGGCTGATGTTTTATAGCAATAATTAATTAATAAGTCATTTATTACTTACTGAAAATTACGAGCGTGTATGACGACAGTACTTTAAGTACACAATTTATGATATTTCATTTTTTCTAAATTATTTTCATTCGAGATAGATACATTTTTATGAAAATATCTGATAAAGCAGAAACATAACTATATCTTCGTATTTTGTTTAATTAAATGTAAATACTTTTATTTTTATGTACCGTACATTAGTCTACTCACGTTCAAGATATACCTACTTCTATAACGGGCACATAACTGTTATCAAATTACATAGGTTTCTACAACTCTCATTACGATTTTTTCTGCATTGCTATTTAAAAATGTGGATATTACGTATTTTCAAACAACGCGTAGTTCAATAATCTAAAGTACAAACAAATATTATACATATATAGTAAGCCTATACTAAATAGGCATCAAGCTTATAATACTTTATATCCGATCAAAGTAGCATATTACATATTTGTACATTATTGTATTATACGCCGAATTATATATAACTTCTTCAAGCGTAAAGATTTTCTGAGATTAAATTTTTTTATAATAGCCGATGCCGACAATATTTTATTAATTTTGAGAGCGCATAAATTGAGATTCCACGTACACTTAAAGCGTCTCAACCACGAAGTAGGTTTATCCATGTGCCTTTTGCATCAAAATGTGATGTAATTAAAAATTCATCAAAAATTCGATTACAATTGTGCCACAAGCAACAAATGTTGAGTTCCTTTTTATTCAGATATGCTGTTTTTCGGGATAACACTATTGCTCTGCGTTTAATTACTATGTTTTAGTGGCGGAAGAAACAAGAGAAATACTAGCAATAATTGCGCCACATAATAAAAAAATGGTATTAATATTTTAGGTGATTCGTAGAGTTCGTTATGCTTAATTTCATTGCCATTTGGCGAATACATCTCATGTAAAATTATGTGTGAAATAAACCATATTTTTATAGAAAATATTTCTTTGTAATATATTTTACTATGGTCAAATGTCACTTACTGTCTGTGAGTAAAAAAACATTTCAGTATCTCGTGGCGGCAAATGAACATCATCTCACATGAATAGTTTCTCGAATTATAAATTCTAATTTTCTCCAAACTTGATGAATATGAAGACCGTATTGCGGAATATAAGGAACATTTTCTTTCCTGTGGAGCAAATTTGAGAAGAAAGAGGTACAGTTGTTCCTCAAAGTTTCGAAATGTTTTAGCTGTTTCGGTATAACTGTACCGATAACGACAGAAAAATTCTGATATAGACGTCGTGTTTTTAGTTTTTTGATATAATATGTTACCGGTAGCAGGTAGAAGGAAGCTTTGTTGATACAAAGTGTGCCTTTGTGTAAATAATTTGTGTACTCCACAGGCGATTATTAAAATTGTTTTAATTTTATATCTTTCTTTTTTTACACGGCGAAATGAAAGGTTTTCAAACTCAAAAATGGAACGGGAATAAACAATAAACAAGGCAACATTGTAACCATAGCATTTCATGATTAAAAAATAATTATAGAAACTACAATTTCACTTTCCTTGTATCAATCATTTTTTTATGAAACTTTAGATAACTAAATATCACTAATTAGGTTCATTAAAGTTTCAAGTACACCAACCTGTTTGGACCAATTGAAACAATACGTAAAAAGCGGGATTCTGTAAACAAAAACGCGGTAGACATAGAAACTTATTACGGGTGATAGTAAAGTAAAAATGGGAAATGAAATGGACATGTGATAAACGTAAAAATGACATATCATACCAATGTGATAGGACAAAATAGTTTGCTACAATACAATCCATTTAATTCAATTTATATTCAGCGTTTTGCAATGTGTGAGCTTACGTTATAAATTTTTACTCCCTTTTTGCCCTACTGTATTGTTGTTAAAATACGAAAAGCTATTATACAAACGAACTTGGAGTTTGACTTCTAATGTTTAACATCCTATGTGATGACTTCACAAAAATCTGAAGTTCAATCTGAGTATAAAAAAGAAAATCCTACTATTCCATATTCCCGTGTATTCAAGGGAAGTAAAGTATTAGGTGTCCAGGAAAACAAACGAGATATGAATGGAGTGCTATGGATTAAAATGTTGCGTGAACAGATTTTCACAAAAGCGGATGTTTTTGGAAATTTTCTCCGTCTAGTCCCTTATGTTGAGGAATTTTTTGATTTTGCATAGGACCGGAGATGATGCTTACTACGAAACTACGAACGCTTACACTTACTACGAATGCAGTGGCATGTATTAAAAATGCCTGCAATGTTCTACCTTCAGAATATAGAGGTACGATTTTGCGGAATGCACGGTGCAGTCACTTGCGCAGTATGCACTGTAACGAACTTACAATTAGAAACATGCCGATATTATATCGGCATCTTATTATTGGTTTCATTTCCTTTTACTACCTTCTACGGCATCGATATAAATGTGAACAATTACATAGTTTATTTCAACGATCGTAGAGAACAAATAAACAAGGTACCGTTGTAAAAATAATGTTATTCATTGATATGCACTGTGAGCCAAATTTTCAGTTTCTTTTTAATCGCATAAGTATAAGAATATCATCACTTACTTGGCCAAGTGCAAAAATGCTACTTCGCGTACATGCAATTCGTGTAATACTTGTTTTTTAAAATGGTTGCAATAAATTGTGCTAAAGTCAACACTATATTACGTTCGAACTCGAACACATTTTTACGTCCTATGAGGCGCAATTCATCGTACTTACAGATCCCACTGTTGAAAAAGAAGACAGTTTCATAGAGTAAGTTATGTACCTTCTGAAGGAACAAGTATTGTGGATATGGACTATAATGCAAATGATATTAACTATTGGACAAGTGGGAAGAACCAACGGCTTACTGTAGAAATTGTACAACACCGTTTCAAGATCGTCCATTAATCAACTGCACTGGCGGGAAGCAACTATACGGAATGTAGATATAAAGAAGAGAAACATGCGTGGGTTGCGATGTACGTATTGCACAAATTCATAGAGTGATCCGACAATACCGTTAAAGTTATGAGGCTGAAATAGAAACAGCAAGAAGATTCTGCAATAAAATTTATTTTTGTTTTTGTAATAGCGCATAATGCATTTCGGTAGTTTTAAAGAATGGTAACTATATATGTCGAAGATACAACATTGCGCGGTATGTCTAATCCATAACACTATATGTATTCTTAATAAGCCCAGCATCATCTTCCGTTCTATGTAAAACCTCACGATTTTGTTAAATAAGCGGGCAAGCAAGAATGTTTTTTGAAAATATGTGCTTTTTAAACTCTTGAAGTTTTTCAAACGTTTCGTTTTGGTGACTTTTGGGAAAGAGAGATAGAGGGAGAGAGGGAGACATTATAAAGAATTTTCGCCTCTGGTCCCATCAAATTCGGTTAAAGGAGTACTTATTGTAATTGAAAATGAATGGACAGGGTGCAGGAAGTGTAAGATCCTTTCCTGAGGGAAGGGCAGTAGAGGGGATAAGACACAAGGTGATTGGTCAGTTTGAGGGTGAGCGGTGGGGTGACGTCGAATGGGCTGTCAGCGCCGCGACGTCTTCGACGCCCTCAATGTGAAGTAGGCACAAACCAGAGGAGGATTTTTCGATGATTCTAACCTCTCCTGTATCCTGGCGCTGCGTGTCGCCCCCGTGTCGCCCCGTGTCGCTCCGTGTCGCTCCGTGTCGCTTCGTTCGTTGGTCGGTGTGACGTGCCGTGTGTGTCTCTCGTTCCTCCTCTCTAGCACCTCTTCCAACCTCTTTCTCGCGTACTCTATCGAGGCAGTTTGTATTGTACCGATGGGTTCGCGCTGAAACGTTCAAAAAATACGAACGAAGGCAAAGAGACAGATAGACGTTTGCTTGATTGTGTTAGTGTGACTTTTCGTCCGTTTACCTGCAGATCTCGGACCAAACGACGGATTTTCGATACAAGTCGTGAGTGTCTTTCTTCTCCTACGTGTTGCGTGTTGCACGCGATCTACCTTATTTCCTTTGTCAATTTCGTTTGCAATACAGTTGCGCACTTCTAACTGATCGCGTGGTTTTATTCACGAGAACAATCATAATAGCACACATATTTCTTTCTTACAATTTTATACGTTCGTTTACAATGTACGCAATAATTGCTTTCTTATAAACGATATCGGTACAATATTCATTCCTGCAACTTAATAATATCCCAGAGAGTTACTAATGACCCATGAAAAACTTTGTTCATGTTCTTTTGTGTACGTATATTCGCGCGTAAATTGTCATCGTTAGTCTTATTTTATTATCCGTTATAATAACAGATAATTAGATGAACCTGAAATTTATGTTAGACTACTTAATCTTCTAATAGTTCTCTGTTGAGAATAATGTTTTGATATATAATTATCTTTCTATATTGTCTGACCATTTTTACTGTTTCTACTTGTGATCTTAGGCGCCCCTCGTGTTTCATGGCTCATTTTGTCGCCACTTCTTTTTCAAAAAATCTTTTTTTATACTACTATTTTTGGACACTAGTGTTATTGTGTGCGACTGTTCTCTACTATTTGAATGTCAGTTTTATCGGTCAATTAACATGTGGTCGTTTTAGATTTTTTTTCTGGTAAAACTGTTTGTGGGTATGAGTTACGTGTTTATTACGTGTATATAATGAAACATAAATATTAATACAAAACGGCTTTTGAATAATTTTTTAGGTTTTTCATCTTTTTTAATAGTTAATTCAAATTTAATTTATTTATTAAAATAATTGATTAAATTTCAAAACCCTTTACATTTTTGCAACGAAAAGAAAGTCCTTTTTGTAAATTGTCAAAAGAAAATGTTAAGATTACTGAAGCATTGTTTTCAGAAATAATGTTAAGACCATTAAAATCCCACGAAGGTTGAAATATAGGTATCTAAACAAAGACAACGATGTAACTCGGCCAAGGAACCTAGAATTTTACACATTTTCGTTGCGGCTGGTCGATACTCGGAAATACCTGCAGTCATTTTCTAGTAGAGTCTATACTCGTGGTAACAGAAGTAAGTCGAATCTAAATCTCCGTTCCAATTTCAGGGTAGGTTATCAAACATATAAAATCTTGAAAATGGGTATCAAATTAAATAAATCATGCTGAATATATTGTAAAAATAAGTAATTCATCGAGTCTCAGCGAATATTGTACGTACAGACATTCTCGTGTTATTGCCACGTATATAAGTTATTTAGAGAGAACAAGTTGCGTGAACCACCCTGTATATACATATTTGTTTATTGTCTGGTGTTACAGACGAGAATCGAAGGAAATTGAAGTACATATAATAAAAACCTGTTTTTTCCATTACGTATCCCGTGTTCTTTATTTCTCAAATCTGACTATATGACAGATTTGTGCACTAACAACTTATCACGATTGTGCGAAGGATTTGTTTTCCCTTGCAGAATCCAGAATCTATGGTATTATATAACAACAATCAGGACGTAAGTACGATACTGGTCCAATGACAAGACGATTGTGTAATATATACACAACTTAGTTTACTATCACAGGGCAGTAAAAGCAATAATAGTAGCCATTTAATTGTATAGTAGTAACCACTTCTCTCCTTCTTGATAATATTCTATTGCCCCAGCAAGTACTATTGGGGTTATACAGTAGGAAAAATATATTACTTATTAATGCACCCGTCGATATTACCGTCAAGGTTTCGTATTGTATAAAAGTATTTTTTCGCACTTTTCTAACTTTCTTTTTATTTTTATTACATTCACATTGTTTTACTGTTTTCTCTTTCTTCAAGAAGAAGTTAGTGCCTGTATCCGTACTTTCTATGGTTCCTCATAGCGTTGGTTTTTCCGAATACTAGGAGGCAATGGTTTTCTACGCCTTTTTATGTTGTACCAACTCTTTGGAAGTACATAAGGTGTAGTAAGGTGATTTTTTCTGTGTTGCGCTAGATCTTACTTACGAGTGTCAGGTAGCGCACTAACACGACCTACCGCAAATCGTAGCTGCTTGACAGTTACTTATTTGCTCCATGTTTATAACTCGCTAAAATTGAACTATTCCGAATTATTCCAATTAACATATCTTGTAAGTTAATTATTTGTTATATGTATAGTTTATCGACATGAGTATGCATCTATTATAAACATTGTAGTTTCGCTTCTACAGAAAAATGTCTGTGACCGTAATAATAATAAAATGTTATGACTCCTGTTCACCCCGTGTTTTCTTTACATGAAGATACAGAAAAATTAGGTTATTGAGAAATTGATGATTTGTACATTGATGCCTTTATTACTTGATCCCAAGATGGAACAAAACTTTCAGAATTTGTAGGCACATGTAGATTCACGTATTTTTGTGTGTAAATAAAGTGTCAGAATTACTTTGTGCTAAAAACGAGCGTGCGAACATTCAAGTAAACATATATTTTCAATTTGCAAACATTTTTATAAGTAGACATTTCCATGAGATTCAAATGACAAGGGATATTTCTGTGACATGATTTCTTTCGTTTGTATCGTTCTTACTGCCTATATTAGTAAGAACTTTTGATTATCCACGATAATAGGAAAAATTGATGTACGGATAATGCGTAAAACACATTTTGACACGAAGAAGGAACATTTGTTATATAATAATCCGCTCTAGATAGCCAGCCTTAGTTTTATTGTCTGATATGACAGTCCTATTTTACATTATAAACTAAATTCGATATTTTGAATGTGGAACAAAAGCATTAATATAGTCGGCTGTTCAGTTTAAGAAGGTATGATTCAACGGTGTCTGGATGATCGCTGTTCTTTTTACAAGTAATATGCAAGTAATTTTTTATTCTATTCAGCGTTAATATTCTTATATATGTTATCTTCACCATTCATTTCACTTCCGTTTGTCTCCATGGAAACTTTGCAGTAGTTACGCAACGCTGTATTCCGCGGTAGAACGGTAGATGGGCCGGCTGACTTGGGTGAAGAATGGTGGAGATGAGGGGACGAGGGATAAGATCCTAGAACGTGACTCGGATACAATATTTAAAAGCACCGCGACGTCAATACTCTTGTCTCTCTTCTTTCTCTTTCTTTTTTTGCATTCGCAGCGACTTTACGCGTCTTACGACTGGAAATGGTAATACAGCCCTGAATCGGCTGTGCGGTCTGACCTTAACCCGGGATTATCCTTTCTGCTGGACACCCTCTTCCCACAGGATACCTGAAATGCTTTCTAAATGTTACGAAACATAAGGGTGCCTTATGTTTTGCCTTTGCAAAGGCATAGGTGCCTTTGCGTCTTATGTTTTATCTATGGTGAATGTGACGGGAATTTTTAGCGTTCTCAATTACGAGCCGGCGGGTAATTCATTATCAAATTAAATGAATTCAACTTATGCTATAGGATCTGTCATGTGATGTCGCGAAAGTTAATCAATTATAGAATGCCAATAACTATCTATACAACTTTCTATTGATTCTTAATATAAATGCAAAGGAGAAGTTTATTACATATTTGTAAATTTCTTCAATAATGTTTGATGCATTTCTTTCGATATTCTTTCGAGTAATCCATCTACGAGTTAATGTTATCATTTTCCAAAGAACGTTTTAAAGAAAGCTTCACTTCTTGGGTAAAGAATTGTTTTAATTCGCTTCTATACTCTTCCAGGATGGGAGTCAAATGTAATCAAAATACATTTCATGGAAAGTACGCCGAAAACATAAGGGGAGCTAAGCTCTAATCATTTTTGGGGATAGTGCAGTACTATTATGATAGAAAATTATACGTTTCTTGTTATTCAATTATCGACATCCTGAATTATCCATTTTTCACCGTTCACAGCCAGTGCCTGCAAGTCGGGTCGTCTATAAAGTTTTCTTTTATTAAGTCGTGCGCCATTTCCAACATCGTGCTGATTTACTCTTATACATTCTTCGAATTGTCAAATATAATACTGGGCAATAATGATCTCTCTCAGAAGTCTACTGCAATTCATAATCGCTAAAATATTTAAAAAAAAGTTTTACTTATAAATAAGATACAAAGGTATCAACTGTAGAAATAAATTTTTGTACAATGCATAATTTAGAAGTTATTCGAGGTGATCAAGTTAGGTGCCACACCTGGTATATCTACATATATTTCTTTATACTCCCCCAACGAAGTAAACTGATTATTCCATCCGCATTCGACAATACTTCTGAAAAGAATGCCCTGTCTTAGAAAGTCTTTACTCCAGGAATATTATCAGAAAAATTAGTATCTTGTACGTTATACATTCCATAATTGTACAACTTCGCAAGAACAGGTGTTGGTAAATCTTTATTGTGCTATACAGGGTAATGCTGATGGCCAATCGCGGTACTTAATGCTGTGTTTACTTTATTTGCATACACCAGAAATATTGTGTGTACGATCCTTTCGTTTAGACCGTGTCATAGATACAGCAAAAGGGAAAGCTTTATGTTACATCTAACCACATTCTTTTTATTGCACAGGTAATGCAGAAGATGTATAACGCCCAGTTCTTGTCATCATCCCTGATTTTACACTGAAATGGAAATAAGACGTTATTTTTGGAATGTCGCATTTTTTTTCCCCTGGCATTTTGATGCCAAACCACCTACAAATGCAATAAACATTGTCTGAATGTATGTCATATTTTCTCTGATTTTGTTTTATCGTTATACCTACACGACAGAGGCACAAATTACAAACAAGTAAAAGAAACACGCATTTCGTGTATCGAAGCATTAGCGCTATTATCGAATAAAGATTTCTATTTATTTCTAGCATTACAGATACTGAAAATACTTGATGTAAAAAAGCGAACGTGACATGCAAATGCAAAAACTACTTTTGGAAAATACTCTGATATAGTTATTACTGGAGCTATAAAGCGCCGTTGGCGAATGTAATTTTTTATACATACTTTTTGTATTTCTATGTTGTACAAGTTTTGCGAACGAAAGTAAAGTGGCGCTGGCGGAATTTTTTATCCTTAAAATTTATTTTGCTTATGTTACTTGCTCATTGTACAGACACGAACTCAGACTTAGTACCAAAGTATTATCGCGACACTTAATTGGCTTCCAGGCATCGTAATTGGAGAAGTTTTCACTGAGTCTAACCAGTCTGCGAGTGTATTAAGTCCCAACGAGGTGCAGACAAGCTAAGTTTTATTCCTACCTCTGTTTAGGAATCAAGGGGGCAGTAGTCACAAATTCATTCTAACACGTTACCCAGTTGTGCCGTAGGTATTTACATTTGATCATAGTTCGTGCGTTTTAAATGTATTTGAATAGATTTATCAAAGGCAATATGTCATCCTTAAGTGTGTAATTTGTTCACTGATTTAAAGGCTAACAACGAACTGTCCGATGCATTAATATCAGTATTGTTTGTTTCATTGCGTTTACTGTAATAGGTCGGGTCGTATTTACTAATAAAATGTATGGAATTCATTATTAAAACTTAGACCTGAAGGATAGTCATATTCAGGAGTGTTCATTAGCTCGCATGATGATAGTACGAAGATCTATAACAATACTGGTTGCTTTCGGTTTGTGTAAAATTACGCGGTTTATGCTCTGCCATTTTGATCAATTTTAACAAAGATGTAGTCTTTGAAGGTTCCTTGTGGGGATGGTCAGAATTGTGACTGGTGGAAGTATGAGTAATAGTTTTTAATGTCTACGTAAGCTTGGGAATGTTCTTTTGCCTAACGGGTGTGCCGTAATATGCGCATCTGTCCAAACCGTCAGTTTTACGATAGAAACGCAGTATTCCTCAACTACAGTTTATTTCCCTCACTCCCTCGGAATTGCACATATGAACTTTCATTTTGTATTTCATTATTCCTACTAACCACATTGTTTCTATGTGTACTACGAGACCTTAGTCTTCCATGTTGTCAAACATCCTGCAGCACTTTACTGTATTACCACTATTGCGGAATAGTTTGCGTGCACTGAAAGTTGGAAATGAAATAAAATCACTTGTTCATCAACTATGGATTACGTTCTTTAACCTGACATGTAACAGTGATAAGAGGGATTCTTTGACGCATTAACAAGGAAACTTCCTGATGTGTACTTCAATGATTTTTTCTTTTTCAGATATGTTGTAGTACATCAAAAAATATTAGACACGTGTTTTTTCTTAAAACTGCCCCTCAAGTTCACTGTCATAGACCATTTTTTGCCGTTTTCTTGACAACTAGGTACAATTAATTAATAAAACCACTGGGAAATAATTACACATTACTAGGCAATACTACACATAATATTTTTACAAATGGGGGTCGCAATAATTTATTTTCATTTAAGAAAAAACGCAATTTTACGGAATATTTTTCTATGTAAAAATTAGAGATTTTCATCAATTATAATGAAAACTTTGCAGTTATAAAGAAAATCAGAAATAGCAATTGACCACTTTCGGCGCTTTTAAAAAAAACCTTTTAGGGTGTAAATTAGTCTTAACTTACATTATTTTATTTACACATATTTACTAATTCTCATTATCTTATTTAAGGGGGGAGGGTTAACTTCCCCGTCATACATAGTCAGTTAGGAATTTTCCTTACTTAATAATTGTTTGAACTTTCGTATTCCACTACAGAATTTCAAATCGAAATTTTCAGGTTTATTTGCCATAAATTATAGAAATTCTCTGAATTTGAGGTAAGAATTCTCTTTCTTAAGTTTATGATTATAAATGTGTTTATTTAAATGCCGTCATTATAAAGATATTCGTTTCATTAAAATTTGATATACTTTTGTCTCCGATTGTACCTCCCAAACATCCTTAAATTATTTTATACAATTTGAGCGCTTTTGTTTCGCCGTTGATGTGTTTATCAATAATAAATGCGCGTGTGTTTTATGGTCTACACAAATAACTTAACAGGTAATGAAACAGTAAGTTGAAAAAATAGGAAAAACTTGTAAATTCGTTTTAGATATTGTATTGTATCTTTGTCTATACCGGGCGCTCAGTCTCTATGGACGATTGTGCTCGTGCCCTAGCGGGCATTGCTTAATTGCATTGTGCCATCCGGGGTGAGTCCTGCTTTTACCGCAAACCAGAGCAATTTATCCACCCATATGCCTTCACAGTCTGCTACCCCAAGGTAGGGTTTTCTCAGGATTCTTAGCCTGTCAGCCTGTAGACCTTTGCAGCTTCTCATGAAGTGAAGTGGGGTTTCATCCACCTCCTCACATTTGAGGTACCTTATGTCTCAAAACTGAGCAAGATCTTGGCCAAATGCGTCCTTGTGTGCCAATGTCCTGTGATCAGGTCCACTGCCGTCCTTAGTCGAGTCCTGACCAGCCCCACAAGAGTGAGTCCTAGGTTCCTTGACGGTTCCCTGAGTAGGGCTTTGGAGTATCATATACCCTCTGAGGTCTTTCAGGTTTCGACAAAGAGGCAGTCTATCCATTTCTCCACCTCTTGCCTGAGGGTACTCTTACAAATGCCCACGCGATAGTCCACTACTCCGTTGTTGTTTGATGCGCCTGACTTAGCTAGGTCATTGGCCATCTCGTTAGGCCGGATCCCGCAGTGCCCTGGTACCCAGAGCAACTTCATTCGATTGTTTTCGACGAACCGAGTTAGCGTGTCAAGGCAGGACGCAGCTAACTGGGAGGTTATTTCCTCCGCTTTAAAAGCGCTGAGTGCAGCTTTGTTATATGTGCAAATGTGGATGTGTTTGTTTCTGCAGCCCCTGCCCAGGTTAAGTCTGGTGCAGGTTCAAATAGCGAACACTTCAGCTTGTGTTACTGTGGTAAGGTGTCATAGCGAGGTAGTAATCTCTACGTTGGGACCCTTGCACTAGACACCTGCTCTTCAACCTAGCACTGTCATGGACCTGTATGATATGATATGATACCTGATGATATGATACCAGACAAGCCCTTTAGGTGATAGGAGAATTTCCTGATTCTTTATTCAGGCCTCCTTATTCGGAAAGATGACCTGGTAATTGTTGGCAAGGTTCAGGCTTTTCGTGCACCCATCCCAACCCAATCCTTTCATACTCCTTGACGCACGAGCGAAAACGGCGAAACGTGCTAGGGTGACGGTGCTAGGGCGGTGCTAGGGTGAAAACTTTTCGGAGTCTGGCCACTAACATTTGAGCCTCGACCTCCTCACAGACTCGTCTCCAAGCTAGCATATTCCCTTTCCTGATGGCTTGTTTGTAGATTTTCTGAGCCACCTTACAAGCGTCCCAATTCGCCCTGCCATTCGCTTTTAAAGCATTGTTTAGAACCTTTCGGGAATTAGTGCGGAGTCTGTTTAGCTGTTTACTCCACCAAGCTACATTTTTTATTTTCTTCCTTCGTCTTTGGGGGCATGCCGTCTCGTAAAGCTGATTGATTGCGGTCTGCAGCCTAGTTGTTGCCCCATCAATCATATCTGTTGTGTCCAGCTTCTCTTCCGACCTTGTGAGCCTCTTCGTGAGCTCCTTTTTGTAGAAGGCCTAGTCCATTGTTGTAGGGTCGCGATAGAAGGCCGACGACTCCGAGTTGACAGCTGCTTTCAGGTTGAAGGTTATCCGACGGTGGTTGGAGAGAGTGTCTTCCCTACATAGACGACAGTCTTGTATCTGCTGTGCCACTCTAGAGTTGCACACGGTCAAGTCAATGACCCCCTGTCTGTATGAGGTCGCAAATGTCGGGTTAGAACCCTCGTGTAAAATCGTTATGTCCGTAGTGACCAGGTATTCGAGTAACTCGATCCCTCTTCTGTTCACGTCGCTGCTGCAAATGACATGGTGTGCGTTTGTATCGCACCCGATCATTAAGTTCAGCTTTCTTGCGTCCTAGTATTCCACCAGCGTTCTGAATTCCTCCGGCAGGGGGGAGGGGGACTGTAAGTAGTATGGTAGGTATGCCAAACATACCACTACTTCCGTGGTCTTTCTAGTTGTGCCCAGCCTCAGTGATGCCGTTGTCATATCTCTTGAGCAGAACCTGCTCAGTTTCAGTGGGTTGTGTTCGTTGTTTCTAAATAAGCACGCCCTAGGTGCAGTTTCTGGGACCGCTCAGATAATCGAGCCATTACCTGGATTTATTCTCCCTACAGTGCCCTTCATGAGTCAGGGTTCCTGTATGAAGGATATGAAGGATATGGGTCTACGCCGAGGACCAGATGGACAGCACGCTGTTCGTCTTTCCTGTCCCACGCAGTTCATCTTGTTGTATGCAGCCCTTTGTTTTGTCTGTCTATCCTTTTCAGGAGGAGTTCTGTCACTGTCTTCTCCAGCGGTCCAGATATGACTACAGTCATCTTCCTGAGTCTTGGAAGGAGCACTCTTTCCAAAAGTTCGCGAGAGGCCCCTTCTCAAGGACCTAGTTTCGGTACTGTGGTCTTGAGCTACTGTTTTACTACATCTATATTCGCCAAAGCATGGAACCTCTTCCCTTCGTGGGGTGGCGTCCATAACTTCGGTTAGCGCCAACACGAGCAGGTCCCCCTGTTCCCTGCTTAGGATGTCCCGCGGGTAGTTCGATGATGAAACTACCACCTTCCTATCGCCTAGAGTCGCATATCTAAAGCTTATTGGCATTAGGAAGAGCCTCTTCCTTTTCGCGGCCTTTTGTACTTCAGGTGGAGTCCTGTCTGAGGGTCTGGACCTTTTCAGGCCCTTTCCTTCTGGGGTTCAATTTTTCTTGTCTGCTTGTCGTTCCGCCGGTTTGGGTTGCCCCATTACTGAGTCTCCCTTGGCGGCGGTCGCGTACGTTGTTGGTCCTTTCGTCGGTTGGTGTGTGTGAGGAGGGGCTTGTGCAGCGTTTCCCCGTTGTTCTTCTTCACGTCAGAGTGTATCTCTGACACGGGTTCGACCGTGTTCAGGATTAAGGGCTCCAAGGAAGCCCATTCCCTGCCACCGTCGTGGGTTGTTTCGCCTTTTCCCGAAGGCTTTAAGGAAGGTTTTAAGGAAATTGAAATTGGTTTTTATCCACTCATGTTGTTCCCACAAGATTGCTAAGAAATCTAATGTTCACCCCCGCAGGGCCTACGAGAGGTTTCGCCAGGTGCCCCCAGGACATCGTACTCGGTGCTGTAACCGCAGTACCATCCAGCGTTCGGCACGATAGCTTACACCTTGGCTTGGGGAGCTGATCTGCAGTGAGATCTTCTGTCCCGCTACACAGGTTTTTTAAGACCTAGGAAGTACCTATAGCACTCGCTAACATGGGGTTGAGTCCCCAGTAGGCTCAGTCGATTAGGCGGGCTTAGAGGCCCCAAACCACCCAGGCCGTTCTCCTATTCGCCACCCGGAAATGCGTCTGTTAGGAGTTTACCCGGCGAGCATTTTAGATAACTTAAAAAGCAGTTCATGCTGGTTATATTATCCATTATGCGTATTTACGAAAATTGGCTTGGCAGGAAAATCAACAAAGTTTGTAACCGAGGCGTATGGGGGCTGTACCGAGCGAGACTGTTTCTACTGTCTCAACGGCTCTCCTTTACGTCACGGCGATTCATTGGTAGGAGTGCTCGACCCAATATTTTAATATTTATGTTGATCGTGT
Source organism: Hedychridium roseum (assembly GCA_963989215.1). Taxonomy (NCBI): domain Eukaryota; kingdom Metazoa; phylum Arthropoda; class Insecta; order Hymenoptera; family Chrysididae; genus Hedychridium; species Hedychridium roseum. The sequence continues at coordinate 1,691,613 of OZ022304.1, read as the reverse complement.
ACTTCCATGAAATAGTATCCCTACCATTCCAACCCGCAGTCTTGACGCCTGGCGACCGGTGGCCATGTCTGAATACCAAGTGCGATTGTGTTAAAGTTTAGCCTCTATGTTTTATTTGACCGGAGACTGGACTATTCTGTTTTCGAACTTCGGTTTGCTATTTGTCTGGTACAGTCCGTCGTTACAGGGACGGACACCTGTTTGCAGTGGCGTCCCTATGTTTCTCACCGTAGTCCCTTCTTCTTAGAACATTAAAGCCTGCAGCCATTTTTGTCCCAAGTATCCTTAGGTTATCTTGAGGCTCTACGTATTCCCCTTTCAATACGTTTTCTCCAGGGTCCGCTGCTTCCTGGGGTTACTTCCCGGCGCGGGCACCGACTGCCAAAGAAGTGGGATTGGCGCGTTGCAAGGATTAGGTATGGGTAATTAATGAATTTCGTTAGTTACTCTTCTCTTCTACCATTTATTGCTGCACCGAATACAGAACCAAAGGGTGGGGGTTTCCACTTCGTCAGGGGCTATTCCGCACTTACAAATCGTATTATAATTTGTTTCGCGAACTTCTACGCCCGGTTCCGGAGTGAGGTAATTTACGCGAGATCCGTAAGGTTCGACAATCTAAACTCAACTGACTGCCTTCGACTTCGCACACTATTTAAATACTATATTTGTAGTGTTTTATTCTAGCCGATAGAATTTGTTAAATTTTTGATGCTTCCTTTATTTAAAGTTCTGTATACATTCGATATGGATTGGAATCCTGCTATGGTTTAACATAATTCATAATTTAAACTATTTTCTATTTTTTTGTTCGTATTAACTTTCCAATCCATCTAATTTATTCTTATCATATTTAATAGACTTTCTAATGGGTGATTTTTGGTGGATTCGCGTCTATGATTTTATTAGTTCGACATTTAGTTATTTACAGAAGGTTTTGAAATCTTGATCCGATTTACTATGTAGTTTGTATAACAAGTTCTATCGGTTTAGAATTTGAATTTAATGATTGGTTTCCTCTTTATTAACAATCAGTCAGATCTTTTTATCGAGATACACAAATTCTCCACCCATCTTTGTCCCTTCTACCTATTATTATTTTCGTGTGGAGATACTTTTATTTGCAATTGCTTTTATTGGCAATTGTGTAACGGCTATTCTCTATAAATCTTACTCCCTGGAATCGAGATGTCCTACAAGATTATATTGTTTTGTTGGACGGAGAATCGTATTACTCTATGCGTTCAGTCATTAACAATGTCTCATACATATTTTTCTTCTAGTTAGCAACAATTTTAGTTCACTGAGTTGTTGGACGAGACATTGTTAATGCCTAGTTTAGCCGTTGCATTTAAATCTTGATCCGTCATACGTGTGTCTCCAAACATCTAATGACTTTTAGATGGAGTCAAAATTATCATTCATCTCTTGATCGCGGTGTAATATTTGTAACGGTCTTTAGCGGGTTTACCGGTTTCGTGAAGCGAGTTTAAATTCTGCTATATTTGTATACTATTACTGAAGATCTTGGGATATTTACACTAAACGTGACCTATCACGATTTTATTCTCTATTATACTATAGGAAAATAAAGGCATTCGTTAGAAAATATGTATATTTCTATTTAATATCGACCTAAACCTAAACGACTAACACAGAATAAATCTTAACTTATTCTATTTATAATATATTATTCTGTCCATTATGGCAGACCCGGTTGCGCGTTAATCGTCATTTGTAGTGCTTGCCCTATTGTTGATGGTAGCCCAATGCTAGCATAAGGTACCGTGAGATCAAGCGGATGACTTGAGTCTAAGTCATGCAGCAAAGACTCTATTTCTTGCCTTCCTGCAATAGAGTCCCAGCTGCAAGTTGACACTAAAAAATAATAGAAGGAGCAGGTTATTTAAGGGAAAAAGCTAACGTGTACTGCCTGACTACTCATCTATGAACAATCTCACTTAGTCCATTCGTATCCAACTGTGGTGATCAAATAGAGGGAGGACGTAATTGATATACCCTCCCCCACATTCAATCGCTAATACATTCTCCAGGCTCATTCTTTCTTCATTTTTACTCGCTTGCTTTCACTCTAAACATCCTCTCGAATGTAACGCACAATACTTATCCTGATTCATTCTTTCGCTCACACGCAGGAATGTGTTGCCAGCCTGTCGCTGTCACGCAATTATGATCCCTTTTGTTTTAAACAAATCACAATAATAACTCTTTTAGTATAATATATTTTCATTGTCTATATTAAGTGGATTAACTCTCTCCATTTCCCCCTACTAGAGTTACTATTGGCCACGTTTTGCTTCCGCATAATGTCTTCGACTCCTATTCCCATTTGCTTTTTGGTCAACCTTTGCACTTTTTCAGTGTTACGTCCCACGGACGCAACCCCTCTAAAACTATAGTCATTATTGTTATTATCATTATTATTACTATTATAAATACAGACAACGACTTCCAAAACCCATAAGACCCATCCCCACCAAATCCTATCATCACCACAACCATCTCCCACCCTCACTTTTCCGAAGTGTCCCGAGTTTTCCTTGGGGACTACAATCACAAAAACCCTCAGTCTGTAGTTAATTGTAGTCTAGTAGTTAGTAAGTTAGTAGTTAGTCAGTGTTAAGTTTAGTTAAGTTTAGATTAATTTCAATGTTACTCCGAACCATGATTAATTCAAAGCTCTTAAATTGCTCTCTGGCTATCATCACGCTAGCACAAACAATACCATAAACCAGCAAATCTCTCAACAACAATGTGTCTATCCGAATATTTAACCTATTACCATCCAATTGCGATGCAGGTCGTAACACAAGGTTATCAGCGAATTCGATTATTTCTTCAACCAACAGCTTAAAACATTGATTCTTTTCTCTTTCTAGTTAAACTCATCTAACTTTCGTTTGTAGAACTGAAATAAAGGCTTTTGGAGAAACTTGCTGGCATTGTTGTACTCCTTATTTAATATTGATTCTTACTTTTAATCCATTTAGTGTAAATATGACTCTTGACTCACAGAGTCCAAAGATTTACATATCCTTCTTAATCTTTTACCAATACACCTTCTGCGAAGTCGTTTTCATATTGCGTATGTGTTTCTGTAAAACTTGCTTGATTTATAAATTCTTCCAACTTGCGATTTATACAGTTTGGTAATAATAAATGAAGAAATTTCGTAGATGGTTGAGAAGGGATTGAGTGGTTTGTAATTTTTCAACTCCCTTTTCTCCCTTTTTTTATATAGCAAGATAATATCTGTATCTTATATTCTTTCCAGACATCTAGTGTAAAATTACTTTGTAAACAGTAGTTGTAAACCTCTTTCAGAAGAAATGGTATGGTATCTTTGATTATTTCGATGCTAATATTGTCGGTTCCAGTTGCCTTGCCTTCTTCAGTATTATTAATTACATGAACTATTTCTGGGGGTACAATTTTTCGTAGTATATTTTGGTACGCTGCAGTATTTTGTTACCATGAATATGACAGAAACAAACGGTAAACACTAGGAGCTTATCTGTGTCGAAATGTAATTCACGTAAATGTTCAGCGTTTTTATTTATTACGCAATCTTTCTATGATGATACATACTGTTGATTGCAAAATATACTATTTATAGCAATTGATTTAAATGATGACAGTCCATTTGGTCAGAGGTTTATAACCCGCGTTCTTCAACATACTTAACAAATGGCAGGCGACAATGAACACGCAGTATTGCTTTTTAAGCTTGTGGTTATGTGTTTACTGTTCACATGTGTATACGTATGTATAGTGCTTGTTTTATGATGGTTTAGAGGAACGGTCCAACTGTTCATTTTTCTCGTGTAACATGCTGTAAGAAAGTGAATCTCTCGAGAACTTTTGACCTGAAAATTCAATTTCCATTGCGCAAGGCTCGCAAGGTTTGCAAAACGTCTCGCGGTTTTTTTCTGTTCTTGGCCTTGCTCTACGCTCCCTCTTTCACAGATGTTATAACACCCAGGAGATGCGAAATTCCGAGGAAGACCTTTTCCTTCTTGTTCTTCCGTGCGCGGCTTGGAACCAAGAGACCGAAAACATTTCGAAAGCAACGATCTAACAGACCGTATTAGGAGAAAGGCATTTGCTCCTCTTTTGCACTTCATTGATTATCCGTGTAATTTAAGGCTGCCTCATTGTTCTTTGCTACGTGTATATGTATATTAAATGATATATAGATGTTAAATATACATGTAACTATACTTTTTAGGCATTATATATTCTTCAAAAATTAACATTTCTATGAATTATGCAATTCTAATATATGTATGTATTAGACATAATTAATATCGATTTAAATTAATCATCATGGATCATCGTGGATCATTTCCACTTATGTGTGTTGTGCCCCGATAGTACTTGCAAAGGAACATCTTAAGTGTGAAAATTCCTTTTTTTTTCTTCAAACTCATATAATTTTATACGAAAGTAAAAACTATAAACTAAAATATAGAGCCTCAATAAAAACAGTTATCGTTGCGCTTTTTTTAAGTCTGGCTCTGAAGTGTTTTCGATCTTCACGCGCAGAATGAACTACATATTTGTATTGTGAAGATGGGTAGAAACTGTATTTCATTTCGGAAAAAATAGAAATTTTTATTATTGAAAGTAAAAGACAATGTGTATATTTACAATTTTCTTTACAAAACACGTAGATATTTTTTCGCAGTTTTGCAGATGTGTATGATAGTTACTTTTCATTTTAAAGTCATTATTTTCAATACCCGACACACGTCAAGTGCAAATTCTGTATCGTTGTTTAACATGGCATTTTTTAGCTTTTAATATTAGCATTACAGCGCTCCGGACAAATCTGTCGTATTTAATGCATTATAAATCTATTAATGTAATTATTACAGAAAGCGCAATCGCGTAAAGAAATTCTTTGTTAAATACTGTTTGGATGTACATGTACAATATGTACTTTTAAGAAACTTCGCCTCGGGCGTAAAATTCATTTTGCACAACTTTTAATATACTACGGTCTCGAAGACATTTTACTCCGCATTGGGTTTGTCCGGAATAATATTCTAGCGCTATTTCGAAAGAACGGCAATGAAATGAATCACACACCTGTCGGGATTAAGTTTCTTCGTATGTGTAAGATGTTTATGTAGAGATACGTGTATTATGCATATATATTCGGAAGGATGTGTAACGACGTAGGGATGCCCTTTGGTACAGAAAGGCCGAGTACAGGAGATAACACTACTTTATGTTCCCGAGTGGTCCTAAAGATACGGGAGGCGCGCCTTCATCTCTTCTTGCCTCTTTCAGCATTGAGGTCGCAGCTAAATCCACGCACATGTATGTAAGACTCATGTGAGCATGCGTTCCTTCTTCCTCACCGAATGCGACCCCTCCTCATTCGTCGTTTTTCTTGGTATGAGTTTCAAAGATCGATCGGTTCATTTATTAAGCCAGGCAACGAATACAAAGCACGGTGGTTGGTCCAAAGCCGAGCGAGGTGTAAAATTCAAAGCTTTATCGATACGATGTCTAACTATTCTCGCAATTGGAATTCGATAGTAGGAGTAAATTTGAAATAGAACGCCATAATTATTACGTCCTTTTTAACGATATTCACCTATCTTTATTTACCTTTTTTATCTAAAGAGTGTGGTAATTGTTGTAATAATTACAACAAAGTGGTGAAATTTAATGTGTTTAATTGCAACGAGAATATGTAACGTAATATGTGGGATCCAGTTCAGGAATGTTTCAGTACTTGCAAACAAAGTCCGTCATAGGACGAAGACTGGATGGCTGTGCTTTATCGAACTGGAACTTTATCGAATAGGGCGTACATACTATAGCTTCTGCGTTGTAACAGACTAAAAGAAATCTCAGATTGTCCGAATTGTGCTTGGCTGGACAGTACGATACTTCATATCAGTCAGTTTCATGCTCAGATAATATTGTAGCAGCTGTCGCCCTAATAATTTCAAATCCATTACCGTATCTTTTCTTGTGAGCCATGAATGCCACATGTAAATATTCAGCGGATTTACGTTGACAAACGATTTCATTGATACGATTGCTAAAGGATACGGTCAAAACATGTTCGTAGTGTACGATGAAACTGAAGTTGAAGCATTTTATTTAATCTGCCACACTATAGAAACTATCATACGCATGACCTTTATTCATATAACGGTTTTCACTTGTTTTAGTATGTAGATTCAACCCTTAAGTATTCACAGACACTTATGAGTAACCTTGTATAAAGCTGTTTTCCCTAGCTTCTTATGTAGTTTTTATTTTCGGTACATTCTAAATGCAGTTTGCCAAAACTGCTAACTTGTCTTACGAGCCGAACCGTGATTTTATGTTAATGTGATAATTGTTAATTTGTTAATAGCTGGAGAGGAATTCCTCTCCCTTTCTCGTTTGTATGTTAAAAGTAGTTCGGAAGTAACACCAAAACTAAACTAAAATTTAACTAAACTCATGTAAGTGCAGTTTAAACTAAAACTAGCTCATTGCTAACTAAAAACCAATTAAGTACTTATTGAGGGTTTCGGTTTTCAGACCCGAAGGAAACTTCCAGACGCTTCAAAAAAGTGCAGGTGGGCGGTAGATGTGGTGGTGGTTGGATATGGAGAAAGTGGATTTTGTGAATTTCGGTAGTCGTTGTTACTTTCTGTACATCTAGTTAATGATAGTAATAATGATAATACACTAATAATATTATTATTATTACCATAATATTAATCATACCTGTTGTTGCAATGTGTCAATTCAATGAATGTACACGCACAAGTCGTAATTTGTAGTAATCAGGACGGAAAATAATGTAGATTTGAAGATCTTCCACGCGAAACGAAACCCTAAATCATTCAGGCGCAATTTATTACCGTTATTACGCTTCGAATTGGTGTGAGAGACGAGTAAAGAGCGCAATAGGCATGAGTGCAGGAAGAGGTGAAAAACGGGATTTGCGTCAGTATTCGTCACAGCTCCCCACGGGAATCATTGGCTGGAGGCAGTGAATGGCACTATCATCTCTACCCTCTTTACCTATGTTCCTCATATCCGAAATCTACTTTTTTTCGTATTATTGCTTTAGAAGTGACATGCCAGTGGCTTGTTAACACATTTTTATTGAACATGTTAGTTCAGACATACTAATGGTGGTCTAAAATAGTTATAATATTGGAAAGTAGAAGTCGTTCCGTTTACCTCATAATCATTGACTATACCGAATCATTTCCGTTCTATATCTCAAATGGCTGGCTGATCACTTCCATTTTTACATGTAGATCTCTTTGTCAACAATACTTTCAGAATTAAATAAGGAATTATTTCTTTTGGAGTAAAATATGCTGTTATTTTTATAATTGACAACGTATTTTGCCGTTCTTTTCTTACACGGAATGTACAGGATGTCCCACGGAATTGGGCCGAGCTATATCTTTGAAAGGATTGTAGATAGAGAAAAGTGTTACACGAAAAAATTAAATCGTATTAAACGTACACATACTGCTCTCAATTTTTTAGGCATTATTGTGCATCGAGGCAGTTGCAAGGTGCAATTGCACTTGTTTAAAAGTAAAACTGTAATTTTTAATACATTAATTGATGCAGTTTTTTACCCTTTCCAAAACATGTTAATCGTGCTATGTGTGAAAATTGTTAGTTTAGGCGTTATTTTAATTTCAAGCAACAGCGTAAAAGCTGTTAATAAGGAGGATATGAATCAACAAGAAATAGTCTAAAGATGTGCTTACAGGGCTGATCTTTGTTAAAATAGTTTTCGGTAATGAATCGCAAAGATAAGTTTCCTGAAGGTATGGTATTTTATTGATATAATATAACGACATGTACACACAGTTACTTAATTCCAATGACAGTTGGTTTTATTCAGTTGAATGTGATTAAAATTGAGCCAATGCGCATTATAAATTACAGATAAGTCAGTAAAATACACCGGTTCTAGAAGAACTAAACGTTTTGGATGTTGTAGAGAAGTACCTGAACAAGTAATTTAAGTTATTTGACATTTTTTAAAATGCCAATGTCGGTAGTTTCCAGCTTTATTAAAATTTTTTTTGTTTTTCTGTAAATGAGTCATGTATAAACAATTGGTAGCGAGAAAATTTATATCACAGAACGAGATAACGGTCTATCGAAAAAACTTTGTCCATCATCATGGCCAAAAATGATGTATTTTTCATATTCTAATTGAAAACAAAAGATATTTATGTTAAGTATCGAAAAGAACAAAATGCCCTATGATTAATTTTACTCGAATTTATGGATCGAATTCGATAGTACATCTGACACTGCAAAGAAAAGCGGAATACACATATATACATATGCCTGTTTGGTTGTGCGTATTTAATGAGTCGTAACAATTATAATACGTGTGCACAATAAATAGAAAACCAGCCACGAAGGATCAGTGCACTGATATTTGTCCTTTAAACACTGTTCAGTTGAAAAAATGAAAGCATTTTATAAGTGAAACGTATATGAAATATGTTTGTTTGTGCTGAAGAAAATTTTTATATGATACATAAACTAATAAAATGACAAACAAATGACTTGCGTGACGTGACTTACGCCATGTGTTCTTTATTTTGTTTCCTAATAAGTTCGCAGCAATACTGCTGATTGTCTAGTATATTATCACCGTCGAACTTACAATTGACACCTCGGTTAAATTTTTGCGCAAGCGTAAGTATTCAATCGGAAACAAAAAATAAGTTGTCGCTTTTATTAAAAACATTGAGGTTGTCGCATTAAAAAGTGGAATATGGCTGAGTAAATTATTTTCATGAGGGTTCAATGAAATAGGCATTTTCTGTAATAAAAGTAAAACATGTAAGTAAAATATTGATTTAACGATGGGGCAAAATATTGTTCTCTTATAGTCTGTGATATGCCGTTGCCAGATTCGAATGTTGGAAAACGTGAACCTGTTGATTTGACTTTGCTGTCCGCCATTCTCTTTCTTGCTCGATGGAAGGAAAGGGAAAGGGAAGGGCCAAATGCCAAGACGACGGTGAAATTATGCTAGGTTCTGGAAAAGCTATGAAATAAATCATGTTTTGCGAGGGCAACGCTGCGGCTGGATCCCTCTACCTTGTCTACCTCACTCTTTCCTCTTTTTTCTCATCTTTCCATCTTTCCTCTTCCTGGAGCTGCGGGGAGGCAGAAGATAGAGGGTGAGGGAAGCCTTCCCTCGGGAAATCAGAGAGAGATACTCCAACTCGAAGGACCCTTTTCTCACTCCTAACTACCGCACTACCGCACTATCGCAACGCATTTGCACTTGCTTCGAAAGCGCAAATATATATATACTTGGCTCCTTCCAACAGAATGCAGATATGTTCGTGATGAAGACAAAAACCAATTAAAAATGGATAGCCTCACTTCAGAAGTAAATTGCTAGTTTTTGTCTGGTCGAAAAGAAGTTTGGTAATTGTTTTGGTAGTCATGTCGTAGTCAGGATGGGTTGATCGTTTTTCCAGTACACGGGTGAGAATTGATCGTGCGTTAAATTTAATCAGAGTAAACTTAATATTAGAAATTTGCCACTGACGTTTATTTGTTTATTTACGATATATTGTATGATTTGCTTTCAATGAAAGCACTGCAAATGAAGTACAGAATTCACAAGTAATCATGATTCATATTTTTCCCACATGCCATTAGCTCAGGTTGTTAGATAAGCTACGATTATCTCGAGGTCTAATTATGTTGTAAGCATCGTGTTCCAGTGTTACGAGCCGAACCGTAATGCGATATTGGAGGGTTAAGCATTCAGATAATCACTTTGTTGTCGAGATATTTGTTGGTTTATTATATTGTTTGTGGTAACGTGATGATAGCCGGAGAGCAATTTTAGGAGCTTTGAATTGGTAATGGTTCGGAGTAACATTGAAATTAACCTAAACTTAACTAAACATAAGACTGACTGACTATTAGGCAATGACTACTAGACTGAGGGTTTTTGGCTTTTCAGTCCTGAAGGAAAACTCGGGATGCTTCGGAAAAGTGAGGGTGGGAGGTGGTTGTGGTGGTGCATGGATTTGGTGGGGATGGGCCTTATGAGTTTTGGCAGTCGTTGTCTCTATTTATAGAGGCGTTGCATCCGTGGGACGTAACATACAGTAAGAAAAATAGTGATAATTTGGAAAAATCTTAAAAATCCCGAGTTAAAAATAATCTTTCATTGCATCATATTCTACACAAAAAGTCGTTAGAAACCTCTGGTTTTTACATTAACGATTGTCGATTTGCTATTCTAAATGGCACTTATTGCGAAGGATTCTCTTTAGATACAGGTATACCAGGTGTTCACGCGAAACCATATTAATGATATGGGAACACTGTAAATTAAGCATAAATTTCGATGTAGCTTGATAGTTCGTGTGCGTGGGAGAGACAATATTCGTGCCCGAAATAATGAGAGGATATACCGATCAACATTGCGATCGCTGTGACAACAGAGAAAAAGGGGGATATCCGATGCATCTGGTATATCACGTCAAATAACTTATGTAGTAGCTTATAGGCATATTTCGGTCAACGCCTAAATTTAATTAAAATTCGCAGCGTGTAAGAATTATTCAACACATCAGGTTTACGTTGCTGTACGTAAGATTTAAGATAATCATAACTGATCATTGCGCAGTTAAAAAGTAATTGTAATTAAATAATTGTGTTAAAGCAACTGAATAAAGTGCTGGAGTGGCATGATTGGAGTTGTCAGAAACAAAGAAGAATCGAGACACGGTGGGTAACGAGGCATAGAGGGGTAAGAGAATTAAGGCATTCGAATGGATCAAACTTACGTTCGTGCGACGACTCTCGCTTCCGTGAAATTTCTATAACGAGCAGTTCGTTTGATGAAGAGATTTCAACTTACTTGCGGCTTTCGCTCGATTTCATCAGTAAACCCCATTTTCTACTCTAACAATTGTATTTGATTTTGCTACTGCTTATACTTATTCTACTACTTATCATCATGTCCGAAAAACTGTTTAATTCCTAGGGTTATATGTAAAGGGTTATATGGGTATATCAGTAAAATACTATTGTAGAGATATTAAGAAAGATGTTTTTTTTTAAGTAGACAATGCAATGATTAGATTAGAATTGACCAAAACTACTCTTTATTTTCTGTCACTTTGCGTCCTTACACTTTGCTTCACATTCGACTTTCACTGTTCTAAGCTCCGTAAACGTTTCACGCACTCGCTATATTTTCTTTTTCTCTAGTACTCATCGATACATTCGATACAGTAGGTCACGTACGCACCCAAAATCCTCATTCGCATTCTGTAAATACGTCCTCTCTTATCGGTCAGGCATTATTAAGACTTGCACAAAGAAATCCATTTAATCGAGCACGTAAACAGTCACTTTTTTCGTACCCTACATTTTCATGGAAATGTATGTATGTATTTGAAGATTTCAGTAGATCGAAAAATCAGTAGATAATACTTGTGTAAGTATCTGAACAATAGATAAGTCATTATTTCTTCATAAGATTATCGGTTTACAAAGGAAAATGTTTTTTTATGTTAGAACACAAATAAATGAACAAGGGATGAGGTCTGTAGATGAATGTAAGTTATTACATGAAGCGCAATTTCTGGAAATAGAAGAATTCCTTCTATGAAATAGAATATGGAAAGGTTTTCATAATATAGAATAGACTCCTATTTGGAGAGATTTATTACAAATTAAATACATATGTCTAGAGAGGATATAATTGCACATCTGTAAAAACAAGACTGCTAGCCCATCAGGGCTAGGATCTTTGTTTAATTTGTGAAGCGATTGTTTGAAATGAGCGAATGATAATGATAGGTACGTATGAGAGAGAGAGAGAGAGAGAGAGAGAGAGAGAGAGAGAGAGAGAGAGAGAGAGAGAGAGAGAGAGAGAGAGAGAGAATATATTAGGAACGCGAACGTTAGCGGAGAGTTAGAGTGAACGATTCTGGCAGTGATCCCGAGTGGTTGTGGAAATAAATATCTCAGAATTTTCAAAACTAGTTTTCTTTTCTTTAGTCATCTTTTTCCGATGAATTACCACATTTGAGGGAGTCGATTTTAATCAAGACATCAGAGATAGATACTTCTCGTTTCGGAAAATCGATGTCGTGGCTGTGCTAGAGTTACTCGTAAGAACGTCCAGATGTAAATATACAGGTGAGAAGTACTTCGCAAATAAATTGGTAATATCCACGCCATTAGTTGGTAAATCATCCTGCTGGTTGATACAACCAAGGAGTCTGTTACGATCCGAACCATGGGAATGTATTGTGGAAAAATTATTGTTCGAGACTTGCCCTTGTTGATGACTTTTTGAATGTTTATTAAAGTAAGTTGGTAGCGGAGAATGGCCAGAGAGTGGATTGGTAGTGAGACTGTGATGCGTGAATGGAGAGTGTTTTGTCGAAATTAAACTAAACTTAAAACTGACTAACTAAACTAGGAATTTACTAACTACTAACCTACGACTAACTACAGACTATGAGTAACTGAGGGTTTTTGGGATTTTAGTCCCGAAGGACAACTCGGGACGCTTCGGGAAAGTGAGGGTGGGAGGTGGTTGTGGTGGTGGTAGAATTTGGTGGGGATGGGCCTTATGGGTGTTGGTAGTCGCCTTTATTCGTAATAGTAATAGTAATAATAACGATAATAGTTTTAGAGGAGTTGCGTCCGTGAGACGTAACAGAGTCCTAAAATATTAGTCCTGTCATACTCCCAACATGCGAAATATAATTCTGAAACATCGTTCTAAAAAGAATCTTACATCTATTCCTAAGGACTGAAAACCTTTCATAATCAATAGGCTTATGAGATGGTTTATATTTTGTACAGACGAAATTTTCATTATTGTTAACTTTGTGGTGATCCAATTGAAGGAGGAGGTAATTGACATACCTTCTCCCACTCGCTAACTAACGCACTCTCCAGTCTTATTCTATTTTCGTTTTCACTCGGTCCTTTACACTAAAACATCTTCTCGAACCTAACGCGTAACACTCATCCTGATTCATTCGTTCGTTCACACCCTCATCTTAAACTAAACAGGTCGCAGGAAAGTGTGGTCTGCCACTCGCTGCCACAACTTCTTCAGTTTAGCAGCGGTTTACTCAGGGAAGGGTTACTTTCTAACTATTTTATGTGAAATAAAGATTAGTAGAGGACTTTATATGTAAGTCAGCAATTAGCGTATCCCAATTGAACATAGAAATATAATCGCCGATGGTCGAGTAATTACCATTTGTGAAGTTGTAGCCTTGATGTTCGTAAGCAAGTAAAGAAAATGCAGCTTCGATGGGAAATTTTAATAGAAAGAAAAGATGATAAAGATCTTTTGAAATGAACGATTTGCAAGATTTAGATACAGAACAGACAGTTAAATTGAATAAGAAATTAAATATGTGCTTAATGTGGTTAAAATGTGAAACAAGAAAGTATTTCATACTTTTCACTATATTTGGGAACATTGTAGTCTTCTACGATACAAAACTTACAATTAGAGACAGGTTGCTTTTGAAAAATCCCCGCGACTTGTGAACAGTATTTATTGAATAAAGAGATTAGAGAGAGATTAGAAATTATATCAATGGTTACGAAACTATGCTTAATATTAAGGTGGGATAAACTATATGGAATACTTTTAAAATGGTTAGATATCTTTGTAAGGAAGCCACACCCGCGTGATAAGTTATTTGTTAATTAGTTACGATTTCTTTTATATATGTTATAATCTTTAATGTCGAGTTAAGCGTCAGCAAATGCCTCATTAAGCCACGTTTCGGTTAGAATAATAATGTCATATAATAGATACAGTCTTTAGATACAGTCCAAATCGATGAGCTGTTTGCCCAGGGTTGATGCGTGTGTCAACAATGGTGGGTACTCCGTGGAAGAACTTGGTACCATTACATAAATCCCCGTTTGCGTGATGAATCCTTACTTTATCGCGTGTAATTTTATAATATTCCGTTTGAAGAGAAGTGTATTCAGTTAATATCTCATAAGTTCCAAGTTGGCTACATCTTCATGTAGCTTTTAAAATTCCTGCTGGATGGTTCTGAACACTTCATTTTTCAATTTTTCAAATTCAGTAGAAAGTAGCTCCTTGATTACTCATGATAATGAAGTATTCATAATACTGCGATTCGAATTGAAGCAGCATGAAAGTATTCCATCAGAACTGATTATATTACTTTCGGTTGGAGTTTTTTCATGGAAATATAGATTACACTTTTTGTGGTATATGACAATAGATTTTTGACAGCCACGCCACAGCTTGCTCTCAGCAGATGGCATGACGAGTATGATGGTTATTCAATTTGTACGATAGCTGCATCTACAGACAAGTTTGTTTAGATAGACAACAAGTATAAACACTGACCGAAACAGCCAGCAATGCCAAGATTAATTACACCACACGAACAATCACAAAATTAATCTTAACTTATCCACAGCGAGAGTGACCAATACCACCTATGTCAATCATAATGGTGAGAAGAAAATAGATAGTAAGGTACAGGAATTGTTCGAATCTGTCCAATAATTATTGGCAGAACAGTGGAAGATGATAAAGCTGATGTTATTACGTCCTCTTCACTTAAGCAAATACGACGTATTTAATGTAAATTATATATGTAAGAATCGTTTTCGCGCTTTTAGATTATTATAAGAAGTAGCCGCTTGATGTCTAGAAATCTGAATTTATTTATATTATTATACAGGAATTTTGATTATCTTATATTAATAATTACATTAAACTAATTAATTGTACTCTGAAACTAACCTAGAAATCCGAAATCGAAAGCGAAGTTATTTCTTACGCAGTCCTTTCTTCGTCGTTCTTAGTTTATCTTATTCCTGGATAAAGTCAGTCACGAAAAAGGAAAATTTTGTATCAAAATGGTATTTTTGTGGAGGTGAATTAAAAACAATTCTTTTAGCGATTCCTACCGTTTTGTTCGCACGTGGTCTCTTTTCCTTTCTTCCCGATCGGTATCTACTTGTCGGTAATATTTTCGCTATATTAAATTTTCCTTTTTACATATATATTTATTACATATATAAAATATCGCAGGTATATATCTATTGCGCCCTGTTCGAGAACTTTGCAGCACGAGATATACATTTCTTTGAACAGCTTATGTGCGTCCGGATCATTGGCAGGGATGATGAGTTTTGAGAACTCTGCTGTTCCCCAACGATTTTGTCCTTTTCTTACGCGTCCGCACCTACACTGTGAAGGTATAAAATATAGAATATACATTTTCTCTCTGTACATGTACAATCGTTGACGCACGTATATGTTCGTTGCGATGGCGAACATGAGAAACCACTCAAGAACCCGTTGAGATGCCAAGATTGTTTCATCGCTTTCTCTCTTATTTCATCTCGTTTTCTGATATACTTCCTTCTTTATCACTTTCTGATTCGAACATTGTTTCCATCCCTCTGTTTCTTGCGACTTACATTTTTTTA
This sequence comes from Hedychridium roseum, assembly GCA_963989215.1. Classification (NCBI taxonomy): domain Eukaryota; kingdom Metazoa; phylum Arthropoda; class Insecta; order Hymenoptera; family Chrysididae; genus Hedychridium; species Hedychridium roseum. The sequence continues at coordinate 1,676,094 of OZ022304.1, read as the reverse complement.
CCTCTTCTATTGTCCGTTCTTCTCAGGTTATTGCATTTCCTTTGTGTTTGTTCCACCTTTCGCGCCGGCTGCGACAAATAATAAAAGATATTTCTTTTATATAGCAATGGAAGTAACTGAAATTTTTCAGTCCTCATTCTAAAACGCTGCAATCGCTATGATGACAGGAAAACAATGAGTATAGGCAGTAGACACCGACAGATTGTGTATGTGGAAACCTAAGTTTTTGTAGGACATGGAATATGTGGTGCACGGATGAATAAACCGCAGAGTATTGTGTTATGTACAAATTAGAATGGGATTCATAGAGCTGACAGAGCAGAATTGTATTTTATTTTAGATTATAAGTTTACAATATACCAAATATGTGTAATATTGTGTGTTTAGTATTTACATATATCTCTAAATAGAAAATACTGCTCTACGTTTTGATCTTGTGTCGTTAATCAAAAGAAGAATATCCTTCACTATATACCCTGTGGATTCATAGTAGGCGCAAGAGTAACAAAATATATCCGAAGTATTGTATATCTGTCCGAAACACTTCAAGCGGCATAATTATAGGTGTGTCTTAATTTTTAGTATGAGGTATGTGTACTAGAATTTAGTGTGTACATTCATTTTCATTTTTGCACACTAAATTCGAGTGCCGTAAATCACGCCGTGTAAATAATTTGCTTTGTCAATTACTGATAGTTCCTATCGGTGGAGAGAGAAATCTGTTTTCAGTCCCCCGTCATTGTACACAACGCCAAAATACTGCGAATTATGAGGAAATTGAGATAGATTTTTTTTAAAGATATTCACTGTATTTAGTTTTACGTATTTTTGTGTTAAGTTATGGATGCTTTCTTATTTCGTGCTTCAGGTATATCTGACGTAATGGAGTGATCCTCTCGGAGTGGTGCAATTGATGAAAACTTTGGTAAGCACTGTGCAGATTTGCATTTGATATAATTTTCTGTTGAATTTTCTGCTTTGCACGATAATATGTAGTGGTATTTATACTCTTGTAGTGGACGCGCATCGACTGAATTCTGACTGAATTCACAGCTGTAGGTTATGCGCGAAACATCGAGATCGACATGCTCGGGCAGCGACAATTTTCGAAAGTAAAAATGCACGCAATTAGACCAATCCGTACAATAAGCGTAGAATTAAGTGTAAGATAAGTGTAAGACAAGTCTAGCAATAAATGCCTTAGGTTAAAATAAATTAATGAATTTTAAGTGTAATTGTAGACTTCTGATATACCATCAACCCACATTCTGCTTCTCTGTCTAATGGCGAAGTAAACTTCGTTTTCGCAAGAACCGAACTATCGGAGAACTATTTTGCTTCTAGGCACTCTTACCTTTTGGTTATACGATACATCATGCGCTCCATGCAGCAAGCATAGAATGACAATGCTGTCATACAAACCGTAAAACATTATTTCGAATTTGCATGTCTTTGCCCACTAATGCATACATGTTTAGGATAGTTGCTTCAAAGAATTGTTTATTGGCATCTAGTAGAAGCCATATGTTAAATAATTATTTCCAAGTTCCCGTAGCATGATGGTTCAGATTAATATTAATCGTGAAAGGCAAATCTGTGAAAAATAGTATCCAACTATATCGACTTTTGTGAATCATGGCAACAGATGTAAATTGAATTTTAGTAACATACCATGGAAATTCGTATAAAATGTTCGTCTTACGGCCGTAAACCATTTTGAAAATTATTCTATTTCCCTCAGTGGTTAATAAGAAATTAATGAAAAATGCTACGGTTTTATGCATTTCGTTCAGTGATGTTTGCGTGAAAAATTTGTTGATAATTCTATAATAACAAAAATATTGTAGGGTTTATTTATTATAGTGTAAATAGTGAACACAATGACAACAGAGATCAGAATTACGAACAATTCAGTGATCGGTAGGAAATAAGACATACTGCTGCAATAATGATTTATCTAATTATGCCTTACTCGCGCAATGTTGTTCGTGTTTTAAATATGTAGCGGGATCGTCTTTTCCTACGCAAACCCTCACTTTACACTCTAATTTCCTAGATCGCCAGTCATCGTCGATGCGCACATCTTAAGGCCGATTCAGACATATCTGTACCCTGATCGTACCGTATCCATGCCGTGTCAGTGCCATAAAGTATGTTCACACACATCAGTGGCGTGTCAGTGCTTCGCGTCAGTGACAAATAATATTCTTTCTCGTAATTTAAATGAACGTGTTCAGACTTGTCCGGCCCGTGTCAGTGTATCTTCCGTTGGTGTACCGTAACGGTTTCTCAGAAAATGGATGATGAAATACTCATTGAATCTGTGGCCAATTTTTGTCATTATATAAGAAAGTAATATGTTTATGATTGTATTACTTTAACATTATTTGCAATGATTCTGTTGATAATAGAGTAGTATGAAATCATTCTTACATTTCCGTGACTATGTCAATGCTAGCACAGAGATAGTGATGGGCGACGATATTTTCACTGAACGGACGGTCCGGCACAAAACAAATAAAAGCGCAGTGGACGGAGAGCAAAACTGAAACTGTCCTTAAAGTTTTTATTATTTACGTATTAAAAGTTTTTTTTACATTTTCTCAAAAATCCTTCACCTCTCCGTCCCCTTCCTCTGCTAAAGTGAGTTTTTGGTATGGAACAGGCCAAGTGAAGCGAATGTTTGAAATGAGTAAATGAAGGTTAATTAGGACGGCAGAGACGAGAGAAAGAGTATTTGTATTGAAAGGTAATGATACATAGGTACGTGTGACAGAGAGTGAGAGAGAGAGAGAGAGAGAGAGAGAGAGAGAGAGAGAGAGAGAGAGAGAGAGAGAGAGAGAGAGAGAGAGAGAGAAACTTATTTAGTCCAGGGATACATGCATTCCGTTTGGAAGAATTAATGAGAGCGTGGTATGTACAACTTATGTGAATATAAATTTATAATGAAAATAAACTTATGTAAATAGACATTGTTAGATTAAAATAAGGTGTCACTGAGGGGGATTCTTCGATAAATAGTCATAGAGCGCGCACTTAAATGATGGAAGCGACTTAAGCTGCCTTAGATGCAACGGCAGGGAATTTCACCAGCGTATGGCACTGACGAGAGTGGAGTTGTAAAATGCCGATGTTCTACAAGCAGGGATAACTAGATCTAGCGAAGGGGACCGAGTTGAGTACATTCCAGACCGAGTCGAAGTTTTGTAGACTAAAGACCCAGCCAAGAATCTAGGAAAGCCCTCATGCAAAGCGCGATAGATTAAAATAATCAGGAAATATTGGCGGCGAGAGGCCAACCTTAGCCAACCCAGAGAGAGAGCGAAAGAAAGAGAAATATATTTAAACCAAGGAGTATATCCCAACTGGTCTGTCGATCAATGATTACAGGAAAAACAAAATTAACTATTGATTTACACTAAATTAAGTAAAGGACACACACGTGAATGAGCATAAAGATATAGAATATAAGATAAATTTAGATTCGAAAGGTCATGACCCAGTGGTGATTAGGGATCTTGGAAACCTATACTGAAAGCTATCCCATGAATGACCTTACTGCGACCAGCCGAACAGTAGCACATACGGTGCCAAAATAGAATAAGTAAAGACTAAAAGAAATTGAATGGATAGCTGGCATTATTATAAATTATGGTAATGTTCTTGCTCAATACGCAATTGCCAGTCTAGTTTATCTCTGCACAACAGCTCATCGAAGACCCTCTTTTTATAATTTTCGTATGTCTGAGGTTGGAAAGTAGGAGCAGGAAGACTGTTTATCAAGTCAGTTTACAGTGACCAGAAACGACCTACGAAAAGCCTCTTTGCGGAAGGAAGGACATTGCAAGATTAACGGAGGAACTCTGGACGAGTGACGTACTGCTGTGTCACGATTTCGCGTAAAACGAGTAATTAAATGCTATGGTCGCTCATGAGTTATTATGCCAAAAACTAAGGAAGCAGCCAAATACTCACGACGCCGCATAGGTGAAAGCCAACCCAGCTTCAATCGTCAGAGACTGACATGAGCAGTGAAAGGAAGGTTGCCTATCACAAAACGAACGCAGGCATTCAGAAGCCGCACAAGCTTAAGCTCACGAGTATGATCCAAACCATGATAGACCGCGGCAGCATAGTCAAGGTAAGGAAAGATTAGGACTTCCACCAAGCGCTCCCGCAATTCAGGCGAAAGCGCACGCCTTCAGAAGCGGAGGGAGCGTAGAACTCTATGAACTTGAACCACAATGCGGGTCACATGCGCTGTCCAGGAAAGATCATTATTGATCCAGACATCAAGACTTTTGAGGCTATTCCTAAAGGGTACCACGTGTCCTGCAACGACAATTTTTGGAAGAGGATCCAAGTCGAGTCGAGAGACAAAGATGTGACTTCCCAAGATGACGGCTTGAGTTTTTCCAGGGTTAGGTACTAGTCCATTTGCTCTAGCGTAATTAAGCAGCCCGGCTATGTCATGATTGGTTTTCACTATAGCTTCACTTATGCGATTACACGGCGCAGAACAGTACAACTACAGATCGTCGGCAAAAACAGCATAACTGGAGTGCTGACATACGCTAGACAAGTCCTGTTTGAAGATGGAGAAGAGTGGCGGACCTAGTACGTTTCCCTGTGGCACACCACTCTAACCCACTCTAACCCACTCTGAATACTCACCCTTGTCATCCACAGTAGCCTGACGCCTCCCAGAAATGTAGGAATAAAACCACCGAAGCGAACCATCATCACATCCAACTCCCCGAAGCTTAGCTAGTAAGAGGGCGTGATCAACAGTATCAAACGCTTTGGAGAAGTCAAAGAACACGAGTACTGTACCACGACCCTTATCAGTACCGGACCTGACATCATCCTTGATCCCCAAAAGGGCAGTCTGCATACTGTGCCCAGCACGGTAACCAGCCTGAAAAGCATTTTGGAAGGCATTCAGTTCAAGATGACGAGAAAGCTGACGATTAACCAAGCGCTCGAGTATCTTGGACAGTTCAGGTAATTTTGCGATAGGTCGTACATCGGACCGTGAATCAAGTTTTTTGGACTTGGCAAGTGGCCGCAGCAAAGTATCCTTCCAAGCTTCTGGATCAGCAGTAAAGGACGAATAATATACAGAGTGAATAACTTAATCATGGCCATAGATGTCTCATCTATGCCAGATGATCTTGACTGTGCTTTAGCCAAGGCATATAATAGATCATCTTCCTTGATCAACCGAAAGGTGAAACACGCGACATGTCACTCGGCAGTGGTAGTGAAAGAACTTCGGTAAGATCTTCAGGAGATAAGGGTGAGCAGACACAGCAGCAAAATGATTGTTAAGTTCGGTAACCGAGAAGCAAGGAAACGGTGAAGGTCTAGAACACGAGGCTACTCCCAAATTCCGTAGTGTCTGCCATAAGGCACTGGAGTCAGAGGCTTGTTGTAAGTTTCTGGAGAAAAATTTGTCTTTAGCTGAGTCCAATGCATTACGAACAGCTCTCCTGAGGAGGTCAATCTAAGAAGGTCAGTAAGCAGACCTGACTGTCTTAACGTCTTATATGCCCTATCCCTCCTGCGGATGGAATCACGAATAGCGTTGTCCACCCAATCCTTACGACGAACGGAGAAAGTTATCGGATGCTTGGGACATACTGCGTCGAAGGCTGAGGTAATCGATTCTGTGAGACACGTAATCACACCACTTGGATCCAGTATAGGTGAAAACTCACTTATAGCAACAACATTAGATGTAGCTGGTGGTTGAGAGTCGAGGTCGACCGGGAAAAGATGGGAGATGAAATTCTGTAAAGTACTTGCCAAAGATTGCCGATCTACGCATGAAAGTGATCGGGCAAGTACAGTAGTACGAGGTGTAATGATGACCGGGTAATTGAGTGCTACTTCGGTCCAATCATGACCAGCAGAAAAAGGGGCTTCTGATTTCTCATATCTGTTAAGTTGGTCGGTATTAGACACTAGAAATAGGTCAAGCCACGAATGCGAAGACCTATCTCTGTAGTAGGCATGATGTGTGGGCTCTGAGAGAACAAGTTGGAGTGAGCTGGCGTCAATAATTGAACGTAAATACACGGACGCATGAGTGTCCATCGACATATCGATATTAAAATCTCCAGCGACAATTTCACACTGGTATAGACCAATAAACTCTGAGAGCACAGAGAAGAATTGCTCTGGATATGCTGATTTCGGTCTTCTATAGATCACGGAGAAGAGAAACTTGGAGCTGCCGCAAGACAGCTCAAGTATCATATACTCGGGCGTATTATCGAAGGTAGAAGGTGACTTGGCTAGAACATGAACATTGAAAGAGATATGAACATAGACACCAATAACACCTTCAATCTTGCCACTACGATCGTTACGATAAAACTTAAGCTCCTCTATACGCAATACCCCGTCATCATCAACCTCTGGCTTGCTCATAATTTGATTCTACAAGAGAGAAAAATTTGTTTTGATCCTATTGATATTGATATGAGCAAGACACAGATGCCTGAGAGACACAGACCGTTGTCCCGGACGACCTACAACCGGTCAACCCGCTCGGGTACGCGGTGACAGGGCTTCTAGTGTAGCCTCTGATCGCACAAGAGTAGGTTGAGACTTTGGCGTCTCTCACATGAAGACTTGTTGGTTTCTGACAAATAGACGTGCATAATTTAAATCCTTTGCTGCCTGCTACGCTTTGCGTAGTAATTGATAAATAGGCTTTGGCCATAATGCACGAAGATAGAGCCGGCCACCACCGCCACTACCAAAAACAGCACTATTCGTCTTCCCTGCTAGCTTGTATGCATTAGCCATAAGCATATTACGAGACTAAGTGGACCCAAGCTTCAGTACTAAACCACGACTCTGTATTGCTAATGAAGTTGATGGTGTAGTCCCGCCTGCAATGATGGTAGAAGACGTGGCCTGAGACTGAGGGGCGAAAGCTGAAGCGGATGACGGTTGCCATTATCGAATAGATAGCACTTGGGAAGCAAGCCGTGGCAATTCAAGCGTATCTAGTAGGCATGCAAGAACCCGATAATTTGCGATTGCGAGATTGCGCGAAATCCCTGTGAGCAGAACCTCACAACTATCTGTCACCTCTGAATGCAGATTCTGCGTTGATGGACATGCCGCTGCTGCTTCTAGCGCAGTGACTCGCTGCGAGAGCGAAGCAATTTGTGTTTTATTCGCATCCACATGTCCAGATAAGGAGCGTATAGCTGCCTTAACCTCCCCAATTCCACTAACTAACCTGCCCTGATCGGCATTGTATTTAACGACGTAGTCCTGGAACCACCTTGGCGCTTCCGAGATGCCAGACATCGTATGATTCTCTGGGAATGCAGCTGACTTTGTATCAGCAAAAGAATCGGATGAGGAAGAGGAAAAAGAGTTACGACCGGTACTTCCCTTTAAGGAGTGAGAAGGGCCGCAACAAGTAAAAGATCGAAGGTCAAGGTCGGCAGAGACTGCAATGCATGAAGAGTGACAGATCTCCTTACACACAGAGCACGAGACAGTTGGCTTATCTCCACGCTTATGTACCCTCTTACAGTGCGAGCAGCTACTTTTCGGCATACTCACGTAACGTCAGTATAGCAATGACCATGCAGTGCAGATGTTGAAGGATAGTAGAATATCGTGATGCAGCTGTAGAAGAATAGAAGACTTCAGACTTCGGCAGATGAGAGGATGATTCCCATTAAGTAATGCAAATCGCAGAAGCCGTCAATCTTCAGCCAACAATAATCAGCAAGTGGCAGTTTGAGGTAGGAGGTTAGAGAGAGAGAGGGGGAGTGGGAGAGGGGGTGGGAGTGGCCGAGGGGGTAGGAGTGGGAGAGGGAGAATATATTAGGAAGAATATATTTAATAATATATTTAATAATTAGGAGAGAATATATTAGGAGCGCGAACGTCAGTGGAGAATTAAAAAGAACGACTGTGGCAATTGTGGGATTTATTTGCGCGAATCGCGTATACAATCCCGGTCTTACTTTTTAATGGGTCAGGTAGGAAAAACGGACTACACGCGAATTTACAGTGTGAGCCAAAGTTTATTTAATCGTAACCGTTTGGTGTCCGGTACAGTTCTCTGTCCGTTATTCGCCGCTCAACCCTTGATTCGGCACATCCTGTACAACAAGTTACATCGAGTCGCAAGCACGCACTATAGAATTGAATAGAATAGAATAGTATGTATTTACCCTGGGAATCATCCCCTGGGACTTAGAATTACAGTGTGTAACTACAGAGTACTTTTGCGAGAAAGTAAGTGAGTAATAGCTAATAGATATCGCCTAATCTATATTATAACTATAAGCTATATATAACTATATGTCTATACAACTATAAGCCTAAACTAATCTATAAGGAAGAACAATGACTTATGTATCTAAATTTAAAACTGGATGAACTTAAGCTGGAAATAACATTATCTGGAAGCATGTTCCATAGTTGGCTACCCACAACAGTGAAGAAGTTTTGGTACGCAGTGGTGCGAAAGGGGGGTACCAGTAGCCTGTCAACCGATCTAGTGTGTGCCCTAGATCTAGTAGTGGGGGGGGGGGGCAAGAGCTGTTCAGCCAGGTATTCAGGAATCCCAGAAGCAAGAATTTTGTGCAACAGACAAGCAATAAAATATTGCATTCTTTCATTTGGCAGTTGCCATCCAAGGTTGCGACGGAATGGAGTTACATGCTCATCTCTCTTGAGCCCGAATACGAATCTAACACACCCATTTAGTAATCTGTGGAGCTTCTGATCTAAGGTAGCAGTGATGTCAGTGAACGCGACGGAGCAATAATCGAAATGAGGACAGATCAGAGCCTCCACAAGCATTTTCCGTATATTTCTTGATAATAGTTGTTTCTGAGACTTTAACTGGTGCAGAGATCGGGGCACTTTTCTACTAATTTGGTCAATATGCTCGTGCCATGACAGGATTTGATTAAGTAAAACGCCTAAGTACCTGACTGAGTTCACGTAAGGAATAGGTTGGTCATTTAATAGCAACGCACGGGGACTATAGCTATTAATTATACGCACATATGCAGCTGAGCCCATGTACATGGCTTTGGTTTTTTCGACATTAAGCTTTTGGTTGTGTGAGGTAGCCCAGGCTGGAATAGAATTGATATCTTGTGTAACCAATTGAATGCCACTCTGCATGTTCTCCGGGGAAAATTGCAGGTAGATTTGAAGATCGTCCGCATATAGCATATATTTGCAGTTGGATAAGCATGCTCCAACATCATTAATAAATATGGAGAATAGCAATGGACCGAGAAGACTACCCTGAGAAACACCACGTGACACAGGCAGCCAGGAAGATGTGTTATCAGCATTCTTGATAGCTTGTTTTCGACCACTTAGATATGAGCAAAACCAGTGGAGGACAGGAGTGGAGCAACCAAGACGTTGAAGCTTATTTAAAAGCATGTGGTGATCAACTGTGTCGAACGCCTTGGAAAAATAAAAAAAGATTACCAGAGTAATTAGTCGGTTATCTATACCTTTTCTTACATCATCGAGGAATTTTATAAACTACTGTTTGAGTGCTATGAAACCCGATTGGAATTTATCAAGTAGATTATTAGTTGTGAGAAACTTAGTGAGCTGATTGTAGACGATTTTTTCAAGAATTTTGGATGCAGCACATAGGATAGAGATTGGTCTATAGTTATGGGGAGAGGATGGGCGATTAACTTTCTTAACTGGAACTATAAGGGCTTTCTTCCAAATAGAAGGGAAGGAAGATTTTGTGAGCAACAGGTTAAGGATGTCTAGGAAGGGGGTGATGATAACTATACATAGGTCTTAGGCGCGTAATTAGAATTAGGGCGCGCGTCATTCAAATGACGACGGCTCTACAGCTCGGCCATCCTGGTCTTGCATTCGCCCTCGGATGCTTCCGCGCGAAGCACGGGCTCAGCTCGTCGAGGGACTAGAAGCTCGTCCCTTCACTGTCGCAGTCATTGTCATCACTATCGCCGTCTCTATCGGGCTAGACCCATGGCTTAAGGTATTCAGCCATCATTACCGTTTCTCGCGGACCCTCGTGTTCGCCTATCTTTATAACAGCATACCGATCTTTCGGCAAAACTTGAGAAACGCGGTACGGTCCCAGAAATTTCACGGCTAATTTTAACCCTGGCTTCAACTGCGTTCTTTTTATCGTAACGAGCTGGTTTACGTAATACCTACGCGCGCATTTACGGCCAGCGTTAAAATTCCTTTCATTGTCCTCCTGAATGCGTTGAATGTTACGTTTCGCGTCTTGCCACAACTCGTCCCGCTCCGAGTCAAACATCGCGGCCAGCTCGTCTTTAATTAACCGCACGATCTCCGGACGGTACTTTAGTTGCGCATGTGTGCCGAACAGAAGCCGAAATGGCGACATTCCCGTAGCCCTGGTGGGAGTAGCGTTCAGGTACTACATGGCGACCCCTAGATTTCTATGCCACACTCCTTGGTTCGGAGCCGCCAACTTCGTCAACAGCGGAATAACGGTGCGATTCACTCTCTCCACCTGGCCATTCGACCTTGGCACCCCCGTAGTAGTGAGGACGTGTTGGATACCCTCTTGACTGCAATAGTCTTTGAAATCATGCGAGGTAAATGCCGAACCCCTGTCCGAGACGATCTTCGCAGGGTTTCCAAAGACTATCGCCTGTTTCTTCAACCGGTCCATCACCTCTGCCGCATTCGTCGTCTTCGTGGCGTAAAGCCACAAGAACTGGGAGAAAATGTGGCGATAACTCTTCTTCGTGGAGAAGTGAGGCCCGAGATGGTCAATATGATAGACAGACAAGGGCACATCTCCCTCGTCGATGGGATTTAAAAGGCCTTCCTTCTTCCCGTGTTTCCTCTCCGCCAGTATGCAAGATATGCAGTTGTTCACGATTTTGTCAACCTTGCCGCGCATCCCTCGGAACCAATACTCCCTCCTTAAGAGCGCCTCCGTTTTGCCCAGTTTCGTGTGCCTTGCGGACGACTTGGTTCTGCATCGCCCTGGGCACGATAAGGAGCACGTCTCCATCGTCGCCGACCTTGTATAACAGACCCCCCTTTATCGCGAAACCCTCGGCTGATCCTTTACCGGCATCGTCCAAAAATTTGCGCAATTCGGGGTCATGACGCTGTGCGACACGCAGTCGCTCTAACAGGCCGCAATCGTTTTCGCTGACTAAAAACATACCAAACAATAAACATACCAAAAAAAAAACATACCAAACACGAGGGAAGGGGGAAACAGCTCAGCGCATCAACATACTGCATGTTCTTCCCTGGCCTGTGTTCTACTTTAGAGTTGAACTCTTCTAGCAGAAGAGCCCAACGGGCAACGCACACGAAAGGTCTTTTTTTTGCATTGTCATCGCGAATGCTTGGCAATTCGTCACAATTTTAAAGGGTATGACCAGCAGATAAACCCGAAATTTTCGCAGCGCTCGCACAATCGCCAACACCTCGAGTTCATAACTGGTGTACCGCTCTTCCGCAGGGGTGGTTTTACCGCTAGCATAATACACCGGGTGAAAACCGTTATCTACGCTGTCCTTTTGCAGTAAAATCGCGCCAAATCCTAACGCAGATGCATCCGTATGCAACTCCGTTTCGGCTCCCGGGTTATACAGGCGCAGTACCGGGTTTTCGCATAACGCCCTTTTCAAATTATTGAACGCATGTTCCTCGTCATGGCCAAAATTAAAATCCACCTTTGCTCGAAGCAGATTGGTCAATGGTCTAGCTAATATCGAATATTTTGGTATGAATTTCCTAAAGTACCCCGTCGACCCCAAAAAACTTTCGACCTACTTTGCATCTCTGGGTACTTTGAAATTCATAACGGCCCTAGTTTTCGCCTCGGATGGCCGAATCGAACCGTTCTCGACAACGTGCCCTCGGTATTCTACTCTCGAATGCAGGAATTGGCATTTCTGCCAGTTAACTTGTTGTCCATGCTTGCTCGCTACATCTAGCACCTTCGTAACGGCCGTACGCCCGCTGACATGATCGCCTGATGGTATGATGAGGTCATCCATGTAGGTCAACACCGTCCCGTTAGCAATGTGGTCTCTCAATATGGCATTTATGAACCTCTGAAACACAGATGGTGAATTGCAGAGTCCAAAAGGGACACGTAAGAACTCCTAATGCCCATCAAGGACCACAAAGGTTGTATATTTCCTGCTATCTTTGTGTATCCCTACATGGAAAACCCTATTTTTTAGATCTATCGTGCTAAAAATTTTGGCTCCCTGCAAACGATAGAGCTGGTCCTTTATCAATGGTAACGGGTACCGGTCGTTTACAATCTTTTTATTCAACTGTCGGTAGTCCACGCACAGTCGATTAGATCCATCCTTTTTTTACCAAGACGACCGGGCTTGCATATTCCGATAGAGAAGGTTGGATTATCCCTTCCCTCAATCAATCGGAAATTTGAGAATTTACAATCATCCGTTCCACTGGTGATAACCGTCGCGGACTTTGATACACGGGCTCGTCATTCGCCAAAATAATTCTCATTTCGAATTGAGCGTTATGTGCTTTAACTGGCCTATATTCTTCTACGCGTTTGTTTACAATAGCGCGCAGCTCGGTGTTTACATCGTTGCCGACGTCGAGCTGATTCGCCTCGTACACGTCACCGATCGCCAGTAACTCCGCCGGCTCCGTGGAGTATCCGATCGGTTTTGAAATAGTGGCGCGACCTCTCCTGATTTGCACCTCCACGGTATTTATAAAATTCGCACCGACCAAAAAATCGTGCGGTATTGTTCCATCTGGTACCATGTGTACTACAAGCCGATACGCCTCGCCATCCGCAATCATCGTTCCGCTAGTTTCGCCCAAGGTGTTATTGTTATTCGAACCGAAGCCGCGGAAAGAAATGCTTCTTGACTGTAGTTTCGGAGCGCCTATTTGAACGTATTTACTCGCGCGCAGCAGGGACAAATCGCTGCCGGTGTCAATCAGCGCCCCCATCTGGTGCCCCTCGAACATAACATCTTTGAAGCATTTTCTCCGTAACGGTTTTGGTTGGTCAACGGCCGCGACATCTCTACTCATACGAATCTGAGGCGCGTTCCGTGGGTAATACTCGCTCGTGCTCCGATCGCAATTCGCCGCGATATGCCCGAACTGATTGCATTGGAAACACTTACTGCCCCTACCCTTATACATACACCTCGCACTCACATGCCCTGTCTGGCTGCAGCTAAAGTACTTCCGCTCCTCCTGTCGTCCACGGCTCGTCGTCACGGCATTCTCCGCTCTAGATTTCGCGCGGACCGCCTTCCCTGCACCTGGTGACGTCTTCGGCCGCAACTCAACCCTCTGGAAGGCGCGTAGGAGCGCCGCCGCAGAACAGAAACGATGAACCCTGGCTTGGTCCCTCACGAACTCGTCCGGAATGCCCTCGATAGCGTATTCTATCGCCTCCTCTTCCGCGATAGGCACCCTGTTCGCCAGAATCAGCTTGTCGTGGAGGTAGTCGCTGAACGGTTCCCCCCGCTGCCACCGCCGATCCTCGAACTGCTTCCTCACGGTTACTATGTTCGCGCGTTGGGAAAACATGTTCCTCAGCTCCATCAGGAGCTCGTCGACTGGCATCTGCAGGTGTTCGGCTTTGGAATGGAGCCAGTCGAAAGCGCGACCTTTTAATCGCAACCCGATTAAATTGCGCGTCGTGTCGTTGTCCAGGTTATAAGTGGAGCGGAGCAACCTGACTTGCTTTTCCCATCGCTCGAATGTTTCGCCGTCACCGTTGAAGAGGCCGAGTAATTCCGCGATCATCCCGATGCTGATCTTCGGGGCCTGTTGCACTGGCCCTGGAACCTGTACCTGTGCGCTTGCGTTACCTGCAGTCATTCGACGCAGTTGCTCTATCTCCCTCCGCGCCACAGCTAACTCGCGTTCCATCAGTTCTCGCTCCCTTCGCCAGAACTCCATTTCTCGCCGTATGACAGTGGACATTTGTCCACTCACCAGACGGATCAGCTATCATTAATTTATTAATGAGTTCCGCTTTAGTCCCGGACGTAGTTACTTTAAAATGTTTTAATACAATAGTTTTTTCAACTCGGGGACCGTAAAGTCTTTTGGAGCTTTCCCCATATCTGCTCTGTCGTTCGAAATTGTACGTTGCCCAAGGTGACTCGAGTTTAAATTTGTTATTCCGTCAAGGGCAACGGTCACTCGCTTTACCGGTCACTGAGTTTTGTCGTTAAAATCACTGTTCGTTTTTAAAATGACATTTCGGCTCACCAGTTCGGACACTCAAATTTTTTAAAAACTCGCACTACCACCGTTTTTTTATTCAACTAAAAGTTTACGCGCTTCTAACTGTCTTTTTCTTTCTTACGTCTTCCGTCTTCTTGCGTCTTTCGTCTTCTTCCCTTTGGCGTCATTCCTCTTCTTTCTTCTTGCGTCTTTCGTCTTTTTTGTTTCTTACGTCTTCCGTTTTTGTAGCGCGTGAATTTTGCCGTTACGATTTTCCTTACACTTCGCGCGCTTGTTATCCGCTTGGAAAGCGGATATCCAGAATCCGCTTTGTTATCCGCTTTGTGGCCCCCAAAATTGTGGGATTTATTTGCGTGAATCGCGTATACTATCCCGATCTTAGTCTATTACGGGTCAGGAAGGAAACGGACTACACGCGTAAATTTCCAGTGTGAGAAAAAGTTTTATTTAAACGTAACGGTTTGGTGTCCGGTACAGTTCTCTGTCTGTTATTCGCCGAGGCGACCGCTCAACCCCTGATTCGGCATATCCTATATCAGGTTACGTCGAGTCGCAAGCGCGCATTATACATAGGTTTAAGCGTGTAATTAGAATTAGCACGCGAGTCATTCAAACGACGACGGCACGTTGGAAGAATGACGCATTCTCAGTTCCCCAAGAGTTCCAATGTTCTCCCCTTTGCGTCCATCTTTTATTTTGGAAACGCGATAGGTGAGCGTCTCCTAATCCGCTTCTTTATGCCGATGGTCCGGTACCTATGTAAATAGTATGCTTTCGGGAGCACGTGCGTCGCGAACATTGCCGATAATTCTTACAGTCGTATTCACGATGGAAACTTCTCAACCAACAAATTCTATTTATAACCAAATTTCATGTATGTGTGAAGTATATAAATAAGTATATATGTAGGATTTGAACAAACCGACTGTTTAGGTGCGACTGTTTAGGAATGGGTTTCTTTGTGCGAGCTTAAGAGTGCTAAAGAAGTAAAGCGAGAGAAAATAAAGAGTAGTCCCAACCAAATTTAATCTACTCACAACATCCCACTACTAAAGAACCATCATCTCTTCTTAATATCCCTACATATAGCAATTTTTTGCAAGCACACCTCGTAGTCGTGCGATTTTTATTTTTACACAAGTAGTTTTTGTAAAAGAGTTATGGAAGTAAGGCGAGAAAAAATTCGCGGTTTAAACTATTTTTAAAAAATGTTCATTTTGTCGAGTTTTTGGTATAACTTGCAAACTTTAGGGAATGGAAAAAAGCTTTATATACGGAAAATGCATTTCGATGAATGGTTTATCAAACTAAAAACGAAAAGGAATTATGAGACAATGCTCACAAACGTGTGACAGGTACATTCGTAAAATTACGAAATTTGTATGTATTAATTTGCATTCGAGGAATAATATAATAAAATTATTACACAATTAATTATTATCGTCAAAATATATCGAATTATCGACATACGCATGATATAAAAGTGGGTGTATAGGAAAAAATCCAGTTGAATTTACATGCATAATGCGTCCGTCCTTTTTAAAAACTACGTAAATATTGTTTTTTTCGAAAGTCGGTTTAGACAAATATTGTACACTTCAGACTAGACTCTATAATGAATTGTTTGAATTTTCTTATCATTTGCTGTCTTCAGGAAATCACTGACATTCCAAGACTACTGTTTTCTCTTATTTTAAACATTTTTTGAGGTTAATGCCAGCGTAATTGCTATTAGCACTTCGTCTTCTATGTTATTTTCGTCACAAATGAGAACTGAATTGAATAGTGTAAATATCCCTTCCTTTTTCCAAGTAAACTGAACTCAAACTGAAATGAAAACGGAACGGGAAACTGAACGGACCGTGTAAAAGACCTTTAATAATGTTGGTAGTAAACCAAAGACAATCGGTATGTTGTTAGCTCTTACATACTGTGCAATGATAAACTTATGACCACTAATACTGTGCCATTTGCCTAGAGAATGTACAGGATATCGAAAGTGTTAAGTAAGTTTCTATACACGATATGTATTTATCAATGGAAGAAGCTATTGATATGATTCTTATGTATGATGAAATGCATCAGACAATATCTCAGGACACGATTGCATGCAGAAAGATTCCTTCATTGCAGACATCTTTCACATAGTGCATTCGTAAAACCGTTTAACGGGATTAAAAAACCGACAGTTTCTGCAGTGCAAAAAGAAATATGCGTAATTGTGTTATAAACGAACAGTGGCATCTCTCGAACGAGCATCTTTCACATCTGCAAGAATAATAAACATGATTCTTAACACGTTTCGCTTCGGCCAAATCTTCATGAAAATTATTTTAAAAAGCCAGCCAAATTTTAGTCAGTGGAGTCTTCAGTAAATACAGCAAGATAAAATATTTTTCCAGCGTGTATTATTGTATTTATGGATGAAGCATACTGAAATAAATTTAAGAAAATCCGAATATTGATCCGATGTAAATTTCCACTGACTGAGAGAAGTGGATAAACAATAAAAATGATATATAAATGTCTGGAGTGGATAAGTGAGATTGAGAGTATAGAACCACATTAAATTGACGATTTGCTTACTGGTGAGAAGTAAGACACTTTTTTGAAGGATATCTTACCAAGGTTGTGAGAAGATATGCCTATCGGCACCATTACTGTCCAGCTCACTACTATCGAAAAGCACGGATAGTGTTAAATGACCTGTTTCCTGAACACTTGATTGATCGTTAGAGACTTGCGAGTTATAGGGAGGAACCAACAACCACTAAAGATATGCATCAATCGAGTGTTAATGTCCATGTAGCAGTGGATACAAACAACACCTTCAAACAAAATACAAAGAAGTTTTTGCCAAAGAGTAGAGAAATGTGTCCAAGTTGTAGGATGAAATTTTGAACATTTTTCGTAAAATAAAAGAAGAAAAGAAATAGTAAGTTGAGCTTGTCTAAGGGTCATTCGGAGATCACTCTAAAGGTCATATTTTTTAGCATGATTATTTAATCTGTTTTGATTATTGGAATTGAGTACGATACGCGGGTGATTTAATTGCGGCCAACTGCAACGTCTAATAAAAATCAGCTACAAATGGACGGCCTGCCTTAGAAATGTATATTCAGCAGTCCAGCAGGCGACTTACACGGGAGTTTACTTTGCTGTTGGAATACCGTGTCGATTGAACGATTTAAATCTACAACAAAGTCTTCCATTGGACATTAATAAACCTCATATTCATTTTATATTATGGTGCTACGCCACTGATATTCTGTGTAATTTCTAGTATAAAAAATTAAGTACAGTTTAGAAAACTGAGGATGACCTTGATTTCATGACAATTGTAAGTGATAAAGAAATGAAAAATAGTGTATCATATTGCCTATTTTGAAGTACACAAAATTGGTCACTATATTGGTTAATATGGTCAATATGCTCATAATATTGGTCACCATACCAATAGAATCTGTGTACCAACATCGAGATGATACAAGAAAGATTTTTTAGGTCTGACCATGTATCGTTTAGGTAAACCAATTCCACTTACATGTCATGTTTATCAGCATGCATGACAATACTCGTGTCTATCGAATCTGGAATCGCGTATGATCGTAACAAAAATTACTCTCATCTTTAACTTACTGCATGGTAGTACTATACATATGTCCGGAACTTCTTGAATCAGTAAAGTTGCACATTCCGCTTAGATCATTGAGGCGTGGTAATATATTCTATGTGGACAATCACCACGTACTCCGACTGCATAACCCTTTCACTTAAAATTATCAACAACATATGTTCTATGTTTTCTTCGACAATAGTAAGCAGCAATTTAAGCGTTAAGTCGCGTGTTCTTCTCCGTCATTATATAGTTATAGTATTCTTCGCTATTACAGTTTCGTTATGTACACATGGTTTGTATCAAAGGGTTTTATCCCATTAAGCAATAGAAATAAATAAACAAATATTAGGCTGAACAGACTTTCGAGGAAAGCAATATTTCAGGAGTTATTTATGTGGTGCCAATTGCGTGGACCTCACTATCTATGTCCGATAGAATCTCCTTTCGATGTTCAAAATTCCGCACACCTATGTCGATGTTCTGTTTATGGAATTCCTGCGATCATGGGACGTTCATAGAGTAGGTACTGAATGTTTCTGCTTCAAACATTTTTTAACGAGTTTTACTTTCACAAATGTAAATCTACAGATATTTTTTAGAAATTTCCTTATTGCGATGCAAAAGGTTTTACCGTGTACTTTTAAAAACTTAATTCGGTTTCCTGTGATGTATTGCATATAGCTAGAAAGACAAACAAGTTACCCAAGTATGTGTGTGGTATCATAAGCGTATTTCGAACTAAACTAGTGTTTATATGATATAAATGTATAAATATATTTAAGCATGAATAGAAATTTCGTAGTTTTCGAATGTGTTTTGCCATCTTCTCCGACCTTGAATGATGTTCAATGATGGGTTGGTGAAGTCGTCCGAACAACCGCCATCCTACTTAAAAAACAGAGTTTACCTTGAAATTTTCTTTACGCCTACATCGACACAAGAACGACAATATATTTGCGTCACATTATGCCCCTCTCGATACTATACAACTTTAGTGTATAACATTATCTTCTATTTTTACAAAGAACAGGTCGGATGTTTTACGTGGAAAGAGTTGTTATCCCATGCTGTGTTGGGCGATCGTACTCGCCATTTTCTTCATTTATTTGTCTCGTTGAGATTCTTTTCGTTTCTTTTTAGTGTTGCATCGCAGTTTTCATAATCCAACTGCAGCATTCTGAGTTGGGTTTACTTCGTTCTGCTGACATTGCCGTTGCGAAAGATACTTGCATAAGCATATAACGTATCTCGGGGCTTTCCCGCCAAATTGCATGAGTATATTCTACGAGTAGAAATAAGAAAAAATCGTTGTATGAGGGCCAACTGTAAATAATTTGTTAAAAATTACTGGGCAACGCGTTGAACGCAACATGAGATACATCGCAAACGAATTAATAACTTAATTATTGAGGATTGGCAAAATTTTCAAACAATTCCTAGTTTCATAAAGTCTATACTGTAGGAAGAAAAGATTTGTAGAAGAGAGTGAGAGGTAGGTGTATGAAATGTCTCTCTCTTCGGGAAAATAAAGTCTGAGCTGTTATTATAATAACTTACAACGAGATAAACGTTCGGTTCTTCTTGTCGGGGTGCATATAGTATAAGGAAACAATTAGCGAAATGACCGAACATTGAACGAGCAAGATTTTACTCGGTGGACACAACTTATCGATCGATTCTACTCGAGGTGATCTAAACGGTTGATCACCTGGTCCTTAGTCGTTGGTGTCTAAGATAGGACGAATTCGTCAGTCGCGGTGAATTCACTTTTCACGACAGAAACCACTATTAAGTAATCCAGGTTGTGAATTGCTGTTGCATGTCGCCCGAAAACATGCGTCGCACCGTCGCTTTAGCAGGGCCTACAAATGGGCATTGACCTAACACCACTGATTACAGTTGTGCGGTTGGCCTTCCCCTCCTGTATATACTGCACCGGAATGCAGTTTTCTAATCTTGATATTACAATACTATGCCGATGTCACGCTTGTATCGACGTATGAGGACGATATTTTGAAGTGCAGCATTTGGCGTAGTACGTAATCACTTACCGTGATATTGCTATTAATTATATTAACTAACAGCCACACTGCCACAACAGCCACATATACATATACGTACCGTAGGTAAATATGATCGTGGTACCATATCTGCTGTAGAAAATCCACTGTTACCTATTCGTGTTGCCTTTAATATTTTGCATATAACTTTCTAACAAAGTGTTTGTAGTCAACCGGTACGTAACGTTTTTTTTTCTTATTTTAGCCTGTAGAATAAAGTCTTGTAGTTTAACGGGAAAACCTGAGATACCTTATAGAATCAATAATGAAAGTAATTACAAGCGGATTTCAGTTTCTAATTGCACGTTGTTGTCCTACAGTCTAACTTTATTTGCAATTGGTAAGTATAATTACAAAAATTAATTCTCGGTTGCAAAATTAATTCAAGACTTAAACCTAAAATCTAATGTACTAAATTTAGTCACCTCACAGGAAGTTTCTTCTCTTTAGGTAACAATTGAATTTTGTGATGTAGCAAAAGTAAAAATGATCAAATTTATTTATCGTCGGTAGTCTAACCACTTTATGCAACGTTGTTTGTACGAGAATGAAAATCGTTTTAGTTCATTTTAATCATTATTTACAGAATAAATTCTACAGAAAATTTAAAAGACAATGAAATGACCTCTTTCCTTTCTTTCTTAAACCTAGGCTGTTATTATGCAGTATAACAAACTTTACTCGCATGAAATGTTTGTCATGTGTAGACTAGATAAACTTTGGGTTTCTTTCTTTCTATCCCTTCACAGATTTGAACTCCTTTAAGTGCACTCCGTGCAGCTCAAGTACAGCCTTGCCTGTGATAAACACAGAAGACATTTTCAAATCATACATTGTAAAATGAAATTGTACAAAAAACTACGTAATCAATAGTTTCGCCTTCGTCTTTCAATCAATAGTTTAATAATTAAATAGTCTATCTTATGTAGCGTAGCTTCATCTTGTACTAATTACCCCTGACTTTAGAAATTATCTGTAAAAGGAAATAAAGTTTTTAACAAAGGTAAGTACGTGAAAATTGGTCGTAAGAATGTATTTCTTTATATATATTTTGCCCCGTGAATAAGTACGTGGCTGAATCTGAATAACAACAACAACAACAACAACAACAACAAATGTCTTTATTGCACACAGTTGCATGAAGATAGTACACAGTAGAAAAGAGAATAAAAATGATGCATAAAACTTGATGTGAGCAAAAGGCAAGGTTCAGCATAAGGCTGTTTTGCTACCTAACCAAAGAAGAATCCAAAGAAGAAACCAAAGAATCTGTAAAGCAGTAGAACAAAAATTTCGTTGCTCTTACGGGCAATTTGACATGTGTGTAAAAAGTTGCACAAGTTCCTAGATGGAGATGTGAAAATCCGATGGAAGGAAATTGAAAAAAAATCCTTTTCCGCGAGTGGTAGACGACTCGCATTACTATCTTTCAGGAGTTTCCCATAACTCTTTGACAGGGAACACTTTTACAACGTGCGAAGAATATCAGAGTAATGGTACTTTCGTTCTAACGATACTTACACTCTCGAGCGGACGATTACACGGACAATTTGGATATTTCAATGTCATGTTAAAAAGGCACGTATTAGCGAAAATCAAATTAGTTGATTTGATGTATTAATTTTACCCGTTTTTCGTTTGTTTTAGCTAATTTCAACCGTTTAATAATTGTACGAATGTCAGAATGTGGAAATGATAGAGGTGTGAAGTGTGTGTGATGTATAAAATATCGGGCAAACGTAGACCAGTGACTCCGAGTAGACACGAATGGTGTAAAGAAAGCAAGGCGAAAGATGAATGAGAAAGTCGTAATGAAGATGTAAAGATGGAAAAAGTTTTAGGACGAGTTTTGTTAACGCCAACTGTGTACTAAGAATATCAACGTTTGTTCGATATACCTCTTATTTTGCCAACACAAGATCCTTTTTAAAATTTTATCGTTATTCATTTCATGTAATGTACAACTTTATAACCTCCTTGCTTGGAAAGGAAGAAGTAGTTAATCCATGTTTCAATTATACTTTCTGACATTTACAATTATGAAAACGCGTTTACAAATTTCAATACCACATTATCGGAATACCCTTTACAGTCTTATCCCTTATACATTGTGCACGTAATATTCGATCAAGGTCAACCACGTATCTTTATATAATTCGATTACAAGGGGCACGCACGAACGATCTGTGTACGCACGGGAATAAGTAAAAATGTATCTGTGCTTTAATGACTTTAGATTAAATATCAGTAAGATCGATGAAGTAAGAAACCACAAGCTTGTTGGAAATAGGTGAAACATATGTGTAAGATCATCGTAGTAACTAAATTGTCATATAAATTATTATAGTCATTGGTCTTATACATCCAATAACTGGTCTTATCAATCCAATCTGTAAATTCAGGTATTAGCAGTTACTTATTGACTTCATTTAACTAAATAAATTTAATTTATTATTTAAAATTTCATTGTTAATTTATCGTTTTATAGTTCCATTATCTTCATTCATTTGAATGTTTTTGATTTTTTTATAGGACTCAAAAAAGAAGAGTGTACATTTAGAGACGGATAAGGTAATGAAAGGTTACTGAATTGCAGTATAACACGGTAGTTGGGCCGCAAAAACTAATAAAGATGTACTATTTTGCGTTCATATCTATTGAAAATATATTTAATAGATATTCACTAAATATTAACAGCTGTCTTAGATCGTTTTGCTACTTTGTGCGATGCTCAGCCGAATGAAATCCTTTTCAAGTGTAATGACACCTATATTACACGCATGAACTAGTTGCGATTGACTTATTAGAGGAACACTCATATATTTCATTAAAGATCGAAAAATCTTCCAAGATGTTAAAAGATTCAAACAACATTCTTCCCTCAAATTCATCATTTTCAAAAATCCTAGCAGAAACTTACCACACATCAATTTGTTCTAGAGTGAATTCGCTTACTTGAATGGAAGATATTGGTTTAACCGAAAATTATGTTTCAAATAAAAAATCTTTTTTAAGCGTGGCGTATTATACGCGGGGTTTCTCAATTCTCTATCCGCTTTCGAGAGAATCCGTGTTGTGGGAATCCTGTGCTATACGGGAGTTGCCTATATTGTGTAATGAAGGATCGTGTTTCTTAATTGTGGCAGTGTGATTATCGAAGTTAAGTTGGGAACACGATGTGTGTAGGGATTGCAATACCGGGATACCGAATACCGGTATTTCAAGCCATTTCCACAATTTTGTAATACCGGTATACACAGGTTTAAATACCGGTTTTTCCGTATTTACTAGAAATTTTTTAAATTGTCTCTAATATATGTTCAAGGGTCGCCAACATATCAAAATAGTATACATTCTTGTTTTTATGTCTCCCTAAAGGGCGAAATTAATTAGACAGTGAATACAAAGTTGCATCGTAAAGTCTAGAGAAACGATACAATATATGAATCATCGAAGGAGGCGGGCCAAAACTGTCCCATTACAGCACAGAGATATACTATACACGCGCAGGATTCGTAATCTAATATTCGTATCTGTGAAAACAAGGCTGTAGTTGTGAAGGAAGTGCGTAATATTTCGCTGATAAATCGATTTATTTGAAGACGCGGGGTTTAGAGGTAAATACTTGGAAAAAGTATATTGCGCATTACTAACAGTACCATCAACTAACGTAAATTATGAAAGGGCGTTTTCTTCAGCTGGTCATTTTTGCACAAAATTACGTTCCAGGCTTAATGACAGTACAATTGATGCATTATGTTTTTTAAGATCGCATTTCAAAAATTTGTAAATATACTACAGACTGAATAGTGATATTTACACTGTTTTGTGATTTAAATACATAAGATTTTCCACGTTCCTTTATTTTTTTGTGATTCTTTATATACTGTTATAATTTATAAGTTAGAAATGATTTTTTGTGATATTTACTCTCTCTAATAAAACTGGCGAATTTAACAAATAAACCCCGTGTTTTTTTTCTTTTTCTAAAATTCCTAATACCGGTATTGAACTTTTGGTCCGGTATTGCAATCTCTAGATGTGTGGTTAATTGAACTTCAATACCTTTTCAGTATTATGTAAACATCATATATAGGCACAGATCTTATTTAATATGTTTAATAATCTCGGAACTATTCAAGGGAATGTACAATGTTAAATTTGTCTTTATCATGTGGTTATATCCCAAATATGGTGCATCAAAAAATACCTCGTTACGTCCCACGGACGCAACCACTCTACAATTATTGTTAGTATTATTATTATTATCGTCATAATTACTACAAATACAGGCAACAACTACCAAAACCCATAAGGCCCATCCCCACCACAACCACCCCCCACCATCACTTTTCCGAAGCGTCCCGAGTTTTTCTTCGAGACTATAAACCCAAAACCCCACAGTCTGTCATTAGTCGTAGTCTAGTAATTAGTAAGTTCTTAGTTTTAGTTAGTCAGTATTTTAATTTCAATGTTACTTCGAACCATTTTTAATACAAAGATTTCAAATTGCTCTCCGGCTATCATAACGCTACCACAAACAATACAATAAAGCAAGAAATATCTCGACAACAAAGTGACTATCTTAATATTTAACCCCCAACATCGTATTACGGTTTGGCTCGTAACAGCCTATATGTTTGTGCGGAATGATTATGCTAATTTACAAAATTCTACAACTTTCTGAATATTCGCCCGCGAAAAATCACTTTGGAAATTATATTGATTAGGTTTCTACATACTTTTGTATCACATATTTTACACTGCAGTTTTCTATCTTATTCAATTGTCCAGGACAAAGAGTGTCCTGAAAAGATACGATTATTATGAAATCGTTTAGGTTATAGAATGGGTGAAGCTAGGGTGAAGAAGTAACACGCTCGCTTTGTGGAGCCGTTTTCTATGTTAGCTTGGTACACAGAATCGAAGTACGATTGCTATTGCTCGCGGGTAACGGGTGAATCTACTTTTGAGGAAAACTTTCTGCAGAAGGAGAGGAACTTGGAACTACGTAGCCGTATAGTTTTGGTACGTGTCCTGAATGCTCGGACGCAGTGCTGGGCGACGATGTATGCGCTACCCATTCCCCCAATTCCGTGCAGAAAACTTTAGCGGTATTCGGAATGACATTAATTATCACTGACACACGTGCTATCGACGCTTCTACCGAGTGTCTATATTGAACGTCAGTCTCGTTATGCAGCCTTGTTTTCATCGATCGCGATGCCGATGCCGGCTGTTCGGAAACCACCAGAAGCTGTCCAGGCATTTATCTTCTCCTTCTTTTCATCTATTTTCATCTATTTGTCGTTCCTTTACAAGTACTGAAGAACGACGTGACGTCCCATGCAGGTGTACTTGCGCATTCGTACACTAATGAATAATGGCCTCTCTTGTGCTCGAATTTTACGACGATAAATCAGCTCGCGAGAGACCGCGGCAAAAAGAGATTAATTGAGGGATCTGTATGATCTGAATGCGCTTAATCCTTCGAAAAAATATACTACGATACGAACGTACATTTTTAAAAACACTATCTAACATTTCGCGCATTGTTTACAGACATCGAAGGTGAAACTAACATTAAGTTTTTCATTGCTGGTCATTTACTAATTAAATAAAGATTTGCTTTCCAATAGATTATAACGGTTTACGCGGCCACTGCGCTCCGCTATAATTTCCGCGTCGCTTTCTTCGGGGCGATACGATACGATATGATACGATACGATATTTGATTAACGGTAATGCGGGACGATTTGAATTTTGGTTGGGCGCCAGACGCGAATGCGCGTCGAATAAAAGAGAAAACTAATTCCCGGATCCAGCGAGAGGCTTTTGCTCCGGCAGCTCAGCCTCACTATGATGACGGTAGAGTGGCGGGGTTTAAAAAGGAGAGTAAAATGGCCAGGCGACAAAGATGTTCTCGAACTCAGCGGATAGGTTAAATATAATACAATTTATTCACGACTAATAAACTACCAGATCAGCGTCCGGACAGGAGACAGGAATAACGGCAACGTTCGCAATATTATATCGGGTACGGTTAGTGCTATTGACCGTTCGCAATCGACCTGATATTCCCGGTAATTAATATCAGCACGTACCCTAGCGGTACGATACCGAGCCGCACGTAAGAAGTTAAGGGCGCGTTCGGGATTTCGCAACCTGGCTGGTAAAGAGCAGTCCGTAGGGTGGCATGACAAGGAACTATCGAGGCTTTTCGCCCCGGTGAAACGAAAGAGAACGAATCCTGCTCGTTGGGGCCAAGTTGCGTACCTTTACAAAATTGAGAAAGATACGTAGAACCCTACGCTCACCGCCTCGCCGTCTTCTCCCTGCGTGTAGGATGGTCACCGATATCCCTTGGAAGGCTCCCCAAAAAGGTAACGGCCCTGGTTCTCGACCGATTGCAGGCCGTCCGTGAGTATTCCTCCCGTTGGCGGAAAATGGTCCCCTTTGGCCCTTAGTTGGTAGGCTCCCAGAAAGTACAGTTCACCCTCGGTGAAATCAAGCTATCGTAGCTCGGCTCGCGATACTTAGGGACGTTTGATTCGGACTCTCCTCGACACGGGGAATACGTCGGGTTTTCACTGAGGCTAATGCGAGAGTCTTCTTCTTGGTTTCGGGAATCGCTGACGGTGATCTTCGTCGGGGAACGTTGTGCCCCTCCTCGTGGCCTCCCGTAAACTACCCCTCTCGACCCTAGCGATACCTCGGGGCCCGCGGGTGAACGATAATTGCCCGATTGGGCCGGCGGTAATTCCGCGGTCCCGTTGCTACGAGTTCGTAGAGGCTTTATTCGGGAATACCGGTAATCGATAGAGGCATCCCGAGATACCGGTCTCCGGAGGTCTTCCTACAGGGGTTGATCGGCTCTTCTCTCCTCCTCTGGGCGAGACGGTTCCCTACCCATACAAAATCGCACCCGAATATGCTTCTTACGGAACGAAATTAATAAAGTGACGGTCGTATATCGCGCGAATGAGTGTAATTTTGGGACGTGCCCGATGCAACGTCACAAGATCATCGTTAAACATAGTGTGTTTAAAATAAATTCAAGTTACAACTATAATTTTATGATCTCTCTAATATACTGTATAATACTTAAATAATGAAAATATTCTGGCAAATCATAATGTTGAAAAGTAAAACTCCGTCCGTGTTGTACACATCAGAATTTAAAAACACCTTGTGTATGAATACGTTCGAAGTAAATACAGTGGGGCCTTCCTTATCTAAAAGTTCTAGTACCCGAATAGTGTACATTTCCCTGTCAGTGTTAAAAAACTTGTGTAATGCCGTCGCCAAAAGGTCCCATATATATCCTAAGTAATGGTTACATGTGTAGATTTCTATGTAAATAAATAAAACCTCAAAGCCGGCAAAGTTATCGTTTTATTATTCGAGAATTCCTTTACCTGAATACTTATATCTTCTGCTTAGTTCGGTTAAGGAAGGCTCTACTTTACTTCCCGATAAACGAATATTCATAGGAAAATAATAAAGAACGTATCAAGTGTTTTACTGACGCCGTGGTAGCTCATAGCAGGTAACTTTGGCCTGTCATTAGTCAGCTGGGTCACCGTGTTGACCATTGTTGGACCATTCTTGGAGGCACATACATAGCGACGTGTCAAATTTCTGGTCCGTTAACTTTTTCGTTTCTTCATACTTATAATGTTTAAAGAAACACCACGTATGTCACTTAAAATACTCAAATTGAAGTGAAAGATATTAAAGTTCAAAAACAAGAAAATACACACGAGGAAGTTAGTCATCTACAAATATGTGAACGAATTAAAACAGTTAATATCACTCGAGCATGTCGATATAGCATGTTTGTAATTATGTTTGCAAGAGCCTTTGACAACTTTCATGTCTTAGGATATTTCCAATTACATGTACTTTAATAGTTTTCTTTATTACATTACGACATCAGCCAACATCGTTGCCCGAGGGAACACGATTTATTTTTCGAACTCCACATCAACTTTATGAAAGGAAACTTGCTTTTATATTGCACAGATACATGATTAATCGTCTTCATTTTTTCACAATTCCCAGTATTTAACAATGTGAAGGTTTTATGTGTGGTTATTGTAATTTGTAAGTGGTAAACTTGAAAGGAAAAGAAAAATCATTGATAGGGATCAAGATGTAGTACTTTAAAAAACGTTTTCCCTGATTACGCAAATATGTATGATCCAGTAAGATCAATATAACGATCAATATAACGTAAATGTTACGACTTGGATCGTAGTAATAGGAGTTGTTGGAAAATAGATGGTTGCTCAACTCGTATTTGTTGGTAACGTTTAGATTGTTTATTAATCTTGGTAGCTTGGAATGGCCAGAGAGCGGATGGTTAGTGAACTGTAGCGGATGAATGAATAGTGTGTTCTGATTAACCTAACTAAACTAAAACTTACTAACTACTAACCTACAACTAACTAAGACTAAGTAAAGACTAAGAGATGACTAAATGAAGACTGAGGGTGTTTACGATTGTAGTCCCGAAGGAAAACTCGGGACTCTTTGGAAAAGTGAGTGTGGGAGATGGTTGTGGTGGTGGTTGGAAGTGGTGGGGATGGGCCTTATGGGTTTCGGTAGTCCTCTCTATGTAGTTGTAATAATAATAATAATAATAATAATAATAATAATAATAATAATAATAATAGTTGTAGAGGGGTTGCGCCCGTGGGACGTAACAGTAAATCACATTGAAATACATGTATACAGAAAATTGTAAAGTTCAATAGAATTAAATCTTTCATAGTAGGTTTCTGTACCAATAACAAGGACATAGCATTTTTCTATCCGTGTCCTAATTAACTCTTTCATTACATTTAAGTCCGATAGTAAGGTTAACAGTAAAATGTAGTGCTTCACCGAAACCTCAAATTATTAACGGAGGTAGTGTGCAAAGCTGAATGGCAAGAATTTTAATTCTTTGATCCACATAAAAAATCACCTTGAAAAGTTTTTCTTCGAAAAACCTGAGAAGTTTTGGCAGGATGGAATTTTCAAATTGCATGATAGTTGGGGAAAGGTTGTGGAACAAAATGGTGCATACACAATTATATAAATATATATTGAAGTATAAAAGTGTTGTCTTTGAATTTTCCTTACAAATCGGCACGAACTTTCCGGACAACCTAATACTTACCTTGCGGTAAATTATTAATGCGAAGCGTGAAACCAGCTTATCCAAGGATGGAGTAGGAAATGTAAAAAAAAATATGCATTAAAAATTTTAAAAACAATGCATTAAAAAACAAAGGGACCAAAAACAATTGTCATTAGAAACTAATACGATTAAAGGCTGAATCAACATAAAGGAACATCTATAAAAAAAACGGCATTGACAAGTTGTATCGATCAAGTTGTCTTTCCTATATTTCACATCGTGTCTATCGAAGTTTGATAAAAATGTGCATGATAAACCGCATAATTCGAAGTTCTTGGAGAACTCGTAGAATGATTATCCTGACCGTAGGCATCGAAGTGTTCTTTGGGGCGAATTTCGAAATCATATCCTTTCACGTCTGCCAACCATCAATAAAATCCTTATGAACGTACCCCAAACGGTAGGATAAACTCCTGGGGCGGAGATAGTTTCTCGAGTTTTCGACCGGCGGGATTAATCTGCATACTACCATCCACTTCGGGACCATTTGCATTCCTAAGATGAGTACCTGCGGAGCCAACGTCTTCTATACCGCTTCAACGACGTGCGAACGGTTTTATAAAGGGTTCCGAAGATGTAAATGAAGAGCTTTCGGTTAAATGGGTATTACTTTTATGTTAGCATCTCTTTATATGTTTTGTCAACTACTTTAATTCAGTATTTTGTCTTACAATTAGTTATACGTAGTTCGTTTGATTCTGTTAATGGCACTTGTGTGCTATGGTTCCGAACATATACGTACATACTTACACGAAACAGAGGCAATGTCAAATTGACGATATCCGACGCCAACAGATTAATTTGTAACTCATATTAAATTCTAATCTATAAAGATTAATTTTAGTGGAAAAGATTGTTCTGGCACTGCAGTACGATCATTACGACTATAATTGGCTATAATTGTATAGCTCTCTGTATTCTTGTGCAAAGTGAACTCTACATTTCGGTATAAGAACTTTTTCCATTGGCAATTTCCTTATTATTATTATTATTAAATATGCCGAATTTTAATTTACACATGACTTGGTTTATTACGATGCTTTATTAGCTATCTGTGCCATAATAAAATAATTAAGCTCATATTTAAAATTTCGCTCTTTGCAACATGATACCGTACAAATTTTCCGAAACATATTTTACTATGTCGTAGTTACAACGATACCATTCTTTCCCCATGTTTGTCGATTTTACATCAACAAAGGTAAGGTGGTAAACACATAATTTGTGTTAACACACATCGATGTGATTAGATAATGCGTATACAGGGTGGAGTGAGTGAAATCGCTCGTGAAATAGATTTGTAGGGGAAATTGAAAGGGACAGTCGGATAGTGATTTCGTACTATAAAGTTGTAACCTAACTCTTCCACTTGGTTTAAGGCAACTTTTTATTTGTGATCTACCTTGTACCCATTGAAAATTTGTAATTAATGTATGACCTGTTTACTAATACATGCATATTTTATGTTGTTTATGCATATACTAGAATTACGCGTCATTTCTTCGTGTGAATCAACTCTGACACATGATACTGCTTTCCTCGTTGTCTCAAAGTTCGACCTTTTAAATAAAGAATATATTGATCTGTAAGCCGTAATGTTTGGAATGGATTTGATGTAACGAAGAACAGCCCATGTTGAGTTTCTTTGGCAGAATGAAGTATGACTTTTATTAGTAAACTGCATTGAAAACGCAAAGTCGAATGTCATGCTCGAAATTCTTGGGTGCGTTTACTTGATTTTATTTTTACTAATTTACTTTTATTTGATGGAAATCGGCTAAATTTCTTAACAATTTTGCGAGAATCTTTCAATATTTTATAGAATATTTTCGTTTTAAGAAGTGTAAATTTAAGCAAATTTCCATGTAATCCTCGTCTTTTCCGGGCTGTGAGAGCAAATAGAGCCTTATAGTTCACTCTTTCTTCTGTACAGTAAAAGTTGAGTGAATCTGTCTGTGTTGGTATTACGAGCCGAACTGTGATTTTACGTTGTCGGGTTAAGTATTAAGATGAACTCTTTGTTTTTGAAATATTTGTTAATTTATTAAACTGTTTAGAGTAGCATAGGAATTTTGCATGCGTGTGTTGGAATTGGTCCGGAAGTAAATGTAAATTAAACTAAAATAAGTCGATGGTTGATTAAAAACTAACGACTTCTAACTAACAAGGAAAGTACCCGAGGTGTACCTCACCGATTTTTTTCCTTTCGAGATATGTTGTAGTACATCAAAAACTATTAGACACGTATTTTTTTGTACGTGCCCATAAGCCAGTTTAAGGGGTGAAAACTGCCCCTAAAGAGCACTGCCAAAAACCATTTTTTGCTGTTTTCTTCACAACTAAGTACAATTTTTTCAAAAAACCACTGGGAGATTATTACACATTAGTAGACAATACTATACATAATATTTTGACAAACGGCGGTCGCAACCCTTACTTTTATTTGAGGAAAAACGTAATGTTTCGGAACATTTTTTTGTGTAAAATCTAGAGATTTACACCAATTACAATGAAAATTGTACAGTTATAAAGAAAATAAGAAATAGCAGTTGACCACTTTCGACGTTTTTAAAAACAACCACCTGTTAGGGGGTAAATTACCCTTAACTTACATTATCGTATTTATTCATGGAAAAAAAAAATTTAGCTAATTCTTCGAGAAATTTGGTTCTCAATAAAACTGTTTATCACTAATTCAATAGTACAACCAAAAATGCGGTGATTTTTACCCCTTTAAGGGGGGTTAACTACCCCTCATACATAGTCAGTTACGAACTTACCTTACACAGTGATTGTTTGAACTTCCATATTCCGCGACAGAATTTCAGATCGAGATTTTCAAGTCTATTTGTTATAAATTGTAGAAAATCTCCGAATTTGAGGTAAGAATTCTCTAGTTTTAGGCGTGATACTACGCGGGATACTACGCGGGATTTCAATTTTCCTGGTTATTAATGACATACATTATCTTATAAGTTTTTAATAAATATATTTGGTTCCAAATAAATTTCTTATTATAATTTTTAATCTTTAATCATTATACAGTAATCTCGATAGTTGTTAGTTTTGATAATCCGTACAATACTGGTAATCGTGAAAAAAATAGTTCAAACATAAAGACTTCTTACACCATGAGCATCTTACAATTGCAACATCCTTCAATATCGCACTAAACATGGCATTGGAAAACTCGGGACGCTTTGGAAAGGAATGGGCCTCATGGGTTTCGGTAAGCAGGCACTGTCTCTTTATGTACATCTGATTAATAATAATAATAACAATAATAGTAGTAGTTGTAGAGGGATTGCGTCCCTAAAACGTAACAGTTGATACTAAAAAATTTGATGTTTTTGTTAAGGGTTAAAAGAATCAATCAAAGAGAACAGAATGTATTCGCACAAAGTAAAGTTGAATCTTTTTATATCCACGCTATCCCATACAATTATACTTGCATCTTGTAAGTACATGTTTCAATTATAATTTAAAAAAAAAGCAGTTGGAATAAATAAATAATTTATTCACAATAACATATTTAAATTCACCGTGGAAAAGAATATCGATATTGCCATTATTCCTTAACGTCCTAACGTCCGATGAATTGTTTGAAAATAGTGATTTATAAACCCATTGGATTATAAAAGAGCCTCAAATATTGCAATAGGAAGTAATGTAAAGTTAATTTTTAACGACTCGTACGAAATTATTGGAATGAAGGCGGAAGTGGTAAAATAGTAAGAGTGATTAGCAGGGTAAAATGCAACAGGGTTGAGGACGGGGAAGGAAAGTCAACTGTTGGGAATATTAACGTCGACGACGACATTATGATGAGGACAAAAGAGTGCGGCAGGGGCCGTTTATCGGGATCGTTTTCACGAAGCCACAGAAGCGTGGCCGAGCGACAGCGTGAATGTTTGATCGAGCGAGCCGGTTCGTTCGGAACCGGTGGACTCGGCTCTCTCCAATATTACCTGCGATAACGTCACTCGTCGATCAAATAAAAGAACCACTCGGGAAAGAGAGATAGCGATGCCGAGCCAACGTGAAAGACCCAGCAGGGGAGAGTCACGAATGGAAGTGTCAGTGCGGTGATTTGCGGGCCAACGTGCCCCCGGAGTACGTTACAAGTTAATAACCTATCTCGATTTCGAAGGTTTTCAAACGTTTTACATTATTAATCTACCTGCCGGCAAGGGAACTGTCAAATAAATTTCTTCAAATATCTCCTTTTTTTCCCTAGTATTTATAATGCACTTTCAATTAGTTATTCGTTTTCATTTCGTTTTCTCATCAACATAAATTTCTACATTAAACGTTGTACATGAATGAAAGTATGAAAATATGTAAATATGCCTGTTGTTACGTCCCTCTTAGTCACTCTTAAGTTCAGTTAAGTTTTAGTTTAATTTTAATGTTACACCGAACGATTTTCAATATAGAGATCTTAAATTGCTGTCTGGCTATCATGACGCTACCATAAACAGTATAATAAATCAACAAGTCTCTCGACAACAAAGTGTTTATCTCAATATTGTCAACTTGGTGATGATGGAAACCATATTAGCATCAATTCTTAGCAGTTCGTGTAGTGTATTATCACAAGTTCCTGGAGTTGTTGTTTGTCAACGCGCCCATGAATCAATGTGGTATTGTTTAATATACTTCAAAAAGCAGTAAACGCTGCTTTGTTCGCACGTAATCCAGGTAACCTGAATTGCGTTCCATCTAACATAAATAGCATAAAGAAATGATTGACAATATGAAATGTTTGACAAACAAATCTTTTTTAAATTTGTAAAACTTTAATAACCATCTTTAGGACAACATTCATTCAGTGAACAATGCACATTTTTGTGTTACTAGCTGTTTTTTGCGTGATGCGTCATAAGTGTCTATGAAGCGGAACATTACCGCAATGGAACTAGTATGAGAACCACTGAACTGGCGCCAGGTTGGCTGGAACCTGACACACGATCAATCAACCTGCTGCCCTGTCCTCTGCTTGGGATCACCTACGTCGAGGTTTTAACCTGACCGCCAATTCACCTTATAATCTACGTTCTTTGAACATTCCTCGCTTATTAGTACACGAAGGGCAGATCCCTAAAACGATATTGAAAGTACCTGTATAGTCTCGATAGTTCAAGTTGATATAGACCAGCCAGCCATAGAATTAAAAAAAGTATGGGAGTACTCGAATTATTCAATGTTCGGGTTATTAAAACTTTACCGTAATTGTGTAACCTTATATACTGGCGTCGAGAGGCCTTTGAGTACCGCCGACGATTCTTTTTTCATATATTCAATGGAAACCAATAGCTTTTTAACTTTACCTGTTCTGGTTAACAGCGTAAGTCCTGAAGTATTTTCTTTCAGCGTATGCATTTTTCGCTATTATCACTCACAATTATTTTCTTCTAGCATATCATGTTGTACCATATAAGAAAAGTGTAGTTTAACATTTTTTCAATGAAAACTTGTAACCATTTAAAAATATTTCTACACAGGGCGGACAGAAAATCGTGGTACAACCAAGAACGAGGTATTTCTCATGTGACAATAAGTTGACATGAAAACATTTTTTTGTACAAAGCTTCGTTTTAGAGAAAAATAACATTCAATATTAATTAAGTACGCGTGCACTTGACAGATATGTTAACGGATTTCGTTGTAGACCGTTGTTATCTCTTGTTTTTGTACATTATGAGATTGTACGCGGGCTTATACTGTATACACGATTCATCTGCATTTTGTGTATAACTTTATTAAAAAAGTAACGTCGTATTACAGACATAAAATTAAATATACGGAGCGATGGGGCCCAAAAAAGTAAAATGGTAATAATATTCTTTATTTTTTATACTAGCTTGAAGTAATAGATTGAAGTCAGGCGTTATGCAATGGACCGTGTTGTAATAATAAAACAATAAGATTCCAAAGAACCAATTGCATACACCATTACCATCATTCAATTATATCTAAATCTTTCCCCAGATTGCGACAGTTTTCCAAGAAACGACGAATGATTTGTTTTCTCATTTCAAGATAGCTTTTACCTCTAAGATAATTTTCCATAACATTTCTCCAGCATAATGTCGATGAAAGGCATGCTGTACTTTTTGAAACATTTTGCACTCTTACGTAAGTATAATTACATTGCATAATTTGATCAATAATTTGAATAACGTTAGCCGTTTATTTATTATTTACTAAAAGTGCATTTGATTTTTTTGTGCATTTCCTTACAACTTAATGTTACGACCATAGAGCAACAATATTGGTAGACGTGAGGCGTTAGGGGCTTATCTTTATATCGGGACTTATATTATATACATACATGTACCCCTTACGATCAGCAATCCAGCAGCCCCTCACAGAAGTGTTGTCCCTATTTGCCCTCTAAGGGGTGATACGGTGTCCGTCGTGTACTTGGTGTACTTTATTGTTTACATTATTGAAGCCTTTGGATATGGACAAATTTTGCTGTCTGCATAATTCTGCTCATAATTGATAAACTATTAGATTAACATCCCTGTTCTAGTTTGTGGATCATTCAACAAACTGTACGTAAGTACATACGTTATTGGTAGGTAAATACACTGTTCACCTGAAAGAAATAATTCAAAGGGGCAAGTTTTCTTACGTGAATTTATGAAACCAGTTTCAGCGTTTTGAAGTCTTTATAATCCTCTTACGCGATATTTTTATTTTTGGAACCAATTTATCAAATTTACACGAGGATAATATATTTTTTGCGCGGTTTTATTTTATGCGACTATTGCTACAACCAATCTATCATGTAAAAGAGGATCGTATGAAATTGGACCAATGAAATCTGCTCTGACTCTTGGTATTTATGAAGTAAGTATATTTAGTCTGTAAGATAAAGGGGCATCATCATTATCACAGTTTGGACGTATAAACATGCGTTTACGTTACTACAGTTTGATAAGCATACAATATTGGACTATGAGATATGTATTTCGTCTGACGTAACAACACATGACATTAAGTCACGAGGTGTTTCTGTAAGATGTGCGCTACTATTGAAAATAAGTTTTTATTAAAATACTAAACACATAAGTCCCCTATGTCTACGACATACGATGCATTCCTTTTCTTATCATAATCCAATAGCTCTATGTTACGACTTGGATCGTAGTGATGGGTGTTGTGGAAAATAGTTACTTGAAACTTGTGCTTGTAGATGACTTTAACTGTTTATTAATCTTGGTAGCTTGGAATGGCCAGAGAGCGGATGGTTGGTGAAATGAAGTAGTAGTGTATGAATGAAGAGTGAGTGTTGTAATTAACCTAACTAAACTAAAACTTACTAACAACTAACCTACGACTAACTAAGACTAAATGAAGACTGACTAAAGACTGAGGGTGTTTTGGTTTGTAGTCCCGAAGGAAAATTCGGGACTCTTTGGAAAAGTGAGGGTGGGAGGTGGTTATGGTGGTGGTTGGATGTGGTGGGGATGTGCCTTATAGGTTTTAGTAATCCTCTCTGTGCAGTAGTAATAATAATAACAATAATAATAATAATGATTATTATAGAGGGGTTGCATCCGTGGGACGTACACACTCTACTAGTTTTTAATTGTGTCTGAATAAGGGAGGTGATTCATTCATGCAGATACACCTTCCGACGAAAATAAACACCTGTTTGGTGGGGAATACTTGCGTTAATTTGATCTAGATCGGTTGGGGGGTTCTATGTAAGTCTATAAACATATCACGTCGCACCCTTAAAGATGAAGTGTGAATTCACCCTATATTTTTAAGTTACTGCCCATGAAATTAAATTCGTTTAGTTTTTTGCACGCCCCGAAGATGAACGTCGATTTTTTTGTGAACTACATGATCGCGTTATAATAGAGAATAATGAAGGTACGAAAATATCCCTAATCGTAGGTGAAAAAAACATTGGTAGATAAAGTATACTACTGCCATGGTGCGCGTAATCTGATTTCAACTCTCCTTGATAAAGTTTACTTGTCCATTTGAATAAACATAACGAAGGAAGCTGGAGTAATTATCCGGAGGGACAGGGCATATAAGATACGTCAGTGCGCAAAGTAAAATCTTATTTGGCGGAAGAACGAAGGGCGCAGACCGGATAAAATTACGTGGAGTTTGTCGGCTTTACGAGCAGCGTAGCGTCGACACGGCGACGTGCAACCGGTGTAACTAACGTACAAACCAGTAAATTACTTGTGTCTTGTCTTCCCCGAAACGTGTACCGTATAGACTAGGAGACTAATTTTAACTTGGCGCTTTCTTCTTGCAGTTGTCCTCCCGTTGCACCAATGATACTTTTCTTATCAATTTTCCAGGTGCACGATTCATTCGATTTACCAAGATATCATCGTATCACACAACTTTTCCAACATTAAATATCATATGATCCATTGAAAGAGTACAAAAAGATTTCAGTTCCTCCTAAAGTAGCAAGAAAGAAATCTTATGATCTTGGATCTTACCATCTTTTATATGAGGAACTTACAAATATGTTTATGTATAATGCGTGGTAGTTTTATGTTTTTTGTGAAACATTTAAACAGTTTGGTTAAGTCAAGTAATCGGTTTTGCACTGATTATCGGCAATAATCGTATTTACATAATTCAATCAAATTGTATGTTGAAATTGAAATGATATCGGGAAATGGTGGAATTAGAATTAGCATTTATTCTTATGATTATACAGTTATAGAATCCAAGGGTATGAAAAATATTTTTGTTGATAGACAAACCCATTGGGCACAGAGGAGGGGAAATCGATAAGTTCTTTGTCCGTTTCTATCTTTTCGTTTGCACTAGATTCCCAAGGGTATTGAAAATCAATCTATGAAATGGACCAGTCTAAACGCCATTATCAATACAGAAAAGCTATATTGCCATTTCTTTGTCCTATATTCATATACGCAAAATTATAAACGTTATTTATGTGTATTATCAGATTTGCAAAATTAAATGTTAGTTACTAATCAAGTTTTAGGAGCAGTATGTGACCACATAAATTTTTTAGTATCTTTATTTCTTAATAAAATCTTTACTCTAATTTTCATATTTCAAGTATTACAATTCCAATTTTGTTAGTGAAAATTGAAGTTGCATATGCAATATACAGAGTCTGGCTGTTCTGCCAAGCCAAGGGAAACACTTGTTAGCGCTTCTACATGATGATAATAATGAATAATGTTAGTAATATGTCATCTGTAATAATTTCAATTAAAAGTCCATACAGGCTTATTCTCAGCATATTAAAAATGATATTTATATCTTTAATTAAAAATTAATAAGAGTATTTAACAAGATTAAAAAGACTAATGGTGATAATTACTAACTAGGTACATGATGTCTATAAAAACACTGTATTTATTTATTTCATATAACCCTACAGTAAATTCTACACAATGTATTGTGTATTTTACAGTATAGTATTATTTTATTGCGTATTGATATCTTTATCTTTTAATTCGTATTTTATATTTCATTCAATGGTGTTTTATTAAAATTTTATTTATATTTCCCGCCGTTTTTATCATTTAGAATCACATTTGTACCTCGTGAGGTAAACCTTTTTCAAAGGGCAAGCAGACATACTTATTTTTAATTCTTTGTTCTTATGCCTAGCTTAAACTTTTCATTTTCTACTCCATTCTCTATTTTCCAATAGTATATCTTATGGCTTTTTTCCGATCTTCTTTCAATTTTGTTTCACTATTTTCTTATTTCATTTTCGTCCTAACCGCTGTCTCATACGCTAATTTTTTTATCTATTCCTTTGGTCTTCGTTCTCTTACCCCGGTGTGGTCCGACGTCATCAAGATTTTCTGGCGGCTGATATAGTATCCTGGTCAGATTTTGTGGAATGTAGGTTGCAGAGGTGGTAACGGCCGAGCATGCCGGCGATGTTTACTCATTGTCAGTCATGCAAGGGAAAAACACGAGTATATCTACGCTCTGTGAGGTTTCGTGAACACGAGTTTTTTCGCGTGATATACAAGAGCACCTCTTGTTGCCTCACTTTTTTATCCTCTAAATAATAGCGGTACAGGTGGGTCCTGGAACTCCAGGCCCGGGATGCTCCGATTCGAAAATATTAGATGGGAAATTCTGGAAACAACGTTTCACAGGATTCTAATTACGTTTCACTTTGCGTAGCATGGTGAAACCTGCTCTCCACGTGTAAAAAATATTTCTTATTATTGCGGCGGATACGCCGGGACTACTGTATTTAGGTTTCGTTACTTGCCTTTTATTCAATTATACCTACATGTATACATACAGTTTATAACGATTCTTCGTGGCCATTGTGCGTTCCACTCTAAATTCCGCGTCGGTTTCCCCGGTACGGGAACACGGTACGAAAATTACGCTGTAGCGATAGTAAGAAGGGTGATTTTTGTTGTGCGCCAGGCGCGAGTACGCGTCAATTAACTATCTTAACCCCGGGTACGGTGAGAGGCTTTTGCTTGGCAGCTCAACATCTCTACGAGTACGGCAAAGGGGAGTGACCAGGTGTTCCAAGAATCTCCTACTAATCGTAATTGGTTCGCAGCTCCTCGAGAGTGTTTACAGGCCAATCCCTCGTAAAAGGGGTAGAAACAACGGAAAATGATTGAACTACGCAACCAATATTAATACAGAGACAACTACGCTAGGATTGACCGTCCGACTTGGCCAAAGTGCAACTCTCGATACTTACTATTCGCGATAATAGGGACGGCAATGTATGATAGGAGCGTTTGGGGTTCCGCAACCTGGGGAGTAGCGAATCTTCCGTGTGACGACACGCGTCTCGTAACTCTTACGGCCATTCGCCCCCGGTAATTCGATAAATGGATTTTACTCGCTGTGGCCAAGTTGCGTACCTTCGCAGTAATACAAAAGATATTCAGCGTCAGACACTCTTCGTCCCGTCGTCTTCTCCCTGCATGGAGGACAGTCGCCGCGAGACCGTACAAGCCCCAAAACGTAACGGTCGTCGTTCTCGACCGGGTGTAATTCGCCGGCACGAGTCCTTCCGGAAACGGTGGCGGAAATGGTCTCCCTCAACTCTAGGATGGTGGTACAAGGTTTTCGGCAATGCCCTTCACCCTCAGATTGCCCATTATTTTCCGTACCTACGATATTCTCAATTTTGTACGACAGCCACTACTTTTGGTCTGCACTCTTACTCGACGGTATTCCGAATTCTCTCCATCTCTCCTCGTAGACAACTCCTACAGGCGTGTGTCTTCCGGATCACCCCCCATCCCCCTTCCCCCATTTTCCTAAGAGTTGATAGGACGAGGTCGTGACTCTTGCGGCAAAATATGATCCTAGGGGCCCGGAATCCATCGGCAGTAATGCCCGAGTCGGGGAACTCCATGCCCCTCCTCGCGGTCTTCCTTCGTCCTCACCTCTCGACCCCAGCGTTACCTCGGGGCCCGCGGTTCAACGATAATGCGGTAGAAAGACGGTAGAGATTGAGAACGTATAGCGTGTAAACGGAATTATAACGTTGATCCAAACGTTGATTCAAACATGGATAGGTCTAGAGGCCTATTTTTGGACGTGCCCGTTGCAACGTCACAAGTTATTCTCCAAGTTCCGTTAGTTTATTAATGTCCTTAGAATGCAACCTTCCTGATGCAATTAGTACAGGATAAGAGCTTTACGTGCAATGGTGGTTTGGCAATGAGACGGTATGGGACATGCGTGGACATGTACGAACATCGATAAGGAATACGAACGATACGTACCAATAAGACGTACTAAATCTTTCACGGCCGCCATGTCACTCCTGAAAATGCAAATTGGGTTGCCCGTACCGTGTTGAATAAATAATTAATGCTGTAATCGCCATGATGAGAGGGAAACAAACAAAACAGTGTAGACAAGTGCTATAAGCAGCTTCTTTACATCGAAATTTATAAAAATAACTAATAATAGTCTTACATGAATGAAATTTATATTTCTGCAAATTAGAATGAATATTCTAAGTAATTAAAAAACACCGAATGTATTTATATTGTAATTAATTGAGATGTAAAGAGGAAACTTCGAAAGTATCATGATGTCCAAATATTAATTAATGCGGTCCACGGTATATACTATTGAGTCCCTTTTGCACTACTTTACTCTCCTTATGAAATAAGAAGTAAAGGATAAAATTCGTTTAGTACTTATGATTAATGAAAATGAATACATCATGGCACATGCCGGGTTAAACTAATTATGATTGTAATCCTTTCTCCAAGAAATTCCTAAAAGTTATTCACAATGAATCTTAATGGTCATATTAAAATAAGTGAAATGTTTTATCCGTGGAAAGCTGATTATTATCTTCAAATATCGAGTAGGGTTTATAATACAATAGAAAAGCAAGAAAATTATTTCCAATTATTTCTGTAGTAAATATTCTACACAAAATTAGAAAACTTTATTTTGTGCAATCTAAGCCAATATCATGGATGTGAATAATATCTATTATACTCTACGTTTGAGATAACTTTTTGCTGAGTAATGAAACATAAAACGAATGTATAAGTAAATACTTTAATAAAGGGAAACATTATACTCTCATTACAGTTGCCCTTAACGTGCTTGTCCATATACTTGCCATTAGAACGTTTCAGAATTTATGCTATAGCTTATTATACATACATATTACATATATATCATGCGCGTCGTGGAAACAAATTTCAAAAAAGTTCTCTATATCAGTGATTATTTGACATTTAATTATCTATTGTATGACTTAGCAAGAAAATTATGACATAATCCCCGCGCCTCCGCCCTGAATTGTAATGATCAACTATCATTATACACATGATATTTCAATACAGTAGTATAAAGTCCATGATCACACGTTCGTTAAATTTTTGTGAACCATCAATGATTGAGGGTAGTTAAAAGACATCCAGTGGAAGAATAATGTATTATTATACACATGATATTTGTACAGTTAATGTGAATTATGTGAATATAACAAAGGGAAATTGTTTTAATGGCATTAAATGCATTCCTTACGGAATTTTTGTTGTATCCATGGTTTCATGTGACTCATCTTATTGGGATTTACAAGAAATTTGTACTATTCGGTACCTTTATGATACATTAAAATCAAATAAAGTGTAAAATTTCATTTTTTGTAAAGAAATGAACAAACCCTAATATGGTAAACGTAAAATGTATCATTGAAACAGGGAAATTTTAAATTCGTATAACAGAAGAAATTGCAAAAACACGTTATTTCATGCACTATCAGTCGCCAATGTTTTGGACAAGTTACTGTTTATAGCCAGTAAAACTTTCTAAAGTAGAGTTTCTAATGTATATGTGCCCGTTTACAATAATCGTTACAGTAAAAAAATAATTCCATACTAATTTGAAATACCAATTGAATGAAACGTATACTAGATTTGCTATTTAATGACTTATCAACCTATTGTATAAGGTAGCTGATAGAAATATTACAGGATGTTTTTCAAGACAGATCACAAACAGCCTTAAAGTCCCATTGTCACGGAAATCTTTAGGCATAAACCCTCTTCCTCGAATAACAGTTTTATTTACCAAACTCAAGAAATCACGTGGTGCAACTGTAAAGACTTCACAATTTTTAATGATATCAATGATTGTTTCTTAGTGACCCAATAAA
The DNA here is from genome assembly GCA_963989215.1 of Hedychridium roseum. NCBI lineage: Eukaryota > Metazoa > Arthropoda > Insecta > Hymenoptera > Chrysididae > Hedychridium > Hedychridium roseum. Next base: position 1,633,327 of record OZ022304.1, on the reverse strand, counting down.
TCATAAAAATTCGATACAATAAAGCAGTTACTAATCAGAGATCAGAGACAGCTCTATTCAGTCCTCTTTGATTAATATTAATATTTACCAAACTACCGACCTAGAACACTCGTTATAGTAAATTAGAATGAGTAATAATGTATGTGAAATTGTAATCTATTTTCCGACGAATAGCGTTCAGCACTAGTTTTCGGAACATCCAAGTTTAGACGACCGGCCAATAGTGTGTTAATATTTACCTAAATAATGATATGCTATGGTACTGCGCAAAGGAAAATAAAGCAATGTCTTATATTAACGGGTCACTGATAATTTAAAGTTAAATGTGTTTGACATAAACCCAGAGGCCGCCACGGGGGGTGAGCAGAAAAGCTGCTGGCTCTGTCTTCAATGGGAGTTTGGTTTTCGGCGAAAATTCCAGGGAATAGTTTTTCAAGAGTGTAGCTAAGGCTGCTTTAGTCTGCAATACGCCCACTCGCATTCCAACGCAGATTCTTGGTCCCTCGCCAAAAGGAACGTAGCTAAACTTGGATATTTCGTGTTTTCTGTTAGCGCTGAACCGCTCTGGGTCAAACTTCTCTGGATCAGACCAGTATCTCCGATCATTCTGTAACGCTATGTTCGGTATAATCACCTCTGTACCAGGTTTGACGTGGCAATTTATACCATCGGTACCCTTCAGCTCGAATTCCTTGGTGCATACTTTTGCCATTACAGGCACGGATGGATAAAGTCTCATCGATTCGTTTATTACTTGACTCATATATGTCATTTCATTCAAAGATTCGATACTGATAGAATTATCATGCTGGGCTAGCACATTGACAATCTCTTGACGAAGTTTCTGCTGTATATCTGGATGAAGAGCGATTTGATGACAGACGAAGCTCAGCGTTATGCTAGAAGTTTCGTATCCATTAATGAAAAACGCAAAAGCTCGGGCGGCCACAATCTCTGCATTCTCCTCCTGGTTGATCATCAATTGAATAAAATCATTCATATCGTTGGATTTGCACTTTCTCTCCTCTATAATGCATTTAACTAATTTATTGATAAAGAGATCCACATGCTTTGGTACGAAACGGATTCCAAAAACTTTGCTCAGCAAAGGGAAGTAGAGAGAAATTACTTGAGTTATTTCACTCTCACTAGAGCTGTCAAAAAGCTCTTTACCCATCCTTCTAAAAGACATAGGATGATCTTCGTTGTTAAAAGTAAAACCTTCCACTCCAAAAGCAGCATTTGCTACTACTTCTCCCGTAAATCTAGTAAATAAATCTTTTAACTCTAGCTCTACTCTATCAGAATGGTTTAGTAGTTGAGCTAAAAAATTGTCGAATTTTTGACAGACTATATGAACAGTGTTTGCTAACATTTTCAATCTCATGCTAGAAAATGAACGAGCCAAACTTTTCCTCGACTCCGTCCAAACTTGTCCACTGCTGAAGAATGGATTTTTGCTTAACAATGGATCCAGATGTTCATGTAGTAATATTTTGTTTTGTTGAAAATTTGCAAAATTCACTTGTAGGACTTGTTTCACTAATTCCGGATCGCGAAGAATCAAAGCAGGTGTTTCGTTATCGTTGAAACTCACCATACTATAACCGACAAACATATCATAGTACTGCCTGATTAATTCACTGAAATGCGTTCTTAACAAAAGCACAGGCCACATATTTCCAATTATTGGCAGAGATCCCGGTGCTTGAGGTATTCCACATTTTTTCCAATAAGCGAAAGTTCCAAAATACGTTTTCCATATGTTATAGATGAGTAATATTATTATTAAAAAAGCGACCACAGGAAGAACCATATTGCTTTCTCGTTTAACTTGTTTCGCGTTGAGGAGGAGAGAACGTTCTAAATGATGTATACCATGTAATCACTATCGGCTGGATTCATTGAAAATTATCGCGCATGTAACAGTGAACATTTTTATCGCGAAATATGCAGTGTATGGATGCGCGCAATTATCGTAAATCCGTAAAGCAGTTGACTTGTTTACAAATGTATATTTCGAAATGATATTGCACAAGACACTTCGTGTACGCGTCCCTTGTATTACCTAACATCTTGTTTTTATTATTCGTAAGATTCGTTATTTTTGCCGATCCGTAATCACATTATTGTGTAATTTTTCCACGTTATCACATATTAGTAATTCATGTTCTGTCGGAAAATATTGTTTCTATTTTTCGCTAATCCGATTATAATCACCATATCAACCATCGAACAAGTGTTCATCATTTGTTTTATATACATAAAGCATTTTAGGAAATATATGCCACTGTGCTATATGCATAATTTATTAAAAAATGTTTTCCCGATTTTATACTACAGATCGCCTTTCGGTTACATCAAAACGGAATGTGCAATTATTAGAATGAAATAGACGTACTAGAAAGTTCTATGTTTATTACAGTGACTAAAGTTCAAATGTGTTTGATAATGCCCATGAATAAATAAATTTCCGCACACTATTTTTGTTGTATAAAGATTGCCATATTTGCTTGTCATTATCACATAATGCACTGTGTTCTGCGTTTTATTGATAACGTTACTATGATATACGATTAACGTTAATGTTATTTGCAATTGGAAAAGGAATAAATACCACGAAAATATTGATGACTTTTTGAATGTTTATTGAAGTAAGTTGGTAGCGGAGAATGGCCAGAGAGCGGATTGGTAGTGAGACTGTGATGTGTGAATGGAGAGTGTTTTGTTAAAATTAAACTAAACTTAACTAAACTTAAGACAGAACTAACTAAACTAAGAACTTACTAACTACTAACCAACGACTAACTACAGACAATGAGTACTGAGGATTTTTGGGACTTTAGTCCTGAAGGAAAACTCGGGACACTTCGGGAAAGTGAGGGTGGATGATGGTTGTGGTGGTGGTTGGATGTGGTGGGGATGGACCTTATGGGTTTTGGTAGTTGTCTGTATTCATAATAGTAACAGTAATAATAATGATAATAATAATGATAATAGTTTTAGGGGGGTTGCGTCCGTGGGACGTAACATCGAATATTGATAAATGTATATAAATTATTAGTTTATTTATATTATTAGTTTATTAATTATAGTTTATTTATATCGAAAGTTATGTGTGTGAGTCACTCAAACGGGATGGTTTATATTGTTTGGTTAGAGGTAGAAAAAAGTCGGCTTTAATTTATTTCGTAAGTGCAATGATGCACTTACAAACAAATTTTTTAAATTAATAGAACTGCATATGTTTTTATGTAGATCAACTCTTCGGAACATTCTCCGAACAGAAGTATTAAGATACAATGTCAAGAAAATGAATACTTCATTTGGTATGTCAAAATTTTTATAAGGTGTATGTTTTCATCAAAGTGTTCAATTGTTAGGTGTTTTTTTATTTAGTAATTGTGTATAGAAATTATGTAGTAAGCATTTCATAAATAGTTTTTTTATGTTCACAACATAATTGCCTCGGTCGGTACTTACGTTTAAACAACGTCATCCGATTTGTTCTTTTAAGACTTGCATCGAAACAGTCGGTCCATTTTATTCTTGGGCAAAGATTTGGAATATCTCACGAAGAATTAATTTTCTTAACATTATACAATAATACTATTATATGTGGAATGTTTCGAAGGATCGAATAAAAGGATACGCAGTTCCTGAAGAACAAAACTGCATTTATACTTTTTAGTGTACTCGTGTATTCGATGTACTCGTGACGAGCGCCAATAGCGGAGTGAACCCTAGAAAACAAAAGAGGTATAGCTGGCCCCACAGACTTCTATATAACACTAGACTGCTAAGATCCTGAAGCTGACTTGAAGCCAAAATCCGAAAGTGGAGGGGATAGCGGCCATTTGCAGACTGACTTTTCTAAAATAGCACGCACTATAGTATTCATGGGTAAAGGAAGAGAGATTTCCATACCGACATTCACAGAAATAATCACATGCACAATAATTATATCATATAATACTTATATATGATAACAATAATATAATTACATAAATAATAATTGTAAATTATGTGCTATGCATAATTCAGACAAGAATGAGGAATTTATAAAACCACAGGAAATAAATTAATACTTCCAAAATGTATTTTTATATTTAACATTTTTTTATTCTGATGAAAATAGTATAATTTTTGACAGCTTATGCCTACGACGCAATGGTAACAATACTTCATCGGTATAAAATTTTCCAAATGAAAAGAATCTTATGGTTAAAAACTTATGCTCTACAGAAACAATTAATTTTAATTTATATGGTCTTTCGATATAATCGTCACACTGTTCTGGTCGAAATATCGTTCCATCAAACGCAAAATGTGTTGTTTGACATTTAACAAAACTTTAGCCATCAAACTCATGTGCTAATAATGACATAACATCTTTCTCAATCAAACATTGGTTTTTTAATTCTTGTGTCAATTCGTTTATGGTTTCTATTTTTTTCTTTGACGTCGTACTGTTTGCTGCAACACCTTGATTTTCTTCTTTAATTTTTTCTTCCTTAGAGTCACCTCCAGTTTAATTTTTTTTTCTGCAGGAAAAAAAATTTCTCCCAATTCAGTTTTGATATCATCTGTGAAAAGTGTTATTAAACATATTAATCTTTTGCACTCCAGCTAATTTTGGAATATGATCTACTGGTACCTCCAAACCTTTCTGTTGTTGTTAGTAAATGTAAAAAAAAATATTATTTTGTCAAAGAAAACATCTATAAATGGTCATTTTAATCTTATGAAATTAAACTGATTTAGCATCCAATAACTTACCTTGCAGTTCTTCTTTTATAAGTACTTCATTACGTGTGTTTGACTCTTGAAAATGTTCTGTTGAACTATGTGCACATCATGTTTAAAATGACTTGCATGTTCATTATTAATTGGAATAACATGTGCAGCTGTTGGTAATAAAAGTGAAGTACTGTATCAGGTTTTAATCTTTTGACGTATGTATTTGGCCTGTCCAATTAATCATCTGCAGTAAAATGTTTCTTGCAAATGACGCTATGTTTAGGAGTCCAATTTTTCTTTTCGACAACAGCAGTCGATTTTTTACACCTCCCGACATCTTTTAAAGGGTAACTAAAATAAAGAGTTCAATGTGAATCATATGAAATATTTGATTTTTCAAAGAATTAGGAATGTTACTCCAAAAATATGTGTATATCATCAATCATAAGTTATGTATATACAGTAAGGTAAGAAAATCTAATAGGGGTTTATAAATTTATTTCGTTCACTAGAAAAAATAGTATTTAAATACTTTTAATACAATTTCATGTACATTTAAGTATAAAGAACTTACTAAAAATATTGGATGCCACTTCCTTTCTGATTCGTCATTTTACAGGATGCAATCGCACAAGTTACGGGCATTTTTCTATAAAATTCACCACATAACGGAAGATACACGTTGAACTAACAAACACACTCACTCTACTTTTTTAAATCGGAAAATCAGCACGATTAATTCCGATAAACTGTATAAAACCGTATTCAAGACACTGCTCGACGTTTTGCCTCACTACTACTTGCTTACGAAACGTATACATGAGGTCAGTCTGCATATGGCGGCTACCCCCACCACCTGAAACTGATGGCTTCAAAAGGCTTCAACTCTGCCCAGCACAAACTATAGCATCTTAGCAGTCTAGTGTTATATAGAAGTCTGTGGCTGGCCCACAGCTATCGCGACAGGGCTCAAAACCCTAAAACAACGCAATTTGTTTAGGGTTCACTGTCGTAATGACCAACAGGAAGTCGAACAAACCGAAGGAAACGAATATGGAACTTCGACATTTACATGCGAAAATAGCGTGACAAAGAGCGAATGTCCACCACCCCGTCTCATTTAAAATAAAAAAGAAACAAATATAAGACTCATTAAAGGTCTGAACTAGGAAACGATTGATCAAAAATATTTAATGTTTACGGAGAAATGCGGTGCAGGGTAGATGCAATAGAAGTGCATCGTGGAGTGAGCCGTCTAGTAGGAAAAGTTTTAAGATAAAAAGAGCTTCTCGCCGGATCCAAAAAGCTCATTCATATTACAATTTTCAGTTACAATTAGAACATCTAATTCTCTTGCTGCCTCAATATTAATTTTAATATTTGTCTTGGAACATTACTGAACTGGGAGTGTGGCGCAGCAGCTGCGCATAACATAACTTGTACAACATAAATCGACAGAGTAAAATGAAAAGGAAAATTTTCTTTCTTACATTTGATCATCGCTAGACGATCTCGATTCATTCGGGGCGCTTCGAAGCAGATGGCGTACTGGTGAAGTTGAGAACATCTAGTGCTGTATATACCTTCTCATTGCATACGTAAAATTACTAAATTTTATAAAGGTTTAGGGTATTTAATAAAAGTGTTGGTCGCTAAAGAGCTTTCACTTTTAAATGCCCGAATGTCCTAATTGCACTAATATTAGCATAAGTTGTGGCCATTGTCCGTAGGTAACGAATTCATTACCGCTTGAGAAAAAGACGATGAGTTACAAATGACACTTTTTACTGAAAGTCAAAATATTTCCTATTTATTGTTAAAAATGAACGGTGAAATATTACTTTCAAATATTTTTCAAAAATATTTAATTCGTATTCTAAGTTTGTTGGCTTTAAATTCTTAAATTTTTCGTCTGCAGGGAATCTCATATTATATTGTTCGTGCGCGACACGAACGATTTCTTTTGTAGTAGTTTGCGGAGCGTTTTAAACCCGTGTTTGATAAATCGGCCGTACTTAATTTAACGTGTTTCATGTAACGAATTTATCATGGAAGCTTGGCTAGATCCATACTACCTACCGTAAGCTTTTAACGTCATATCGTAAATTTAATAAATTGCAATTTGTGTATATTTTAAGGCCCGTTGGTTGCTGCTTGTTTCCGAGATCACCACAGATCGTATTAAATCTTGTTTACCGCATTCACTGTCAACAGTGAATGTTTGGGGCTTAGTTTTATGGGTGCGAGTACTGTAGGATATTTGGTGGCGCGTCGTTGTATAAGTTCGTAGGAAAGGGTGAGAAAAGATGAGGGTGCTGGAGCTTTGGATAAGTTTCGGTATACGTGGGAATTGCGAGATGGCAGTGGCGCTCGCTTGCCTCTTGTCTCGATGACTTTCAACAACATTCCCTCGGCGATTTTCCGCAGTTATTCGAAGACTTCTGATTACCACTAACAGAGTACATTTCCTGAGCTGCCTGCGTTTAGTAATTTTCAAGCTGTGGCCATTGTCCGTAGGTAACGAATTCATGATCGCTTGAGAAAAAAACGATGAGCTACAAATGACACTTTTTACTGAAAGTCAAAATATTTCCTATGTATTGATAAAAATATGAAAAGTACTATGCACAAATAACACCAACTTACTTATTGTTAGTTAGTTTCAGATGTTAATTTCTAGCAGTACTACCCACAAGCATAATAAAACAAAATTGGTCAATTCGAAATACGTTTTTTCCTCAAGTATTAGTGAATTACAAAATTTGCAGTTTATATATATTTTCATTTTTTCTGTAATTTTTATGTTTTAAGTAGGGACTTGCCAAAATCTTGTACGGTGGAAATTTATAGTGTGGAAATAATACAAATTTTAAAGGATTTTTTGACTAGCTTTGTATTATGTGTATGTCCATAGTATACAGTCCACTGGTCCACGTAACGTGTGCACCCTTATAACTTATAAAATATGCGATGCACAAAAAAATGTTATATACAGAAATTACATGGTTTAAAAGGGTACACTATGTAGTGCATTAATTTTTTTTATAGGTGGAGGCGTTTCGGAGATTTGAAGGATAACTTTGTTTTTTTAAATAGAATACTATATTTTTTATAACAAAATACGGTAGAGTATCGAATTTTGAGTAAAAAAGTACTGACCTTAATTGGCCCTAAACCTAATAGCTAATGAGTAATTTCACTTTATTACTTGAAAATTTTCTTCGCGTATTATTAAGTAGGAGATTCAACTTTATTCAACACTGTCGCCTAAACATCGCTGTCCTGCGGAAGTCTATGACAAGGTTGAATCTCCAACTTGATATCAAGTATTATTTCACGTAATATTACGTGAAGAAAATTAGAAAAAGAAGAAAATATATATATATATATTCATACAGAATTTAGGAAAATGACTTTCCAGTAATATATGGAAAAGTTAATATAACCCGATAATTGACTCAAATAATTGTTACAAATATTTGTATATCAATAAGCCGCAAAGTTCTTTGGTCTTAGCGTAGAACAAAATTTTATTCTAGACGAAAAATCGTTGATCGTTAATTATTGTATCGTTATTTATTGTATGATTATATAGGTGTTTTATTCGTAAGGTGCTAACTAAGAGTGGGCAACTTGGCTTGGCACTACTGTACTTGGTTATCGAGCTGCCAATCATAATGGACTCATGTAGCGATTACGATTTTCATCGGTAGTGTGAACGAAAATATTCGCGCTTGGAATAATAGCAACGTTGTACCGATCAGAGATGCGATTACTATAGCGACAGGTAAAAAATGGAGGTAGTCAATAGCCGTCGGAGCTTATCTATATCCAGATGTGTGCTAGGAGATATTTCACGGACGTGGTACAACCCCTTAGAATACACCTTGGTTTATCACTGCCCAAGAGAGCTCCTGGGCGGTGGGTTGGTGGTTTGTCGATCGTAAGGGGTATACCACATATAAATTCGCTTTCACGTACAGCCTGCCACCCCTTAGAATGCTACTTAGACTGTCATTAACCTGGCGTTAGTACCACATGTGTGTATAACATATATTTTGATATTGACAAGCCCCTGGTACATATCGCTTATCTTTGTCACGCTCGCGTCTAGTAAAGCTTAACGTCGTGATCATTGTGACGACAGCAAAATAATGAGGGTAATCGATAAACACTGGGAGTTTGACTGCATTGAAATTTATATTGTACATATATGTATATATATGTATACATACATACACCATTTACGATCGGCGACTCACCAGCCCGCCAAAATAGTCACAATCCAAGTTGCATTCTGAGAGATGACAGAGCGCCCGTGATACATCTGCTATAATAGAAATTTCCATGAAGGCAAACTTCAAGTGCTTAAGGGGGGAAGCCACTGTGATGATTTAAAAAAATTGAAAAATTTTTTTTGACATTTTCTTAATGATTAAGGTCTTGAAAATATATAATTAAAGTATTATATTGAAATTCGAATAACTAACACAGCTGTAGTAGTTTTTGTGCAGTTACATGCAGTCGTTCGATCTTGACTGCACAGCAGTATGTGCTCTAAATTTGTTGGGATAGCTTTTTATCGTGGTAGATACATCATATAACACCGCTTCTGGTGGTTTTACCCAAAATAACAATGAGAGCTTCAAAGCTCTTATTTGGAAATTCGCACCAAAAACATCTTCAAGCGGCACTACAGTGGTCGAAATAGTTGCCCGCTTAGCTGTGTGTATATTTAATGAAGGTTACACAAACATACTAAAAGTAATGGAGAAATTAAAAATTAAAATTGGTGAAACAGCGGTGAAATATTGCAACGACGAGGACCAACGTCGAATATCTGTTGCCGATGTTAAAATGCTAGGAGCGACGCGTGAGGGCAGACTCACTAAAAAACACGCCCGAAACGAAGTAGAAAAAGCTGCTACAAAGGCGGAAGGTTAATTGTATGCACCCGGATTAGATGCACTTTGATAAGCAACAAAATTTCATCGTTAACGTATAAATAATCAGTCGTAAAACATTTAAACGCGTTTTTCTCATAACTACATTTTCCAAACTCGGCGACAGCATAACTCAATGATTATTCGTCCGATCAATTTGAAATTTTGAGAACATGTTTATAACAAACTTATCTTCAGTTGTACGTAGGATTTTTGCGATTGAAACATTAGTTATTTCAGAAACCTTAAAAAACTGGCGTCTTTTCCCCTAAATTTACACATTTCTGTTTCAAAACTACGCTGTTTTGCTAAAAATAAATTTTTTCAAAAACGGCTACGTGCAACTGAAACTACACTCATATCCTTTAAGAAAATATAAGAATTTTTCATTTCAGAGATTCCGGTCGATCGATAGGTTGTCGCCCACGTAACCATGTTTTCGGTGCAAAGGATGGCAGTAACGCGTATTGCAACTAAAAAAAAAAAGATATTTTTGTGGGATATATTTTTTTGTATTCTAAAAATATGTATTTTTATGATGTAAAACAATTTTTTTGGTCAGATCATTGGGTCTTCATTTAAAAAAATTAACAAAAATAGTGTTTTCTCTATGTCACCACAGTGGCTTCCCCCCTTAACAGAGATAGCCAGCCGAGGCTGTACGTGTATACATACATGTACCCCTTATGATTGGCAATCCATCAGGTCGCCACGTTATTAGCTACTCAAGTTGCATTTTAACGGGTGAGACTGTGTCCGTAGAACAACCTACATATGCATATACATACGTAAATGTGCCCATATGATAACCTACCTGTCAGCCTGTTACGATAATGACAGATCTAGTGGCATGTAAAGGTCTGACATAGCGTTAGTGAACACTCGATATATAAATATAAATAATAAATGAATTACCCGATATACATATAAATAAATAAATAAATAAATAATATTGTTATGAATAAATATATGCTATGAAAAAAAGTTAATGATAAAAACAATATTATTATATTTGATAATAATAACTGCTCGGATAAGGATGACAATTTGTAGGGACAAAGTACTTGAAAACGTATAACGTACGTCGTTTACTTGGCTCGCTTGATATAACATCGTGTTTAAGTTGGTCAGAAATTGACGTACCTTCATACGTACAAAAACTATCATGATTGTAAGCATACTTACGTGAGATTAATATTTTCTCAATTCATCTCGTGACAAGATGATCTTTATTGACTTTTACTGTTACAATAACGACGGCGGAATCCAAACATTTCCGTAGTAAAGACAATGCGTGCACTCCCATATCTCATATTTTCTTCTCAGTAAATCAGCCATATTCTTCCCAAGATTTATTCCTCCAGTAATCTCCGTAATAATGTTTTTATGCAGAATTCTATCAAAATTTCTGTAAAATACAAATGTATTTTGTGCGACAAAGTGGAGTAGTGTAAAGATTAGGAAAAAAATGTACAAACCTTATGTATATAATGTATAGAGTAATGAAACACTTTCGGTATCCCCATAATATTTTGGTATTGCAGTCGGTGGAGAGTTAATTGTGTAAACGTCGGTGTGTCTTGAAAGAAGCTGATATGTATTTATTTGAACATACGCGGAGCTGCGGTCGGATTGAAAGTTGTGCGACAAAACTGAATTCTTACCATGATCCAATTGCACCGTCACCCTTATTTTGTTAATATTGACTATTTCTATTCTGATCTCTGTATCTATAAGAACGTTAAGATTTTGAGATGAGAAAAAGCAATGTTATTCGAGCAATGTTACAAAAGATGTCCATTAACTACAATATTACGAAGTTTAAACTGATATGTATGCGACTTTTAATGATATCGGTTCGACATCGATTATATACTTTAAACACTTTCGATCGAAGTGGTACGGAGTAAATAAATGTATATTTCTTGTCATAATATAAATTCTCATTCACACGAACGGAAAGGTAGACTGCAAGTGACATTCACAATTTTATAAAAATTTATATAAAAAGGCGGAGTTTTGTTCATTCCTCTCGGTGAAATACAGTGCGGTACGCGTCAGGAGCGTAGAAAAGCGTCATAAATTTTACGATGCATTGAAACATGTATGTCTATATGTACAAACGTAAAAGTATGAAATGTGATATGTCTGGAAATTTTACTCAAGTTCTGGATAAAAGAGTTGTTAGCGTCTGCTCTAAAGGTTAAGCAGTACAGTAATTGTTTTTAGTTCACACGTTTCGTATCTCCTCTTGTATTTTAGGATAATACTGTAAATGAAATTTTAAGGAGAGAATAACGGAAGCAAGATAAGACAGAAATACAGAAGAGAGCAAACTGTTTGCTGGTGCGGTCAACTTCAAGCTAATTAATCAGATGAGGAATGGGAGAAATCACATAGAAGGTGCACATTTGTAGATGAACCGTAGGGACATAACAAGAAAAAGCGACGTCACTGTTGAGAAAATAGACACAACACATTACTATAATAGCTTGTACAATTGGCTGGACTAAAATGTGATTCGAAAACTGTGGAATATCCATTTATGTTCATAACAACCGAGTTGCTGAAAGCTAGTTATGCGTTGATTCGTATCCTAGAACATAATCGACAGGAGTGTTTCATGTAGGTCTTTGTTAGTTTTGGAAGGAACCCTCCATTTCTACGCTATTGCGCGACGTTGCGGAGCATTTACGATCGAAATTCCGCTCAGGACAAGGCTGCGAGATCGGTGCTGCTCATTGCCGATTTTCCGGCGTATAATCTGAACATCCATGAAATATGTATGACGAAGGACGTGCGTGATTAGGCGATCAGATTAACCAGCGTCGCCTCGTCCGTGCCTTTATTTTTTATATGTTGTTTCCCTACTTTCGATTTTCTCGTACAAAAGTATCTCCACATATCATGTTATGGTAGAACCATCAATATTTTTAACAAAAGTAAATCACCCTACTAGTGTTTCACATTTTTACTACAAGAGATGAATGAATACAAAATTGAGAAGCAAAAAAATTCAATACTTTTGAAGAGATAGATATCTGGTTGCTTAAATTGATTTTTTAAAATTTGCGATGCACTTGATAATAGCAAGGAAGCCTTAGATATTTAAAGAAAAACTGCAGTGTCTGTTTTATTAGTTAATAACGATACTTACATTTAGTGCTATTCTATTTCAATACTTATACGAATAGAATTCTTCAAATATCTTCGAAAATGTATATTTGGTTATTGAAAATAGTAATTCTTATTTGAAGTATAATTGTAATAGTAAATTATTAAGAGATCAGTGCAGTTAATGAAACGCTAGAAGATGTAAACGTAGAAATTGTAAGTTAATCATTATTCGAATATGTCATTGACCTTTCATCGTTTGTCGCTGAACTTATTTCCACAGTCGTTATCTAATTATAAGACAGAGTATTCATCTTCATTAAGAATATTTATGGCCATTTTTATTAGATGGAGGTGTACACAAAAAATACAAAAAATAACGAAACATTTTCTTCTTTATTTTGTTTATACACATGTGACTTATAACAAATCGTTAAATAAAAATAAAGTAAATTCTCTGTAAATGGTGTCTACGTAGGGTTGTACTGTGATGTTACATTGTTTTACGAAATATACTTTCGAAATTGATTGATTTCGATCTAATGTCAAAATATACATGGAGGACATATTTAAATTTACATTGCATGTAAGCATTAGAATTCGAAAAGGAATTTGTATTAAAAATTAGTATTAAATATGTATTTCAATGAATAGAAATTCGCAGAATTTAACAAACTTTCGAGCGATATGGAGTTCCAATTTAGAAGCATAATATTCAGATTAAAGATTATCTCTATTCAGACTTTATTAATAGAATGTTACGTACATACTGCTTGCACGTATTTACCTTCGAGTCTCATATTGTATGTATACATGTGTTGTTTGCAATTCACTGAAGGTAAAACGTTTTTACACGCAAAACTGGCTGTGCATCTGTAATATGCCTATACGATGTAAAATTTCCAAAAAAAACATCGGATATAGAAGTTCTGCAAGTGGGATGAATGTATGGGTGAATGACATCACGTCATACGCCCACATCCACGCCTCGAGTCGATGAGATCACAATCATACGGTTGCCGTTAATGGTCGGTTCTAATGGAATATCTTCTTTGTGATTGGGCCATTTCGGAATCTCAAGAGTCTGCATTCGACTGACGTTCACGCTGAATCAGTGCGGCACTACCTGTGCTCTTGATCATGCATTTCGTTTCATTTAAGTATCGTGCTTCAAACACATTTGAATCTCGCCATTACTTTCGCCACTTGAGACGTAAAGTACAGACAATGAAAATTCTTCACGTTATTCCGACTAGACAAGCTCGTCAGTGAGACTGAAGTTGATAATTTGTTCAAATATTTTATCTCAATATTTGTTATACCGAGTTATCAGGATTGTTTGTAACATTTGATGTGTTCGAAGAAGACAACAGTTTGGAATGTGCATAAGGAAAATACAAAAACGTAGGTACTTTTTATGCTGTTACTAGAAACGGGTTAGACGACGCTGCTTTGTTTTTACTCTTAACAAAAGTCTTTCTTTCTCTCCGTAATGCAGACATCTTCTATTCGAAATAGGAAATTTGTTATTGACAATGGATTAATTGACTTTTGCTAGTAAATTAGATTTCTTTCTTACCGGTCACACATTACTCGGATGTATCATTATGAGCTATATTTTCCCAAATTATCTCATTTAATGCAGACCCATATTTCGTGTGAACGCCCACCCGATCACATAAATACGACCAACATGAGAATTAATAACTACGTACTTCACTATAATTGCATGTACTGATTTATAGTGTACATGATCTGATTGTGTCGGTGTCTTTACACACAATGTGGTACCAGCTCTACTGTGCTATTTTTTTGCTGTGCACAGTTTACAAATGTGTGATATGTAATTCATTCACCAAATTACATTTACCTTATTGAAAAACTAGCTTGTTCATCTTACAGTAATTCTCCTGTGACGAAATACCTGCAAATTCGAATATCACTATCCTAAAATAAAAATATTGTTGTTCATAAACACAGAATGAGACATGAATATAATACTGCACTTATATTATTCTGGGTATTCTCAAATATCTTAGATTTACTAATATTGCTATCATCCTTAATTATTCATAACATTGTTATTTAATGAAATTAATGATTAAATCTGTAATACTTAGGTGCATTTACATTACACTTCACTAATATTTAGGTGATATTTACATATATTCTGCAGCTGTTCGAGTATGGACTAGTGATAGATTCTTGAAACAAGTGAATTCTAAAAGGGAATCATAGTCACCATAATTCGAAAAGTCTAAACTTATAATTTTAGCAGCATATGTACTGTGCACTGTGTATATAATTGCATATATTTACGATAGTGTAAATACGTATGTATGTAATATGTATGTATGTAAATACGATGGTGTTCTTGTTGTATTATCAGAAACTTATAAAATAATGTGTGTTATTTATAATCAGGAAAATTTAGAAGTGACGATCCTACGTTGTATCACGTCTAAAAGTAGAGAATTCTTGCCTCAAATTCAGAGAATTTTCATAATTTATAACAAATAAACTTGATAATCTCGATTTGCGATTCTGTCGCAGAATAGGGAAGTTGAAACAATCCTTGTGTAAGAAAAATTCATAACTCACTATTTATGGGGCGTAGTTAACCCCCCCTTAAAAGAAATTAACCCTCCATAAATATTGTAGCCTTTTTGGTTGTTTATTAAATTAGTGATGAACAGTGTTATTCAGCCCCAAATTTATCGAAGAATCTGCTAAAACTTTTATTTTTTCATGAGTAAATAAGATAATGTAAACTCTCAAATAAAAGTAAGGGTTGCGACCCTCATTTGTAAAAATATGATGTACAGTATTGTCTACTAATGTGTATTGTCAGTCAGTGTAATGTGTATAGTATTGTCTACTAACGTGGTTTTATTAAGAAATTGAAGCTCGTTGTGAAGAAAACAGCAAAAAATGGTTTTTGACGGTGCACTTTAGGGACAGTTTTCACCCCTTAAAGTAGTTTATTGACACGTACAAAAAAATACGTGTCTAATACTTTTCGATGTACTACAACATATTTCAAAAGGAAAAAAGATCGATTAGGTATACCTCGGGTAGTTTCCTTGTTAGTCAAGTACTTACTCTATATTACAATTCTAAATATCGTAGGAATTTAGTTAGTGTTTATTCCAAGTTATTAAGATGTTACAATTCGTCTTTCACATAAAAGAAGGAACTATGGAAAATATATAGTTTTTACGTTGTTGCTTACTCGTCTTTCCGTACGCCATGACGCTCTTCTTTTTACCTCTGACCTAGCCATACGCAGTGTTTTTCCCTCGACTCTCTCTCTCTCTCTCTCTCTCCCTCTCTTTTCCTCTGCCTCTCTATCCCACAATAATTTCTGATATAATTATTTTTTTGTGTACAAAAGTATAAGATTTAGTATATAAATACCAGATGCTAAGGTGATGTCGTGCCAACTTTTGCCGAATAATCTCGACTTTCATGGTCAGAAGGATATTATAGTAGGTCTTTTACGAAGGCCGTGCCACTCGTTAGAACTCAAGTTGGACTGTCACTACCGCAACAGGCTGGCTGGTTGCCGGTTGTAAGGGGCATATGTAGGTATATCGCATCGTACACATTTTGATATTGACAAGCGCCCGATGCCAATCATCTTTCATTCTTTCACTCGAGCCGATAATGGATCAACGCTGCAATTATTATGACATCAGGAGGACAGTGAAGCTGGCTATTAGGAACCGGCAGTTTTTCCATATCACGAAATATGTCAAACACACGACAGACCCCCACTTCAGTAGTGACAAGCAATTTTAAAACCCCATAAATTTGAATAAACTATTGTAAAGAACTTTGCAAAGAAGGCTTTTAGGTATTTCGTTATGATGTAATAATGTTGATTTGGGGTTATTCAGGACGTGCATTTTTTTTACTTACATGTCACTAATCAGCTTGTAATTGACCGTCACTTGTCTTTCATGTATACGTATTACAAATATATATAAAACAAGATTAGGCAGAAACTATAGGAAGCTAAACTATAGAAGTTTTTTCTGAAGATAGAAATCACTTCGTTCGTCTGAATACTGTTTTTAACTGAAAATTGAACACTTTTAAATAACTTGTATCACTTTAGCAGTGGGGCTGCGACATGTTTTCCTTACAATCAGAAATTTAAGTTAAATTCTATTAGAACGGTACTGTGTCCGTGAAGCTAATATATTATGATTATATTAACACTTTAAGTGCTGCTCCTTTCAAGATGTGCAAAAAAGTGACACGGGCGCGACAGCACTCCTTAGAACTCAATGAAAGATACTCTTGTATGTTCGAAGATGTTGACGAAGAGGTGACCGGAGATATTATCGAAAACAACTTGAATAGTGATATGGGGAATGAAGATGCATATGACTCTGGTACATCGATTGTTAACAGGCAAGCAGCTACATCCAAAACTTCCTATGACTTTGGCGGCAACATAAAATTTATGCTTGGTTATAAAAATATGAGGAAATCAATAAGTCTTTCCATCGTACTGACAGCTATCCAATCGAATAGTGGTTCGCGTATTTAGAAGAAACAATTACTATTATGATTTACTGGAATATCCTGAAGAAAGTTATATCAAAAGACTGATAAAAAACTATTACTGCTAAACATTTATTAACAGATCTCATTAAATTGTTTATCAAGAGGAAGAGTAGTGAAACCATGGAAAAATTTGAACCCCAACCACAAAAGGCTTTTTCACAGAACATTCTCAATTGTACAAGATACTATCGTTTTTCCCTGTTATGGTGGCCGCAACGTTGATCGGTACCACCTTCCATTATATTCGACGGAAATATTTTCTTTATTGTACTTGTTGCGACTAGCAGGTCTTCAGTACATTGATTCACAGAGCCGTTGTCAAGATTTGTACGTACAGCTTAACGTGAACACTTGGTATTGTAGATCTCAATATTCCTTACGTAATAACCAAACGGTGAATAATTAACCCTTTCTCTTACGATTTATTTTCAAGAAAGTGTATCCATTCAGATTATTCATCAGTGAGAAGCAAGCGAGTTGCAAAATTATTGTTCAATTTATTTTAGTCCATTTGTTAACACGATTTAGTAGCATCTATGTATTTCCAAGTATGGTATTTAAAGACTGTAAATATTATTGAGGGTGTAGCTCATTAAAGTTGAGTTTGGCACGAAAAAGTCGTGCGGGCAAGATGCGTTATTTCCACTCAAGTTATTAAGAAAAGAAAGCAAAACAAACGTGCATATAATATCATTACAGGTAGGTAATATCGAAGACACGCGGAGGTCACGAAGGTGGAGCTGAGGTTACCGGTTTGTACCTATGTTGTGCGGTGAACTGTTAAACGGTGGCTTCGTGAGTGCCGGAGCGGTACCGGTCGGTCTCTTAGGGCTCTGGTTGCCTGGTTGCCTTCGCGCTACCAGCCCACGTCCGCTCACTTCACCTTACCTCACCCTGTTGGCCGAATTATTGGCCGCGGGATACACGGACTATCGAGACGAGCTGATGGACCTCGCTAAGAGGAACCTCATGGCTCCCGATACTAATGGCGCATCGGACATCGATCTCGATATTGCTGCTGACGATATCGACGAGAACGTCTTACTTGGTAAGTCAGAAATGTTACTTATTTGTAACAGGTTTTCCACTCAACACTTTTCATCCAGCACACACGCTATAAGTATGCGTGGATCGACGAAAACGATCAAATATGTAGCTTAAAAACGAGTGCGTGCTTATTAATCATAACAAAAATTGACACAAATAGTTAAAGCATAAATTCAAAAGACTCGTTGTACAAAACAATGCTTCTAAATGTGCCATAGGTTACTTTTAAATAAAATAGACACATTATGCTTGCAGCTACAGATTCTTTTCCTTTAATAATTATTAATGAAATTATTTCAATCTGTATGGCATTGGCCATAAATAATCCGCGATTTTGTCAGTTTTATAATTTGGGTATAATATATTTTGATATTCTTAGATGAGTGGTACATTTTTTTACAAATTGTCTAAAGTGATAAATATACATAACATATATAACATACGTGTATAACCTACATATACTTTGTTTTAGTTAAGTTTTAGTTTAGTTCTAGCGTTACTTCCGAACAAATTCACACAGAAAAGTCCTCTCCGGTTATCATAACATTATCACAAATATTTCAATAAATTAACAAATATCACATCAACGAGATGTTCATTCAAAAATTTAACCCATCAACTTAAAATTACTGTTCGGTTCGTAACACTACAGTAGATTTTGTCAGTGCACATATTACATATATGAAATAGATAGGATTATTCGACTACTTTCATCTTACATTTTATAAGTGGCTGTTACGCTCCTGTTGAACAATTTGAGGCTCAGGGTCTTATTCTAAAGCCCTATTAATACCTAGGACTACATTCCGAACACGTTACTATCGTTGATAGCCTACCTGCTTAATAACTGGAGGCTGGCCGGCATCCAAGCCTCGAATTGTACGGCATCTTCGTCTCTTCCACGCCTTTACTCCTTTTTTTTCTGACTGTTGGGTGTCTCTAGAAGGCAATGTCTTCTCTAACTAATGGTGACCGTTAACAATCTTTGCGGCTGTTTATCAAGATTTACACCCCAATGGAACGTTTTAGCCCGTCCGTTCTCGCCCAGATGCGTTAATTTAGAGATGTGGTATTAACGTCCGTCTTTCTTTCTCTCCAAACGTAAGCCTCGTTAAGACCTCTTGTTAACTTCTTGTGTCCTCGATTTGCGCTTGATTTACTTGTTTTCAAACATCATCATAACTTAAAAACTTTGGTTTAATCTCATTTTAATGCATCTAATGTGAGATAATTGTAAATTAATGAAAATCGGTGTTGTTATTCAGTTTGTTTCAATTGTTATTCAGAATAAGTTTTTGTTTTGATCATAAGGTAATTGGATATATGTCACACATATCCACATATACAATGCATATATAATTATCATATCTACATATACATGTAGATGGTGTGTTGTAATAGGTGGTATAACTAAAAAGTAGGTGATTTCTCGTGAAAATACGCAAATGCAGAATGAACTCCTTTTGTATTGGCTTCATTTAAAAAAAAAAAAAAACTTTGAAGAATCGACCAATATAGGTGCACTTGACTAAAACTTGATTTTCGTGCCTGTATTGCGTCTGACATTCAGTTTGGGAAAGGTATATTTACAGTTAAATGCTTATTAAAAATGTATGTTTAATACTAGTTTTTTCAATGCAATAACGCGACCAACAAAAAAGGTGAGAACAATTCTGAGATTGTCATTAGTAGATTGAAAGTCTATGGACACTCTTTTAACAATTGAATTGAATTTATTACTGTAGAATGTCATACTCGTACAATTCACTTTCAAACGTCACCCTAGGGTCCAGTGAATCTCACAACTTTAATTGTCCGTTATTTTTTCGCCAAGTTTTGTTTTTAGTTGCGAGTTCATTGATGTATATACGTTCTTGAAGTTTTAAGAAAATATTGAGGTGCTAAGCAGTTACTTCATCACTTTTTTAAGTATATGGAACGTTGATTATGGAGATGAATGCATGAAAATGCACCATCAGGCGGAGAACTTTAGGTCGAAAAATATTTTTTCTGCATTGGTATTTTGTAGAAGTAGTTTGTAGACCATTAAAAATGATGTTCATCATTAAAAATGATGAAAAAATTTTACTAATAAATTTTATAAAGGGGTAAAGTACCCCTTACTTACAGTTTTATATCACAATTTAATCCTTTCCGCTCGAGAAGTTACTCTCGGTCACTACTAGGCTTGACGCCGTAATTCCAGCAACGACGATGTTTATTTAGGTTTGATTCCTTTGGAACTCCAGGATTTCCAGGTATTAGGAAGTCCTAGAGTTCCAAAGAAATCAAACATCATAGGAACTCTAGGGCCCAGCAAAAAAGGTCTCGAGTGCAAAGCGTTAAAAAATAGATGTAAGGAGCGCGCGGATACCCAATATGAATTTAATTCTA
The DNA here is from genome assembly GCA_963989215.1 of Hedychridium roseum. Lineage (NCBI taxonomy): Eukaryota > Metazoa > Arthropoda > Insecta > Hymenoptera > Chrysididae > Hedychridium > Hedychridium roseum. The sequence goes on along the minus strand of OZ022304.1, from coordinate 1,612,514 downwards.
GGGTTAAAATTAATTTTGGTTCGAGATATTTTTCTTTCTAAGAAACAGTAAAAAGAGAGGTTTGGCTTGCAAACATGCCAAAGGTGTTTCACCCCTTTTAACTGTTTGTAAGCAAAAGAAAAGTTTTTAGTACTTTGTAATGTTCTACAAATTTATACTAGTCTGAAGATGAAAGAAATTGTCACCCTCTGGATGTGGTCCTTGTGAATATCTTCTAATTAGTGAGACTTATCGGGCCGTAGAAATAATAGTATATACATGCGTACCTTATATTTACACTTTTACAATTGTGCCATATATTTGTGCCTTTTTTTAATGTTCTTCACTTATGGAACTGGAAACCAATGCCTGTTTTTGTTAAAACAACATAAGAGTAACTTTATCCTTCTCTTTATAAATTGATGTACCATCATATTAATGAAATACATAAAAGATATTATTTATAATGTTAGGTACGAACAGTAGTTTAACTTATATCGTTGGTCGGAGTAGCAGGACCATGATGTATATATGAGTCTGAAAAGTGGCTCTTCTAAGGTGGAACTGGACACGCTTGCCATTCCGCCAAAGTGGATGGAACTTGAAGGGGTCTATATACGTAGAGCCACAGACTATTGAGAGTTAGCGAAATTGTCATTGAAATTGGCAAGTTGCTCATAGCGGCTACCGATTGCAGTGGCTCTCTTAAAACGATGTACTTAGAACATACGTATTTGCTGATTAATACACAAGAAAATAGTGAAACACTAAAATAATCATGTGTTACGACTTGGACCGTGATGGTAGATGTCGTGGAAAATAGTTACATGAAACTCGTGCTTGTAGATGACTTTTAACTGTTTATTCAACTTGGTAGCTTGCAATGGCCAGAGAGCGGATGGTTGGTGAAACTGTAGTGTATGAATGAAGAGTGAGTGTTGTAATTAACCTAACTAAACTAAAACTTACTAACAACTAACCTACGACTAACTAAGACTAAATGAAGACTGACTAAAGACTGAGGGTGTTTTGGTTTGTAGTCCCGAAGGAAAACTCGGGACTCTTCGGAAAAGTGAGGGTGGGAGGTGGTTGTCGTGGTGGGGATGGGCCTTATGGGTTTTGGTAGTCCTCCCTGTGTTTAATAATAATCATAATCATAATAATAATAATAATAATAACAATAATAATAATAATAACAATAATAATAATAATAATAATAATAATAATAATAATAATAATAATAATAATAATAATAATAATAATAATAATAATAATGAAAATGAAACACACAAATTGTACTGGGACGTAACAATCCACACCGACAAAACAATGAAATACAATAGACCGGACATCACACTCATAGACAAGAAAGAAAAAATAACATACCTAATAGACATTTCGATACCTAATGACGCCAATTTGGCCAACAAGTACAACGATAAAATAGAAAAATATCACCCACTAGCACAAGAAATACAGAGAATATGGAATCAAAAGAAGGTCTTCATAATACCACTCATAATATCCGCAACAGGAATCACGCCACATTCATTCAAGAAACATTTACAACAACTGAAACTGGAACCACACATACACGGACAAATACAAAAAACAGTAATACTCAAAACATGCAACATCACCCGGAAATTCTTAAATCTAACATAAACACCACTCAAGACTTGGCCTAAGCCCGTCTGAGAAGGAAAAAAAAGCCCCAGAAAAGGGAATTTTATTAAAAATAATAATAATAATAATAATAATAATAATAATAATTGTAGAGGAGTTGCGTCCGTGGGACGTAACACATGTATTTATTTCATCCTGAGGCGCATTAATTATGATTTCAGTTGTCAGACAGAACGTACTTCGTGAAACGAATCGATGGACGAAATTTTAATAAGAGCGAAAATTAAAGTTTCTTCATTATTCTTTGACTTCATTCTTCCACTCTTGAAAAAATATTTTATGAATTTTTGATTACATGCAACTGTAAAAGGTTGACGTTAATCCCTCTTTCCTTCAGTATATGAACGTCTTTTATAATTCATGTTAGAAATATTCGACGATTTATGTTAACGCTCAAAGGGAAGGAAAACATAAAGCATAATTTATAAAAAAAGTAAAATCATCATAATATTTGAGGTGTAACTTCGAAGGGTGGTTTCACCCCTTAAACGTGCAACTCTGCCGATATAAAAGAATACGTATCGATTATTTTCACATGCTTAAGAAATTTACGAAGTTCCATTAAAATCGACTCCGGACACTTGGGTATGTTTCCTTTTTAGTGAAAGATCTTAAATGTGCCATTTATTATAGCAGCGAATTATTGTAGATCATGTCTTTTTCGTGTTCAGATTCTTGGCGTGTTTGCGTTTGTGTGTAATCAAACATATTTTTCCTTTATGTAAAAAAATATTTTTCAAATTACTTAATGCTACAATGTAAATCTTTTATGTAATTATTAATTTTTACGAGTATCAGGTAAAAATATGAGTTTTTGATACTTCGTACGACTCAGACTATTTTGAATATCCTTCAAACATCTTAAAAATGACTTTTAACAAAAATATTTCAGTTTTATTCAAAAAAGGGAGCTATAAACAACAGTATTCACTTACATTTCGTAATTACAAGTGTGTTAATTTAATTTAAAAAAATACCAGAGATTTCTTCTTTTTCTTAAATGGCGATATTTTCTTTCTGTGTTGTTTTAAGAGTGCGAAAATATTCATGATAAATGGACGAAATACACGGTAACAAATTCATTATATCCTTATATTTTTCCTTTTTAAGTGGTCCGATACGCGCATAAAATGACATATTATTTCGTATATTTTCGACCTTTGGTACGGACTTAGTCCACTATCAAAATAAACAAAACAAAATTATCTTTACCTACCATCTTTGCAAACTCATAAATCATAAAATCAACTTTTATCTATTTTTTGACTTAGTCCAGTTTCATAATCACCGACAGGTATGCTCTTAAGCTTAATAATTTTGTTTGTACAATATAATTATACCTTTCACGTATATTTTTCACGGCTAGTAATACATGTACATAAGAAGAAAATAGGTCAAGATAAAGAGATAAAGGGGAAGTTGGCAGTGTAGAGATGATAAGCTTGAATTTTATTTATTGGGCGAGAAGCTAAATTTCACGAGGCTCACGCGTGAAATGACGGCAATATTGCTCTTTTTCTCATATAGCCAGTAAATGTAGCAATCTGTCAGACATCTCTTTGATGGTCCTGAAAAGTATCGATTGAAATATGGAATTGTGCGTTCTGTTTGACGGTAGAGAATAAAAACGGGACGAAGCAGAAGCGGAAAGGATAGGAATGGGATGATGAAGACAAAAAGGGTGATGAGTGTGACAATGATGGGGGTAAAAATAGAAATGCGAAAGATGAAATAGACAAAGCCAGACAGGAATAGAGGACGAAAGGAAAGAAGAGAAAAAACAGAGTCCTGAAAGAGTAGAAAAACGGCAACAGGGATAGAATAGAGGGAGGGAGAAAGGGCTACTAAAGCGTAACAATGGATGGGCGGAGGGACAGAAAGGCATCGAGGTGTACCGAGAGTGGATGAAGTAGGATGAAAGAGGGAAATGAGAACAATGGTCTCGGCATTATTTTCTGTTTGCTGCGTCAGGCCTACCACCCACAACCCAACCTATTTCCATCCCTTCTGATTCCATATTTCGATCGTCCGTTTCCTCGTAGTTTCTAGCCCTGTGTGTCCGACTTTAGTATTTTCCGTCGAGTTCCTCCTTCAACGAGAACGATGTACAAGATTACGAAACTTGATGATGTTTACTGAATAAACGAATAGCCAGTCCACGTTGTTTTATCTGGCCAAACGACGAAGTTATTGATCGTAGTTCTATTGGTCACCGCAATAGTCGAGAGAATATACCGTTCATCGGCTTATTCCGTTTACTTCGTTTAGGCTATAAGTAGATGGAATTATTGTGCACTTGTTTGTCTTATTTACTTTTAACAGTTCGTAATAGCACAGATCTCGTCTATTTTCCAAAGCCATTTTTTCTCGAAAACGGAGCTTGGTACGAAACAAATTTATTCTGTGATTTCGACGTATTTCCGCACAAAGAATTCAGACATTTCATTATCAGATATTTATCCAAACGAATACTAGATAACTAAATATGTCATAAAGCGTCGAATATATTTTTCATTCGGAAGAGAGAAAATTTTTGTAATAATATAGAAATGGAAGGTAAAACCCGACAGATGACTGCAGATAGAAACGATGATACCGGTAAATCACTGGGGTAGCTTTAAACGGAAGACGAGCATGCAAATCCCACCTCGTATAAGCGTATATGCGGGGATAGTCAGACGAATACACACAAGCCTGCAAAGTGGAGAAGAGACGAGGCCGGTGCCAGTTTCCCCCTGGGCTTTGGATGCCAGCAAAAGTCCTGTCGAGGATCGAAACGGCGTATAAGGTCTCCACAGAAAACTCACGGTTCGTGAATATCAAGCGCGCCCGACAAGACCACCGGAAAGAACGGAACGATTTTCTCGCTGCCAGATTTCAAAGTGTGATAGACTAGTACCCACATCTTCTGAGGGACTGACTTGCGCTTATCTCATTTTGGATCTCTGCATTTAATTAAACTTTTTTTTCCACGGTATTGTGAATACCATGTTTTAGGCAAACAAAAGAAAACGAAAGGACAATGTCATACGAACGAGCTAGAACAAAATTAAACTATTTTTCACGCTACATGTGCTTTAAACAAGAAATTAATCGAAGAATTTCTATTTGGACTTACCCATACACCGTTACATCTGTAACTGTAAAATCATAACAGCGATAGAATCCTTTTGCAATGTTTTACTTCAGTATTAAGAATTCTGTTCAATCGTAAAACTCATGGTAAATACTTAGTGATGCGTTATTTGCTAGAAATTTATATTTACCTTTTTCAAAGAGAGCGGCACATAAGTATGTGTACATCTCCCATCTGCAATTACTAAATACGTATTTGCGCAATGGTCACAAATGTGCACATGTGCTTTTTCTTATATACAATTTAAATTTATTTCGATTATCTAATTTTCAGAATAAATTCATCCCTAAAGAGGTTAACATTTCTGTATAAGAATTTTCGTAAATTTTCATTAACACTCTAAAAAAATGGTTATTAGGCGTTATAAACTATTAATCTCTCACCATTGTCAGACCAGCCAAAGCCTTTTCTTCGATATTTTCAATATAATTGCAGTGATATAAATGCCAATCAAAATTTTTCCCTTTTTTTGCAATTTTTTACAGATTCGATTAAAAACATAAGTATAATTTTGATTTTTATATTACAGTTAAGTACTTTGCCCATATATTCATACATAATATTCATGGACGTATATTGCATAAGGGATGTAACTCATAATTATAAAACTTACTACGTCTACTTTTTAGTGACCATTAATATCAGCGTTGTTAAATTTTCCCCATATGCTCGAACTACAGTTTTTGACATTTTCTTTTGTAAGGTAATAATGATGCATTTTCTTCCCCACAAAGAAAGTGTTAAGAAAATCCGCTTATTCTCTTATCTGCTTGAGAACCGGTAAAATCTTGCTCAATAGGGTTCGTTACTGCCTGAAAAAAGTTATCTTGTAACAGACAGAGAGAGTTAGGTAGTAAATCTGTTTGAAAAATTGTAAAATCCTCCAATTGGAAGCTCTAATGGATGAAATGTTTTTACAATACTGTTTTTATCATACGATGTATGGGTAGACTTGATGAAAAGTGAAAAAACCAGTCATCTTAATGTTAAAAGAAGATTTTACAATAGTAACTGTCCGAGGAACTTTCTGGAAAGACACCTTAGAAAATTTAATAGCTCGCTGTTACGTCGGCAATTTGTAACAGTGCAGATATGTCCTATAGATGCTGAGGGAAGGGAGGAAGGAAGGGAGAGCGTGAGATTAGTCTGGTAGAATTGGCCTCGTATATTGACGGCAGTAGGTGAGCAAAATCGGAGGGGAGGCGACCAGGAAGATTCGAAATGGCTGCACGAGTAATGGGTAGAATGGGAGATTAAAAGTCTCTATCCCTCTTCCGTCGTTTCGTTCTGCGGTTGTTCTCCTCACTGCCACGAGTTCTGCTAAATGAGTTTCGAGAAAGACTGGCGTTTGCCAAAAGAAAAGAATCGCTTTCGTCATTATCTCCTTATTCTTCGTGACGAAACATTAACGACTGCATTATACTACGAGTGCGCGTGAATCATTTTACCTTCTTTGTTCGACAAAACACCAGACCGGAAAAGATCGTATATCACAATGTAATAGCATATTCAGTACTCTGTCGATCAGATGGAGTAAATAGTAAATTCATATACGGTATTTTTATTTGCTGATGCGAAAAATATAGTATTCAGAATAAAGTATATGATCTTCTATTGAATAAATATAATCTCTTAATTTAAATTGTTTCCTCAATTTACATTTATTGTTAATTTGTCAAAATTATTAGTTTGTGATAGAATATGAAACGTGTAATGAATAACACATGTGTAACATGTAATGTCAAAGATTTTCACTGTGGTTTACGTGTGGTACGAGATGTTCCTCTAATGTAAAATGATTATGTATAGACACGACATATCAAAAAACATATGTACTTAGTTTTGTCGCGAGTGTAAAAGTAGTGTAGTAAGTGGTTGAGTAACATTGGTATGTATTTCCTATTAATTTGTCTCACTATCAGTGACAAGCATTATCATTTCTCCCACTTTTCACAACCATGTTATAACGTTGAAACCGATTTTCATTAAGTTGAATGGTTTATGATGAAAGGAAGATGAATGAAAGAAAACCGTCATTACTTGAAATTTTACAGAGGAAAATTTAACGTGAAAAGTTACAGAGGATTCAATAAATTATTTCTTGAAATATCGCGATGATGAAGAGGAACTGGTGTTCATAAGATATTTCGATTTCTGGGACACGATATTTTTCTGTCGAGGGGGTTAGGAAGCAATCCTCGCACGATGAATTTACGGGTATCTGGGATTAACACGGTCGACTCTAATAAAAGCTAGCCTGTTCCGGCAATCGCTTTCCATTTTCACCTCTCGCATCTAATTTCTTCTTTTCGTTCACAAAGTTTTCATCTCCTATAAAATTTCTTTTTTTAGTTTTCTCTTTTTATTTTTGTTCTGGATAATCAAAAGATTATTTTAGAAGATTAAACGGGTCTTTTCAAAATTCGATAAGATCCTTTTTGGTTGGTATGTCAGTGATACATTTTACTAATTGAAAGATGAAACTATGCGCTGTATCCTAAAAACGTTTCCACAGTTATTACATCTTCGATAATTTAAGAAACAATGCTGTCAATGCTAAAAATATGTTGCAAGTAATTGTAATAATTTTTCATTGTAATTTTTTTACATAGTGAAATAGTTTTCAAGTATAGCATCACGGGATTCTATGAAATGTCATAACAGACTTTACAGTGAATTTTGGTATGTGCGGTGACAATTGAACTTCATATTCTGCAAACAGTTTTCTGCAGCTGACAAATATGCCAGCAATAAATTAATAACGCTCTGGCGAAGATTATATTTGTTCACATGATAGTTGTGGCGAATTAAGTCGAAAATGTAGTTCAGCTTTCAATATTTGACATGTAAAAAACGAGATATTCTTATAATTCTGGCATGTTCGCATTCAATCAATAAATCCTCCGTTCACTATAAAAATTGTATTGGTGAGAGGGAGGGAAACTGTAAACAAATCATTGGAGCGGAAAAGACTAGGAAGACAGGGAAAAAAGGCTGAAGGGTGAATACTGCATTTATTAAAAGGAAGGAGGGAACAAATGGAGGAGGAGGAAGGGGGTGTCGGAACGTGTTGCTAACGTAATAACATTTCAATTCGAGGACGGAAATTGCTAGAGGGCATGGACGCTCGTCCCTCGCAGTCAGAGGGTGACTATTCTCTCGTTGCTCTGGACCTTTCATCACTCGTTCTTCTCTTCCGTCGGTTCTCACCACCTTCAATTCCAAATATTATGTCGTTGATTGGCAAGGACGGTTTAGTCTTCCAACTTTGATACACTTCGTCAATGCTGACAATAAGGTTTATTAAAAAAACTAATAACCTTGAAAATTAATAGAAGAAAGCAAAGTGTGAGAGTTATGTCTTGACTGGACAAAGGCTCAAAAACAACGGACTTGTTCCTCAGCAGCTAAGGGCATGTTGCCCAGCACGGCCTTTATCATATTACATGAACAGTCACTGTTTCACAATTCCTGACTTCCTGCTCCTCTTTTGCCTGGGAACCATCGGCAGAAACCGTTGCCAAATCTTTCTAAAATCTACTTTATAGACGTAGATATTAATACAGATGCTTTACATAACTAAACGATTGTTTCGTCAGAATATACAACGATATTGATTATAAGTTAGAGAAAGCCTCGACTACTTCGTTATCAAATCAAGCTTGATTTATCAACGTATGCTGCATTTTTTTAAATGATCAGTGGTTATCCTTCGCCAAAGGGTGTATAATTGAAACGCTTATTTTTCGATGGGTAGATTCAAATGCACGATTCGCCCTAAATTCGTTTTTTCAACTTTGACGGTTCTCGATCTTTAAAATTTAGAAAAATATGAAGTATTACTAAGAACTATTTTCATTCTAATGTGACCAACTGTAAACCGGTTCTTTCTTGTAAATTGAATTGTCTTCATCAGATCGCTCTAACACATAAGTTAATACTGAAATTTCTACTAATGACCAAAAGGAAAGAATTTGGCAGTTGAAGGTGTGTCGACTGCATCCACATAGAGACGTAAAGCAAAGAGGGTCAACTCACGCACGGTTAACGTCAAACAAGTTAAACTCGCTTAACACCAGTGTATTCGACTTGGGAGAAGCTAAAAGGTTTTTCTCTGTTTGCTTTAATCAGTTCTTTTGCAATTTATTAAACTATTTAAATAAGTGAGGTATTGATAGGTTTACGCATTATTACAGTATACGTTTCTGATCCTCATAAATGCATACAAACACTTTAATTGACTCTTATAAAATTGAAACATGTGTTACACAGAATTCATTCAAATCTGCGAAAGGTTTAGATGAACATAAAATAATTCAAGCTCGGTTCGTTGAAACAGTTGTATATGAAAAAGTTTAATCAAAAGCTGGTTACACGACTTTGAATAGTCTATACCATTATTATGAAGTGTTTCGAGAAATTCTATTTCATGCACGTATCGTCAAATAGTTTGAAAAATGAAAATATTTCCTACAAATTCAGGTAATGAGGTAATTTTTCTAAATGGCTGCTTTTTTGTTTGAGGTCGATCGTTTGGAAAAAATTAGGGCAAATAAACGTAGGAAATAATAATAAATGAAATGTTTACTAATGCTTATTAGGGTTGTTCGACTTGGTTATTATCACTGACACGAAATTCCGGGTAGTTCCGCATATTTATGGGAAACGTGTGCTAAGAAATGAGAGAAATGTTGGTGAATTCTACCGAATACAGGAAACGGTGAGGTATTTAGAGAACGACCGCGTTAGCGGAAGAGGCCGAGTAATTGAAAGACTCCGTGGAATAGCGTAAAAAGAAAATGGAAAAAGTCGGTGGTAGACGTAAACCAGCATCGCGCGCAGCCCGTAATTGCGTTCGGCGTTGCTTTTAATTAATGCGACACACTTTTTTTTCATCGCTGAGAAATGTCACATCCGCGTAATCCGGCATAGCGCGGGTCTCTTTGTCGTTGAATGCTCGCAAGGGGCTTAAATCTGCTGCCGTCATGTCGTCGTTAAATGCAAAAAGAAATAGGCGTGCCTCACGCTGCGTATTTTCGTGGCAGCTTGCTACTTTATTACCAACATGCCGTATCAATGATTTTGAATAAATCGAATCGACCCAATGAATTACCGTCCTCTTATCATAAGCTCGCCTGCTCCGCTTTCATAGACGCCTCTGCTTCTTCGACTCTTGCGAATACTTCAGTTTTTCGTCGGTAGCATTAATCCCTCTAACCCAAATACGTGTGGGTTAACATCAAGGGGTGGGTTAACACAGAGTGCAAAAGACAGCGATAGAAGTAGGTGCACGTACAGCCAGTACTCATCCCCTACTCAGAATTCATTAAAAAAAGGCACGGAAGCGACTTCTCACTGACTTTCTCTTAATTTTCTACGCGAGGAAGCTAGTTGCCTGAATCTCATCGGAATGCAAGAAGTAAATCACAGTAAATCATCTTGCAAAATAATTGAGCGAGTTAGGATCGGATGGAAATTTAGAAGTTTTTACTTCAAATAGAGTTATGATCACATTCTTATACATGCATTTCTTTGTGTGGAACATATAATCCTGAAAATGGCCGATTATAGACTGAGATGATAATTTCTTTTTTCATTCAACATGATTAGAACATTAGACGTGAAAAAATAAAAATTTGTATATAGTCATTGAGTTGCATAAACTTAAACTCGTTCTAATCATTTCTATTCTTGTTAGGTTTATCTTTCTACCTGATTTCAAATTCATTGTAAGATACGACCCTTTAATTTTTTTTCCTCTTTTCCTTACTGAACCGGTACTGTACAGAGTCGGCCTCATTCTGTCATTTTCCTAGGCAACTTTAGTACCGGAGGAAAGGACATCTGTAAATGGTTTTTATCGGCAGAAACTAGAAACATGTCGAATGTTCTAAAAAATCTAAGTAAAACAATTTTTACTCAACTGATTTTTTGAATCTGGCGTTTTAAACACCTCGGCCACTTAACGGTGTATTATTAAGCATTTCCCTACTTAAAGGTTACGTACGTGAATCATCCAAGATCGCCAAATTTATAAAACTATTATTATCACCAGTAAGAAATAAATCAAATTATCGCGGCTTTGGCAAATGATCAGCCCCGACATTAGAAATTAGTAAATTCTGGTCAATGTTGAACGTTGTTGAATGTCTTTCATTTCCTGCACTAAAAATCAATTCGTCATAAAGAATTTCATGTCCCTTTATAATAAAAACATTTAGAACAAATTAAAGCTGTTTGATGAGTACAATATGTGGGTTTAATGGAGTTTTTGTTGATAATTTTTTCTATTTAAATGTACCGGATACATTGCTGAATTTAAAAATGATGATTATTTTAGGAATGATTTCGTACGTACGATACTTTTCTTGTGAGTAATCGGTAGATCGAGACGACATTTGATAGGTCATGATCCGATAAGTATCTCGCTGTATCGGTCCTATCGAATACTCGTTCCCGGTAAATGACACCCGATTCTCTTGAAATGGATGAACGTGACGGTCGTGTCAGACGAAAAGTGGTTCCACATAGCCCTGAGAAATCTCAGTTACGTGGTACCGATTAACTTGACATTACTGAAAGTCTCTAAGAAAGAAAAGTTTTTGCAGTTTTCAACAGTTCTGACCGTTTAAAAAGATAAAGCTAATAAAAGCGTATCTTTGTATTAAAATAAATTCGTTTTCGTACAATAAATGCCACTTTTGATGCGCACGTAGTTTAATGGTCTTATTTCACACTCACCCAAAAAAGTCTCTATTCACATAGCTGAAATCATCAAATGAACGAATTGTTATTTTATTGTTACTTTAATCATCTTTTTCTGGCTGACAATGTATGAAAACACTACAATACTTGTTTGCAACAAAAAGATTGATTTATTAGTTTCAAGTAAAAAGACAACATAGCAGGAAAGAAAAGTGTGTAAGAATTAAAGAAAGTACTGTGGGGAGATTTTTTTGCGCCAGTGTGTATTCCCATTTTCTACAATGATTTTTGTTTTCATGAAAAATGTAATTTTGGATACTCAGTTTCGTGTTCCGAAGCCATAAAATATTCGGCATTAAATCACCCAGACTGTTGTACGTTGATTGTCCGCTCCGGTTTTTACTAGTGCCTGTGCCACCATAGAAACACGTGGATGCCCCCTTTCCTAACACGCATAGAATACTTACCGCGAACTTTAAGGTGCCGATGCTGCTAGTTATTAAAACAACATAAAACTATATTTGTTCCCATTACACACACTTATGACTACGTCTTCACCATTATTCTACAATTTGGATAATCTTAATAATTGACGTCTCTTAAAACAAATGTTTGTGACACTACTTTGTGGGATATTTTAGTATGCTGTGTATGGTTATACTAAAAGGAAGTGTTATCCACTCTAACTCACTATAACCTATTCTAACCCACTTTAAACAGTGAAACGATAGCATTTGAAATCAAGCAGTTTCGAACACGATGGAATGATTAGTCGAAACAAAAATGTTAGAGTTAACATTTTTAAATTATTAGGATTGAGTAGTTGGAATGTAAAATAGGTTCAGGATTTATCCCATGTTTACAATTAGTAAGCTCTTTATTTCGTCTTACTACGACACACAATATTCTTCCGTTACAGTTCTAGGGCCTTCTCTTCAACAATAGCACCCTCTATATATTCCATTTTAAATTTAACCAATCCAATAAAAAATGGCAGTTGGTTAGAATTCACTTTTCTTTAAATAACTAAAAAAATGCGTTGAGGGCTTCATTCTCTTTTAAAACATTTGTACTTAGTATACCGAAATACGCTACAAAGTAACTTTTCAATTGATTTTTTCAACAGGCCTCAAGTGCCAATATTTGTCTATACTTTGCAATAAGTTTAAATATTGATACTTATCACAGCATTCGATAATTTGGTTAATGCAATAACCTTCATGTCATTACATTATTGCAACGAGTTTTTAAAACCATTCTTTCCCTTAGTTTTTGCAAATGAGTTTTTGGTTATATGTAAATCGCGGTCAGTGACCCGATTGCACGACGATGTCTAATCTAGTTAAATTTTAGAAGAAAATTGTGAAACAGATTTTCTGCCATTCCGCCAAAATCAGGCGTATGCACTTCTCTGGTTAAAGGTCAGACTGTTTGGCAAACGATTTGCGTGGATCATTAAACGCCGTTTATCACTAATACTACTGAAGCGAACAGTAACGCGAGCCATAACGCTCGACAGACGTTATGATATAGCCGCAATCACAGTTTTGTCTGTTTTGTACGAATTTATGGTTATACCTACGAATAAGTGGGTTACTGCGATGCTGTTATTATTTCAACGAGTTGATGCGTTCGTACGTTTGGTGTATTTTATCACAAAGAGCAAGTTGTTAGATATGTTTATTGCGTAAATTCCCAAAAGCACATGAGAAACAACAGAACCGAAGATTTAATATGAGAATATAAAAGCATGAGCGACCTTGATAGACGATACCTGGTTCGAGTCGCTTAAATTTTGATCTTCGCGCATAACAATTCAAGTTTTAAATAACTAATGAAACATGGAGAGCATTAAACATCCTTTAATAGGCGATAAATATCGATGGTTGATAAAGATCAGTTGATTACTTCTTCGATGCGCCAGATTGGCTACAATGAAGAAAATATCTCCGATTTTAGAAGCATGTTTGCATTGATTTTTAGTTCACTTGATTTCCAGTTCCAGTTCCCCCCTCCTGTTGTTTGTTAGAAAATGGAAAATGTCCGCATTAGAAAACACTGTGCAATCTTCGCGAAGGATCTGGAAAGTACTGAGTCTTTCGACTTAGTCCTCTTGCCAGGAAGTTGACGTTTTTCCCACTTATGACTAGATCGGGGCTTCTTAAACTATGGGTCGCGACCCCATTTGGGGTCGCGTAGCAAAATTCTGGGGTCGCGAGAGATTTTTAATTTTAGATTTTTGTATGTTTCAAAACGAATTCTAAACTTATATATTTTCATATGTATATGTATATTGTTACCTAACAAATAAATCATCAAAAAATATTAATTTATTTTTCTTTTATATTTGTATGGGGTCGTCAAGAAACTCGCAATCATAAATGGGGTCGTGAATGACAAAAGTTTAAGAAGCCCTGGACTAGATCCTTTATTATAAATGCTTATTGCCCTGCACGCGGCCACGAACAAAGTACCGGGCTCCTAGTCGTTGACCCGACATCATGCATTCGCGATACTTGAAACCTCCGTTAAGTTTGAAAATGTGGCCACTCGAATGTCGTTACCAAATCTAAATCCTGACGGATTTATGGATCTGATTGTCAGCGACACACTATCCCTAAGACAAGGCTTACACCGCACAATGCGTTGTCCCTGGCACGTGTGGAGCAAACGACGCTGGAACGTCGCCGGAACATCGCCGTATCCACCATACTGTCATACAACCTTTAAGCTGTTTGCTATGAGACGATGGAGACATCGCCTTACGGTCATCCAGCCTGACACATAAGGAATCTTAAACAAATTTGTGTTCGCCACTCGCTTTCAACAATATGGCCGACAAATCCCAAAGTGGTTCGATAGGTCAAATATTCGTTTTCTCACTATTTCCTTCTTTTAAAATGATTCCTTATTAAATCACTAAGATAACCAAAAATATTACTATTAGCTTATGTTGTGCGATGCACTGTCAGTGCTCCAGCCAGCTGTCCTCCTCTGTAGTTCAATCTGGTGTGTCAGTCGTCGTTCACTGGTATTGATGTGGTTGAAGTACCACGGAACTGTATCCTACAATGTATCTTCCTTCAACTGCATTGCCTAGGTAACCCAAATCTATTATCCTGCGATGATGAAATTTGTCACGTCTTTGCTAGATAGTCTTTCATAGTCCTATCTAGATAATTCAAGTCATCCGTCCTATAGCGACAATTCACGAATATCGTAATCTCAATTCCGTTCTGAAGTGACATCAGTGTTACTGCACAAACATCGGAAATTCTGGTCCTACAATGTCATCAAAAACTCTTGTTCTGTAATGACTTGACCGTCAATGTCCAGACCTTTCGTAATCCCTATTTTACAATGGCACAGTTCTCGTCAGTATCACTGGCTAGATAGCCTTGTGTTCTGATGCGTTCAGAAGTGAGATCATTGTCCGTTCTCACCTCCATGTTGACACTGTCCAGCACTGCCAACGTTTCCTTCACATTACGACCACCATCCATGCTTAGCACCTCGGCTGCTCTCCCGGAACTCTTTGACTTCATACCAGTCGTTCATTTGAAAATCTTAAACAGACCTTTAAGCTTGGGAGGAATTCTTTCTGCTTCCCGTCGATTTGTAGTTCGAGATCTCTTCGTCTGGCCCGTATCGTCTATTCTATAACCTATACCGTTTAGTCCCCCGTCCATTCCGATCGTATATCTCCTTTCGTCTTCACTGATCCTCCGAAATGTCATCCATTATCTGGCTTTACAGTTCGCGTAAATCTATCATATGAATTTTCATTCTTCGTCTCCTGTAGCAATCGCGCTTCCGCGGTTCTCCGCATTTCGTGTTCCATAAGTATCTTGGTAGGGGTAGCCTTAATATCTTCATTATAGGTGATGTATCCAGGTTTATACATTTCAATGTACATCGTGCGCACACGTTAGAAGCTGAATTTTAACGGTCGGTGAATTCATGATTGCTTCTTGCAAGACCGCTGTTCTATGCGTTCAAGAAATTTGCGCGCATAGCTGTACGCTTCTGACAATCTTTCTGCACATGCTAATTAACGGCATGCGAGTGAATTTGGACGTTCACTGGAAACGAAAATATTATCCTCGTCGTCTTGAATGGACAGCATGGACAAATCCAAACCAAAATTGTAAGGCTTACTTCTGGGGAATTCAGAACAGAGCGAGGACGCATAATTATCAAACAGTTGAGTGCAAACTCATGAACAGCAAGCCAAAGTTGTTTAAATGAACAGTAACGTACAGTAACAATAGTCCCTGTGGAAACCTAGGTCATCGACACCAACTACGATTATGAGACACAATTCAACAAATAAGGAAGTGCTAACTACGAACCTATTGAGTTTAACAAACCTATGAACGATCCGCTATAATCATTCACTCAAGATTTTTAAATGAACTTGTGGTAGGGAATTTTTGTAAGAGACCATGAGCATTTATCGAACAACAAATGCGAACATTTGCGTTCGTGACTTTTACGATTGAAGCGTGGTTTACGATTGAAGCGTGCCGCAATAGCGGGATCCAGTTGGAGGCTCGTAACTCAGCCTCAAGGTGCCAATGGTTTTTGAGACATACTAGTCATCCTCATAGGAAGAATTTCCAGCTAAAAGTTCCTCATAGGAAGAACTTCCAGCTAAAAGTTCTTTTTATGAGAATGACTAATGTGTCTCAAAAACCATTGGTACCTTAAGGCTAAGTTACGAGCCTCCGACTGGATCCCGCCGTTGTGGCAGTCATTGATGGCCACAGTTGGGTATGGAGTCTAAGTAGTTGGTGATTTTATTAGAAAATAGCCGATGTCTGGAACATCAAGCGTTGCTAATTGGAGGTATAACGTGCGAGGATTCCTTGGGTACTCCTTATTTATGAACAACTCCATGAGGAAAGTATGTCATGTGGGTACTGTTCATTGCACTCTGAATTTGTTTTATACTCTTATCCCATTGCCGTGGTTTTTGTCGGTGCATTTTTGTTGTCCACGATATCACGATGGTGCGGTTGTATCGTTGACACTGCCCACGGCCTTGGGGTGAAGCCACTGTATTCAACTCGTGCCGTATACCGTAGGTTTCGCAGAATATTTTGCAAGACCTTGCCGTGACAGCTGCTCTACTCTTATTAATGTGACCCTCCGACTAGATGAATGATATCTAATAACATCTTTATAGTTCTAACAAACAAGTATTTACTCTTCGCCGTTGTTGGCTTTCGATACACTGCACTGCCGGTCGAGGTGGACCTGTCTCGCTGGTTGATGGTGCTTACGGCGATAAACCCATCTCTTTCTTGATGGCACATAGTTCATGCACATCGTTACATCGGTTAGACCGTATTGTCCTTTACAAGATATCGTCAACGATACCTCCGATGATGGCATCCTCGAGGAGTGCACCCAGTGTTTCTACACTTCCGGCACGCAATCCTGCCACTTTTGCGAGGGCTTCTTAAAATGTTTAATAAGCAACTTCTGAAAAGTTTCCACGTGTGGCCATTTGGCTGTTCCTTCGTCATAAAACTTTCGCGCGTGCCCTCCAATGTTGCGTGTAATCACATGCATCTCATTATTGACGTTGTACATGTATTGGCGGCTAAGGCGCTCAACATCCTTCACCTATTACTTAATGTTGGTATCGTCTCAACTGTTGAACACTGAAATTGAGTTATCGTCGTGCATGAGCCGATCTGATGGAGCGTCTAACTCCTCCTGTAATCTCCGCAACGTCGTTTGCGGATATTGACTGCAGGTCTACGAGCGACTTCGCAAAGAATTCTCGGAGTGATCTGGCGAACGGTAACGTCGTTCTCGCTTGCGTATGTGCCAACGGTTAACCTTGCCTATATTCATACGAATGATCATACACTTCGCGAATATGGTCCTTCAAATGATTCATTATCTCATAATTTTATCTTCCACTTACTGATGCTCACACGCGAAAGTTTGAAGGCTAGGGAGTTTTTTTCGGTGACCTTAAACCGCGATGGGGACGCACGCACGTGTTGCGAATTACGGTGGCGTTGATTCTTCTGATATGTAGATTATACAATATTCGAGAGCTTATAACGATCGGTTCTAAACACTATCAAATTCCCTATCGGATAACGTCGTTTAAATTATGTCTCTATATTTATAACACGTCGACGATGTACTGGAGTTATTACGTCCACATTGAGTCCACATTCGGCAAGAGAATTCAAACAAATGCCCTTCCTAATAATACTCTTCATTCTGAACAGGCACACTTGGTAACATTTTCATAGTGAAAGATGTGCCACATGAATTAGACTGTCTCTATGCCCGTTGCAACGTAACACAACCCTTCAACCCTTTGCTAAGGGGCGATGAAAAGATTTCTTTGTCGACTTTGATATAATACCTTTGCATATTATAGAACATCGCCAAAGAGAAATTCTTTCACTGAATTTTCTAAATTTTTCATGACTCCGTCAATTAATATGGGGAATAGTGCGGGTCTATGGAAGCGCTGACCATTGAGACGGCTACTAGACTTTAAATTTCAATTCGTGAGGGAAATATGTCCTTTGCTCATCATGACTTCGTTAATATCGAATAATTTAGTGAATAATATAGTGAATAATAATTTGGTCCACCTTGTCCCTTATGTTACTGTAGTTCTTTTTCTTATTCTTTCAGATATATGATTTGTAGTTTGTTTTCGGAATTCTTCATCTTGTTGCGTAGCTCTTTCTGGAGTGAGTAATTTATAAATTGGGGAAAGTGGTAGCTGTATAAAATGTTGAGGGTGTATCATTCAAATTACTAGAAAAGATAATCGTGCTGAAGTTCCGGCATAACTGAATGGTGTATTATTTATGAAGTATTTATTTGGTAAGAATGTGGTTGACTTTTCTAACCATTTTTCATCTTCTCAGATTTTTTTTTTAATTTTTACATAATGTTATGGTTGACAGGTGTCGGAAATAGTTCAATTATATTACTGACTTCATTGAAATTTAAGTCATGACTGCTAGGTACATTGTATACGTTACAAGCCACTTTGAAAAGCTGTAGCTCCACAGTGTGTTGACCAAATTGAATGAGATTTTCAGGACATGCATGACACGATGTACTCTACAAAACGTATATTTCAGATTTTTGTAACAGGGGCTGCAAAAAAAGTTGAAAAAAGCGCACTTTACAAATATCATTGTAATTTTGTAATTTTCGAAAATCACTGAAATAGGTCAACAAGCAAACTGTTTAAACTAACATGACTAAAAATTGTTTCCCGATATATTCATTCCCTAAAAAGTTATTCAACTAAAACATGGTGTCCGAATATTTTTGTGACCAACTGTACATTGTTTACCAGGAGAGCTTGCCTCTTCTACGCATAATAAACGGTGCTTGGTCATGTTGGGGATCCCCACCATGAGCTTAACGACTGTCGCAACTTTATTAGAAACTACAAACTAACGATACTTATATCTAACAGGAAGAAAAGCGGATGACTGTGGGGAAGTACAGTGGTGAGAGAGACTCGTGCACTCTTACACACACCACGAATATCATTTGTGCAAAGTCCCTCAGACTCGCACAAACACGCTTGCACCCTCTTACGTCAAATACCGGAAATATTAGAAACTACGAACTAACAATACTTATATCTAACGAACTTCCACTCTGCTACTCGATCAGCGATATTGTGGATATTTATTCCAATAATTAAAAACTTACAACTCGAGCGTACATAGGGTCGCGCAAGAGCTCGCAATAGTTCTCTCTCCCCCCCTCTCTCTCTCTCTCTCTCTCTCTCTCTCTCTCTCTCATTAAAGTACGGTACCCTACTGACCTCTCGGATTGAGGGTCACAATTCGAGACGATACATCTCGGGTACAAAGACACAATTTCCCTACACACGCAAATACTGTTCGCCT
Organism: Hedychridium roseum; assembly: GCA_963989215.1. Taxonomy (NCBI): domain Eukaryota; kingdom Metazoa; phylum Arthropoda; class Insecta; order Hymenoptera; family Chrysididae; genus Hedychridium; species Hedychridium roseum. The sequence continues at coordinate 1,593,092 of OZ022304.1, read as the reverse complement.
ATCTGAAGGTCGTCACGCCGTTAGTTTAAATTTCGAATCCTACAGTACCATCAATTTAGAGTATAATACACACGCTACGATCATATAATGGTCTAAATATAATGTCCAGTTTAAGTTGACCCAATAGGAGCGCGGAAGCGGCTGCGCAAAACGAAGGAAAACTGACATGAGACCACCTGAGATATACTTTCTCGGTGAACAGAGTATAGACAACACACTAAATACGACATTTGACGTGAGCGGAATTTCTTCAGCATCAACTCTATTCAATCTAAGTGCAACAATATTGACATTACAAAAAGAGCTTTTCAATGAGAAATAAATGGATGTTATGAGATTTTCGATAAGGTAAATACAGGATTATCGTCTAAAGTTGACATTATGGGTTAGACGAACGTTCGATTAGTTCTTAAGGTGATTTTCGATGATTTGTTAATCCTGAACATAAGAGCTTTCCGAATAACAGGATACGTAATGAACCGAACCATATTGGAAACTGTAATTTTGTTCGATTATATAATCAGAGGTCACAGTGTGAAGATATTACTGCTTATATTTATGTGTTTGTATTCTGCAGGCATGTTATTTATAATTTTGCCACTTGACAGGAGTGTGGGACAGGGCATCTCATTGGCATCAAACAATGAACATCCCACGTGTTGCCGGTGCTATTCTCAGTATATTTATTTCATCGACACAAATACTTCTGTTGCTACTTCGCAGTTGGCGCTTTGGCTCTCTACAATGTTCTCGCCACTCGCTGTTCACAATGTACAACTCACTACTCGCAATGCTTTCTTTTAGCTGCTCGCTGGTTTCTCGCTATGTCCTCGCTGTGTTCTCGCTGTACTCTCGCAACACTCTCTGGTTACTCGCAATATTCTAACTGTTCGCTGCTTTGTCCTCATCCCTTTTATTTCTAAAGTACGGATCGTATGAAAAAACTTTTTTTTTAGATTTGTATTGTTCCAATGGCTGCATTATCAGATGCATTATTTTTTTTTGGTGGAGGCATTTCGGAAATTTCAAGATCAACTTCATTTTTTTAAATAGAACCCACTAGTTTTTATATTAAAATCTGAAAGAGCGCGATACTTTGAGTAAAAAAGTACTGATGTGTATTAGTCTTTTAATTAATGAGTAATTTCACTTTGTTTCAAGAACATATTCTCTGCGTAATATTAGGTCAGAGATTCGTACTTACCACAGACTTGCGCAGGACAGCGTGATGTTTACATGACTAAGTTTATCAACACGCAGTAAAAACAGTAAAAACAGTAAAAACAGTAAAAACAGTAAAAACAGTAAAAACAGTAAAAACAGTAAAAACAGTAAAAACAGTAAAAACAGTAAAAACAGTAAAAACAGTAAAAACAGTAAAAACAGTAAAAACAGTAAAAACAGTAAAAACAGTAAAAACAGTAAAAACAGTAAAAACAGTAAAAACAGTAAAAACAGTAAAAACTTTTATCCACGTCATTCTTTCTCCAAACTCGCCAACAATCATATTGATAATATTCATTCACTCTAAATTACGTCGTCCTACAGCAGTTTGAGAACGTTATTAAAAATTGGTGCGTCAAGCCGAATGTTGTTCGGAATTAGGGTGAGTTTAATTACCGAAATGTAATCGTTTCTGGATAGATCTTCGATGAGTATTTCCCTGGTATTGCTTCTTTGGAAAGATTTCATCTAAAGATGGTGTTTCTTCCGGTTTACGATGCGGGAAGAGGTTTCATAGATTGATTCCATTTTAATTCACTCGTTTCATCAGAGAGATCAGACAAAAACAAATGTTTTTCACCAGTGAAAGTTGGTAAAAGATTTTACGAATTTGTATGGTTGATTGAGCGCATGAGATTGGTTTAAAGTTTAAACCACACAAAATTGTCGATATTTTACTGTTCGTTAGCCCGCAGGCAGAATCACACGTGCAACCGTGCTCGTTGCCTGTTCGCACAAGATAATCGGAGATTCGTTTGGAATAGTAATTGCACAATTTAAGCTTACAGGTATATTCGCAAGCATGGCCCAATTTAAATGTGCGAAAGTTTCATGGAAAACATTGTGTAACTCCACGGTATATTAATATTCTATAAGTGTATTTCGATTGCAATAGTAATGTGACAATTTAATTGATCTTGGAGTGAGTGATAATGGACATGTAGCATATAGATACAATATAGCATATGTTCGTTGCTATTGTCTTTGAATGTATATCTAGACTATAATGGAATTGAAAGGTATTTTAGAGATAAGAGTAAATTGGGAACCAGTTTACAGTTATTAAGAGGTGATTAAGAGATTTCACACATGACTCTGTTTCAATAATACACCTTTTATGTTGATATTGAAAGACCTATGATCCGATCAGGTGGGTTAAATATAATCACGTCGACCCGAATCTGTTGAATACCGAGCTAATGAAGCCATCGATCGTTCGACGGCACATGTAGCGCCCTATACTACCGTTTTTTATCCATCTAATTGGCAACGCATGCTATATATTTGGAGTCGCGCTCTGACTTCTTTTCATTTTTTGCGGCCTGGTCCCTCGTTTTAGCAATACGTTTCTTCCGTATACTTCTTAGCAACACTTTCTGGTATTGTGTATTTTTCTAAGTAGAATAAAGCATAATCGAGTGTCTTATGTAAAATGTGATGAATAAAACTCCAGTTACAAAAATATCCATTGGTAGTAATTTTCCAATTTATGTAACGATTAAGGAAAAATATCTCGGAGATAATAAAAAAACAATTGCAACAAGAGAAGCTGAAGAGTTATAGCAAAACGTACAGGTTGGATTTAACCATCAGAATAAAAATTATTATGATATTGATAGTTTTCGTGACAATTGTACAGTGTACCGTTACTTTTAGTGTTGTATTTTTATATTTATTTTGTCTTACTCCTGATCGTTAGTTGGGATCCAATGTCTCGAAAACTTCAGTTCTTACCCGAAAAATGTGTTTAGCGACCAGAAGATTTTCGGAGGGGATGTGCTACCTCCTGATTTGACTTTTCTTTTAAGAGCGGTAATAAGCACAATATCCGAAAAAACTGATACAAGCACATACGATATCTTATAATACTAGTAAACTGATATTCATCGTATGAAACAAGTAGAAGTTGCAACATTAAAATACTCCTGTTTGGTATACTTGAATTGCTGAGAGTGATAACTATGACAACGATCTCGCCGATTTAGTAGTTACCTTTAGATGATACCTCTGTGGATAGCAAACACGAGGACGATGTGGAATTTCATTTCGTTGACGACGAGCTCGTAACATGCCGACGGCAAAACCTGCGACGAGTCGAGAATACAAACAGGAAAGTTTTGGCCGGTAACCCATTTTCAGCTTCGAGAAAAATGGGTCCTGGCATGACGTATTCTGTGGCACAATTTATGACCATGATGCTGGTGTTATCATCACATTCATGTTCTGCAGTGCTCACCAGTGCTGCGTAAAGGCAAAAAACTCAGACTTTATTACGGTGTTCTTTAATCTGCATAAATGCCAAATATTCCCATTTAATTACGTTTGTAGTGTATAAATACACACACTTGCCCAATAACATCAAATGTAATTATATAAAATGTCCAACTTGTAAAAAAATATTTTAGCAATGTTATAAGAGGTGTTTGATGGACGCCATGTCATTGCGAACCCTTTACGACCGCCTTCCAGCCTTATGGGGTAGGGGCGGACAAAGTTACAATGTAGGGGATGCTACGACATCCATAAAACATCTGCTATAATCGACATATTGACGAGGAATGTTTTAAATATTGTTCTTGACAAATACTCGTGCTAGTTTGTATACTCTACTTATGAAATTGTAACTTTTTAAGTAATGGATAACCACCAACACAATAAATAACTTCCAACTATAAGTATTATTAAAAGGGAATGACACAATCAGCAGTTTTAGTAAAAATCATAACTTTATCCAGCAATAAATTCAAATAATAATCACGAGAATGTTATCATTAATATGTAATATTGAAAATTGTGTGATTGAAAATAATAAGATGTTAAGTGAGAGCATGGGTTTGAGTGGATGCAGACGTAGTGCAGGTCTAGGAATGTCAAGTGTCGACGCTGCGCGTGAGAAGACGGGTGGGTCGCATAGCGTGGGTCTGTGTGAATGCGAGTGTGGTGGATGGATGAGCCAATGGCAGTGTGTTTTAAACACTTATAAGAGCTGACATCCCTGATGCGTGCAGAATTGTAAGCGAGCAGTAGAGTCATATGAATATGTGTCCTGTGTTGTATGTCAATATGTTGTATATCAAAGATTATTTTTCAGTGTACTGTGTATTAATCATTTATCTCCCCAAATACATAGCTCGATCTTGCATTATCAAACAAATTACAAGTATAAAACCTTCATTCATAATGAATCGTTATTTAAATGTTAACAAAGAACACGTATAAACCTTTGACGCCGAGGATGCAAATGTAATTGTGCTGTAACGAATTGAATAACCGTACAATTATATTTTTAATTTGGATTCAATTCTGATCGACAATTGTAAAGCATTTTATCCGATGAATTATGCCTTTTACTTATTATGAGTAGGTAGCACATTGCCAACGGCCTTTGCATGACTATAATAAATATTAATGACTATCCAATTAAGTAGGTGACGATCTGTTATACTTTATACATTATTGTGTTGCAACTGTGCACAATCTTACGTCCCACGGACGCAATCTCTTTACAACTATTATTAATATTATTATTATTATATTATAATTATCATTTAGATGTATAGACCCATCCCTTTCAGATCCAACCATCACCACAACTACCTCCCACCCTCACTTTTCCGGAGCTTTCTGAGTTTTCATTTGATACTGGAAACCCAAAAACCCTCAGTCGTTACCTCGTAGTTAGTAAGTTGTTACTTAGGTAGTTAATTTTAGTTAGTCAGTTTTAAGTTTAATCAATTTTTGTTTAATTTTAATGTTACACCAAATCAGTTTTAATACAAAGACATTAAATTGCTCTCGGTCTATCACGACGCTACCTCAAACAGTATAGTAAATCAACAAATATCCCAACAACAAAGTGTTTATCTTAACATTTAACCCACCAACATAGAATCACGATTCGGCTCGTAACAAACAACTTCACATTTTTATCATGGGAACTAATACTTTCATGACATTTTAAAGGTGTTCTCACGATATTATTCTACTTGTCCTTCTTCGTTAATGCACATAAAGAGTCGTTATAGTGTAATTTGTACTTCGTTTCCTTTAAAAAAAATGGGGAGCGTAGAAAATAAGACTTGTTAGAGTGGAAGTAAAAAAGTAAACTAGACGGTTTGTTGTTAGAAAAATATGAACTAACGCTGTGTGTTAAAGATGTAATCACCATTCGTCTCATGCGTTCTCGATAACAGTTCACCGCGATGTACGACTACTTGCAATTGAAACACGTTCGGACGATCTTTCCCTTGTATAATCTAGAAACATGAGTGTCCTAATGACGTGATCTGCGATCGCAAACAGCGTTGGTTGTACCATACAACAGAGTACACAGCGTAGCAGAATTGAACAGATTCAAAGCAATCTAATCCTGCCGCGACGACTCTAATTCCATCAGGGGGTCGAATGTTACCCCTACGTACCTACTACGTCGACCTCTCGGCTGGTGAGAACTGCGGGGGATGACGTCATCTCGTAGCTGATTGGTCGACCGACTAGTCACGTGGGCTTACCCATTGGGTTGGCCAAGAGAACGAGACTGGGGATAACGCGCGCGCGTCGCACGGGCTCGCACACATACACATATATACTCACACAGCTTTCTGCAGAAGGTAGAAAATTAGAGAGAAAGAAGCGAAATTGATGAAGAAACAAGAGTGGGTAAATTTAAAAGGAAATAAATACAAGGAATACGTAGGAACAGACAAAAATGAAGTATACAAATCTTAAGACGTAACGGTCAATGTAAAACAGATGAAACGTGTAATGATTAAAGAGGAAATAATTAAGCCCAAACTATACATTAAAGTAGTTTACCATTGTTTCGTAAGTATAAACTTTATGCGTGTACAATATTTCGATGTTTTGATTGGTGAATTGTGAGAAATCAACATGGGCCCCTGTTTGTGTGGATGCTACATGAAAATTTATGAAATTTTAACAAATAGGTAGATTCTCGTGTAATCGATAAATACATTTTTTGTACATATACATGTTAGACATAATTTCACCTCTAACAAGGTGCACGCACATTTATTTCAGTGTTGTAGAGATTTTTTTTAAGCACCAGCAAAACGATGCAGTAGGTAATGAAGAAAATAGTGAGATCGTGAGGGAAGGAGCGAGCGAGAAAAAGCAAGGGGGGAAAGGGAGCGAAGTGAAAGAGGGGATATGAGATGGGGGAAGGAAGGGAAGGATCGGTTGGGGGTTGAAACGAGTGCCGAGATGGAGGGGGTGATTCGAAGGGGCGTCCGCGAGTCTCGGCAGTCACTGCGACGACCGCGACGCCCCAACGTCTCCGGGTATATTGTTTGCCCCATCCTGACCCTACAATTGCGTCCTGTCGATAAGGAGTTCCATTCCCAGAGAGATCCATTAAAAATAGCGGAGAAAGTCATAGTCAACGAATTTGCTCGAGCTTGCTGAGTAAATGTGCATCAAGAGATTGATAAAAAGCGAAAAAATCCGCTCATTATCGTTGGGCTTTAAAAACTGAGTTTATAATATGTTAGCAAGCGCGCACGTTCTTCGGTTCGGCTTTCGCTGAACCGATCGTTTTCCGCGAATACTTTCTGCGAGCGCGAGGAAAATGAGCTAACCTAGCTGTGTTGCAAGGGAAATACGTATTCGACGCGAGAGTTTCCTTTCGGGACCGCCGCTAGTGTTGTCGAAGAGAATTCAAAGTTACGCGTGAACGTGACCACGATGGTTCTCCATGGAGCGAACCGTAAGTTCTCTCTACAATTCTCTTATCTCCTGGTAAATCAAATCCGTGACTTTCTCATTAGTTTTCTTATCATCGTCTTGTATTTCGCTATTCGCACTCCTAACATTAATTGAAAATTTACATTTTTGCCATTTTTATGCGATATCGTACGGATAAAATACTATTGGAAATGTATTACAAGTACAGACCTGGCAAGAGACGATATTGGAACTACTAATTCTTTAAACGGGTCGAGTCAAAAGTCCTTAACCAAAGCCTGTGAGCCTTTGAAATCGATACTCTGTAAATACGTAATTAGATGCAATTATACATCAAAGTACGTTTAAATCCACTACGATGAGAAACTAGTTTGAAAGTCATGAGATTTGTTTCGAATGCCCCCTTGTTTCCTTCCTTCGGTGTACAGTATGCAGATTAGTTAGAAACCAAAGCACCAGTTGTGTCCTTTTACAGAATTTCCATTTTACTTTGAGAAGTCCCCGTTTTGCGAATAATTCATAAAATCCTCTATAATTCAATATAATTGACTGTCATCGTGGAGAAAAGAAAAATTCGTGCAGACTTACACCGCTGACGTGAACCATCGCAATTCGCTTTAACGCACTTTACGTAATACCTAACCACAATTTCTAAATCGGTGAATTGTCGTGCGATTTGGCTAATTCGCATGTTTCTCAGCTGTTGGTTTGATGACCCTGATAAAAGGAGTACACAAAGGAAATCGGAATTTTCATTGCGTGATCCATTGCTGAGTTCATGACACGTTGGCCGGCTTTTATCACGCAACATTTTCGACGCGGTTCGCAAAGGCCGATTTGAGGATGACAAAATCGTGACTTACGTACGTTCCATCTGCCTGCAACTTAAATAATACTGTAGACAGAAGTTCTGAAATTGAATCTGTGGATTTCAGTACGATGACAGTCCGATTTTCCTAATTTCGAAATAGTCCTGTGACTGGTTAGTACATAGATTTCTTGTGATTATTCAATTTCATTGGAAATTTTTAAAACCAGTTAGAAGTTGATACGATCAGTTATGCACCAATAAAATTATAGTATTTTCCGTTAATTATCAGTAATTAATTCAAAGTGTACGCAGTCTTACCACGAAATATAATGACATAACGTACTTTTGTAAATATTTTATTACGGACTTTTGCATGAACTGTCTGTGAAAGATTTGAAAAAGCCACGAACATGTATCTACATGTATGCGCGGCCTTAAACACACTGATTGCATCGTAAGATATTTATGACTTTTCGATTTACTGAACTCGTATTTGTATAGAGCAGTACGTAGGGCTATATATGCCAATAGTACATTTGAGACGCAAAGGTCTCTGAGATACTTTAAAATAAATAGAGATGTAGATTAAATATGATAAAGTAGGGTTCAACTAATACAAGAAAAAATTACGAAGCAACATTACGTAGAGATTGTTAAATCTGAAATTGTAAGTTGTAAATTAACTCCGACTTTGTACACTGACATACTACTGGAGTTAATAATGCATGTTAACAAGAATATAGTCTTGCTTCACAAGAAATTTGTAACATGGCGATGATATTTAATTCTCGATCATTTACCACGTAAAAAGAATATTGAGAATAATTTTGTATATTTGAGAGATATGAGTATCTGTTTTTACATACATCATATGCTGCCTCTGAAAAAATAATTAATATTATATTCCTAAATAGAATCTTCTAAGCAGAACACTTTATGTGTAAATGCATATTGTATTTCAAAAAACCATTAATTGGATGCACTATGTGTTTAGAAAGCATCGATTGTAATATAACACGATGTTATTATTACACCTTACATATTCTCATGCAGAATGACCTGTTACTGACGACTACAACATATGTTGTTAAACACAATATCAATTTTTGAAGAAAATCTGTGTAGGAGTATTCGAAAGCGGATACCTATTTTTAAAATTGACCGTGTTTCTTTCTTTCTTCACAATTAGTGCGTTTTCTAGTGGAAGTGTTCCTCGATGCAGAAAAAAACAAGACAAAATCTTATAATATACAGGGTATTCTAAAATCGATAGTGTATTCGTCAGAGTCATGAAAATAAGCAACCACACAGTGAACATAGGTAGCAATCAATAGTTTATGAGTTTTATGGGAAAATACTTTATTTCATTAGAAGACTTAAATCTACTAGGTCATTATTTATTACATATATAGAGATATTTGACTTAGGTACTTTCTAGGGACATTATCTTAGATGATTTGAAATAGCGTATCCAGGACTGTTGTAGAAAAATAAGAGATAAATCTGTCACTTTTAAGTGCCTGCAAATGTGAATAAGAAAACGTGTCAAGATATTCATCGAAGTGAACGGAAGAAGAATCAACATTTTTCATGAAGTAATGTACATTTTCCATATACTTCAGCAACTATTGTTTTCTAAACCTATGTTTACTAATACGCTGTGGCGTTTTTTGTAGCTACTATACGTAACGAAAGTTTGGAACGTTCATTTTTGAACATCTTATATATTAACACTCTGGTTTTACTTCTAGAATTAAGGAGATATCCTATATACAGAGTATAGAGCATAACACTTACTTTCCACTAAGTATTTTTACGAGAAAAATAATATATTTGTCACGATTTTTATGCCCTAGAGATTTATGATGTTATTAGTGAATGTTGTGCCTTCTGATTATACATAGCTTTGTGTATGTCAGAAAAATCTACGAAAATTTGAATTAGAAGAAGCTACATGTAGAAAAAATGAAGCGGTGAAGGAATAATTAGATGGTTATGAAAAAAGGAAGAGAAAAGGGGGAAAGAAAGCGTAAGAACGCGATGTAGAGTGGAGATAGTAAGGAGATACGGAGGAGGCGAAAAGAGTTGGGCCGTCATTTTACGGGCTGCAATTATCTGTTGGGTTGGGCGAAGGGTGTCTGCAAAGGCGAGTTTCGACTTCGCTTTCCACGAGCTCGTAAAAGTCGTACATATCGGTGGCTGTGGGTAGCAGGCTGGTCCGTGATGGTTGCAATGGCAGTAAGGATAGGTACATTAGCTAATTGTTACATCGATACGCGCGATTTGTCCAATTTGTTCGTCATATCCGGCTTCCTATACCTCATTGCCTCTTAACTCATCCGACGGGAAAGGTCCTTGCCGAGACCGCTTGTACCCGGGAAATCGTTTCCGTTAAATCAAACCTGGCTGTCGAAGGTACTGGTACGATATCAGCAACCTTCCACTAAACGTGAATAAATGCTATTCCGGCCAATCGTATTAATACGAAAAGGTCTATTACGCATTTCTTAACGTGTTTTTCACAATATTTCTGTTGAGGCCTCGGATTTCGATGACATCCAGTCAAAATACATTACGGTAATATATTATGATTTTTCTTAAATAGTGGAGTTTAATTGATTTTATATATTCGCATATTAACAAAGGAGATGAAATCTGCGCAGAATACTTTATCCCAATAGTGCACTTTAGATGTGCGTTTCCTAATGAAAATCATTCTCTTTATCAGAATTAAACGTAGGGTAATCTAACCGAAACCTTCTGTATGGTTCCTTGAGCAATAAAGAAATTTAAAAAAAATGTCTATGTCTTAAAATATCTTATTTAATTTGTGAAATCTTTCAGTTGTATTATAGCCGTTTTGCATAGAAATGTGTTGAAAAATACGTGTTTATAAACATTTTCCAATGTTGACTGAATGATATTGAATGCACTATTTTACACAATGAAATGCATATTCGCATATTTTATTTAATCATAATGATAGTAAATGCGACATTTTTTTGTACATTCATTTTTTTGTACATCACATTAATTCAGAGAATTAACAAATGGTAGAAAGAGTATGTCAGTAGCTCGTCGAACATTGGCAAAATGTGATTACGTGCTGCGAATTAATAAGGCCCATTTTTCGCATTCGTTAGTAAGGTCGTTTAATCAATGGACTTCTCCCAAAGCTTTTATAGGAAAGTGAGTGCCTGAAAAAGCCTTTTCGGGTGAAACATAATTACGAGTTTTAACCAAATTTCGAGTGCACTTAATTACTCGAAAGTTAGCGTTGTATTTTCATTTCTCCCTCTCTACGTTTTCACTCTATCAAGCGGCAAGTCACGCTCCGACTTGCTCTCTATACAGTTGTCTTTCATCTTTATCGCACTCGTGATGTAGTCGTATGGAAAGAAGTATAGGGTTTTTGGGTTGTGACGCAGGCCAGAGTGATGAAGCTGAGCAACCTTAACGTTTTCCAATTTTACATACACACCCACATAGCATTTTATATAGGTGGATAATATTCTGTACATTTCATTAATATTATAAACATACCTGTCGTTAATTTAAATTGATAATTGTAACATATAGATGTTTTCAAAATAATACATATGCCTACAAGTTGTAGTATTACATAAAATGCAGTAGAACTAGGGAGGACAGTTAATTTAATTTATGGATTTTTATCAAAGCTAAGTATTCTTATTCAAAATATTGTTTTGTAGGAAGTTACTGTTTAATTATTGGTATTTATGTCTTTAACGATTTTGAAAGTACCCAAGACGTGTGAAATACTCTAATTAGAACTTTCTTTATACCGGTTTATAAAAATTGATGGAGAAATGAGAAGATTTCAAATGTGCAAAGTAGTCGCTGAGATGACAGCCGTGAAAGTCATTTTTTTGTTTTTGTTGTTCACAGTAGGAGAAAATAGTTTAAATGTAATTCTTTATACAGAGTCGATGCTCTGTGCAATGAACGATTGTTAGTTCCGAAATTCGTAGGGGTTTCTTGGTGGTTTCACGCAACACGGGTAAAACGAAGCGAAGCTGGAAGCTCGAGGCTTGGGCCTTGAACCTAAATTTCCCTGTTCCCACGCGACCGCGTTGAATACGAATGGGCGAGCAGCGAAACCTAAGGGTCTTTCGTGGTTTCGTGCACTGCACGGAGATCTCCGTGGAGGAGAGAGTGCCATCATCCTCGGAGCTAAATTTTCCTGTCTGCATTCCAACTGCGAGCAGAAACGTGCTCGAGCGGTGACCGACCCAAAGGGCTCGTGGTTTCCTTCGCTGAAGTTTAGAAGGGGCCTCGCGTCCTTCGATCTGCTCCTAAATTTCAGAGCCCCCCGTAAATCCTCCGCGTCCCGACATCAGCTATCCCGCACCATAGAACGATGGTTTTCGCTGAAATACGGCCATTACACGCTAGAAGGCACGGATGCATCTTCAATGTGCATCCCCGACATGCTGCAACGCCTCGCTCGTCTGCCCGTCGTGCCGCTGCCATTGCCCCCTCCCCCTCCCCCTCCCCTCCCCTCCTCTTCCCCTTCCGCTAGCAATGCATGCAACTTACATAACGCGAGGTGAGACGAACGAGATACTCCTCATGTGCATCGCCGATGAGGTCCCTTCTGCTCTCTTGTGCTTCTCCTTTCGAGAAACATCTTATACCGTTGCTACTAATGTTAAAAGAGAATAACAATTTTACCCTTCAACGTTTACTCCTTCCGTTCACTCCCATACAATTTATACAATTCAATCATACACCATAATGAACCAAGTTGCTTTAAAACTCACAATGCGCACTTATCGAAAACTGCTCTGCGCACTCACACCAGGGTCTAATCTATTTTCATGAATATCTACTAAATCTGAAACATACTTAATAAAGTACGATGCGCTAACATTTTTGGTTGGCGTTATAACGCTACCAAACTGCTTAGTGCATTTATTTCCGTCCTATGTTTACATTGGCAATATCGAAGAAAGGACTAAAAACGTAGTAGACAGTTGTTGGCTGCTTTGGAGGAGATGCGCATGTTGCGAAGGCTGATGGCTAGCGGCGGCGGTGGCGGCGGTGGCGGCGGTGGAAGTGCGACGCGCAGAAGAGACAGCAGAGGGGATCTCGACTTTGCCAGTCAAACAGAGTCACACGTATATGCCCTTGTGCGACGACATTATCGGTTTCGCATCAAGCCCAGTTTACTCACGTTGCATGTGTCTGCCCTCTGCCCTCTTATAGCTTCTCGGTTCTTCCTTCTCGCCTACCTTCCGTCTCCGATCCGTGCTTACCGGCGCTTACACGTGTCTACACGTGGTTAGAGATGCACCCCTCTACACTATCGCTTTATGCGCCTGTGCGTGCTCTCTATACTATGTATGTGTGGGTATGTGTGTATATAACTACGCTCCGGTCTCATCGATAGGGAATGTCTTCGATGACGACGCATTCGAGCCGTGCCGTCTTACCGTACGACCTTCCGCATACACATGTACATGTGTATCTATGGATGTATATACATATATGAAGTTCCGTATCTTCCTTGTATTTATCTCGTTCGCGTAAACGCGACTTGCGTATTGGATATCTATATGACGATGCCCTTCCGGAAGACCCTTTGAGGTTTAATAGAGTCGTGCGTACAAGTAAAATCTCTCATACTAACGTACTTTCCAAGTTTATTATAATGTATCGTCTTTGCTGTATTAATATTTACCCAGGAGCGTAATATCCGGTCTATCCAGGAATAACGATGGTAGAGTCAATTTAAATGGAACATTATATCTTGTATCATACATTAAACACATTTTCCTTATCCTTGTGGTAAATAATCACGTATAAGAGTTACAACGTACCGATTACATTTCAGTCGCGATGTACAAATATATCATTGTAAGATGAAATGAACGCCATTTTATAAACCTAATAATGATCCCCGTGGTCTTTAATATGTGAGGATAATTAACCGTGGACGCGAAACTTTCTTTTGCCTGCCATTGAAATAGGCGTATCGGAAATATATCCATCACATAGTAATGTTTACTTATATATATAACGTTCTGTGTTATATGAATAAATCCGTAAAATTTCGTTCTTTGTATATTAATTAGATACTCGTATTAAAGCAAAAAACTCGTGTATAGGTATAGCGTAGCAAAAATAGCGATGTCGTGAAAAGCAGGTAAACGTTTTAGAATCTGTCGTTGTATGCATAATGACACTTATAATGAATTTTCGCAATATGTTGTGTAAATCTATTTCCTTCTTGTAGGGACGAACCTTATAACTTTCTGTGTAATAATTAATATTATGAAAGCTCGATATTTCATAAAGTTGTGTACAGTTACACGACACACAAGTAGGCGTTTAAAAATAATGATCAACAACAAACAATACTCCATATAGCATCATATGTTTGTCGTATTTTAAAGATGAAATACACCGTAAAAATGTGCACATAAAGGAAATGCAAATATAGGTGCATAAATCGAAAAAAGGTGAGCATAAAAGCGTCGATGAAGGAAAAGTGACAAATTGAATTAATTAAAATATAAGGTAATTCGTCAGTTCGTTGGAGAGTGTTTTTTGAAGCGATAACAGGGGCAAAGGAACAATTTTTCGAATTAACAGACCTACCTCTGAATCGCTAAAGGTGAGATAGAACTTCTCATGCATAATACGTAGCGTGCGCAGCAATATGTCGCCCTCGACGTTTCTCCTTTCTGTCTTTTGTTTTATCAATCTTTGCCGGTCCTTCTGTTTTCGAGGATCCTGGCTCCAGAGCAGCGCTTAGTCGCGCTACATACTATTTCCCCGTCAAACTTCTCTCACTATGTTCTCTCAATTGTAGAAACGCTTTTGTCAAACTGGCTTTCCTGCACCGACGCCCACGACTAATCACTTTTTATTCTTTGCTATTTTCAGACAAATCTTTTCTTCTCAAAAGTAGGTTGAACGTAATTTAACTTCGTTCGGTGTTAGGTAGAACATTGATGAATTCCAGTAATGAAAAATACAGAAATAATTGATCCTTTCTCTATAATCACACAGGAGTAATATTTTGCTTAGAACGTGTCACCAAGTATAGGGCAATTTAATGGATCGTCGGTGCAAAAATACTTGTCCATGCACTGGAAACACACATGTGTGTTACATATTTATTTAAAGCATGACTGCTAATTAATCATTTATTAAGAATAGAGGGAAATTATCAACTGTAGTAACTTTTTTTTATAAAATTACAATCGATTATTGCTCATCAGAATAGAAATGTATCGGTCGCATAATAGCATACGTAGAGTTATGAAAGGATTGACATTATAGTCCGATGATATTGGTAAACGTGTCGCAGATGGCAAGGGGTGCTCCGGTAAGATAGAAGTAAATTTACCCTGAGAAAAAGCTGCGGTGTCCTGTAAGGTGGCGGTGTCTCTCGATAAGTCGCGCCTTAGAAAAGCGAGTGGAGATGGAACGACAGAGAATAAAATCGGCCCGGAGTGTGGGTGGGCCTTAGACCGACTGTGGAAGCCTCTCCTCGGCTCTCGCCCCACCCATCTCCAGAGCCGGAGAAAATTTATGGCAAATTGTTTTAACCGTCGGCATGGTACCACCTGGTGCACGAAATATACCCCGATGCCAGCCGTTCGCTGTTCGCCCGCGACCGTCGTGGCTTCAACAGATTTCGCCAAGGAGGACGCGATGCCGTCTTTTCTTTTAGCTGGCTTTCGAACAAGCCTCGGCCATACTGGCCTTCTACCAGCTATCTTAAACACATTATGTATTAGTATAGGTGTTGTGCGCTTTATTAATTTCCGGACGATCAACGAACCAAAAGAACCGATTTCCTCGCTATAATGCGTAGCGTTTATATTATATTATGTTAAGATTTCTGCAAAGCATTTGAGGCTTTCGAACTAAAGTAAAGAAATTTCTTATTGACGATTTTCAATTGGAATATTATCTATGTTTCATGTTACGTCCCACGGACGCAACCCCTCTACAACCATTATTATTATTATTATTATTATTATTATTATTATTATTATTATTATTATACATAGAGTTATTGTACATTGTATTATTATTGTACATAGAGACGACTACCAAACCTATAATTCTATATAATCCCCACCAAATTCTACCACCACGACAACCACCTCCCACCCTCACTTTTCCGAAGAGCCCCGAGTTTTCCTTCGGGACTACAAACTCAAACACCCTCAGTTTGGTAGTCGTAGTCTAATAGTTAGTAAGTTCTTAGTTTTTAACAATACAATAAACTAGTAAATCTATCAACAACAAAGTGATTGCATTAATATTTAACCCTCCAACACCCAATCACGGTTCGGCACGTAACATTTGAATATTACCTAATATTAATACATGTACGTTGCGAAGGTTGACATTAATTTGAATGCATTTCGACGTTAATCTTGTATGAGATGCATTTTTATGGATTCCATGTGTTTTATATCATTAACATTCTTATTGTAATTAATTTTGCATCGCATCTTAAACCAGGATTATCCATATAATTGTACGTCGTTAAACAACGGGCGGATAAAATCATATAAAAGCGTAATAAGATACAGGTTTACAAATAATTAGTTAGTGATATTAATAAATGTGTTATGTGAAAATTGGAAGGTTTCGATAGTGATACCATGTGAGAACGTACTGGCAATTTTTTTTAATCGCTTTAAATTTTTTCCGACGTTATCGTGCATATTCACTAGGTTTTTCATTGTCCTTTTGCAAGGATCATGTTTTTTACACACGTACTATGAAATGCCTCTGTATAATGAAATCGACCTAATGATTGACTTAATATCATCACTAGATTCGAATTCAGCGATATGTAATATTTTTTGCTAAACACCCCGTACGGTTAATGGTATAAAAAAGTTGTCGTGGGAAAGTGAGCTTAACAAGGAAAATATCTTCTCGCGTGTCGTAGGAGAAAGGACCGTACGTTTCTACACTTTATGACGAGGCTTATGTCGAGTTTCTTACCTATTAACTCTCGGGGGAATAAAGCGAAGGGTTGGATGGAAAGGGAAAATGAGACCCGCATCTGAGAACCCAAACTTTTGTCTAAAACAAACATGTTATACGTATAAAGCAGAAAACAAGAAAAATACACCAGTGTATTGTACTTTATATTGAAGATTGCATGTAACGCATGTTAATGCGTTACGGAGATATCTTTTTTACGCCGCTCCTAAATTTATTGTTTTTGCCCTTTTTGCTTGAATAACAAGATTTTTAATTTTAAAACTAAGGTGATGCTGGAGGAAGTAATTATTACAGAATATAAATGGCGTCTCCGCCTTACGGGAAAATGTATTATATTTAGGTAAAAAGAGGAATTACGGAGCCGTGTACTCCGAACGTAATTAAAATATACTGCTTGGGAGAACAGAATATTAAGTGCGAAAGGAGGGAAAAATAAGTGACGGACTATTGTTTCACCCATTAAGCGTTGTATAAAGCGCTCGATGTGACTGCAGCCAAATATTTACTTGCTAACATTGACATTATAACGTATTCAGTCACTACGTGAGAAACTTGCCGGGTCTTGCATTTCTGTACTTCCAATTATGATGAGAAAAAAGCAATGTCCTTTTCAAGGACGTGATATAATATTGATGAAAGGTCGTGGCGTTTCTGAAAGAATTAAAATCCCCATTTGAAGTTTACAATCTCAATTTACATGTACGTAACTTTCGTTACCTTTTATACGACTATAAAAAACACAAGTGTAGCTGGAGAGGATAGAAAAACGTTGAGGACGGTCACAGCCGTAGTTTATTTCGAGGTCTTTTCTCGGGGACGTGTCACAATATGGCGAAATAATGATTTTCTGCTGACTACTGCTCTGTCCTTACCTATTCTCGCATAATTTAAATACAGAGGCTCCGCGGAATCTACCCTCTGCGAACAATTACGCCAATCATCGGAGTTATTCCTGATTCGTCGAAATTTATGTGGGGGGGGGGAGCTAACACCTCATGAGTCGAACCGTAACTTTCGGGATGGCACAAACCCAACTCACGAAAGAGATCGTGAATAATAATATGCTCACCCCGTCATGCCGATTCGCTCGGTTCCTCGGTCGCGCTAACATAATTATAGCATGGAATGTTATCTCGTGCTTGAAATTGTGTTAGATTGGACGTTTCATGAATTCTATATCCTAAGGTTCTCATTGGGCCACTGCTTTCACAGAAACGGATCAATTCTTCTTCCAAAATTCTGTGGTTACATTGAGATTTCCGTGCCTTCATATGCCAGGAAAATCATATTCATTTTAAAAAAGATACGTAGGTGTTTATTCACGCGCGGATATTAAAATTCAATGTACAATATTCAATATTGAAAAGAAGAAAGCAGGGAAAGGTAGAAAAACGGAAAACAAAAGAAAAAAGAAGCTAGAGGGTGGTGGTGCAGGGAGAGGGAAGGGGAGAGTGGAAAAGGAATGTCACGTGGTTGGAAGATAGGATGTAAATTTATTGGAAGATAAATGCAGACTTTGAGAAAAGCTTGTTGGCTGGTAGGCAGGAAAGGAAAGGAGCAAATCTTAGCGATATTTCTCTGGGAAGGCGTAGATATCTCCTTTGGAAAAGCGCATTTCGCAAAGCACGGTGTATACGCGGCGACACTCATTGCTATCCGATATGATGCCCCCGCCCCCGATGTCTCCGTGAAGAAATATGTATATTGTGTGCGCATCCATATGAATGCGAAAAATCTCGCTGCCTATACGAAGGCGCACGTGATAAAGCAACGAGGCGATTGCCCGTATCAAACGTGCAGTCACTGAGTCCGGATAATTATTTTCTCGCCAGTGCGAATCGTCATCGGAGAGGCAGAAACATTTATGAATATTCGATATCTGTGGTTCGCTTCTCATGGCAGGAAAATTAAAATGGATCGCACGCCACCCATACGTCTCTATATGTGTTCGCAATTCACTGTATGGTCGCCGATGACCGAGGGAAAGGACAGAAAAAAGCGAAAAAAAGGGGACAGAAAGAAGAACTTGGAATATGCAATAATGCCCGTGTACCGTAAGAAATCGAAAAGCGCTGTCGTGAGTGGAATGACATTTCAATAGGATCCTTCGGTGAACATTCGAGCCTGTCATTCTCTTCGCCGTGTTTCTCCACCGCTTCATTTCTTTCTCTCTCTTTTACGTTTACAGCTCGAGGTAACGCCAAGGAATTTCTTACGAGTTTTGACAATTTTTATACACCGTATCTGTAAATAACTGTCGCGCGAAATAATGGTTACAGGACAAAAGCTGTCAGCAAACGTAAGAAGACTTACTTTTTATCGTTTATACATACAAGAGTGAGAAATAAGAAAGAATGAATCTTCTCCGATAAATTAACAATAAATGATTAAACATCGATAAATAAATCATGACGATTACGGAGATTATTAAAAATGCTTAAAAGCTGTAAACTTTGAAAAAAGATGATATATAATCGAAGAAGCAAAAACACGATTATTTGCCTTATGATATAAGCATTTCTGGTTCAGGTTCATAAAATTTTAATTATCTTTCCTTTCTCAATGGGGGGAGTTGTACATCGCGCAGGGACAAAAGTATACCATCAATTATCGTCAATTAAAAATAAAACTTGATATAACATATATTTTCATACAACATTTTGTTGTATATTCTTTTTATAATTTCACTATACTTTTTTTAAACATTTAATATTTCAGCATTTGTTCCATACTAAATAATAAATCTAACATTTTTCTATACATTTGAGGTTTTTCTATTTATATGATATTCAGGCTGGAAACTCAAATTACACATATTAAACTATTTTTATTGTAATCCCCCCTTTCCGGTATAAACTTCGTGGTTAACACTGGAAATGAAATTACTAGCCGCCTTTTCCAGCACTTATGGATCATCAATTCCATCTCTTTCGTTTCGTAGTAACGTTTCTGTGTTTGTGCTCAGCCGTGTGTGACAAAACGTAGAGAGAAATGGAAATGGGAGGAAAGGGAGCGGAGAAAACAGAGGAGGATGGGAAAGGGACACACGGCTCTGCACACAGAGCTAAAAGCTTAACACATCAAATGGAAACATGTATTTGCTCTTCACCACTCGCGTGCAAACAGCTGCACGCGTGAACGTGCTCGTAATACCTGTACGAACGATTTGCTTCAAACTCCCACCATCCTTCTACGCGCTTCGTGTATCTCTCCCCCCCCCTCTTTCTGCCTTTCGTTTCGCATTTCCTGTTTTTCCTCCAATACATTACATCCTTCTTACTTTTTCTGTTCATTTCTATTTTCTTCGCTCTCATGTTTTCCTCTATGTCTCTGATTTCCTCTGTTACTGACGACGCACATCTCTGCAGGATTTCATTAGCCCCTGACAGACAATCTAACGAAGCAATATCCAGCAAAACCTAGAACTACGTCGTTGGATGTGATTTTGTATATTCCGAAAATACAGGACATCCAGCCGATGATTAGGGTAGACCATTTGTATAGAATGGTGATTTGCAGACAGCGCAATCGGGATGGAATAGCTGTGTAGGTTTTATTCTATCGGAAGACGACATTGAACAGCGAAACGGATTAGTAAACTGTCCGTATCTATCGAATTGATTTCGGGCTACATATTCAATTACAAATTGGAAAGATAAATCTGGACTAAATTGATGGTCTATGTAGTCTATAATTTAATACTCTATTCGCGTTGTTGAAATTTGTCAATAATATAAATAATGTCGCGATTAATGAAACAATTTAATCCGTATCCATAATTGGTTTTTTCAAGTTTAATCGATATGAGCTCAGGCAATATCGTTTGCATTCGTCAGTGCTAAAACAATATTTATCGGATAAACAATTGAATAAAAACTATAAAACCAAACCGTCATCTGCATTAGACATTGATCGTGTGTACAAACAAAATATTATCTAAATGTGCAATCTTGACGACTAGTAATTCAGATGAAACTCAAGTTAATTACACAGGTCTACATTCCCTGGCTATGTTATATAAGCGGACTATGCATGTAGATTAGAGGGCAAGGTCCAGAAGGTGTAACCAGCTTTCATAGAGTTGAACAACCCTTCGGGGCAGCTTATACTATTTCATCCAGATCAAGCGGACCAATGTGCCACCGGAGGAAACCTGACTCTATCCACGTTTCTTCCCGTCTCTGATAGTGCAGACAATAGAAAGAGCAGACAAAAATCCGTCCGGCCCACGAATTAACGCTAAAACGCTGCGAGATATTTTTAGAAACCCACGAGACCGACGGTACCCGTCTTTTCGTTAACTGCCGCTCTTTTTGCTCCACCAGGACCACGACCGTGCCTAGAATAAAACTTCAATTACGAAAGAGGAAAAATTTCTTCATCAGACGTTTTTACAATACATATTCACTTTTCTGAACCGTTAACAGTACAAGGGCGACTGTAATATTGTTGTTCTTTTAAGTAATTTGTATACCTCACATTTACGAAATTTCATATTTTTTGGTGTCAGATACATCGACAATAACTATTCGATTTTGTATGTAGCTTGAACAAATTCTGTTTTGCTACAATTTTCAATAGGATGACACAACCCTTGTATAGTACGAATCATTAGTATTAGCGATGCAGTATTAAATAAAAATCGTTTCGTTTATATGTTTGTTACTTAAATATTTTCTACGAACACTCATAGACCATTGCGGTGACCTTGATGTGCCGTTGAAGTATTAGTTGACGAAAGTAAACTAATTCCAACAAAATAATTTTTCCCCTATATCATGGTATTGTGCATTCGTATAAAATCCGGAATATTAAAATCATCTAAACCGATTCGAGGAAGATTCTTTTACTTTTGTATCGTACGAGAAGCACTTACTTTTAAAAAAGTAGAATATCTTTTAATAAACTAACATCATTTGTCAGGGGCAACGACAATTTTGTATCTTGTAAAAAATATTCCATTAAGTTTATCTTACATGTATTGCAAATTGTATTCTCCTGGCAATGATCTGTATCTCTTTTGTACAGCGTATTTGGCCTTAATTCGACTTTCTTATCAGACAAGTAATGTTGGTATTGTCTGAGCTTTTGGTACTGCCTTACCGATAATTCTACTAGATTATACGTCCCCGATAGCTTGGCTTTATCGAATAACGAAAGTACACAAATGGAACAATAACTGTATCCACGTATCGAATGGCGGTCGTTGATTTCAGTGCAGTGCAGGCGAATCAGGAAAATTCACTCGGTCAGTGAGCGGTATAATCGACTTTCCTTATCATTAGCTCGTCTCTTTTAGCTTCCTTTTGTGGTCTTACTGCGAGATAATGGAGTTTTAGCTGAACGTACGGCATGGTGCACATCCTGTCGAGCCAGTGCTAAGAGCATCCCGCCTCTGTCGGAACGCACTCCGACTGGTCGGCTGAACAATTAGGTGCTCGTTCGTAGACGAGCTACGGATTAAGAGGGTAGGTATCGCTAGTAACAAGATTATCCCGGAGGAGAGACTAAGGGACGCGCCAGAGGGGGGGGGGGAGGGAGGGGAAGGGTCGAGCATAGAGCGGGGTGGTAGGGGATAGGGGGTAGGGGTGGCTGGCAGGGGCGGATGTTGCCAGAAGGGTCGAACCCACGCACGCTCTAGTTGAAGCCTTATTCGTATAGACGTCTGCCGTAGGACGAACGTTGATCTCGTTATCGTTGGAAAAACACACCGGAGAGTCTGGCTTGTCTTCGAAGAACCGTCCGACAAAAGGAGAAGGCGGAAACCTCTTTTGCTACACCGAGTCATTCCCCATTTTCCTACATAAACTGGCCAGAGACTCGTGCGTAGTTAGGAACAACCCTTTAAAATTCCTCAAAGCAGCGCAAAAATACCTCACACATTGTTACAATTGTCAAAACACTGAAAATTAGCTGAAAAATATTTTCCAAGTTATACACATGCTCTCCATTGTTGTTTAGCTGTTACTACGAAATGATTCATACAACGGGCATTGCTTCAGTTATACCATTTCCATTTAAGAGAGAATATCAATCGCTTAGTTAACATGTACAGAAATCTCATAAGAAGTTAAATTTACATTCAAAATTGCTTAAAATATCACACTTAAAACAACATAAATATGTGCTTATGATTTCCTTAGAAGTCAGTCGTTCATACTTAAATAACATTGATTAAACAGATACCAATAAGTGCATGGGTATAGTGCAGACAAATGATTTCAATTGGGATTTATTTAGCTTTGATATTAGTCTTTGTCATCAGAAATCCATTAGCTTTATAATCTGCGTTGGGAACTGGAGCAGGTGACTGCAGATTCACATCCAGAAATCCGGCACATAATTCATTATCCTCCCATACGAATGGAATTAGAGGGGTAAAAATTACTATTTAGCAAGTAAATTGCAAATCTCTATATCTTTAAGAAATTGCTCCTGCTATTAATTAATTCTCTTCCAAACAAGCTGTTGAAAACATTTACCTTCCTGTGCAATGAACAAAAAAATAGGTAACAAGTAAAGTGCGTTTTGCAGTTGCGGAAAATAGGCTTATCGCGTGTGAGCTTTTCTTGTTACGGGGTTTGCCAATTGTGTATACATGTACACGGTATTACAAAATTTACGGTCTAAACTTCAGGTACGTGCATGTGTGCTGTATAAAATTAAGCAAAAAATATTAGTAAACATATGGCTGGAAAGTAATAGTTTTCGAATTAGCAGGGAAAAATATTTTATTTCATTGTGAAAGATGTTCAATGTTTTTTCCGCCCACTTCGTTGTATATCGCGACCCATCTTTTTATCAATGTTTGCACACGCTCAAAAATATGCATTATTTATGTACAACAGTCCTGAATTTCTTGTTTCTAGACATCTAAAACAGTCGTAGTCCTGTGATGAAATCAAATATTATTCGTTAGGACTCTGAAACTATTGATTTTAAAGCTGTGTTTACTAATCTAATTTATTTTTATGACTACCGCTTGTACTTAAAGTTTGGACCATTAATTTTACAACACCCTGTATAATATATGTTTGATTCGCAAAGAAATCGCATTACGGTCTGATCATTTCTTGTCAGACTCTGTTATTATAATAACAGGATTATTTGGTAATACTCGTATATTAAACTCTGAAAATTTAAAAATGAAAATTTTTAAAATTAATATTGTGTAGAAAAAAATTGTTACACAACGTGCATGATTACGTCCAACACACCTGTTATTGCAAGTGAGAGAATACGTAAATATCGAAAAAAGCACCGCCGTCTTCATAAACATAGCTCGTGTTTGTGCCGGAAGTATCTATATTATCTCCGTTGGGTTTTCTTTAAAACAGTTTTCTGCTTAATCGCAAGAAACTTTTAATAAAGACCAAGTTCTATAATTTTAAAGATATTCTACGGTCGTTAGAGATGCTTCGTTTTTTTTTCGCTGACGCAAGTTAAACTTTTTCCCTTGCGCAGAGAATACGCAATTTCACAGGAAGAATATTGTGACCAATTAAAATTTCTCCAGCATTTAAAATATCCTCGATTATTTATTCAACGTAATATATCATAGTTTCAGGGTTTGTCTTTAATAAAATGTAAATTTAGTTTTGCGTATGTTACGTCCCATGGCCGCAACCCCTCTACAACTATTATTATTATTATTATTATTATTATTATTATTATTATTATTATTACAACTACATAGAGAGGACTACTGAAACCCATAAGGCCCATCCCCACCACTTCCAACCACCACCACAACCATCTCCCACCCTCACTTTTCCAAAGAGTCCCGAGTTTTCCTTCGGGACTACAATCCTAAACACCCTCAGTCTTCATTCAATCATCTCTTAGTCTTCACTTAGTCTTAGTTAGTTGTAGGTTAGTAGTTAGTAAGTTTTAGTTTAGTTAGGTTAATCAGAACGCACTCTTCATTCATACACTACAGTTCACTAACCATCCGCTCTCTGGCCATTCCAAGCTACCAAGCTTAATAAACAATCTAAACGTTACCAACAAATACGAGTCGAGTAACCATTTATTTTAAACAACACCCATCACTACGATCCAACTCGTAACAGCGTACTTTAGGAGGGAAAATTTTAATTGAAAATTGAGTTAAAATGTAAATTTTACGAGCTTCTGAGAAATTAATACATTTATTTATCATTTGGTACAACATAAGTTTATCACGTCTTGCTGCAAAAGCTTATAAAAGACCTAAGTAAAGTGAATGTATTTAAAAAAGTCAATGCTATTCTAAGGAAACATGCAGTGTCATGTTCAACAGGAACAATAACGAGAAGATAGGCTACGTGTAAAAACTTAACACGTTAGAACTCATTGAAAGGAACGAAAATCACTTAATAAAGATATTTTCAAAAATTAATCGTTTTATAGATATCCTTTACTTAAGTTTGTAAGCCACCCTCTATTATTGTTACACGCTGATCATAAGTTGCATTTTTTATGTCTTCAAAGTAAGTAATTAGTTAGTTAATTAGTCAAGCGTACAGAACCAAATACGCAAATTATACATAACATTACAAAGAATATGCATCTATGTATTCTGACAAAATACAGTTGAACATCTATGAAATGGTTAGTTTTCGGATATATATTAATACTTTTCTTTCTTTTTCACTGAGTTACATCAGTCCATAAAGGTGGTATTTACAATTTATTTGTGGCCCCTATATATATAAGATATAGTTCAACATTAAGCGTAGTATTTCCATGATGTATTACAGTAGTAAATATGAAATATATTCGAGGCTACAGCTATGTACAGAGGAGACTGCGATTTTCTTTTCTCTCTTTTTCCTTCCAATGTCTCATAACATAGTATAATTATGATACCGGCTTAGGTGGCCCATAAAGACAGGCAAGTATCTAAGGTCTAACGGTGCTGTATAGGATAAATTATTTTTCTAAGAATTATTTGGGGTGAAATACACGATTATATAATCACGTTTCTTATTACATATACAATTTACTTCAGAAGATGATTTTATTTATTACTCACGTTCCTAAGTAAGCTGTAATGTTAATCATTCTATTTTACTGGTAAGTTATTGTGTAACTAAATTTCAAGTGCTAACCTTTATGTATTGTAGTACGTGCACATGAACTTTACATAGTTCCTGCGAGAAAATTATTGAACGTCACCACCTTCTGTTTTTACCACCCTGCATGCAGTTATTACCAGAATAATGCGTAGTGGCCATACGTCTTAATAATCTTACGATGTAAGCAGTGAGTTAACGGTAGAACGTAGGTGATATATTATTATGAAATGTATAAAACATATTAGTGTTGGAAGTTAGTGGTGAATTAGTGAGCGACGCAGTTATCGTCTCATTGCATTATTCATGTCTGGTGAGATACTTTACGTAAGTACTCTGTCTCCACGCAAGAATGCTGTATTTGGTGTGTCTGAAATTGTGAGACTTTAATAGGTTGAACATTGGTTACTAACTTCGTTATTTGGGAATATTGTAATTTGTTTTCGTGTTTTTATTTGACATAGTTTTAAGGAAAATTTATTTCTTTAATTACAATACCATTCTATCTGTCTAACAAAGTTGTAAGTACCGAACAATTTCTCAAGACAAAAGTATATTTAATTCATTCAAAATAAATTCAATTTTGGTACAAAATTTTGTTAATATTAGTACTGATGTTTTTACTGGAGGGTAGATTTTGAATAAGTGTAACAATTCTCTTTCATTTTGGAACAGTTGCTTGACATTTTTTATGACTGGTTAGAACATGACTTTACTTCCGTAATATGATGGATCGATTGTCGTACTGTACAATATGAAGAAAGTTGGGTGGTTCGCGATAAAGGTCCCGTGTCACCGGCAAGTTCGGTTTCCCATTTGACCTTGGCGCGGATTTGGAGATAGCTAGTCTTGGAGATAGCATCACCCTCCATTGTGGAACTAAGGTTGGACGATTAGTTGGCCAGAAAGGGGAGGAGAACAATACGAAAGACTCGTGGCATTTTGGAAGAAGAGCAAGCCGGGAGTGAAAGAGGAGGACGAAGGAAAAGAGCACTTCTCCTTAATGATTGGAAGGCCCGTCCATTAAAATCCTGCTTACTCACCGAGTGCTCTACTATTGTCCTAATTAGTTACGAATTTCTCGAAAGGTACTTCTCGTCCTTTCTGCAATTCTTCCCTTCCTTCATTCGTTACTTCATGTACTGGACTTTTACTAAAGAACACCCGAATAATTATCATTATTATTTATGCATTTATCAGGACTTTTATACGAGTAACAGCCTTTTGTAACGTTATTCTACGAGATTGAATATCGGAGGAAAAATAACTAACAGCAAGCAATACGGTAATATATTCCTTTGATACTCGACCTATAAAGCTATGCTGGGACAATTAGTTTTTTTATGAATAATTTCTAAAATTAAGTCACAAACGATATTACAGTCTGCTATAATATTGAAAAAATTGGGTCGACGTAACGGAAAACCGTTTTGCAAATGGGAAGGTTGAATTTATTGTTATTTAAGTTGATCGCAGGAAGGTGGCAAGTACTTTTGAAAGCCGCAGTCACGTATCAGACCATGAAATTCACAAAAGTTGCTCGGTTTAACGGTGGCCCGAGAAACAAAACGCCGTCGTTGCGGACGCAGATATTAAATTGCGAAACAAAGGCAAGCCAGGGAAAAAAGGAGTTCCCACAGGATAGCGGGCCGTTCCGTCGTATTTCACGCGCCACGTTTTACGCATCAGAACTTCTCGACGCGGAACATAAATAACTTTGCCACGACCTGCCGGACTGTGACGTGCAGAATAGGGAAAACGCTCGCGTTGCGTTACACACTTAACAACGTTCGCTTATTCGTCAATCGCTCGCACGTTTCGCTTTGAATTACGTAGTATGAAAGTAACATAAAAATTAAATACCTGCTATACGCGATATAAGTTATATGTTTCTTCGCGTGCAGCCACCTGACTGTTGATGGTAATATTTACAGCTGTGCCATTATATGTGCTGGTACTTACAGTACAACTGTGTAACTGAATTAGCTTTTCTTTAATTACCTACAAAAGTACGATTTCAACAAGATAGGCTATAAAGTTCATACTTAAATCATTCCAAAGTTAAAGTAGTTTGTAGAAATGATCGAAAACATTGGAATCAGAATTAACATCCTAAGAAACTCATCAACAATTTTTCGGGTTTGCCGAGAATATTTAGTGAAAATAATTGTATGAAAACAGATTACCACGAACTTCGTTCAACTGTTATTGCAATTGTATAATTTAATTCGTTTCTTTTAGTTCGCCTTTACCCCGTTGAAAGCAGGAATGAATTTATAAGCTTTGTGGCAAAACACGCTGAAATGCAGCCACTTAAAATCTAATAAAAAGGTACTGTTACAGCTGAAAAGCTTATGCTCCGTTGAGTCGTGTTGGGAAATGTTGAGCTACATTTAACTTACAATTAGTATAATTAATTACAAGAACGGGACATGGTATGTCCACGACAGTAGGCATCGTAGTACTTATCAGAAATAATTAATTGCCTCTGAGCGGTTATATTAGCCCCGTAGCGATACCTAAACGCTGACCCGACGATTGCATAAAGTTCCAATAATTAATTGCCTCGCTTCCGCGATATTCCGGATTAGCGCAACCGTTCTCGGATTACTCGGTGTGCTGCCAATATTTTCCATACCCGCGGTGTGTTAGGTTTTGTAGATTACATATCTCTCTATGAAAACCGGAAATATCTGTTTGACACAGTACTTAACACGGTAGCAGACAGTTTTCATTTTCAGACAATGATTTGTTCACAGGGGTCGAAGCGCAGCAGTTGCTATATTTTCCAGTGCATAGATGTGTTATTACAGTGAACGGATCACGTGAAAATAAAATAAAAGGCACAGTGTAACTGAGGCTGTTTGGAAATTTTCCCATACATATCACGCACTAGCATTATCTAGTAAACTATTGGAAAAATACCAACGATTTCCATCATTTTCAATTAATATCTCTTTCGCTATTATAAAGCAAATGACATTGTAAGAATATGATATCACTGACATAAAGATCCTGATAAATCATAAAGAACAGTAGATAGCTTGATAAACTTATCGGACGAGGTGCGTAGGGTTGGAAAAAAGTCTCTAAATGTCGCTTATTCCTATCACTTCCATGGGGCAGAGTACCCTGCACTTAATCTAGTACCCGCGATCTTGGAAAAGTCCAATGAACGTTGAGTCTATGACGACAAACAAAAAATAATTAGATTCCCAAACGTTTTGAAGGCTTGCAACGAGCTGCGTTGATTAACCTTTTTGTCATTCTAGACTCGTAATTACGTTAAAGCCAGAATCTCTCGTAGCTTTTTAACCTCGCACCGCAGATGACGTTTGTTTTTGGGCGTTTCATACCACTATCGTCTTATCTGATACTACCGATTTTACTCTGTCCATGTGGAAGAAAATTCTCTTTACTTACTGTGTTCCACATATAAATTATATCGCTTTCTGGCTTATTTTTAACCACCGAATGCCAGATGAACAGAGTGTGCATAATCCCCGATCTAATTTCAATATTATTTGTGCCAACATACATGTAAATAATGCACTGCTAATTTTGTTTAACTAAAATCAGCAAAATATTTGTGGAGCTTATAATTAGATTTTATTATTATGTACGTAGTAGTATTCTACTTTCAAAAGAAAAGTAATTACAAGAATCTTATTTTGTTTATGCTATGCCGCATTTTAACAGTTACTACCAAACTTATTGTTATTACATTGTATGATCGGCACGAAGCTAAATTTATTTATCTATTAAATTTACAATGATATATTTTGTAATGTGTAAGTATGTCTGATTGTAAGTTAATATCTTTTCCAAACATACTGGCCAACCACTATAAATTCACCTGCTCAAATGCGACTGGAATTGTCGAAATAGAAGGATTACGAATACATTTTAGATAACGTGTACCATACAAAAATAAAGTACCGTTAACGCTACGTGACGAATGATCGATCGATAACTTTCACAAAAGAGATTGCGAATATTTCGAGATTTTATCTCCCTATCGCCCACAATTGTTAGATGGGTCGCTAGACCCAAACTGTGTAACAAAAATGACCGTTTACAGTATCTACTATTTTTTATTCTGAATAGTAACAAACGATAAAAATCTAAAAGTATAATTCACGTAATTAGAAAAATGCAATACTGGAATAAGTGTAAAGATTTAAACTCAACATTGAGCCAATAAATTAACACCAAGTGAACCGTGAATGTTTCATAAAAGCTTGACATGTTTTATGGTTGTTGTACTTAATAGCAGGAATTAAGGAATTATTAACATTGTTCATGAGAATGAAATCAAAGTACAGCAATGAATTTAATTGAAGAAGTTTGAAAGTTATATTGGGAAATATATCCATTGTGAAAATGCCAGCGTGTTCTTTAAAACTCAAGACAATATTCTTTATGGTAGGAATGAAATATGGCATTGTGCGATGCATCTGAAAAGTAATTAATTTGACGGCTAGAATGTCTTGTGGTTGCCGGTGTATTTTTGAAATGACAATACCGAATCGATAGGGAGACTAGTTATTATTCGCCGTGGAAAGCCTTGGGTCCCCGTTTATTTCGGTTGGCGATCGGCCAACCGAGCTTTCCGGCAATTTCCACGATCGACTGGTTGCCGGGCGACGCCTCCTTTTGAAGCGCCTTTTCAAGGGGAACGAGTTCCGCCGGGAGTTACACGCCGATCAATTAGCGGCAAAGAAGAGCTACGGCCGAATGCCCATAGACGAGGATCGCTACGATATACCGCTAGAAACGAGGCCGTACCTCGAAAACGAGCACGCCGGCTAATATCGCGAGAAATACTGTTATTGCAGCCAATGCCGTACGAAACTTCGCACGGTCCGCCCAAACCTCCCGTGGAAAATCTCCTTATATCTGTTCCCGGGCTGAAGGGTTACCGCCGCGATACGCCAACGTACCCTTATTCCGCACAACTTTCCTCTAATTCATGTTGGATCTTGTTTCGACGTTACTGCCGAAAATTTACAACGCGCCCCGGAGAAATTCTCCGCCATTTATCTATACCTAATTTCACGTATCTGTATTTCATATCGTTACCACCCTAGGTGCTCATCGATCTCGTTCATCTCACTTTTTCCAAATGTTTTACGACTCACCATCGTGCTATATCTATGTATGTATATGTTTCTGGAACGATGTTTTCTGAGAAAAACAAGCATCCGTTGTTAAGTCGTGCAGTAACGAAACAGAGTCAGTTGTATAATTTAATCGATTTATTTTGCTTAATGAAAACTCTAAACTCTAGTATGTTATCATTTTTTTACTATGTACGCTATAAAGTACTTCGTAGCATGATAAAATCTCCTTTATTATTGAACACGTTGCAATTAAAGAAGTATTATACGAATTTTGTCAACCTCGAGTCGTTGAAAACATGTTGGAACGATCGCACTTTCTTTATAGAGTTGTTGACGATTCTAAAATGAAAGACATTCAGCAGATTAAATCGAAGTAAGATGCAAGTTGTGTCCACTATATTTAAGGCAGTATAAAAAAGGTGAACCGCGTCCATCGTGGAAATTCCGAGTCTGTGGGTAATTCGGTCGCGCAGATTACAATTCTACCAACACCAGAATGAAGTCCTGCCAGGGCGTATTACTGCGGTCACTGTGTAATAGGTAATTGAGGCTCGTTACTACTGCATACAAGGCAGTTAAAGTCTCATTTCGGGTGTAATCCGACGTGTTCCCTTTCCCCGCATTTGTGCGGTACACACGATAGTATTACAATCGTAAAAGCTCATTTGTTCTCTGACTCTTGCCATCATTTTGCGCGGGACTACACATTCTATTATCGCTTATGATTGAAAACAAAACTTATACATTCAGATCCTACAATATACCTTATGAATTGTTTATATTTCATACGACAACTTAGCGTGAACACGTAAAACCACTTCGTGAAATAAGTTCGTCGATGCCTGTAGACCCAAACGTCACGATAATAATGATTGATTACGTTGATAATCGGTTCCGCACTTAACTACCCTACCAAAAGTAATACGACATTTTCATTATTTCTCTTTACCTTGAGTAGCATTAGTAAAAATAACTTTGCTATATAATCTCGAATGACAAATTTGTTAAATAACCGAATGTTTTCTATTCCATTGCAAAACTATAACTTTAATGAATCGGTGCTAACGTTTTCTGCGCTAACAATCTTTTGTAGGAAATGAGTTCTCGATGTGGACCAATATCTTCAGTTCTCAAAATATTATAAAAAAAGACTCTTAAATCTTGTGTTGCTCAACGTCGGTTACTGTGCTCTGATTTTACACTTTATAACTAGCCGCCTGTTTTAAAGACCATGGAATTTCCGCACATTGCATATTGCTGCCCACGAAATCTTGTAACCCTATAATTCATAAAACGTGGATTATTAACAATTATCAATACGATTGATCAAAGCAACCGACAATTTTTTTAACACTGTTGAACAAACTGTCATGACTTAATTACCAATTTAAAAAGCTTGCATGCTCAATGAGGTCACAGCTTGAAACTTTCCTACGTAATTTATAGAATACAATTCCATTGAAGCGATAATCATTTCTTTCCGTTGCCGTCAATTATCTTATATTTTTTTACATTTTTATCCAACGTATCTAGTATATAATTTCTCGACGCAAAATACTGGCGTTAAACTAGATGAGGTGATGTGATACGAAATTAAAGTAGTGTAGTATTAACTGTTTTCTTGCGCAGCAAATTGATTATTTCGGGCAATGGTATTATACGATAAAAAAAGATGAGTTAACTTAAATGCATGCGCAGAGATGCACCTTCTATTTGCTCATTTTCAGTGACTTAATTCACTTTTTTAATATATTGCCGTGCAGCTGTGCGTGTACGTTTTCGGTTATTGAAAACATAAAGGCTAGCGGAAATTGTGGTTTTATAGTTAATTGTAGCTGGTATAGCAGTGCTGTATCAGAGTACAAAGGACGGAAGAAGAAAGCAAAGGGATGGGTGACAACGATTTCGGTAGAAATTTCGCGAGGACCCCTGCAATATCGCTTTTACGGTTGCACGGTAAAACCGAAAGACGCCTTTAAGCCCGTCGTACAAGGCGTACGTGCTGCCCGATAGGTATTAAGGGGTTAAGGAACGTGAGGAGGCAGACGGTGGTTAGATCGCAAGCTCGAGGGTCAAAAACACCTCGTACAGAAATATTTACACCGGTCGTTTCTCCCTATGGGATGACTGGGTGATAAAGATGTAAAACCGAATGGCCGTTAAAAAGTCCGATAAGTCTAATAAATTTCAGGAATACGGGAAGTAGTGATGTTTTACAGTTTATACAGCATTGTTACTTATTTCGAATGTTCTTACGTCAGAATTGGCAAGAATCTCAGAGGATTTTCAGTAAAATTGAATTATACTTGTCCTTTAATGTGCACTATTACGTAGATTTCGAATTTGCCAATAAATTCGAACAGGAGATACTAATATTGCAAAAACAGGATTACAAATGTCAGAGTGAGTTAGAGTATAACTAGAAAACAAAGAATGAAAATCTGATATATATATATATATATATATATATACACCTTTAATAAAGAAGAGTGGCAAACAAAAATCTCTTTTTTCTTTCTTAAAAAAGTTTCAAAACTGTTCCTTTTTATTTCTGATCTTTTTGAGTCACGTAATTATAGTGAATCGACTAAAAATGCGGCCAGCGGGAAAATGAACGTACGAGATTAAGCGGAATTGTAAGTATAATATAAGCGTGGGTGTTGTCCGAGCGTTATTAAGGGGTTAACGTACGCGACGACGAGAGAAAAGCGGCTGGAGCGAGGGAGGGGGGTGGATGGCGTTGGTGGTACGGTAGACACGGATTGATCCATAGCCCGTGGAGGGTCGCTAGGTAGAATGAAGTTCGAACGCACGTCGTCCAGAAATGTTCAGACTGTTCTTTTTACTGCACGGAACAGCTTGGCCTGAGCTTGCTTAAGCACCTGCGCCAACAGGCTTTACTCGAACAAAGGACGACGCGAAGATGGGAAGGCACGTCCTTAAAGCACGCACAAGCTGGCAGATTTCGCGAGAAGCACGTTCCGGCCTTCCACGGGAAATTACACGGAATTACGGACTAACCAATTTATAAAGAGCAGAAATATCAGTTGTAAATGATACTTTTATGACTGACCGTGTATGGAGAGTACCTCAAGTTTGCTTCTTCATCATTTTCCATAAAGACAGAAATTTGTTCGACAAATTTTGTTCACGACTATCGCAAAGTTAAGATAAAAAGGAATTTACGTCCATCGGGTAGACGGATCGGGCAACTTTTCAAGTTTGGCCGACTGGTATCCAGGCAACATAAAGAGTTATTGGACGGGGAACATTGGCCGCAGGCTGCTCGTGCGAGAGGAAAAAGGATGGCTAAACTTGAGTCATTATGCCGGCACCGAGTATAATCTAAATGCGAATCTAACGAGGACACTTCGTCCTGTCGGCGGGGCTTAAGTCGACGCCTCGCAATTTTCCCTTTCAAGTGTGTGTGCATGCTGTCTATCTCAAATACTTTTTCACACAAAATTACGAAATCGTCCGTCCTCACATACTACGACTCCTGAAACATGACTTCAATTTACGTTTTCTTTTTAGTTCAATGCAAATAAACAAACGTAACGAAATTTTCATAGACACCTAAAACTTCATTTTCAAATAAATATATCGCTAATATGACATACACATGTTCCGCATATCGAAGACAAGGAATCTAATACGCAGTAATAGAAACCTACTATACCGCACAAATGAAGTTTCATTAAATTTAAAAATTCGCGTCATCGATGTCTCATTCATTCGATTTGAATGAAACACAATTTTAATTCAAAGACATCTTTCTGTAGATTCCGTCAGAGGGTTGTTTTACATTAGTGCCGTGCCTGTATATAAGCTTAAGCTTATAAGTATTCGTTCAATTTCTGTCTTACGTAATTTGGAAAATGAAGTCAGTTAACGAACGTACCCAATAAGTAAGACTGCTTGACTACCCTCTGTACTTGCCCCATTGTCCTTGAACTATCGATTCCGTTAGCCAATAACACGTGCACAGAATTTCAAACGTTTCAATATGGCGATAGCCGTAGTAGGCCAGAAGATGTTGTCAAATTGGATTATTGTCCGAGGGGATAGTTTAGCCTCGTACGCCTTTTCAGGTGTCACTGAAGGCGACTCATGCGGAGGAAAAGAGAAGAAAAAGAGGTTGTTGGAAGATTAACATTGTGTTGGAATTCTGCTGAAGCCCGAGGCACCTTTTAATATGTCGAGTATTCACTTCTTTTCTTGCCAACCACTCAAAGTTCGTCAGACAAGAAAACTCTATCTTACGCCTTGTGTGACAATCAATTTAATTGATTCTCAAAATTTTAATTGATTGAAAAAGTTGCTATATTGACGATAACAATATTATGTTTTTTCAATTTATCATTATATTTCATTCATTAAGCCTTCCAGCAAATGTGAGAGTATCGTAATTCTTGTTAAATAAGCTTAATAATGTTTTTAATACACGTGGGAAAACTTCAATTAACACTTGAATTAATTGGGGTCGCTATATTAGGTTTTCTTAACACAAGTAAATATAAATTATTCCACATTACCCCTACAAAGAAGATATTCCAAGTGAATCTTTCTACGTCTGTCTTTGCAAGTTGTTTTAAAAGACCGAGTGCCTGTGCTTCTTAATACAAATATATCAGTGCGATTCATCCTTGTGGTTTATTAATTGTTGTTCTTAACACGATCATTTTTCAAAATGCACAGAAATTATATAGAGTGTGACACCGGAATAAGCGGTCGAATATTCCACGTTTACTAAGGATGAAAAAAGTTCACATAAACATCAGTCCAGAAACTCTTTCATTCCGAAATATAAACACTTTTTATTTATGATGGAGTATTGAAGGATGCTTAAACTTGCTGAAAGAAATTGTTTAAGATGATCTTATTTATATCGAAATTTCACATAAACAGCTGTCACACTTATGACGTAGGACAGACCTGTAGCCTGGAAACATTCAAAAACCGGATTATTGTGGTATATGAGAAAATTCAAATTATACTGGGAATTATTGGACGCCTTCGATAGTCTCTGAAACGTCGATACGAAAGCTGTGTTATTGCAGAGGGAAATAATTTTCAGTAATTTCTTTAAGTAAGTTTGAAGAATTCCTGCACTACTCCATCTTGAATAAGAAGTGTTTAGATTTGAAAAAGCAAAAGTTTCTGGATCTATGTTTATGTGACCTTTTTTCATCTGTAGGAAGAGGAAAATACGGTAGCAAAGTTCGATTACCTATTTTGGTGCCACCTTGTATACAGATCTGTATACTATGACACTCTTTCCTTATCGTGCTCTTTATTCTTCATTTACACATTATTATACAATAGTTACCAAAATTCTGTTTTGAGAAATGTAATGTAATGTTGCATTTTTTATAATTGTAGTGAGTTAGTTAATGTTTCAAGTAAAGTGTTCTTTTCCTTACAGGAAGTACTTAATTGCTTTACAACTGGCATTTCTTTTTTTCCAATAACTATGTCCAGGAGTTTTAAACACAACCATGAATTATTGACAGCACGAAGGTACTTGTCGTAAATGTATCGAGGATTGTCATATTCACTGATTGCATTTTGACACTTTTACTGGTGCATTCGTTTCATCTTGTATTGCCATTGATTCTTTGGTTTTCCTGTAAAACGAAAAGCATTATTTCAATATCGAGAAAGTGTACGTACGTATGTAGGTATCCGGATCGATAGCTGGAACGTTAGGGCAGTGACGGATGGCTTTGTGCCAAGCTCGGTCAGTCCTACAACTTTTGTTTTAACTTTTTCTTCAATCCTTCTCACTCTCTTTTGTTGCTCTGTCTCTCTCAGCACCTTTGGCTCATCGAGCAACGTGCAAGGCTATTTTTACGAGACCGGGCAAAACCGCCCTTGGCTTTAAGGGTTGATGGAGTACCTGTCGCCGTCACGACGGCTTCCGTTTTGTCAGAGACCGCACAGAAGTCCTTCTGGCGAAATTTCCGAAATTAAAATTCTCTTACGGGGAGCGTTAAAATCTATTTCCCGCCCGCCAAATCAGATCTTGCACGAAACACTTGGACAGAAGATTATCTTTTGTCAGAAGTGATAGGACTTTATTGTTCTATGACTTTCTTACTGAGTTTCATAGAAAAATAATATTTTTTCGAAAAAGCTGACACGAAAAGAAAAAATTTGTACCCTGCTCTTTTACTATTTTAACATTTTCTCTTTAAAACTGATTTCACCAGTTTTATTCTTTATACTTTCCTTATATGCTACAATAAACCTGCCGGACGTACTGTAGTGATGCATGTAAATGCAAATTTGAAACGAGTATGATTATACTTTTAAATTTTTCAAACCGTCTAAGCAGGTAGTACGTAAAAAAAGTTATGTTTTACGGTATATCTTGTGCTACATCTATATGAAATACTAATTGTATCAACAAAAAATAATCAAATAGCATTGAACATTTAAGAATTGTCCTTCAAGCTAATTGTTTGCAAGTAAGAAAATCCAAACTAGCATAATTATTTGCAGTTTGTAGACTTCAAAATATTCTATTTTATATATTCATAATTTCGTGATTGCCACTTGTTGACCAACTCAAAGTTTTCAAGATAATGCAAATTAATAATATCTACGCTGTTTCATATATATTAAATACAATAATTAACGATTTTCGTTTGTCGAGGAAGTAAAACGTTTTGTATGTTCTGCGTGTGTGTTCTGTGTTGTATGTTGTACGTGCAGTATGTAAAAAACGTACTGAAAAATGCACAACTCTTATCATTTCTCTCACAATCGGAAACGATGAGATGTTTAATTTTTTTGTACTAATTAAACTTTTTGTACCAATTAAACAGTACACTAAGCGTATGAACGAATAGCGTTGCAGAGAAGTAGCCTTGTTAGAAGAATATTGAATGAAAGTGTAAGATAATCCGATAAGCCACCCGTCGAATTCACTTGGTGAATTGAATGAACTCTTTACTCATATTCAGTGGTCGCTTCTCTTTAGTCATCCTATAAACTGCCGTTGGAGCTTTAAGTGCCACTACAGCACCGTCTACGTCGTACGTTAAAGACAAAACGACCGACGAATAGTGACACACACGTTCTCGAAATAACACTACTCTTACATTTACAGACCGCTCCTTTCGTTTTTTATTACATTCAAGCGAATTTAGTGCGGCGATGTAAGTATGTTATTTTCGTATGACTTTCAAAAAGAGTACTATAGGAAACTAAAAGACTACAAAAAATACTATCAAAAAGAAAAAGATTTCAAAATTAAATATGTAGTGTCATACAAGTATAATACATTAATACGTCTGTTTAAAAAGTAAGATTTTGAGTGTCTCGAATTTTCGATATCTTAAAATCCAGTATTGTTCATTTTTGACACATTGAGCATACGTTTATGATGAATTATAATAATTGAGAATAAGTTTTGTGTCTTTCTAAGATAAATATAAAGTAATAATTGTCCAACGTAAACACAGCAATGTACTATAGAACAAGAATAATATTCAAATCTTTTTGTCGTGGTTAACTTGTTTTGAAGAAATACATTTCGAAAGGTCACTGGCGAAATGTTAAATGCGATGCCACTCTTCATCGGAATTTCATGCATTGACGATGGCATGGCAATTTTCATAAAAGCGTTCTTGTAGAATTTCCTGAAAATTAGGGTTAATTTCATTGGAGTTCCCATTAAGTACGGTGCATCGATCTATGGGAAATTTCCGTTTCTCTGCGAAATAGGTTTGCATGCTGCGAGCGCATAATCTGGTTAATGGCTTTATTGGTCCAGGGTGGTGGGGCGATTGGGCGGTATCGAGTGGCAGATAACAGTGCCGAGGGGACACACGCAGAACGGGGTTGCTTTGTCGGAGGCACGATGGCTCTAATGGCGTTCTATGAGGGTTGCGTGTGGCGCCGGGACGTCTAGGCGTCGACAGAACCAGTATTTCCCAAGCGTGCGTCATACGATCGGTACACCGGCAAGCTAGAAATTCCTAGAAAAACACTGATTATCACAGACGAAGAACAGAGCCAGAGCCGTAGTGCGATATAAAAAAAAAGTGGGATGGCCATTGTTGGTAGTAGCCAATCTAGATAACCGGAGGTCTGTCTGTCCTTGGAAAATGCTGGCGTTCCGGCAAGTTGAGTGAAAACGGCCAGAAGAAGCAATCGTCCTGAAAGAAATTGCTCGTATGGCTTGTCAATGGAAATGAAAGGAGAAGAAACGACAAGTATTCCGTTGTCTCGCGTTCTAGTATTTCTCCCGGCCATCGACATACGGCACAGTTTGTCGTATTTGCAAAACTTGTCTTTTCCACTTTTCCGTTTTTTTACAAAATGATTTTTTTGATTTTCAGCCACTCTAAAAATGTTTACGACGAGTTAATGCAATATCGGTGGAAAAATCTTGACATTTGCGTTTTCTTCGAACGTTTTGCTGGCCGTAAAGTTTAACGACCGGTTTTGAAATTGCCTCAGCCTTTTTCGCCGTAACGAGACGCAGCACTTGGGTCTTTGCACCCCATTTTCCACGGGTTCTCGTCCGAGGGACATTTAAGACCGTAACTCCATTGTTATGGGGTACCGGCCACAGCGCCTCGAGCATAATCGTTTCAGGGGGGGCCCAAACAAATGTTGAATTCCGTCACGAGAAACACGTGCGCCGTGAATTGCTTTATTTTCAACTACACAAAAATTCCCGGCCAGTAGCACGCAATATGTCCGACTACACCTCATACACTACTCTCTACACAACTTAATAATATTATGTTCAATATAACACACACATATAAATACAATAGTTACCTATATAGCCAGAAAGTAATATTTCACACAACGAAGATTTTATACCGTGTATCATAAATACATAACACTTCCGCGGACCAAGGAATACTTGTTATACCGTAGTATTAAACTTTAGCTTTAGCACGATGTTTCCATAGGAACCGTAATTGTGAAAATCGTGGATGCTCATGGATTCCTATTGGATATTTTGCAAGCATTGGTAGTCGTGAACAGCAGTCTCAGTTAAAGTACTCATTCCGTGCGAAAATGTTCCTCGCCGTTATAGATGTAGGTAGCTATGAAGAGAGTGTCCAGCTGTGTCCATAAAGTTTAATATTCCGCGGAAAAGACTTACGTGAGTGCGGTATGAGAAGAAAAGGTACTCGCTGTTGAAAATACTCATTCTACTCACGACACACGCCCCCTCTTTGCTCCTCGTCCGTCTTTACCTAGACTCGCTGGAGGAATCGATATGGTGACTCATCGAGGGCGGTGACAGACCTCTACCTCCTCCCATCCCCACCCCCACCCCCATCCCCACCCCACACTCCATCCCTTCCCTCTGCATTTTTCATTCTTTCTCGTTCTTCCTCCAATATCTGTCTACCTCGATTCCCTCCACCATCCACATTTATTATTATTTTCCCGTTATTTTCCCAGTCATTTTCCCTACCCATACGCAATTTCTCAACAAGCATTGTTTTAGCTGACTCTGTTTTACCCAGTTCTTTCTCGTTTTTCCTCTAACATCTGCCTGGATTCCCTTCCTTCACGTATATTATAATTTTCTCGTCTTCCTCCTTTTTTCCTTTTTTTGTACACTCTCGTACGCAATATCTCAACAAGCACTTTTTCACCTGTCTCTGTTTTTCCCAGTCTTCCTACTTTGTTTTCTCGCAGTCTTTGCTGAATTCTTTGCTTTCTTCGAAGCATTTAATGCCCCCAGCCTCCACTTTCCCGTTTGCATCCCTTATCCGGTTGAAACCCTAACGCCAAAAGCATGTCGAAAGTTTGCAAAGTTTCCACTCGGCCCTGCGGCTCTTATCCGCGATAGGAGCGGGACTTCTTTGGAACGAAATAACGAGATGCATTCGAGAAGCCGCAGCAGTTGCAACTGCGCTCGGCCCTCATCGAATGAAACTCCTTCTGCCAGGATGCTGAGACATGCTCGTGGTCGCGTAGGAACGATGCCAACCAGTTTCTCGCTTACGGACATATCAGCGAAAAACTCATCACCCTCGCTGATTCATTCGAGGCCCTTTGCGCCCCTAGCCACGCTGGAATGCACTTAAACACGTGCACTTTTCCTAAATCGTCCATAATTGAAGGGCTTCTCCGTAAATTCCAAATCTATTATCCATCTAGATTTTCCTGTACAGCGAATTCATAGTATTTCTATATTTATAAAAATAATTTCTATGTTCATGATATTTTTTATTTATGGTATTCCAAGATTATAGCATTTCGTGTGTACTTATATCAATTTATGCGACTAATTGGACCTAGTGCACAGTTTTAATTGGGAGTAAAGGGCCGATAAAATAACGATGTTTTAATATAAACTTGTTTTTGTCACGGCCGAAACAATGAAAATATTGAAATGTAAACACATAAAAACGAATAATTTTAAGAAAAGGCATAAGAAAAGTCATATGCAAAAATAAGAATTAATTTGATTACTATACGAAACATAAAGTTTATACTAAAAATGAAAAACTCGGAAAACTGTGTGACGAGTATATGGCATTATTTGACTGCATTTTCCTGACTTTTTACCTCGTTTTTAATTATTGGTACAACTTCATATTAATTGAAGTTCAAAATAACGAGACGTACGTTGTTACGAAATCATTGGGACGTCATTTAATTCGAAATTTACCTTCATTTACTTGACGCGAATGGATTTCCCGTATAAAATTAAATCCTTTGAGTAGGGGTTAATCAAGTTTAATGGGCCTAGATATAACGGTGTGTACGTTTTTTATCCATCTCTCGAGCAACTAATTAGAACTTTATGAAATATCAAAGTGCGCGGAGCGAAAGCTATGAAAATTTTGTCCATTGTTACCGCTGAGCGTGAAGTTGAAATTGCATTAATTCCGCGCCGTAATTTGTGGAGAAAATACATCAACGAACTAACGGCTTCGAACGAGTAGAGAGAAGGCGAATGAGAGAAAGACCGGGCGTCAAGGGGACGCGAAAACGAGTGCATTCGTACTGTCCGATCGACTAATTAACCCTGCGACGAAGCTGCCTGCTGTTCCCCCGTTTGTTTCTACCCATTACGGTATTTGGCTGGCTGGAAAAAGTACGCGTCTATTAATCATACGGTACTTCGATACTGGAAAAGTAATCGATATTTTATTTCGACTTGCTATCAGATTTTAAGTATTATTAACGAAACCCATAATCGCTGAACCCACATCAATATAAATCGTTGGAGTAAATATCTAGAATTAAGAAAAAAATCATAATTAAAAAATAACAGATTACGTAAAAGACACAGTTATTTAATTTTCATTGAACACAGTGTACTTAGGGAAACTGGAAACTGGTTATTTTTACTTTTTGTGTTCTTTTTTCTCATTTCTAGTGAAATAATGTCATAATAGCAAAGAATTATCATGATTATTACAAATTATTGTTGCCATTCCGTTGCTTAAATGACTCTGTATATTTCTTCATCTCAGCTATCGTAGGACTTGAAAATTTCGATTTTTTAATCTGATTAAAGGGTATCACATGTATGTATTCATTCAACGGTTTGGGTTAACAACAGAAATCTACGTGGTTAAAAATGTACCTAATAAAATATATAATTCGCCATAAACGGTTGATATTTCATTTGGCGGAAGTAGAGCAATTGAGGACAACCTCTTGGCAATTTTGGCTTAATCAGTGGCTCGTTTAAAGTCGGCTGACTTCCTTTTTACCGAAAACCTCAAGCCCACAAAATGCAGAGCTTTAAGCTTGCGGTGCAATCGATAGCACGGAAGAGAGACATTGGGTGGGGGAGAGTACGCGTAGTCGACGTTAGAAGAGGATAGAAGAGGATAGGAGAGAATAGGAAAGAGTAGACGAGGATGAAAGGAAGGAAGGAAGGAATAAAGGAGGCCAAGGAGATTCGGCTTAGGTAGACATGAACACCTCGCCAGCCGTTACACGTATGTTCCAGCAAACGTAACGACAAATCGGCTTCTTTCGACGCTGCCGCGATGTTCACGGAGAATTTATCTTATCTCCATTCCATTACGTGAAACGATGTAATAATTCTGACGACATGATGGCTGCCAAGACGACATGGACTCGTTCTGTCGATGCCTGTACAAGCTCCTTATTGCCACTGTCATCTTACTCAGGCATA
Source organism: Hedychridium roseum (assembly GCA_963989215.1). Lineage (NCBI taxonomy): Eukaryota > Metazoa > Arthropoda > Insecta > Hymenoptera > Chrysididae > Hedychridium > Hedychridium roseum. The sequence continues at coordinate 1,550,033 of OZ022304.1, read as the reverse complement.
TCAGTGAGTAAAGCTTAGCCGAAGAAAAGTTCCATTTGACTATTTAACCGAGAGGCTATTGTAATTTACACCTTGGACATCTATTTGTCGAATAATTTTATTCCAACGAAATATTTACGTCCAACGCTATCTCAAATCTCCAAGATTTCTGAAATTTAAGTTATTTTAATGTAGGACAATTCGCTAGACGGGAGTGAATAGTTACTGTTATATAATTTACGATCTATTCTCACCTGAGCTTGAGAATTTTTTTTGCTTTCCCAGAATATCATCGACCCGTGAGATTGTCATGGTAATTTTCGTCGAGAGGTTTGACCTACTGTTCACAATCAGTATTGATTACGGGATAACCTTAGAATTAGCACACTTGCTCGTATCATTGATCACATCTGCTCTCGACCTGCCTCAATAAAAACCTGGGCTCTTCTCTTCAGCCACTTATTTTTTAATAATTTACCTCACACCTTGCGCCACAATCGTGCGCTACAAAATAACAAGAAAGTTATCTTGTATTCCTTTAATTTGTAGAAAGATGTTCATAGTTGATGGAGTTATTTATTACAATTACACATTAGCAATATTTTTCTCACGTCATTTCTCGCATTGCATGCGCTATACTTCTGAGAAAGATTGTTTATATCTCTACATCTCTAATATTGATTATAATTTAAATCTGTCAGGAGAAGTTTTTGTTAGACAAAACTGTTCAACATGTAGAATACCTTATGATGTGTATGCCTTTTTTACAGCGTATATATACCTTAACCTGATTGTTTTCCATATCATTTATAACTAACATTCCTTTCGACAATGCACAGTAAACGTCTTATATCACTCATTAAATGTTTTCTGGCGATATATAAACATCATACTTGTAAATTTAAATCATTTATAGAATGGTTTTCATTAATGTTATAATATATGTCTATTTCAGTACTCCGTCGGACTGAATAGTAACATAAAATATTTTTCACAATCATTTTTTCAGTATAAGTAGGATGCTCTTTAGCATGTCATTATGCAAAAAGTTAGCTTAAACTTTTTTACAACTTGTCATATTTCTAATTTCTCCGCGTTATTAAATTATCATACCTCAATAAGGATTTCCCTTACAATAATTACCCACCGCTTTGGCAATACAACGCTATCTCACTATTCTGTTTTGAAACTGACAATCTTTTATTATTGTATGAAACTTATGTTATCCTCCTAACAATTTCTGTCGATAATTTTTTTACAGAAAACGGTCTACTGTCGTTCGAAAATCCAAATTACCACTTGGACCCAAGCCGCCTGGACGATGACCTGAACAGTAATCGGACGCTATTCGACGAATTATACCAAGAATTGCTGAGAGGCGGCGAGGTAACCGGCGGTGGCGATGGCGGTGGCGGTGGCGATGGCGGTGGTGGCGATGGTGGTGGCGGCGGCGGTGGCATGAGAGTTCAGGCACGCAGGACATACGCCACTTTGGACCTCGGTAGTATGGGTGTCGATATTACCCAAGGGCCGCTCACCCAGGACGCCGTGACAGAGGATGCGCCCGACAATACAGACAACCATAACCTAGGGTGAGTTCTTTATTTTCGTCTCACTGATTTTCAAGGTTTCGCAAACGATCACTTTGCGAACGCAATACTCAACACGAAGCTTCCGTGGGAGTATATTCTTCATTTCACCTATCACTATTGTATGGCAATTACCTCACAAAATCCATCGGTGTACCGAGGTCAGCAAAATCTTTTATGAACGTAATTCGTTTTCTGAAAGATTCTAAATTTTACCGTAAATAGAAGCCTGTTGACATTTTAAAAGAATTGTACGAAACACTATTCGAGTGTACATCGTAAATTCTATAATTTAAACAAAATTAAGGGTACGTGATTTAACACTTTAATAAATATGAAACTCTCAGGACTCACTACCATCAATAAAAATACTTGAAAACTCGTGGGTCCTCTTATACTTAACTAACTGAGCTATATTTTGCTGAGGCTAAATATTCTTAGAACAGCGTCACTTGTTCTATACGTGTTCTTCGATTCAGTTTATTTTTACACCAACTCAGACCTTGTATGACGTGATTCCGCCTCGATGGTAGTAGTATTCCTTTTGTCCCATCGAATCCCCATCGCTGTATCCAGGAGTCTCTCCGTGGATCAGGGAAGAATGGAATAAGCGCGAAGTCAGCTTCCCAAAGCAAAATCCCACCCCTCCCTACCCCTTTTCTTCTCTTCCTGACTTTTCTGCAGTCCGCCTGACCGGTCTTTTTATTATATAAGGTCCAGCGATGTTAGTAGGACCGATAAAACTCCCAAGTTGGACCTCATCGAAATACCGCATAAAATTTCAATAAATCCGACCCTCTAGACCGTGGGCAGAACGAATGGCCGATGCTACAAGACAGTTGGAACTTATTTCTCGCTGTAAAGTGGGTGCACGGTGCGCAGCTCTCGAGAGCTCTTCCACTCTAACTTTCCCTCATCCACACCCCTTCCGTCTGCATTTCTACGCAAACTCTTTTGTTTTCCATCCGGGGACTATGCTGATCATTCGCTATATTTACGTATTACGGTGGACATAGAATTCTATATTCTAGAAAAAGCTTACCTAACTTTTCTTTGATCAATGTACTGCTGAGTATTTTAATTGATGGCAACAAATGTAAACGGATTACTTTATGGCGAAATTTTGCTAAATGTGTAATGTTCTGAATGAAACTAATGGGCTAGGCGTATAATTTGTTAAGTCTTATGGGATGTTTTTTTCATTTGTACGAATCTATCACCATTCATCACTCTATGTTATTTCCTAATAAATCTAACAATCTTAACTATATTCATGATTGGACACGGAGTAAATTGTAATAATGTCTTTGACACACATCTGTGAAATTCGACATTATTTAACCCATTATCGTAACTGGAATCATGTAAAGGAATGTGGAAAAGCTTTGAGGCGTTAGTTTCATCGAAAGATTCCGCTTGTAATCCGATAGCGTCACTTTTTTCTCTTTTGATTTCATTTCACAGGCTCACTGGCTTTTATCAGATATCCGGAGAATATAAGGGTCGACAGAGCTCTTCGTACGACAGGTGATTGTGAAATCGAGGTCTTCAAAAAGTTAAAGCAATTGTTTTAAACGGTTGCTTAACTCTAATGTATTTTACCTTTAGATCGAAATTAGATTGGTTGCTCCTCTCAGGGACTATAATTACTTTCCGATATCGCGTGTAACGTCAGTAAGGGTGTTAAACCCTTTCATTTAATGCTTCTGCTGATATTAGATTCAGGATTAAATTGTTCATGCTCTTAACCAATTCGATTACAAGACTTCATATTCATTTTGATTAAAATAAGTTTTACGATAGAATGATTTATCCTATTATTTCTCCGCTATTGCTCTATAGACATGATCGTATTAGGTACTCTGTCGACTTTGTACACATATTTATTTGCACAGAACATGAAAAATGTATTTCACGCTTGTTCATTTTTTCAACCAGACGTAAAGGGGATGTTTTGTTTTAAGTTATATTCATCAACGTAATTTATAAAATAGATGGAAAATGAAAATAGAACTTACAGTAGAAAGTCGTGTTTTTAAATATGCAATTCATGTAATTTCGTGTAGGAATTAAGCTGTTTTATGTACATATTAGACAATAACGAAATTGTAGATTGTGGTAGGTAGTTTCCTATAGGAGAATTCCCTAAGATTCACATGGTGCTTAATATTTCAATCAGATCAGCGTGCTTTAATATGCGTTCTTAATCGACGGGTCTACTAACGGCGCGGTTTTATTCCCAGTGATTAATCGCATTAACGGCGGGCTAAGCCGCGCGGGAGTTTCTTCCTGCAGGATAATAAACCGTCATCCGTTGCCCCGGTTCACAGTTTCCTCCATTTCTCCCGGCGGTTCGGAAATCCGGGCAAGCATAAAAATGCAATTAAGGAAACGCCTGGCGTCTGGCAGCCCCTCATACTTCTGCGCGGCTGAATAGGAGGTTCTTCCTTACCTCCACACAAACTCTGGCCGCAATGGCGTCTGGTTAAACGATCTTATTGCCGAGGGGAATAGTATTATGCCGCAACCGTTTCAAGCTGTCAGGTGTTAAAAGGCCACCTAAAAGAAATTCAATGATACCCTCACTTTTTCATTATCAATGGATAGCGCGCTTTGAAATTAATCTAAACTTCATTAGAATAACAAGCTATAGCTATTAATCGATGTCCCAGAATTTTCAATTAATGGAGTATTATGAAAGCTCGCCACAAATATTCTAGAATGAGAAAGGTGAATCGGTGGAATACGATGATTTTCGGAACATTATTGTGGGGAATTGGTTTTGATCAAATTAAAAAACTTTCAAATGGATAACAGCGCTGTAATGTTTCTTACTAACCTATGCTTTTTATTTATAAATCAATCAGCTTTGGTGAAGGCAGCTTGAGAAATACTATTTCTAAAAAATAAGTACAAATCATTAAATATCACTATAGTTCTGTTCATCAATTGAATGTTATTGGTTTTTATTCAATTACAATTTTCTGCATTAACAATTTACTGATCATCAGATTCCACACACTCAGTCTTTGCGAGTATGCAAATATACATTATCGTGGTGTAAGAGAAATGTTCAATAAATATCTATATTTCCGTCTCGATAAATACTGTCATTTTGTGGATACCTCGCGGCGTGATTGCATCAAATGTGAGAATTTCAGTAACACTGTATATTGAATTCCCTGTAGGAAGGTAGAGGAGGAAACGAATTTTAGCGCCAATAGAAAGGCTTTCAGAGCGGTTCGCTCGTAAACTCGATTTACGGTGATGTGCCGCTAACTTACGCAACGTTACGTCGTTAGGTACTTGACGTACTGAGATAGTCGTCAACCTCGAAAGCAGCCACGCGCGCTTTTGTAACGCTATTATGAAGTTTTCCTTTCCAACCTACCGATCATCACGTTAGATACGTGATTGTTGCGCTTGCCGTCTAAGTGTCTTTCAAAGCCATAATCACATTGTTTATTCAAATATCATTTATAGCAGTAAAATCGAAGCTTGCTTACTCTCAAATCTAAAATAATCCACAATGATAGCAGGTTAAAGAATAATGATATCATGTTTGAGAGGGAAATGCCTTTTTCATACTGATAACTCACTATGAAAACGGATTCCACGTGTCACTCATGTAAGGTAGTTTATCGCTGTAGCTTAAAGCAAGTGGTACATTCCGTGATGTATGTGTTTAAGTCTGGAAAAGGCAATTTAAGCCCACTCACAACTTATCAGAGTAATTAAGGACCTGAACTAACTTCCATCGAACTCGCGAGAAATTTCGGTATACTTGGGAACATCTGACAGTGAATTAAAACAAATACGTCGTTAAAACAAGTAAACAGAATTTAAGACGGAAGTGCAGAATGGGATATAAGTTAAACAATCAAAAAGTAAACACGAAAATAGTTGAGAGAATACATTACAGAAAATGTATTGCGGTAGAAAGGCGTTGCGCTTCTGTTGAGAAGGAATAAAATCGAAGGAAGAAAAATTGCGAAGAACAATGTAAAGGACTGTTTGAAATATCGAAAAATGTAGCGCTGCAGATGGAGCATAAGTTTGTCCGTAGGAAATGCACGATCTCTGCAGTCGGCGATTGGCAAAGTTCTAGATGGAATTTTGTTGATGTGTTGAGATCGAATCCATGTTACACACGGCTGGAAAAATCTGCCGGAGGACTGGCAGTTTGTCAATCGAAGAAAGAAGGGAGAATTGGAAGGGTACGTGGCACGGGCATGGAGCGTCCTTGCATTCCATTCCAGTCCCCTTCCACCGAGCTGGATATTAGACGATAAGCCGCGTAGGAGCAAACGGAAAGACCGAAAGGATCGGGGAGGAAGGACGAAAAGCGAGAAGAAGGACCGACGCGAAGATTGAACTCAATCTAAACTTGTGAGGAACTTTGGCAGGCTCTTCCCTGTGATTCCCCGCCTATCTACGATCGACGAGCTTGTTGCCACGACGAGGTCAAGCCGTGAAGCGAAACGGTCACACGCCACCCTGCCAAATTGCGCGCCCAACAGAATCGCTGTCTCTCACGAATGTACGCCACTCACTGGCCATCGTCGCTCTTCTTGGAATGCAACAACTACACTCACCATACCCACCACTACCTTCCTACGGTCTCATAAATAACCGCAGCCGTTCGGTCACTCACTAAATAACCTTACTCTCCCAGTAAATCCATTCCAAGAACGGAGAATGAAACAATATTCTCTATATTTATAACACTAATAAGAGCGCAATAAAATTCACCGACAATCAACGTCTTAATTAGTTCTTGTATTTTTCAATTTATAACTGAGCAGATAAAATTCGGTGAAAATGATTAGCCTAGGAGCAGGTTATAAAATCTAAGTCGATACATGATTGGCATAACTTGATGACGATTTTCTTATTATCAGTGTCCCATAGCAGGTATACTTTTTGAATTGGACAAAAAAGAAATATATCTAACTGTCGTGCGTATTTTCTTTATTAATAAGAGAAACATATTATCCGAAGATGAAAAAGATATGGTTTCCCCGCTTTGCAAAGGGGTTAGTAGGTTGCGGAATGGTCAAGAGATTCTATATTTTCGGAGGTATGTATGTAGGTACATGTAAGGAAGAATGCTTGTGGCGTCGAACTTAATAGGTTAGCATTAGTCTTCGTCTGGTGAAAAGCAGTTTTGGAAGGTAGCCGTGTGATGGTAAGGACGGAACAGACAAGGGATAGATTAATAGGAGCGACATCAATCTCTATCGGGGTTGAAGGCGCGTCTGCCCTCGAGCATACTACTACCACTACCGCGCTGTCGGTATTCACTTACACCCTCTAAGTTATCTATTCTCTGCTCTTGTTTTCGGCCACTCATCCCTTCTCCTTGTAAAAACGAAGATAAAAGAGGAAACCAATCTTTAAACCAAAGAGAATTTCCGAGCATTATCCGTTTTCGATATTAAATACTGCCGGCAGTTAATGGGAAATACATATACATAAGTCATGGCAGAGCGAAAAATTCAGACAAAAATAAAGAAAATACTTTTATACTCTTATTCGGTGTCTATATTTCAGATTCATTTTTCTGATGTGTATGATACGAATTGTGAATTTTTTAAATTAATTTGTATATTAAAAACCAACATCTACGATCATTCTCTTAAGCTTAGTTACGGAAAACGTTACGATTTATGGGTTCCGCGCAATTTAATTGATCGCATTTCTATCTCCGACTGGCTGTACAAAAGCGACGAAATCATACCATTTTTGAAGTAAATAACGGCGGGCAACGAAAAAAGGATTATTTACAATAATGTTGAGCGAAAAAGATCCTGGAGTAAGCGAAATGAACCACCATTAGCCACCCGAAAAGTCCGTCTTCATTCTTCAAAAAAGTTATGCTCTGTGTCAGGTGAGATTGGAAAGGAATTCTGCAATATGAGCTCCTGCCAAACAACTAATTGATCAATTCAGACAAGTATTGCTTACAATTGGACGAATTAAAGATAACGATTCAGGAAAAACGTGCTGAATTAGCAAATTGGAAGGGCATCGTGTTCCATCATGACAATGCCAAACCTTGTCTTTTTGACTACGTGACAAAAATTGTTGGAGTTTGACTGGAATATGCTACCTTACTCGCCGTATTCACCAGACATTGCTCCTTCTGATTTTCACTTATTCAGGTCTTTGCAAAATTTTCTTAACGGCAAAAACTTTCATTCTTTGGTCGACATAAAAGACCTCCTTGAAAAGTTTTTCGCCGAAACACCAAAGAAGTTCTGGCCGGATAGAATCTTGAAATTGCGTGAAAGATGGGGAAAGGTTGCGGAGCAAAATGGTGTATGCATAATTAAATAAATATGTATCGAAATATAAAAGCGTTGTCTTTGAATTTTCCTCAAAAATTGGCACGAACTTTTCGGACAATTAGTGAGTTTAGAGATATCCACTTGTAAAACTATAATTAATACATCTTGTATCGACTTGTCAAGAAACTTTAGTTACTTTAAATACGTTACGTAATAATGTCAGAAATAAAAAAATATGGTAAAGCTGATTTGAAAGCATGTACAAACGACTCACTTGACACGTTAAATTAAGAAACCCAGAATTGACTTCGATATGAATACGTGTAGTTGCAGATTTTAAAGAAGGAAAAGCCGCTTTGGTATATACATGTATATATACATATGTTCACTAACAATAAGAGTCTTTTAAGTCGAAAGATGGCGGCGATGTAGCGTATGTACTACGTAGGAGCATTCGCTGCACGATAACGTGGCAAGCACATTTGAGCAGAAGCGTATAGAAATTCGCGCATAATCGAGGGGGCCTTTAGGAAGCAGCAGCTTGTAACGGCCGTGTCTTCTTATCTCGATAAAGTCCCTCCGGCTTCGCCATGCAGGAAGCATAAACCTATAAGAAACGGTCCCGGCGCCACTCACTGTGCTACGAATTGCACACCCCTCTCCACCACTCACGTAACGGCACAACAGGCAAAATTCGTTTTTACACGGCTTTTTTTCGTGAATGTCAGATCCGCCGAGCAACTTACCAGGAGACTTTTAATATTATACATATTACAAACGAGGGGGTTACTTCCTATGTACATTCTCCCAGTTCGTATGTACTTTCGCTTTATCTAACACATATGTATATTAAAGAGCGCTTAAGCATACGGAAGAAACACAGATCATAAATGTATACAAATAGCGCAAATGAATAATACTGAATTGAATTACCACGCCTTTTGGACCCGAACTCTTAATGAAAGTCATGAGTTAAGAAAAACATATGGTATGTCGCAGACTGAGATATCTGCGCTGTAAATAAATAAATCAATGAATAAAAAATAGAATTTTATGTGTGTGGGGAAATGTTTATATTTTACGCACAAATGGGAGTTCGTTTGCTGCGTTACTTTTATGTTACACGCAACGTGGTCATCTCATCGGCACCATAACAATTTTCTTCCATTTTGGCGAAAGCAACGTGAAAAGGAAAACTCGTGTTTAGGAGATTTTCTGGATAATTCCCGTACAATAATGCATCAAGAAATATGAGTAACATCGATAACGTCCCACGGGCACGGTGAACTTGGAAGCAGGAGCCCATAAGAAACGGCTGGAAACCCATTTCCGAGGTTCTGAAGGGAAATACAAGGGGGAGAGACGGAGAGGGAAATAGGGCCTACGAATAGGAGAACCTTGCACCTCACGGGGATAGGTATCTTAACGATCGTGTCTGAGGTGGGATACATTGGGCGTGAAATAAGGCGCCTTTGTTAGGACTGCTTTTCTTTAGAGGAAACTACCCCTCTAGCTGGACCCCTCTTTTTGTTCCCCATTTACCATCCCCTTGCCCTAGCTCCCCTCACCCACTCCACTTTATCCGTCTTCCCGTATGTCTGTTCTCCTCTTTTTTTTCGCACGAACCCTCAGAGGGGGGCACTGGGGGGGAGGGAAAAGGAAGAAAACGTAGAGGGGATCGCCGTTTCTACCACGTCTTCTTCTCCCTCTCTTTTTAATTCGTGAGACGGACAATAGCTTTCTGTTGCCTGCTTCTTAACGCACGTTTAGAAGTGTTAAAGCGTTTCCCCGACTGCAAAACTCTTTGCCTATGTTATCCTCCTTTCATTCGCTCTGCTTTGCATCTTTTGTTGATGCTTCTTTTGGAAGATATTAAATTATCAAAGTAATGCAGCAGTGCTTATACAGCAAATCAAAACTGAACATTTCAGAGCTAAAACCTTCAAATATAATTAACGGCCACTGTTACGCACGAACCGTAGTACGTTAAACCCTGACTTGAAATCATATCTTTCATTTTTACGGTTTTATTTTACATGGTATACTCTCATTTTTTCATATAATACTCTGATCCATTTACGATTTTCCCTAGAATTGGTTTTACTTGATGCAATTAATACTGTAAATTAAACAAACAACTCACGCCATTCTGATATATTAATTGCAAGTCGATTTATGTTTTCATACATGTATTTTCTATCTTATGTAGAATTGTTTAGAATTTCCTTTATACAGTACCCTGTTATGCATACATTTGTAAATCGCCTTCGGTTCTTGTTCGACGCAGCTTTTACTGGTGTAATCCCTGGAGAGAACCGAAAAAGAAACTGTCGACTGTCTGGCACATGTTGAAAAGTAGATGGAAAAAGACTGGTGAAAACTGTTCTCCAGGGACGGTTGGCACATACCGCGACATACTTTGCACATCTCTGATATGCGTTTATATGCACTTATATGCGTTTAGATGATCCAAAGTATATTCCGAAATATGCGAAAGACATCAGTTTGATCCGCGTGAAAATTTTGCATTGTCATTTTACAAATTATCAATGGCATTTTCAGTTCAAGGAATACAACATTTTTCTGCAGATCTCACAATAATTCACGTAACTCTAGAAAATATCTCAAACGAATATTTTTAATTTTCTGGGGACAATGTTGTCGTAGCTTAGTTTATATGACGTCCCAAACACAATGTCTTAAGAATTTTGCGATGCCAGTAACAACTAAATAGAACAATACCACTTCATTAAAATTGCTAAATACTATTAATTATAAAACTTTCTTGCAATAATGTGAACTGTTAATTGAGTTTGAATTTATGAGGCTTTGATGAATCGTCAAGCTATGATAAACCGTAATTTTATTTAAATTGAAAGTTCGTCATTTAATATTCTCAAAATATACTTCACTGAGCGCCACTTTGTATCATTTAGAGTTTAGAGAAATCCAGTTCTCTTATGGTTTTACTGAAAAAAATGGTGGTGCCTGGTGAACGAGCAACTACCAATCCAAATTGAAGGAGGTACATTATGTATTTTCGGTATATAGATGATGTATTTTTAAGCCCGTCACGTCCTGACTGTCTGAATATAGAAGCTGAAAATATATGACAGACTACCGTAGTCGTGCTGTAATCTTTTTACGTCGTTGACTACATTTTCGCCACAATCTTATTTCCTCTTTCCAAATTGTCCTCTGTACCCCCCTTTTTGTGTTTTGAATTTTGCATCGCCACGTCATCCATCAATATATTAAGATCTTTCAAAAAAGATGTCTGGAAAAACTTATCTTGAAAAATTATATATTTTCTGAAAAACTGAGATATATTCATTTAATATTTTACTGGTGGGAAAAAACTAGCGAATAAATGTATCCGTTGATTATTAACTCGTGTTGATAAATACATATTTGTCGAAATGTTTTTAAAAAAGATGGTATGTATGGTTGAACTCGTTTGACTATCTGTAAAAGGGCGTTTGTTCACATTAATTTATAACTCAGTTTTGATTAACTTAAACAAAATAATCTATGACTTCCTTACTTAACTAGTTGAAATCAAACAGTGTTTATACATTTATACAATAATATTTGAATACAATAATATTTGACTGGTCTTTATATTTCACGATTCTGAAACCATTTCGTAACATAAACTGAAAGATAAAGCTTTTATATTTGATGCTGTTTTAACAAATATACAAAAATACACGAATAGCTAATGGGACGATGAGAATGGATAAATTTGCAAGAGTATTTCTTAAAATTCAACCCTCATCTCTCTCGAAAATATCGAAACAAGTTTGTAATAAATGGATCATAATAGAATAGATTGAATGATTTCGAAAAAACTGCAATAAAAAATGTTAAATAAACTTCCTGCATTTATTGGCTTTTAACGTATCTCCGTTCTGTACTTAGCTCTTCAATTATGCTTACACCGGAAGGAGAACCGTTGAGAATATGTACATAAACGGGTATCTAATGTTACATTTAAGTGGTAGAAATATACGCGTGGACGGCCATGAAGTAAATAAAAGCACCTACATATATTGCGAAGTCGGCAAGAACCCTATAATAAAATATATAGACTTTGGAGAGCGCAAGAAGACATACGTACGTAACGTAGTGACCAAATACAACTGGGCTGCGAAAGAAAATAGTGGCACGGTGTAATGTCGTATAAGAATTGCGGGTGCATCGTGAGACGCGGGCAAACGACATATTGCACGAGTTCCGTGCAAGGAAACGCATTTACGAGTCGTTGGGTGGACCGGCTTATGGCCACGAATGTCGACCACGGTATAATGTCGCTCGTGTCTTCACACAGCTATATAAATAATGCAATGTCTTTCGTATCTTCACTTGTCGCGATGCACCGGCTACGTATCGTCTAGCCATTTGCTTATTCCACGGTTTACCTCTGCGACGACTTCTATTCTAATCTACAGTATGGACGGATCTGTAGTACAATTCTATACCATTTTGCATAGTATAATTAGTACGTAGTAACACTTTTAAAGAGAGAACAAAATTGTGAGAAGCAATTCACTAGAAAGTAATAAAAGCATGTAAGTTTTAAGTTACCAAATTATCAGTCAAAAGATATTTATCTTTAAGAATTGCTCTGTAAGTCAAACAAGTGTTATGACGATTTGCCTAAAATTGCAAGGAATATTACAAACAATTTTAATTGAACTTTAAAATAATATTTGTTACTAAATCTATTGCGTTTAAGCAGAATTTAATGAACGAGCCTTGTAACAGTTCCTTCTTACACGATGAGTGGTTCCGATTATAGGCCTATCAAAAGTGTGTTTTGAAAATCAGTGAGTCTTGGAGATTTCAAATTTTCCATTTTAATATCTTGGAGATTTCCTTTGTCGTGTTGGTAGTGAAGGCTAATTTTCTAACAACTTTAATGGAATCCGTCGTAGAAAAATTTCGTATCCGATACACCGTCGTAGAAATCATGTGATAACCTTGTGCTTACTAGTGATCGAGACTTCTCACTTGGAAAATAATGCACGCGGAGACACCACAACGCCTTCTTGTTTGTGTGACTAAATTTCATTGTTACAGCCTGCTATACATTATTTTTGTTATTAATTTGTAGCAAATTATGAGAGAGATATGAAATGTATCACTTATATTCTTGTTTACGCTATATTGTATTTTTAAACATCTTGATGCTGTGCAGTGATTGCTGTACTAACTAAATTTTCGTATTCAACAAAACTAATTTTAGCAAAGTGAAAAGAAAGTGAAGCAATTTCGTTCTTGATTATTAGTGAGTACGTGAGTGTATTGCGTTAGTAGATATCCTCGGAAACGCGGAATAATCTTTCGAGCAGACGACTCTTTTGAAAGAAGCGTTTGGAGCTAACCGCTCTTTTTCGATATGAAAAAGTTTCTGTGGGGTTAAGCCGTGGAGCATTTTATACTTCGTCTATTATCCCTCCCATAGCTGTCGGATCGTAAAACACAAAGTGATAGGTCTTGAACTTTCCACTAATGGATATCGATTCTCCACCTTTATGAATATGAATGTAGATAGGAGTTCTTTTCATTTATTAAAAAGCAGAAATTTGTTGAACTCAATTCCGAGTGAAAAACTGTGGAGCACTGCAAGGAAAATTTGGTATTCGCAAGGTAAAATCGCGAAGGTTGGGCGCAGTACACTGCGTATATTGAATTTTTATGAAAGTAGTGAGGGTGACTGCAAGGGATGAAGGGCGAGGGTGATGGGAAGAGGCAACGAGAGAGGAGTAAAAGTAGAACCAATAACTTCTACCCTCGGCCTACTGGCTGAATTTCATATATGGTATGAGATTTTAGTACACACAGATTGTGGATGTTGAGATATTACAAGAATATTCGATGTTATCTAAAATTAACAAGCTGAAGAAGAAAAGAAAAGAGAAGAGAGAAGCGTCATATATTTCCCTAAATTTGATTATCTAACTTTTCAGAAACCTATTGTTTCTCAAAAACATTTATTGGTTGCTTGTTTTAAAAGCAGAACCTTGCAGTTTTCTAAGTAATCGTTTAAATTAAATACTGCTTTACTGACGGATGTTGGTCGAATTTGTTCTCGGATTGCAATGAAAAGCAATAAGTACAGAAGTAGATGAATTGGACCAGTGGAAGATATTCAAATGGGACGTGTCAAATTAATCGAAATCCGCTAGACAGGAGGTGCAAAGTCGATAACATTCCGGGGGATACACGCTCGAGCGAAGAACACAGGGCGTATATATAGATCGATCGATAGTTGTACCATGACAGGGCTGGCCAGCCAGTGCAGTCACGTAGACGTCTAGTTGTGCTCACTTTTCTACAGGATCCAATTCCTTAAAATTCGCTTAAATAGTGCTCCATAAATTCCTCGTCCGTCTAATTTACTTTTTAGTTTACAAATGTTTGATAATAACGTAACATCTTCACTTCCATGCTGTTACAACACCTTGTTTGTATCAAATTTTTTAAGAAGCTATATCTTGGTTAATGCGGTGGTAATTTTCTGACGTGTCGATTAAACGAATATTTTTCGCATTAACGTATATGAATAAAAATGATTTATACTAGAAGCAAGTCCTTTTTAAGTAATCTTATGCTTTGGAAGAAATTGTCAATTTGAAATTTCCATTCTAAAGAGACGCGGAGAGGTGCAGAGCACCGAGGGGTTTTCAATTTCATGCAAATCGGCAGGCAACGTTGGCTAGGGCAACCAACAGAGGGTCCTGTGGCTATCGATACACAGAACCCTCTTCTATTAAATTGCTTATATCGATCAGAAATCAGTGGTCTGGTTACTGTGGCAAGGTATAAACAACAAAGACAAGGCCAAGAAATGCACCTACGCCTTACTATGCTTACTGGTTTGCTCGAGTTATGTTTTACGTTACTATGCGTTACAAAATGCGTTAAATCCATGTTCAAATATGTACACACTATGTTTAGAAACATTGTATGCTCACTTACGGCGTCAGTGCACTTAACGTCAGTGCACTTTGCCCAGGATACATTGGTAAAATTGTAAATATCTGCAATAACATTATGTTGGCATGGCACATTACGAGTGAATTGACATGTTTAGCATATTGCAAACGTTTACGGAGAAATTTCCGACGGTGCATGAATTTTCTGTAAAAATAACAAAGTACTTGGAAGAAAGTGGTGTATATGGCGAAACTGTTATCGGATAAAATTTCATTATTCCAAGGCGACGGTAAATACTGACCTATTTTATGCAAATTACTGGCTGTAGGTGCGAGAGTGGCGGCTTCTCGGCAGGAGCTTTCATTAAATTGCTTATATCGTAACATTGCAACTACAGAGCATATCACAACTTTTCAACTCAACTGAAAGCACGTGTCTGCTATGAACCTTAGAGATCGTGAAAAGAACAACGCTTATTATGACGAACGAGGCTTTCGTTCGACAATCGTAAAATCTGTTACTAAATAAAACTTGTTTATTAGAGAAAAGCTTGGTATTTATGCTGTATTAAAAGAATTAAGAGTGAAGACGTCTCTATACAAATTGGGGCACCCCCTGAGAGCGTGTGGACCAATTGATGAACAAAATTAAACACAATGGGTGTGTTTTAAACGAACGATTAATAAGCAAATATACCTGTCGCGTTGATTATGAAGATATTCTTTTTTAATCATATGCCCAATTCAGTTGAGCATGTGTATGTACTTTGCCTTCCATCATTATCGGTACATTATACTTAATATCGTAAAACTAGTTGAAAAATTAGTTCAGAAAATTTGATCCATTATAGATTTAATACCTTAATTTTGTTAATTTCTTTAATTCGCAAGAATGCAAAATTTTAATAATCGCAAACATAAGTACGTAACTTACCGTAAATTCCTTTCACAAAAACGAGCATATTTCGTGTACATTATTACGCAGTATTTAAGTGTATTTCAATAATTTGATAATTTACGTAAACTAAATGAAACTGTTTTCCCGGTCCATTAGTTGTGGTGTATTTATCCCGGTGAATGGCTTCCATTAGAGGAAATGAATGCAAATCAAATGGGGAAATGCAGCACTGTGGTTAAGGTTATTCAATTACAGCGGTTTTTGTGAACTATCCTTGCGTAGTTGCAAGTTTTTCTCCTCATACCGTGTTTGCAAACCATTTCGGGCAATTCCCCCCACCCCTTTTTATCGTTTATTGCATTTCGTTTGGTCTTGCTGAAAATCGTGCAGAATACCGATAAATCGTGTTATCCCGAGCCTCTGGGCACACCGTAGGCTTGGCTGCAATGCCGGCTTTGTTTTGTTGCACTTGAATTCTCATTAGGACGATTTGCCTCTATGACAGGTAAAAAAAGGTACAAAAAGATCCGCAAATTCAGAACCCAGCAGCAGTTCCAATATTATATCCCGACGTTAATGTCGTTAGCTTCCACCATTAAATTTTCATTATTCTCAGCTACAACTGACTATTCGAACCATTGGACTTTTCAGAAATATTGGGTTCGTATATGTACACGTGTTATAGATAGACATGGGCAACGAGAAAAATGGGGTACTGGCGTCATGTTAGCGTATCTCGTATTTTAGTTACGAATGATTTATCGACTTAGAGTAATACGAATAGTTACCCGCACACCAGAAATATCGAATATCACACAAACATAAAAAGCACACAATCGTACAATCATATTTCTCTTTAAAATCATATTCGAAAAGCTATTATAACGTAAAAGTATGATGATTGTCAAAATATTTCTTTTAAAACAATATTTTTTTAAAGATAAAAAGAAACATCCATATAAAATACACATAAGAAATTTACAGTAGAAGACGATGGTATAATGTTACAATACAATTTGCATAACTTCATTGCACTCAAATTCATTGTAAGCCAGCGGAAAGTTTTGAAAAAAATATTTGTATCCTATATTACTAACGTTTATTGCGCATTAATATTTAAACTTAATAGCATGGCGTGGCGCGCTACAAAGTGGAAATAAAGTAAAAGTCGGCTTCTTGCTTCGACTTTTATAAGTTTAACCGAAGTCGATTGGACTGAAGATCCAAAGGGAGGGTAAAGGGTGATAAGGTCGCGGAGCAAGTAGCTCTTTACACGGCGGAGATAAAATCCGACGTGTGCCGATTGGCCGTCAATCGTTCTTTTTATTTTCCGTTTAACACGGTAAGCCCGACAAACCGAAAAAGTAGCCACTCGAGCTTCTTAAACTTCTTTTAAGAAAAAATCGCTAATATTTTAGGGAAATGAATCACTATTTCGAACGCAATTTGTGGCTTCTATATTTTCATACGCTGCTTCTGCTTTTTGATATTTGTATGAATAAAGTAATAAATGTCAGTGGATTATTTAATAATAAGAAATATAATTTATATAACATTCAATATGTTACATATATTGCGGACTTTATTTAAAGATAATGAAAAATGAATACCGACTGAATATGTATGGAAATTAATTTCAAAAGTTTTGATTTTTTCCAACAAACAAGAATAAAACATTGATTTACAATGACTTCCCATAATATCGTTGAATTGACAATACTTAAGGGGTTACACCACTCTAGAGACCGAAAAAATAGGCTTTCTTTGGGATTTTTTTTCAGAAAAACTACAAAATTATTCGAGATTATAAAAAAGGGTGTTTATCATACATATCAGTGACTGTATACAATAATTTTTTTGAAGCAATTAATTTCAAAATGGCGGCTGTGCAGCATTTTTGCGATAACGTCTCCGTTTCTTCCACGGTCCACGGCCGGAAAAATAGCTCCTGCAATTCTTAAATTATGATGTGCCAATGAATTTCTTTCGATTATATATAACAACAGCTATAGAAGTACGTAGGATTTTTTCGATATATTGATTTTTGGCCAAATGGCGCACTTTTAAAGCGAAAAGTGGAAAATTTACCTAAAAAATCGTCAGAAAAGTGTTAATAACAAATGAACTACTCAATATAAAAAAAAATCCTACGTACTTCTGTAGCTATTGTTATATATAATCGAAAGAAATTCATTGGCTCATCATAATTCAAAAATTACAGGAGCTATTTGTCCGGCTGTGGACCGTGGAAACGTTGTCGCAAAAACTCTGCGCAGCCACCATTTTTAAATTAATCGCTTCAAAAAAATTATTGTATACAGTCAGTGATATATATGATAAACACCCTTTTTTATAATTTCGAATAATTTTGTAGTTTTTCTGAAAAAAAATCCCCAAGGAAGCCTATTTTTTCGGCCTCTAGAGTAGTGTAACCCCTTAAGGACTATGGCACAAAGTAATTTATGATAACATGTAGCATCATATGAAAGTGAATTACATCATGGAAAAATAATTAGTTGGTAGCACGTAGCTAAATAATCTGGTTAGATCGGGAAAAGATCTGTTCTATAGAGGTACACTTGGCACGAATCGGTTTTCCACTTTCCCACCTCAGCTTTAATTACAGTTGCGCCTAGTTTAAGGCTCTTCTTGAATTTGGCTGTTAACGCCGATAACGATCTTGCCGTCACTTCCGGAACTTGTGAGTACCCGATACTACATGACTACCTCGATAACAACTTTGACATAATCTGCCATCGACGTATCAAATTGAATCTTACAAACACGTGTGATGTGCTCCTACCTTGATATGTTCCAAAATCATGTTTTAACACGTAATAAACTGTAAATACTTTCGATTAATTCTTGTTTCTTATAAAAAGTTAGAAAATGACAATAAATTTTGGCTGGGTGATAATCGTCTTATAATTAACATATACAGAATTAAACAGAAAAGTATAACGGTGTTCGAACTATTATCATTCAGTAAAAACCTAGCAATTATCGATCGAAATACCGTCGTAAAATGACATTTTTTAAATCATTTTTAAGTCAATTTTTAAGCCTTTGTCACAATCAATACATTCTTATAACGTATACTTGAAATTACTTATAAACCATCAATGTAATCTAAACCCGCATGGGTTGCTTGGTTTTCATTAATGATGTGTTGCTTGACCACCATGATGGTACTAACAATAAGTTTGTTGACACAAACTTTTATCGATACCTGTTAAATCCTGAAACATAAGTTCGCAACGGACGTACGTTAATGTATTGAATTTTATAAAAACTGAAAAGGTATACTGAAAATATTTCTACTTAACAAAATTTATACAGGTTAATAAATTTTATTGTACGGATACCGTAGTATAAACGTTTTTTTTTATTATTATTATTTAACCCCGGTTCATGACGACAGCCCTTTAAAAATTGCCACGCTTCAACTATGCAACCGATAATAATTATAACATGTTTCATATCTCACACTATTATAGAATGCACGAGAAAAATAGCAAGGCTCATAGGAACCTTTAATATTCATTTTTATATTTTTATATACATCTCACGGTTTTTTATCTACAATTAAAATAAAAAAACCAGGATGCTCCTTTGTGCAGCGAGCGATAGCTAAACCTTCCATAGAAGTTGCGATGAATAATAAGGAAATGGCTTATAGAAACTCTTAATATTCATTTTTACTTGCTAACTATGTCTCACGATTTAAAATTTACAATTAGAATGAAAAAACCGGGGTGCTCCTTTGTGTAGCGAGCTTTAGCTAAACCTTCCGTAGAATTTCCGATGAATTATGGAGAAATAAATACTCAAACCCACTGCAAATGACTGGTATAATAAAAGACGTTCATAAAGCCGGATTAAATCACGCGAAGCTTTCTACTGGCGTAGTGAAGCTTTGAATGAAGAAACCGTCGGAAATTTCAGTATCGTCAGAGGCGGAAAATAGCTCGATCGCCTTCGGTCATACGTCAGAATCGTTTCTGCTAACAATGAATCGTCTGCTTGTCAACTATGACTTTCCTCTGAGAGTATCGTTTTCTCTACTACTTGGCCCACGGAACTGTCGACTCATTGACATTCTGCCAACTGCATCCGATTCTAGCACGCCTCTGGCTACTTCCTTTCGCGCTTTCGGCCTCTATCAAGTGCGTCATATTCTTATCGATTAAACACGATATAAACCGCACTATTCCCTATTGCACAGTTTTTCGCAAAAGGATGAGTAATTTGCATCGATGAAACGATTTGTCGAGTGTATTCGTATATGGAATTTCCGCGTGTGGCGGAACATAGACTGAAAAGAAACATGAAACATCTCATTCTAATTCTAAGTCGTCCTTCGAAAAGTACTTCCTTTTGATAATATCTTTTTACTGATATTTGATTAAAGCTGTCAGTGTGATTGTTGTTTGAAAGCTCATCGTTCTTCCGTATTTAGAAAGAAATGTTACGCATTTAGGCTATTATGATATTTCGTATATCGCGGGTTATACAAAATACCATATACTCTTAAAATTAATTTATACACATACTGGTACGTAAATTGTTTCAGGGTAAACGAATATTGTAATACGAAGATTGTCGCGTTCGATTTGCTTGGAACATTTTGAGTGACACTTAGACGCGCAAGCGCGCTAACCTGTATATGAACATCGATTGAACCCTCTCCATTGACATTCAGTTGGCCGTGGTGGATTTCATTTATATGCTAACTTGAAGTCGTAGCGCATTTCGGAATTCCGCCTTGAAATCTTATCGAAACGTGACGTAGGTATCGACTCGAGCGTCTATCCCTCAAGTAACCACATGATTTCAAATGTAATTACACATTTTTCTCATAATATCGCACGATTTTTAAATAGAATATTCTAGCAGCATTTCATTTAATGTCTGAGTAAATTTCTCAGTTTTTTCATTTAATACGCCATGTCGTGAAGTAATTGCATGTACAAAGTACGTGCTAAATACAATTAAAGCGTGACCGTATTTGTAAAAGTGCCACGATCATAACACTATTATTAAAATATGAATAATTGTTCTTGAAGTTTTTTTAATTTCAAACATCAAATACAACGTAAGATCGTTTACTTCATAAAAATGATCTCAAAAAACTTATATACTTTAATTCACATCATCATAACATAAAATGGTTATGCGTATCTAGCGTATCTGTAAGAAGAATGTACAAAATTACACACTTCCGTAATTTACTTATGTAGGAACTTTTAAGAAAAGAGGTGAAGAAATAATTGAAATCTAAATCTCCATTAGCTGTGACCTCTAACGCGGCAACTTGACTAGAGGGGGGGGGGCAACGTTTGCTCATTGCGCGTCATTACTCTCTCGTAAGAACAACTCCTGACGACGAATTATTGCGTTGAAGAGCGCAGGAGTGCAATGCGACACGCACGTCCTCGTATAACGAACTCCTCCCGGTCGCCGTTTAATTATCGCCCCACATTAATTAAGGCACGATTAAACGTACGCCACTGAGGCGCGAGGGAATACGAAATTCCCACTTCTCGGCGTTATTCTCCCCGCGACGTTCGCTAGCGAAACCGGAAGTAATAGGTTCTCGCTTCTCTCTTATACGCATGTATCGTGCAAAAAGAGGATTGTAGAAAATACTAACATTAACTGCAATGTGGACTGCAAAATTGTGTATCAATATCTTTCAGTATTCTTAAATGGTGATTTTGCGAACAAACTTGTAACTTCTTCTTCATAACGAAATAAAAAATAGATGAATTTCGGCAGAACTACTTAAATCGCTTTGCTCAAATATTTTTCTATTTTTTACCTATTATCGCCGTTAAGCAATTGTAAGGAAATGTGGCTATTCCGATAATCCCATATAATATTTGCAACAACAAAACAGTTTATCCCATTCCCCAGTGTATAAATTCCCCATAAATTCCAGTGTATCAGATAACGAAAAGCAACGACAAACATGAAAACAGATATTTCTTATATAACACACGTGTCAGATCGTAAGTTTTGCCTTACTCTCTCTTTACTTTCATTTTCAACGTTCTCACTGTCTTCATTTTTTCTCCAAGTTCCTCAGTTTTCTAAAGAAAATATCTTGAAGAAGTACAAGCGACGGAAAAAAATTCTTTGCAGTCAAAGAACGTGTCAACTTGTGTTACGTACTGTACCTTGCGAGGTCATTATTTAATTAGTCTACCTTGCCAGTCTCCCTCTCTTACGGTTATTTAACCTAAGCGTAGGGCAAAGGGAAAATGAAAGTATCTGAAATACAAAGGTGATGAACAAGTCGTGGTATTTAACGCCGTGCAGTATATAAAATCTTAAAGTGGCAGCCTCATAAGCTTAAACACTGCTTACAATGAACTAGGAAACGAAAGCCCAACATTTTGTGCTAATATTAATCACGAATAAGACAAGTAGTACGCAAATAAATGTGATAAGAAATAGTAATCGAAATAAAAAAAAATAATGTTTTTCCCTTGGTACAGTAGTAAGATAAAAAAATACGTTGAAAAGTTTAGAATTATCCGATATTTGTAGATGCAGATATATCGAGAACAATATAAATAGCAAGGTTTGTGCTCGCGGAGCATACATGGATACAGCCCGTAAGCAAACATAGCGATATCTAATATTATTTTCCACCGTCCCGATATGACTGGCTGTTCATACACGCTTATACGTACGAATGTGGATGTAGAGAAAGATTTGGAAAACAGACCAGGGGTTATGGCACACGAGTAAGGAAAAAAGAAGGGTCAATGCGAGTAGCTAAAACAGGTGAGCATGAGCTGACCTATCCAGCGTAATGTAGAAACCGATGAAGGTCCAACGAACCCTTCTTACACTTTGACCCCTCCGTATCCCTCGGGGAATGTCGAGGAGGATCTCCTCTCGAGCAGAAGCGCTTTGCAATGCAAGTCGTTCGCTCGCAACGCTGGGGCTTTGTGGGTTTGTGCATCGAGAGGACTGCGGCCCAAGTGCATCGGGGATCGATCAGAAGAGTGTCCAGAGGGTATTCAGAAATGGCTGCCTCTATTAAAAGCAATATCTTCAAAGAGAAAAGATACTTCAAAGTATTACAAAAGCGCAGTAGGACGTGATTGAAGTTGAATAGCAATTCTTTGATGAACCCAAATGCTCGCGTTCTTATACGTCGGCATGTCAAAATTTATTTTACTACCTTTATAATATCTTTGTGTGTGTGTGTGTGAATATATATATATATATATGTATATACATATATGATGAATATATCGGGAAACAATTCATGAAAATCTCATTCAATTTGATCAACGCACTGAGGAGCAAATTGAATGAGATTTTCAGGACATGCATAACACGATGTACTCTACAAAACGTATATTTCAGATTTTTGTAACAGGGGCTGTAAAAAAAGTTGAAAAAAGTGCAATTTTTGAAAATTTCGAAAATCGTTGAAATAGGTCAACAAGCAAACTGTTTAAACTAACACCACTAAAAATTCTTTCCCGATATATTCATTCCCTAAAAAGTTATTCAACTAAAACATGGTGTCCGAATATTTTTGTAACCGACTGTATATATATTACAAATAACGGCCAACAAATAACAGTGATTTCATACAAATATGCAGATTAATATTTACATCGAAAATTACCGCACGGTAGTACAACCTCTTTTAGTATAATCCCTCCTCATTTACTTCTGCAGCAAAATGTTAGCGCACTTTTTTCAAGATAGGTGGAACTAACAATGCGTACATTACTATCAATTTAGATTCTCCAAGCATTTGTAATACTCTGATGAAAAACATTATAAACAATAGGTCTGTTACGACTTGGATCGTAGTAATAGGAGTTGTTGGAAAATAGATGGTTGCTCAACTCGTATTTGTTGGTAACGTTTAGATTGTTTATTAATCTTGGTAGCTTGGAATGGCCAGAGAGCGGATGGTTAGTGAACTGTAGCGGATGAATGAAGAGTGTGTTCTGATTAACCTAACAAAACTAAAACTTACTAACTACTAACCTACAACTAACTAAGACTAAGTAAAGACTAAGAGATGACTAAATGAAGACTGAGGGTGTTTACGATTGTAGTCCCGAAGGAAAACTCGGGACTCTTTGGAAAAGTGAGGGTGGGAGATGGTTGTGGTGGTGGTTGGAAGTGGTGGGGATGGGCCTTATGGGTTTCGGTAGTCCTCTCTATGTAGTTGTAATAATAATAATAATAATAATAATAATAATAGTTGTAGAGGGGTTGCGTCCGTGGGACGTAACAAGGTCATCTGTCACAATCAGCAACAAATTGCACAGAATAAAAATTTCTAAAGTAACCCCTTTTTACGAAAAAAATCAGCTACTGTTATAACTATTCATTTACGGCTGTTTAAACGTAGTTTCTTCTGAAATTCAGATCTGTTTTAAATTCCTGTAATTTCCACATTTCTTTATAAGGCCGAGGTGTTGTTTGTTCCTTATTATATAAAAGGACGTTCATTTAATCTTGCACCGAATTTTTCGCTGTGCAGTTCTTCAATTTCACCGATTTTATACTATGAGCTCTGCGTCTCATTGATTTTACGGTCAAAGTACTACAGAACATTATGTGAGTGCCGTTCTCGTTTAAGAAGACTTTTTGCCATGTGGATTATAGAAGACAAAATAAGCAAACGAAAAAAAGGGGAATGTGATGCGTAGGAACTATGAATAAATATTCAACCCCTGGAGCTTTTTTACTGGTAAGACGGAAGACGTTCGAGTGGACCCTCGACGAATGGGAGGGGGAGAGAAACGTTTCGTTTTCTTGCTCCGCGAGCATCGGACGGTCTTCCCGCGAGGATCGTAAGCCCGTCCTCATGTTTCTCCGCTCCTCGATCTTTGTCCCTCTTCGTCTTCCTGTCCCTGCACCAAGAGATAAGTCTCAGGCCGGATGGCAGAACGTTCGTAAGACAGAGAAGCCAAGTACCTCGAAGAAATTATTATCGAGGATGGAGCAGGAGAGAAATTCCAAGGATACCCGTGGAAATTACGTTTGGTCGATTCATCGTCGAAAAGCAATAAAGCTCCCCGTATTCTTTGACGTGAAGTGGACCACACGACAACTAAAATTTCTTCTGCCAAATAAGATTTTCTGCTCGCCGCTGTAGGATACCACAAAGCCATTGGACAGGCAATCATCATTTTTCTAATCTTCTCGTCCGTACGTGGAGCATTTACCCATTTTTGTATTCGTCGTTTAAGAATAATTCCGAAGTATCGTAGCAAATGAAAATTGGGATGATATAGAAATTTTTAATACGCTGTACATTATTACGAAAAGAAAGTATGATTTTCAGAAGAAATATAGCCACCACTTTGCTTCATTAGAATTGACTTATATAAATTTATTCATAGCTATAGATAAAAGACATTCGTTTTGTAAACATTCAAATAAGGCATATACAATTATTCTGAAGAAACATTCCTATCATGTGCAAATAATAAAAGTCTTTTTACATCACGGTAAACAGAAAAATATGACTGGCTATGACGATGAACCGTTCAAACTGATAACAGTATGAGTTTATATGGTATAATAACATCTATTGCAATTAATTAAGAGGGTTTTGTTTTTGTAAAAAAATTCACGTTCCTCTAACAAGGAGTGAACTAACAAACTCCATATATAAATTATAATTTTTTCCCCGGCCTATATTACCTATCATTGTATAGAAATAGTTTTTCTGACCTCAATAAAAATATTTCACGGAATGGGTGAATGCTTTTAGGCAACTTTATCACGGAAACGTCAATGAATAAGCGAAAGAATTAGAAAGTGTGGCAATCAATTACGAAGCAATAGCTACAGTGGATATCGCGATGGAATTTTCCCTCGATGGCGAGAGCGAGCTCGTGCATAGTCACTGCAGCTATTTCAAGTGACGAATGAACCCATAAAACTTCAGCCCCTGGCACATACTCCATGGGGCCCGATAGAATCTACAATTATGCTTACGAAACGTCGAGGTTATTCCGCGTTATTTCATGGGGTCGTTGAAACTTCAGTAGCGCCTTTGTATGTTCGCCGGAAAATATTGCCTATAAAGAGAAGCGGAGTGCACTGTCAAATGTACTATGTACGGGGAAATCCAGCGTTGCATTGGTGTCTTCAATATACATAGCGATACATTTCTCAACGAGCACTGACATTAGCGCCACTCTTGGCAAATGTTTCTCTCGATTTAACCGTCTTCTAACTCATAAGTAACCGGATAAGAACTGGGCTCTTATAAGAGACGAACAATCTTATTTAAGATCTTTTCATTTCCCACGAGCTATGTTTTCTTACAATTCTTACTAGTAACTGTCATATTGCGCTTGTCTGTTAGTCTTGAGTACCTCATGTATTGGACAAGCAAGCGTAAATATAGTATCGTTGTCGAGGCTCCGCAATTAATGAGGGAATTTCAGAGGAGAAAATGGTGTGTTTCATTTGCATATCCGCAAGCACCCTTGCAGAATAATCGTTTTAACGAGTACATTATGCTATATACACAAACATTATCACCCACGATACATCATTTCCGTATTTTTTACCTACCTAATTAGTGTCATTATCACATTTTCTCATACGAAAGGAAAAATAGTCGAAAAGAATTTGTGTTTATTAACATAAAAAATATTCTTTTCTTGGTTAATAATAAAAACATGTCTTTCAAAATACATACACATATTTTTATAGAACCCCATCATCTCACATCAACATCTACTACAGCTATGCTTAAGACATTTTTTAATAGAAACGTTATTATCTTGTATCTTGCTTCCACCGATTGCCAGTGATTTCGCTGTACCATTTTCCTGCTGGCTATTCATTCACTCTCTTAAGAGGGGTGGGTAGAATGCCTTCTTGTTCACCAGCACTGTCAACCGACAGTATTTCGGTCAGAAGGAGGAGAATGCAGTCTCCGCGATCGCGGATATTTCTACCATCGGGAGAATGCACTCGATAAGACCATCCGGGGGCCACTGTACTCTATTGATCCGGCTGCGGCATTCTCTATCGAATTCCGTTGCCGATCGTCCATTCACTGCAGCCTTCAGCAAGATCTAACATTGACCTCACTTCGACAATGGTCCTATAGTCAGAAGGATAATATAGTTCCCAAAATTCCATATGTGCCACTAAATTTTATCAAGTTTTTTTGATTATAAAAGATGGTGATTATAAAGTACAAATTATGGGAAATGAAGTGAAAGAACATACAGTTGTTTTATTACCGCGCCGTCCAGTCGAATTGGAATCTTTCTTTGAGGGTACATACTATTATACCTAAATTCAACAAATGCTATGACCACCCGCCGATAATTGTAAATAATTCTAATTCTTATGTATGTTAGAAATCTCTATATAATATATAATATATATAATACAATATATAATATACCTACATATTTAAGCTTTCTATTTTGGTCTAGTTTGTAATAAAATAATAACATATGAAATGTATCAAATTAAAAAAGTTCTATTTCATGTGTGAAAAATTATTGTAATTGCATGGCTGAGTCAGTACAATTTGCGTAACTTTAATGTACTTCACTGTACGGACACTCCCCTCTTAACGTACAATATTCTTAGTTATTACTAGGAAATTACAGAAACGATGGAGCAATATTTAAGACAGCATTAAACGTTCTTTTTCTTTGCTCATGGTGTTTTGAGAATAGCGCGGATCACGAAGTTCACATCGGGACTATTGTAAGTTCGCCTTCTTTCCTGCGTAAACAAGTCGTTTCTCCCATCGGCAACTTCTACCTTATCTACTCAATTAGACGAACTACTTCGTCGGCAAACATCGTTGGAAGAAGCGTCGTTTCCTTTCCGCTGTCTTCCTTTCCGTGCATTCATCCCTTTTCGAGCCCTTCCAGCTTTATCGCGACATTGTGTAGGCAAAACTTTTGAATCTACTCCGCGGACTTCGCAGGCCAACTTCACGATGAGAATTTAGCCGGTTCTTCGTCTTTCGCACTGCTTATTAAAAGCAAGGCGGGAATTTGCGACAAAAGACGAAAGTGAATGAACACGAAATCGTTGCTCACGTTTGTCGCTTTTAGTTGGTAAACTCATCGTGCTACTCGCAAACGAGATTTTTCTTCATAATTCTTAGAAGTAATAGTCATTTGCATAACGTGTTTGCAGAAGATGCATAAGTAAAGTTTAGCAAATTCTATTGCATATTGTACGAAAAGGAAATTTGAAAAATCCTTAGTTTGCCGTACTTTCGGAAATTTAACAATTAAAGAAATGCTTACAAAGAAAATGCTTATTTTAAAGCTTTAATCGCTAGAAAGGCGTTTAGCTTTTATATGAAATTACGACTCAAGTAGTAAACTGCTAACAGTTACGAACTACTTTTCTGAGAACCACTACATTTCATGTAACGTTAATCCACAAGGCATGTTGAATATTATATCAAAAGAGCACAAGTAATGCCGAGTGTGCCACTCGGTTCAGCATATTCTGGCAATAATGAAAACACTGGGAAGCTTAATAATTCATAGCGTAACAATGCAGTATTCGAGGCCGTTGTTTCTCAGTGCGGTGAACCGCGTTAATACCAGTTCGCCTAAGTTTGAATTCGCGTGGACGAGTAGTATTATCGTAGTATTTCGCGTATGCACGGAATGGCGTTTCATACTGAATCTCTCGAAAGATGATTAACCGGCTAAATAACGAAGTATTGCACCCAATGCTGTTAACGTGCATCAACAAACGTGACAGATTATCAGTCTGCACTATACGTCTTTGAATTTAACCACTGTTCCTTTTGGCCACGGTCTTCTGCCAACACGGAAACTATTCACATAGACCAGGATCGCGCAGCCGTAACCCGAACTCTACGTATCTACTTATATAGGTACGTCCAGACATAGCGGCGGCAAGGCGCCACTACGGAAGACATGCGATGTAACGCTACAGGATGTAGCGGAAACTTCAACCTTTATTTCTCATTGAATATTCTTGCCCGAATAACTACACATACGGTCGACAAAGAAGGATTAAACATTACACCTTACTAATATATAAGAAAAAGATCATAAGCTCATAAGATCATAAATTGCCCTTTTGCCTATTGTTCCATACAACTACTTAAACGTATGTTATTTCTCTGCATTATTTTTCCTGATATTGTAGGATATTAGTTTATTTTTTTCTAACATCAATATCCTTAGACAGAATTGAAAACAAAGAAAATCATACTTTCTGGGTAATTGTCATTGTACGTGAACTTTTATGTCGAATACCGACATGCTTACAGGCAAGTCGTAAACTAGGAATTTACAAATTTATAGTAAATTCACTGTCAGTAGAGTCACTCATAACATACTTTTACGAGTACAAATATTCTTTCCAAAAAACGTACAAAATATGCTTTGTGCAAATAGGAACAAGTATTCGTTTCCGCGGACACATTTGCGTGCTATCCTAACGATATAAGTATAGCACAAACAATAACTACATTATAATAAAACATTCCTGCAATTACCTCGTAGAAAATAATGGATGGCAAGATTTTTTGCGACTAACAGGTTTTTCACCCTGTAATGAATAGGGCGTTGGATACCAGCACCATCTGACGTGTTTTAGTGACTTCTAAATCATAATATTATGAGGTCACATTTCCAGTTAGAACGATTGCACTGTGTCCGCTAATGATCATCAGCTAATACGTTGAAAACTTTCTTCCGTAACGTAAAATAATCACACACTATCAAGGCTTCCAGTCGTTACATAATTATGCTAAATGATTATTTAATACTTTTTAAATGAATGCTTCGAAAGGAAGATCCGCCATTGAGCTTGCGTTCGATGAATACACTCTTCCGTCTGCATGACGCTAGTAGTATAGGAAAACAATTGTGCGACATGACAGGAGAATTATGGAGAGCGTTGAAAAAATATGTTCCGGTAAAAGCTTGACATGGGAATTGGGTGCGTTTTTCGTTTCTTCTCTCCACCAAAGAAAAAACACCGTAAACATAATTCTCCTGATTTCAGGGGCTAAATGTTATATATTTTGCCTGATATGTTGGTTACTCGCCAGAAGCAACGGTTTAGCGATCGTACGAAAACATGGAGCTATTTCAGGTTTATAAAGGGCTTGATTTATCTGGCGTAGAAGCTGCGGGTTATTTTGAAAATCAGGTGTAAAAGAGCCATAGAACGACAAGGGGAAATGCGCTCAGCTGCGCCGACCGCAAGGCGCCAGTAGTAAAGGCACGCGATGGTACGGCACGATGACGTCATCGGGATCGACTCGGCCGGCTCCGAGTGTTGACGAAGTAAGCCGAAGCCCCGATGACTCGTCGCTCGACGTCTCGACGTTCAGTCTGTCGCTGACCGTCCTGCTTTACTCATCCCACGCGAATTACGTATTTTTACGGTGCGTTGTATATTATCGTTGTTCGCTCTTCCGACCATCTCTCTTCTTCTCTTCCCTACTATCGTCTCGATGACTCGCACGCAGAGGACTGCCGCGCAACAACGGACTTCCGGTTGGTACGGTGAAAGGCAAATTGAGTGACGAGCAAAACGAAGCACGGTCGGCAGGTAGGGCGAGTTGCACGCTGGCCGAATAGGGAGCCGATAAGAGGGAAAGAAGAGTGTCGGAGAGAGATACGAAGAGATTGGCCGAAAGAGCGATACTGCCGTCGGATTTAGAGAAGCGGAGTATTGATTGCCGTTTCTAAATGAATAACAATCCTAGCGTGGTGGAAGTCGAGCTTGTGGCACGACTACCCTTACCAGCAGACCTTCGCGACAGCTGACTGTAAGTCCGTTTCCGCACATATTCTTCTTCGACGGAACTATCTGAGCGATCGATGCTTCCAATCAATGTTCAAAGTGCTCAGGAGTTCCGGCTGGACGATTTGTCAAACTCTCTGATCATATAAACGCCCATTCAATTTTCCAACGAAATATTTGCCTTCTCGTTTCAAACTCTAGCTGTTTGTCAAACTAAGTAATACGATTTTAACAAAATCACATCTTTATAATTTCAAGCAAGGTTGCAAATGGTATTAAATCTTAATACTTGATAATTAACTCTAGCACTGTACTTACAGTTTTGAAGTAACTCATTCTTAGCAAATATTGTAGCTTAATATTATAAACTGTATTTAATATCCATAATACAGAACAAACTAATAAATAGGTTTAATTTTATAGGACGAGTAATTGCAATATTAATCTTCTGTTAGTTTAGTTATAGCATGATTTGTTTATAACAAACAGTACAAGGCATAGGTTAGACATATTTATATATGTAGGTTCGAGCATTTCTATATAGTTTAGCATTCTAAATAGTTTCTACAGATTATTAATTATTTTATTATTAAATATATATTTTATTTAAGCCATAAAGGATAAATAAACTTGGGTTTTTAAAGCAGAAAAAAAACATTTTTAACTACGTGTTATTTGTTAAAATATTTAACACGTTTCATAAAAATTTTACATCTGCTAGAATAGGATGAAATGTAATTTGTTGGACCAATGTGATTTAAAGTTTACACGAATTTCCTGAAAATCACGAGACATTAGATGCTAGAACGTAGAAATACACATTTGATTAAAGTGTTACGTTCAGTAGAATATGTACCAGACGTACATATTTATATGTGCATTTACAAGTCATAATGGAAGGCTGTAAATTCGTCAGAGGTAATATCGATCCGCTTGGCTGAAAAGTTGTTAATTATTCATACGCGTTAAATTCGGATTCCCGATAATATCGCCAATGGTCGGACGGCACCGATTCCACTTTGGCTTTTCACATTCCTCTACAAGGTGTCCCGAAAATATTAGGAAAAAATTGGAGCGATCTTTTTCTCCATTAAAACGTTTCAAATAGAAACGACTCTTCTGCACGACTAAATGGAATTGTTTTAACTGTCATTTAATGATAAAATGGTAAAATCAAACAGCGCAAATAGTTTAAATCATAAAGTACGTTTGTAACGATACTGCCATAAGTAATTTACAAATAAGTTATTATTCATCCACACCAACAACCAAGTATACCAACACAACATTTACCAAGAATGTTAACAAGTAATTCAACAAACCATTAACCATTCTTTCCTTCGACTAATATTCTTAACGTTTTACTGATCAACTTCCGTTGCATTATAAATGACAAGAAATTTGAATAGATTAGTGCCAATAAAATTACACTTTCAAAAGATTAACATATTTTATGCTGAGACGATAAAATAATGCATTCCGAATGCGTAATTTGCAATACGTTCTCCGTGTTTACTTTATAAATAATACATTTTCACGTAAAACCCATTGTTTACACAGTATGATGTGAAATTAATTAAACAGTAAAAAATGTTATCGAACGAAACACACTACATTCATTATGGAAAATTTTCACATTTCTGCTGAATATATAATATAATACAATTTTTCATAATCTGAAAGAACGAAGAAAATTCATTTCCACATGAACAGCAAGATTTGATGAAAACCTTATTAGGCTTTCAACTTTAAGTAGATTCAAGGTTAATAATAAGATATCGCAGAGCGCTTAAATTATATTGACTCAACAAAGCAATGCTGTTATAAGATAACGTGAATAATTCTCAAACTCTGATCAAACAGACGAGAGAGAATGAAGTCTTCCGCAGAATGAAACTCTCACATTGTTCTTTCATAAAGAGGGATTTTATATGTGTAATTTCATGAATGGCAAGTTCAACCTTTCTTTGAAATCATTAATGACAATCATTTTTCTTTATAACAACTGTCACTTTGAACATTTTCAAAAGTTCTCAACAGTCGTAAAGTTATATGTAAACGACATGTAAGGATAAAGTTTAAAGCGGTGCGTGTATGAAAATTAATATGCAAGAGAGGAGCCGCAATTAGGGGAAAATTGTAAAATTTCTGCAACACTGGTAACCGAGTTTCACGGAGGTCGGCAGTAAAATTTCGAAAGCGACGAGAGTTAGGCCGGCTGGCGATCTTGCTGCGAATTAAGGAGCGAAGACACCCCTGCTCTGCTGTTGGGGCGGTCGTTAAAGTTGTGGCAGTTGAGAACGCCCTGGTGGAAAGGGCGCCGATAAAAGCTGCCCTCGCGTGGCCACGTTATTACGTATAAAGCGGGGATTGCAACCCCATCCTCCCCACTGACATCGCTCTATGCTCTTCGTCTCGCGTGCATGCGTGCATGCGTACAACCTCCAACCTCCAACCTGCAACCTGCAACCTGCAACGTTCAA
Source organism: Hedychridium roseum (assembly GCA_963989215.1). Classification (NCBI taxonomy): domain Eukaryota; kingdom Metazoa; phylum Arthropoda; class Insecta; order Hymenoptera; family Chrysididae; genus Hedychridium; species Hedychridium roseum. The sequence goes on along the minus strand of OZ022304.1, from coordinate 1,517,072 downwards.
CGTGCAACGTACCAGGCACTGCACTTCCGATTCTAATAATGTTCCGCGAGAATCGAACCATCTAACCGTAATAATCTGTCGCTTCTACCAGACTGAGCGCGATATTGCTTTTTTCCTTCCGGCTGACTTTCCATCGGTCTCCGCCCTTACGAATGTCCAATAGAAACATTTTTAAAAACAACGTCGATGCTTCAATCATTTTATTCGCTTTAACATAGCCAATGAAGAGCTTGGGATTATTGTGAATCCATTATCCGCTGGAAAATAAATATTCCATGTTACCAATTCATGAATAAATAATGAAAATAATTATGCACATTCACCAATTAGTCAATTTATGCACGGTATCTTTACATTTTATGTGAAATTACTTTTATATACAATTAGTAGAAGTATGCATATAAGTATACAAGATATTCAGAGTATACTTAATCGTTAAAGTTCATTACGCTTTCCATGGTGCGTGTTCGTAATATATGTACGTCGAGTGTCTCAACTGCGGCTTCAACTTTTATAACATTGTTAATAATGTAGCCATGTTCCTGCCACGATTTTGCGATACGGTAATGATCGACCGCTTGAGCATGGCTGCATGTGTTAACTTGCCTTGGACTTACAGTCAGGAACAAGTGCTCGTCTCCCTGCATTACACGGTTGCAATATTTTACGTAGCCCAGAGTTCATTGTACTCTTTACGGAGCAGATGTAGCCGACATTATATGCTAGACAGTGTGCTGTCAGCTTTAATAACCTTATTAATGCAAGATATTCAAGTACGAAAATGTAAGAATATATTTCTAAAATAATATTATACTGTACATCAGTATATAATCAGTTTTTTCTCTGAATCGAGATTGCATTCTAACAAATTTTTTGAAAATTAGCACGGAAATATATTTCATTTACGCTTCGTTATTAAATTTTTTGCAATGGATGCTGCTGACTAAGTATAAATACTAAAATATGCATGCTGTATTTTATAAGTAACCATTAAAAACTACTTATATTTTACGTCGTAAAAATAGAAAGTATGAATGGTACAAAACAGTTCCTATTGAATGTCACTGACATAAAATAGACAACATCAATTGATTTGCGAGTGGAAATTTGACATAAGTTAATATTTAAACACGATTTTTTCGCAAAATTTAAATTTTGTATACGGACATAGTATTATCCATTGGGAAAAAATGTTGTGAAAAAGGAACTTAACGCTCAGATTTTATGATTGATACTTCCTTCTATTAAATCCTTTGGAGGGGAAAAAGGACACAAGTTAGTATTTCAATCTAATTTTTTCGGAAAATCAACGTTTTGTATACAGAGATAATATCTATTGGAACAAAAATGTTGTAAGAAAGGAATTTAATACTGCTTTCTGCCAAGTCTCTTGAAAATGAAAGAAGGACTTCACCTTTCTCCAATGGACGATTGTGTCGTTATTTGTACAGCGCGAGGTTATTGCACTCTTTCTCGCGTGCAGCGTTCACAGTGTACAACGTTCCGCGTATTACCGCACTTCCTATTCTAATAAAATGCATAACGATCGAACTATCAAGACACTTATCTGACTTGCACTTTGGGTCATAGCTTACCCTTTGCATTTCTACTTTTACACGAAACGGGGTTGTTCGGTCCGAAATAGAGGGGCAAAACTGTCGCTTCAATAACTCACTTTCGTACCATTACGTAATATTCCGCTGATAACTTTTTAAGTACAATTTAAGTACGAAAACTTAATAATCCGGCTAGCTTAATCTTATCCCTGGTGATGACTCGCATTGAACGTAACCTACATAGCGAAACACTTATTTGCAGCGCGTGCTACAAGCAAAATAATTCTCTGCGACGTCCGTTCGTGAAACCATGCTTAATTTACACAATCAGGAATAATTAAACACTTGTAATTTTTATTATATTTTATGGGCAGTTAAATAACGCGTAATAATTGCGAAACAGTTTCAATGTTAGTAAAGTTTTCGCGAAATCTGCGCGAAAGACTTACAAATTAATTATCACGGTTTGTTGCGTCATTTTATGGATAAAACCATTTTAAATCTTCTAAAACACAAGCTTGAAATTTCACTCGTGAACAGTGAGTAGGCACGAGTAATGGGAAATATATGAACCGCTTACTTTTGAAGATGAAATTGCCGAAAATTTTGAAGTGGTGATTATGAAAGGCTGAAAAAAAGATGTTGGCCTGTAGATTCGTGGCAATTGAGAACAAACGTCCTCATGGCTCGGGTCCCCTCGAACAGCCACTTTGCCGTTTGGCTCTCTACTAACAATCGTTAATTAAAGCTATTGGCTTCTAGGACCCTTGCACTTGCCACAGCTCACCGTTCAATGCCTCGTTGATCGCGGCTCGTTGCAGGTGAAATGGACTCAGAATCGAAGCCTCACTTTCCAACGAAATGCATTGATAATTCACAAGAAATCTCTTGACAGGAATGAAAAATGCTAGGCCATTTAATTTATTTGGACGTTCCGAAGCTGCAGAGTAATGCAACGTATTAAATAGAAGAGCGAAAATGTATATTGCACAGAATAATTTACTCTCTTACTTATGTCTTTGATGGTGCTCGTTTCCGGAAACATATGATGACGGATAATTCACTTCAGTGGCGGAACTTAAGCTAGAGAAGAACTTCGTTACAACCCGGTATTCCCCTTCGGTCCTCGACATCTGAACCTCCTTACGTACCTCCTTACATATCGGTGATCGCCGACAGATCTCCCTCTAAAATTAGAAGCCACTTGACGCGTTTCATCGTCTGCATCCAGATTTACTACAGTTCGTCAAAGTCTACAACTCCGATTCTCTGCCAATCCAACTATTCCGTTTATTGTTTCTCCACGTCTCACTAATATTTGAACTGCTTCTTTGAGAACATTAATAATTCATAGGCATGTTAAGACTTTGATTTCATCATCTGCTAAGGTTACTTACGTACGGTAAACCAAGAACATTCGCGAGATCTGATGGACTATGCAGAAGCATTATCGTCAACGATTAACATTAGAATGGAATGATCCACGAATAAAACCAACAATTTTCTTTAAACCGTATACATGAAAAGAATGAAAATACTGGATAATGGTTGTCTGAATCGAGTTACAACATATATGAAGTATGACTGTAAGACAATACTGTCGATGAAGCTTATATTAGTTTTTATTTAGCTCGGCTCGCTTTCATTAAGTACAAGACGTGTCCCACGTCGAAGAGAAGAGGCAGCCGTAATCTTATTTCGCTCCAAAATTAGACTCCTCTTGGTTCCTCTAATCCTATCGCTCCTGTTCTCCAGCCTCCGTCCTCCGTCAGGTTCTCCCCTGTCTGGCTCGAAGCTCCCGACCCCGCCATCGCTTTCCTCCTTTATTCTCCGTCCAATCTCTTTCCCGTTGTGCCATTCTCCCCGTTGCCTTATTCACGCGTCGGCCCGCGCATCTCCGGGGCTATAAGCACATACACGTATACAGGTATATTGCCAGAAACACCGGGAATTCCGATGAGTTGCCAGCGGCTTGCGCGAGAAATTCTGCGCCTCCTTTTCAGCCGGAAAGGTCAGATGTCAATCCGTGTGCAATTGGCGACAGTGGTGCCGACAGTGGTTCATTATGGTAGGCCGTCGCGCAAGACCGTCATGCTCCGTAGAACATAGAAATCGCGGCTCGACTACCACCAAAACTCTAACTATACGGTCTACGTAATGTACGTACTTATGAATGTAACTTACAACATCCTAGATCGGCTCGACTCATGATCATTCACGCCTACTGCCAATGCGATTACATTGCGAACTAGAAAGGAACAGGAAGTATCCCACATAATCCTATCGAAAGTCATACGGATGAATTCGGAGTAAAAACTAAAGCAAATCTAGGGGCAGTCTTAGAAAATAGCCATAATAACTATAATGGAAAAAGCAGATTTCCATAACCAACTTTTTCTTGTGGAATAGGAGGACTACAAAAATGATCATGTAAGAGGAACACTCTGTGTTGTGTAAACGTAATCCACATTACTTTTGAAACATTGTATGCATATTTATACGGTAAATTAAACATGAATCATAAATTCATTAACACACGTTTATGTTGTAACATAAACAACAGACATCTGTAGAAGTCAAATATTTAGATTAAATAAATGGCATCACTCATGACTGTTACATATTATATTATTCACCACTATTTAAATTTTGTTTTCTCAAAAACGATGTGGAACTAACTAAGATACATTGGATCAAATTATTTTGCAGTCACGTTTAAACTGATTTGTACAAACAAAGGTATTTCATCGAACACCGTGCACCACATAGGAATTGGAGGTCAGCTCGCTCATTGCGAGCAAAGAGAAAGGTAAATTATACAATAAGCAATTATCGATCACGTCAAACAAAGTGATTGCATTATTCATTCGTATCACTTGAATAAAACAACATCATTTTCAGTTTCCAAATATAAAGAATCATCCTCGAGAAAGAGTATAATACGGTTTTACTTGCGGAGCGTTGAATTTCACCTTATCCAATCAACGAAATTATTCCGAGTGCTTGGTTTGGCACTATTTAATTAAAGCAACACAGTCATATATACAGTCGCTGTCCTCATGGTCTTCGTAATATCTGTTCTGATAATTTTCCCGAGTAAGTCGGCAACCGTTTCGAACCTGTCCGTTTTCCATTAACACCGTGATAGTATTAGCTGCTATAATGGTAATAGAGGTTCTTGTCTTCTACTCTGTGATAATGGCGGATGCAACTTCCTGCTTTTACGTTCCGACACTATCAGCAAGGAACAATTCTTACTATTCTTCGTACCACGAGATAATGTTGATAATGTTTGTAAACGGATTTGTTTTAAGGAGTCAACCATTACGTACCTTTTCTGAGGTTTCGACCAACAGATCAGCTCGTAGCAGTGATAGGATACCTGATGAACATTGAGAATGAAGTGTGAAAGAACACTCATCAACTCGATAAAACTTAAGATTTCTGCAAGCGGGGAATATACTTTCGAAAAAATCGCCTAGAAAAGTGCTCAGAATTTAATAGAATTTAACAGAATTTGATTTAATTCATTTTTGTATGAACCAAGACGATTTTTTTAAACGCGTCTGTCTAAAATTCTGTTTAAAAATCTGGTATTTCATATGTGTAAACTTAATATAACGTTTTGATAGATGACGTTGATCTTCGATAAACATCTCAAGATTTATATTTTCTGCGGCGAATGACTTTATTACATCCGCAACAGACAAGGACGTGAACGTACGACCTTCGCGAGTCGATAAGTTAAAATGTTTCACCAAGAACCCAATTGTGTGCCAGACGTATCGACTAATAACCTTCTTTGTCCTCGTACAGTGAAGTAATAGGTGTACCGAAGTGCTGGAACACTTTATTCCTGCCACGCCTTAGATCGCATCTTATCCTCTACGCAGATCAGAGTCTGGGCTTGTTGATGATAATCGAACCGATTCGATTGTGCAAGTCTTATCATGTTGATCGTCGAATAGAACGTGTTCTGCGTGTCATCATAAATAGAGCTGAATTTCACTCTTTGTCATTTACCCGATTCAAGATGGTAATGAGGGCGATTTACCAATCCTTAGACAACTCTGAAATACGGTTAATACAATAAGAGAAAGGAACGTACAATGTATATACCCAGCAATTCGTTGAAAGGGGTAATTTACAAATTAAATTAAATATGCTACGGAATGCTAACGTCCGACATTGTGTACAATGCATTGCACAACAGCAAATGATTATTTCGGAAAATTTCACTATCTTAAATAAACATTCAGGTATTTTGACAATCGATATATTTCCTTTAATCCGTTCCTTGCCGATAATTTTCTAGCGATGCTTTTATTTCAGCGGCAAAAGCAGAAACTTTCTGTTGCTGTTTAAGCGTTTAAATTATCCTTTCTTAACTTCAAATATTTTAGTAGACTGATTTGACTAACGAGGTACATGAAGTTACAATAACATTTTCCTGACGCAACGAACAGCTTTTGATTTGAACACTTTAGTAAACTTACTAATCTTTTAGCCATATACCAGAGCTGCACACCGCATTCGATATTCCTTCCTGCTCACGTGTCCAACTGTGACCAGTTTTCATAGTTTTCCACCTACCAAAGAGTTTCCTTATTACCGTAAGCATAGAGGTAAACGTGGAAATGAAAGGTTCCAGTAACGGAAGTACCGAGATACCGTGGGCGTATAAGCACGGATAAATGTGGGTGTGCCTCGTGGGCGTGGCGAGAAGAGTATTGGAAATGTCGAAGTGTATATTGTCAGCGAATTGTTTTCAAAATAAAAAATATGTCCGTCAATAGGGGTTAATGAAGGATTATAGTTTTTATAGATGCTACAGACTGATATGTTATATTAGATATTCTTGTGATTATTAGTAGGAATAATTTCTATTTCTTTCCTGGACTTCAGTCACAGAATCGGTGGGACATTGAACTATTAAATTTTAATTATTCCACTTTTGTTGAAGGGAGTAAAATTACTGCATCAGGAGACAGTTTTTGCGAATTTTCAAGATTATAAGAAGGTTTGGTTTAAATACGATGGCAGCTACAGATATTCATTTACAGAATGCGTAAATCAGATTCATTCATAAACGGTTCATCCTAATTACGATCATTTGGCTCACGTGGTGATGAGTGATGACACCTTGTAGAATAATTGTCTAGTGCAAGACTTGCAGTTTGGATATAGCTCATTGTCAGATACAGCTGTTTCGACATTGAGAAAAAGATTTGCTAAGATGGATGGGGAAACAGTGTGACAGCCACTTTCGCAGTCTGTGCGTTGCGGAACGCAAACAGATAAAAGAGAACTTATATAGCTATAGAGTAACGGCAATGCTGCATGACACGTTTCACGTTACCGTGGAACGTTGAGAAATTACTGTAGGGCAGACACGGTGCAGGTCGCGAGTCACATGCATGCGCACGCGGGACGGCTATAAATCCTCGAAATGGAATCCTCTTCCCCGTTCTACGGCACCGTACCTATCCCTGCCTCATCCTTCTTCCTCTCTCTTTCTCACGGCGCGGGCGCGGGCGCGGGCACGAGCGCGCGCGTGCTCTCCTTTTTCTCGAGAATGTCCTTCCTCTCCTGCCGTACTACCGGCAGGACGTAATCGTTGATCCCGGAAAGTCGCCATGCTTGATAAGTCTCGCCACGTCGACTTTGAAAAACCTTCCGGCTCGTCTCCAAAGAGAGAAAGCCAAACGGATCGAAGGCAGGAAAGCTTTCCGGTCCAAGGCAAAGAAAGTAATAGCTATCGAAAAGCTCCTGCCAAAATACATCCAGGTTCAGAGATTACCGGTCTCAACTGAAATCGACTTGCCACTTTTGCCGTAGACGTATCACATTTTCCTGACCTCTTTGTGAATGCCAAGCAAGATGTCAAAGTAAAATATCCTAAAGATATATATATATGTATATATAAACTCTTGCAAATTGTCGTTTGATGCGTATTTCGTTGCATTTTCAACTAACCATTGGGTTCAAAAATAGACAAAATATGGTAGTTTTGTATTTCAACGTGACGAATGAAAAGTATCATCCCTGCTCTCAATACTTTTAGTTACTCCTCTACGTAAGATTTAAGATAGATCACGAGAAATATTACATTTTTTTACGAGTTACGCCATAAGAAGACTTCCCTTTTGTAATGGAAGATTTAGGAAATTTACAAGACAAATGTAGCCGATACTTAGATGAGCTCTTACCTGACCGAAATACAAAGTGCGGACATAATTCCAAGCAACTTGTGTTTGATGGCGTTTTATCGCGTAAGTTAGATTAAAATCTTGCCATAGGGTGCGGTAGAGATTGCTCAGAAGATGGGTAAAGGTGAGAGAAAGGTGGGTGACAGGGTACCGGAAGATACATGAGTAAGATGAGAGTGCCAGAGTTTCTTAAAAAAAAGTCGTAAACCAACCACATGGAAGCGCATCGCGACAATATTGTAAGAAAAGAATACCGATCATATTCTCACTTTATGAACTCACCATGCAAACCTGGGAAACCACTTCATTATGCGTGCTAATGAAACTGATGACTCTGAATATACTTTGCATACATTAACATTTTATTAACATTTAAGAAAATAATCATAAATCAGAAAGGAAAATTTTACAGAAAATGATATATAAACCGTGTAGAGTATAGAAAAAATACAGTATAGAGTTATAACGTAATTCAAGGAGATAATAAATTAAACATTTTTAATTGTGCAACCTGTTTTAACGTCATGTTATAAAACATTTTATAAGGTTCATTTTTCAAAATTCGCATCTAGGGCATTTTTTCCTAATTTACACTTTTTCTTTCAGTATTATGTAATACTCGGATTTCAAAATAAAACATATTGTATTTACTTACATCTCTGTTCAAGATATCTGAATACTTAATGAAAGTGATAGGACTCACTTCACTTTCAAAATTAATATGTTTTCTATTCTTTTTAACAGCTATATTTCATTTAGCATTAACCAAAAATCTTCCCTCAGCGCAAATGTGAAACTTTTACAAGGGAAAATATCTCAATTTTTAACCATTGCCGCAATGTTACCGGTTTTTTCGAAATTGGACTTATAGCAGTTTCAAAATAAACTGTTCATACAATTATTCGTAAACGTAACGAATTTTGTTGACACTATTTGATATTACAATAATACAAAACTGACCTTTTTCGATTTATATTCTTTTTCTTACACACCAGTGTGTATCAAGATAGTGAGGATTGTTCCGGCAATGAACGAAATAACTTTTGGGCAAATTATGAACGTAACTTATTGTCGTACATAACTCTGTTGAAACTCACTTCTCGTTCCCATGGATGCGAGTCAAAGCCTATAAAAGTTATTTTCAGCGACTGAATCATTCGTTAAAACTTTCTCATTGTGGAGAATGTCATAGACGACTTGCCTTTCTTAGCCTCTGGTGACGGCCTTCGACTTAACGAGCCGTGCCGAGAATTGTGAAGATATTTCTTAAAGCAACTAACCTGCACATTCATCAATGAGGTGCACGTGATACAAATTAAACCGCACACTAAAATTTTTGTGTTCAATTCATGCGCCAATAAAACGAGAACTTCAATCTGAGTAGCCGTCAGGACTATATCATAACTGGTTGTTAAACTAATTTAAATACACTACTCGATATTTCCCTAGAGGTGTTGTTTGTGAATTAGTCATAGTATTTCGTACACCTAGCTATAGGTAAATTTTTTATGCTTATCGCTAGGATCGTTAAACCACATTCTGGGTGAGTAAGCGCTGGAATGTAATTCTGACTCATGAGGTAATATTCAGGATAACGTATATTTTGGTGTAGACTGGAATATTACAGTACGCTAATGTTTAGAGTGTCCTTCACTAAATAACATAGCTACAAAAATAATTAAAACAAAATATTAATAAGCGAAATACCTATATATACAAAAAAAATGCTGGCAAAAAACAAACTTAAAAACAGCAACACTTAATTGTTGTGCAGATTATGAGATTCTTTTAAAAAATAACATGTGCATAAGCTTATTAGAATGTGTGATTATTAAAAACTACGATTACAGATTTGACGTCATCATATGTTGTTTTACTGGAGACTCGCTGCTTACTTTTTTCAGCACGAAACTGTCAAGTTTAAATTAAAATACAGAGCATTTCATACATCATCATTTCTTACAGTTTGTCATTTAGTTTTCGTTTATTACGTGTTGATAAACTATTGATTCCGTTAAAACATTTTAGACGATTTGTTGCAATCTGCAGTAAGAATCATCAATAACAAAAAATAAATGCTAGTACAGTTGCTCGACATTTTTAAAACATTCTACACTTGTATAATTATTACGTCAAACCGGATCCACAAGATTGCAATTATTTTAGATCAATTGGGAAACTTATTGTGGCCAAATTAAAATAATTTGTTTTTTTGTTGTTTCGTTTTATTATTTCCTGATTGATGTTAACAGTTTCCCTGGTTATCATAATATTTGTAGAAAAATAGAGCTCAATTGGCAAACAGCGTAAATGGTCCGTTATTTATGCTTGACTTGAATATAAAAATTATCGCAATAATTTCTACGACTCCTTGTACTTGGACGTTGAGTTACATGAGATAGGCCGAAACAGCGAAACACGCTATAGACAGTCGTGTCCTCCTTAGGAAAAAATGAGGGGAAGAAGGGTCACTGCGGCCTCGCGAAAAAGCAACTATAATCGCCCTACCGATAGGAATGAGTCGACCAGCCAGTGCCGTAGCTACACGGCGTGCAAGCGACTTTCTAGAGGAAAGCGATGGCGCTAGAACAGGGGTAGAAACGCTGCTGCTGCTGCTGCGAGGGGTGACGTCGGCTACAGGCTGATAGAGGAGGTTGAGGGTGAGGGCAGGGGATGGAAAGGACGGAGGGGTGGCGCGCTGGTAGTGTGTATTGATCGAGCAAAGAGAGGAGCACCCCGACTCTGCCGCACTCTCTACCAACGTCCACCTACACATTGTTCCATCTCTGTAGGACTTTTCTTACCCACGCTGCCTGCCTTCCATCTTTCCCTTTTTCCTTTTCTTCATCGACCTTTCTTTCGTCCTGTTTCTCCGCTTTCTGCAGCTCCATTGCCGGATCTTTGTTCCACTGGATACGTGACAATCATCTACCCGGTACATTCAGAAATAAAATGTTATTACGCTATCGGAGAATTGTTTCCCACTATTTAATTTGCAATCATTATAAAAGTCAGGATTGGGACATATAATATAAGGATCTTTGAGATCATTTTGAATACCCACTTAATCGAATAACTCTTAAATATAATTGACGCTATCTTGTAGCTAATAAATTCAGCACATAAATGTTAAATTGTCGGAGTATACTGGTGCTTCATTTGGTTTTCCTTTAAATACATAGGGTGCCTGATCTGAAGTGTTCCGTGTCGATATCTCCGAACCTATTTATGAGATAGAGTTAGTTTTTTTGTAAACTTCAATATATAAAGGGGCGTTTATAGTATGTGGCCAAAAAAATTACCAAGGGTGGAAATGAGAAGGTAATTTTCGTTTTTTATAAGGGAGATGTTCAGCCACTATAAAAGGTGCCTTTACACGATAGAGTCTACAAAAAATTGGGTCGATATCATCGATAGGTTCGAAAGTACGAACTGGAAATTTTATATGATTTAACGAGCTCCTTCTTAAATTTCCATTCTTTCCTTTCTACTCAAGTATCTATACAGGCCATTTATTTCATTGTTTTACTTTCAATGCAATATTTATTTCACATAAAACTTGTATTATCTTACATGAAAACCGTACTTTCATGAATTAAACTTTTTGTATATGTATCAGGCAGTATTTCGATTTTTCCGTAAATGCTACGAACTAAGTAAAAGATTGGGAGCTGCTACTATAAAGGTTCGACACATGCTGTCGAACCTATAAAGTATGATCAATGGATACGTTTCTGATTTATGTTTTACGTCAGAACCATACTTACCTTATCTGCCGTTCGTTAACGACAATAACGGGGAATTCTGTTAAATTGAAAATCGGAAGTTGAAGAGATTCATCCGGAGCCGCATGATTCCGGGGAGATAGACAGCAGTTCACGGTGTAATTTACAGCCTAGCCAGGTGCGCCTGAAGCTGCTCGCCTTACGACCTAATTGGGTTTAATTACAACTGGCGGAAAGTTACGGCATAGCGTGTACACGCCGGTTACAATTACCGTCCTCCGCTACGTCAATTCGTTTGCCGCTATCAATTTTATTACATTGTTGGCTGTTACGTGCATCTACTGTACTACGTATTTCACGGACCCCATGCCACTCCTTAGAAAACAATTTCAATTGTCATTATCCTGCCGTACTAATATACGTTGTTGATTGTAAGAAGCCCATGCGTATACTGATATAACATCAATTTTATGAGTATCCGATCCGTAGTAGATGCAAGTGCGAGAGAAATAGGTCACAGACACCGGACAGTGATAGGCAAAATTTTTATTTCAATAAAATCCTCAAATCAGAATAAACCTGATTTTTATTCTTGTTTAAATACTGTCTATCTGTGGCACGGGGCCTTGTCTATATCGAAATGTATTTTGTATATACATGTTCCCCTTACAACCGGCAACCTGGAAGTCGTGCGGGATAATAGCAGATCAAATTGCATTTTAAGGGGTGGCACGACGTCCGTGAAATATTTGGTATATTAGTATATATTATAATCCTTCAAATACAACTGGGTTCTTAACAAAAGCGTAATGTTCCTTAAATAACATTGGTCATACTTGTTTCAATATAGTGTTAAAATTGATTACTATCTCAGACGCATAACATTATTATAATGTTAGTTAATGAAAATCTGAGGTATTCATGGAGTCTTCTAAAAGCAATCCTTATTCCACTACTTACTTTTAAAAGTAATTCTTCAACGACATGTTGAAACTACAAGTTATTTTTAATAAGTAAAAGTGAGACAATGAAAACATGTAAGATTAATTTACGATATGATAGACAAATTTATAAATAATAATATATAATAATTATTATGCAAATGTTACCACCCTATGTTTTTAATACTGAAAAATCGGAAATTCAAAGTCGTTGATGCTTATTTGTAGCCTACTTCTAAGTTACACCTTTAAGTTATTAACAAACAAGGAACGATATGAATAATGTTATTGAAGGCTTTAGTCAATTTTAAGTAATTGTTTGCAATGAAAATACATTTGATGTATTACGTAATGGCACTGTAGCAATGAAAAACACGGCGATCTGAAGGTTCGATAAACGATCCTCCGTACGTCCAGAGGTAGTGATCAATTTCACGGTTCGCGGGCAGTGATAAATACCGTACCCTCGAAGCTTCTGGCGAATTTCCAAAGCGCGCTACCTCGGCTCTTTCCTAACCCACATACCGGGCAAAATGGTGTCATTAAGCTGCGCGTCATACCGGGCGCGAAAGCTCGCACTGTCCTACTATCTTCTCACGTTTCTCCCCTTCGTCTTCCGCATACGCGACATTCAAAACGAGTCGCGTGCTTTTCCTCGCCTCACCTTATCTTAATATTACAAATTCTTTAGAAAATGAAGAACAAGAATTACGTGCACGATAATGAAATTACGCATGTTACCTATTTAGCGAAATTTTGGGAGAGAACGTCGAAAATGGACAAAATAAAATGGTCGGGGTAAGGCGGATCAAAGTGAAATGCCGCTTAAATTCCCGCTGAGTATAGACGTTAAAATTCATAGAATTCGTCGCAGATTATACACTTGCAAATGATCAATTAAAATGCAAAGACAGTCTGTATATTATCTTTAGAAATAGTACACAAAAAAATCACTTCTTAAGCCGTTTGAAGATTTAGGTCATAAAAGTTGGTCGTGACGTGCTTGCTTTTCGAATCAATGGTAATTTAGGCGGTAAAGAAATGGTGGAATGATGTCATTTGGTTTCGCCGAGTGATAAGTGAAAAAGCTCGCACTGTTGTACATTGTTCTTTCGTTCCGCTTTGCCGAGTTCTCTGGACGACTCTTGAAACCCCGCTGAAACTCTGCTGACTACTTCTTCGCGATTTTCTGTAAGTGCAAACACGCGATTACAACGCTTCACTCTGTGAATAGATCAAAGTGTTCGGACTTCTTTCCAGGGGAAAAAAGCTTAATACTCATAAAGCTTTACGGACTGCTTCCCGTCGCAGCGTCTTTCACAAGATTCCGTTTGTCTCGTTACTGGCTGAATGAAAATAGGAAATTCTACTTCTTCTTCTTCTTAACCGAATGAGATTAGTCGTCGTATTACTTTCCCGTTTCCAGAAAAACTAATCTGCAGGGCATTTTTAGAAACATCTAGAATTTACTAAGTATTGTTGTTAATTGATGAATAAAGATGAAGCAAGAAACTCTTCTGGTATTTTTCAGTAATTACGATTTTAAGCCATACCTTTGCTTTAGAACTGCATGCGAAGCGTTAGGTAGGTCTGCCAATTATCAGCACGTGAACGAAATTATCGTGATTTACATTTCATTTGTGGGGCAGTTGTAACAGAAGAACAAATGATGATTACAACTTCGAACATTTTTATTAACATTCTGACTAATGCACATTCATTTAATCTCAAAAAAATATACCGTGACTTTTTAATTACTAAAATTTATTATATTCGTACACTGCTATGTTATTTTAAAAACTTTATTATTAAAGAAGACGAAACACAACTGCGTCTTTAGGGTTTTCGTAATAATATAAATTGTTTCCGCTATTTTAGGAAAAGCTTTTTTTTTGGTCGCACTACAAATTATTGTCATTTCAAGATAATAGTACTTTCTATGAATGAAGAAAAAATGACCTACTTAGTAGTTTAGCAGCTCTGGCGTCCTTGACACAGTTGATGGCTATTGCGAACGTGACGGAAGGGTTAACTAAAGTTTTCTAAGGGACTTCAGCCAACGCTGATTAGCAGCACCTATGCTACTTACTTTTGCTTAAAAGTTTACCTCACCAAACTCCAAAAGTTATTTCATCAACAGAGTTTACTACTAACAAATGCGCTGTAAACGCCATACGAAAGCCAAATTCAAATTACGCCAAAAAAGCCAACATATTTGAAAAATTAAGCGTGCTTGAAAAATTGTCCTATTAATTACTGCTGTCTTACCGTCTTAAAACATCTACATAGTTTATTGTGAACTATTTATGGTTCACGAGCAATGTACAGTGATAGTTTTAAAGACCTTTTTTTTACTCTTGTGAAAAATTCGAAACATAATTGGTGATGAGAAAACAACACTCGAATCTAATATTTTAATATATGATTTACAGTAAAACGTTGTTTACTACTGACCTGATTTTCAGTTACAAAGAGGTTCTTGTAAATGTTAGGAATGGAATGGCATAATTTTCGCCGTGATCAATACGTATCCGTTGGTGATATTCATTAGGTGGGGATGTTCTAGGGTAAATATACGGCATTTGATGTCCGAAGTCCTTGAATATGTTTGAAGGGACTGCGTTGGAAAGTTCTCGTAATGCCCGAACGATACTCAGGAGAGGCAACCGACGTTAGTCAGCAAACCGCTTGGCTAATCCCTTAATTACTTCGACATGGTTAGCGGCCCTGTACTAACCACGTCGGGGCCTGGCTCTGTTCCCCAATCGTTAATTAAAATGGCACTTCCTCGCCACCACGTAACGTCCAAGGCGCAAGTAAGAAGGAGGCATAACGTGCGGTTTCTGCCATAACGTTCCACGCATATTCAACCTTCAGCTATAACAATTTACATACACGCGGATTATTCTACAAAGGTCACTGTGTACAAATTCGAAGCGGAGTCTCTTCTTGTAAATTCTGAATTGTTGAAATATTTTTTTGACTAGAAGAGAATTAATATATTACAACGTAATGTTCATCAATGAATTTAAACATTTTCTGCAATCTCTTACATTAACCCTTGTGCATACAATCAGATTCTCATTATTTGATTAAATTTTTCCCTCTTTCCTTTTCTCCTACTCTTTGTCGTCCTTCCAAGTCTATTTCTTTGATTTTTAATTCCCTTGGCTTTCTTGGAATTCCCTTGGTAGTTTTTCCATTTCCATTCATATTTTGTTCCATTCTGTTTCCAATCAGTCTTCTTATTTCTCACACTTTTTATTTTCCCGTGTGAATTTCCTGCCACTTTTTTACAATTCACCATTGTTAGTTTACAATCTTTTCCCTAATTCTTACACTTCCCTAAATTTCCTCATACCATTATCTCATTTTCCAACGTGTCCTTCCATATTCTTCGTCTATTACCTTCTGCCATTTCCTCTTAGACAATCTCAGCACTTTCTTATTCCCTTTGAATTTTCACGCCTTCTTTTCTTTCTCCTATTCTCTATCTCTCCCAATTTTCTTAATAGTTGGTATAACAGTGGTTATCCTCTTTCTTTCACCGAACTTTCCTTTATCTTTCTTCCCTTGATTTTCTTTATCTTCAACTGGCGTACTTGAGTCTGTGTTTGAACTTTTCACCTTTGTCTTCTTACCTCTTCCTTTTATCGAAGTCGCCTTTTGGCACCTTGCCGCTTCCGCCTCGGCACCCTATCACTAATATTACCTTTCGGCTTTTCCCTTCTTCTCCGCTCCGTCCTATTGCTTTTTTCTATCACCTTCTTCATCTTCTTCATGCTCAGACTCCTTTTATTCCCTTCTCGTCACACTCCTCTGCTTTGCTTCTTTCTTTTCACCTTATACCTTTTTTGACTCTTTACATTTTCTCTGCCCTTTGAACCACCCTATGTACTGTATTTCTTTTCCACCGAAAGTCCCAATAATATTGTTATAACCTACCCTTTTAAACGTATGCAAATGTGTGTTTCACGTTTTGTATTGTATGCACATACTTTGGAATAACACAACTGTACCTGCACAGTATGGAATTATTCTTGATAGTCTAAACACATCGTATCGAGTTTCGGCGAACAATCTGATCACTCAGAAACTACTCGTATTGTGGTCCTCAGAAACTGGATAAGCACTAATTACAGGGCTTCACTGGCACCATTGAGTATCACTGATTCGTGCGCTAGTAGTTATCCATGACTTCACTCGCTAGAAGAACATTGAGCCGCAAGTAAAAAGCATACGTGACAATTAAACTTTTTTAACTACAAGAACATGATAAACACGAAGCCGGTACTCCGTAGATGTAGATTCAAAGAATGAGATTTGAATAGAATGTGTGAAAGATCGTAACATCATTTTAATAGCGTTACTATCCGACGTAACTACGATCTAACTAACAAAGTTTAATGATACGGGAATACTTTTACCAGCGAGCCACACAGTCCTCCGAATTGTTAATTTAATGATAAATCAAGTACTTAATATAAAATGCACATATCTAAATTCACGAAAGAAATAATAAACTGTACAGAAAATTATAATTAGGTAATTTGACAGCTGCTTTGTTGACTCAATAAAATTAACGAGTCCTTACATATTTCCGTAGTATTAGACTGGCGCACATGAAACACATGTAACATTCAACAGAGAAAATACATCCAATTTATTACTACATATCGAACCTTTTTCCTATAGTTTATCAGCAAATTATTTGTATTCATTCAGATTTAGAAATAAGAGAAATTCGTTATGTGAATAAAGCGTTCGATGAAAATTATAAAACTAAATCCAAAAGTTCTTCAAATGCCCAACATATTAAGATATTTCAATGTATTAATCCCGAAAGAATTGTTGGAGGAAATACATTGAAGTCAACAGTCCTTACTTTGGTCGACTAAATACCTTCTGTAAAATAACAGCACTATTTGAATTATTTTTAATCAAACATTTCGTATGCACCAACCCAATTAAAATTGGACTACTATCGCTGATCTTATATCTCTTTTGTTGACTGTAAATATTTTTCTCACTACAAGGACATGTGAATTCACGAAGAAATGGACAGTACAGAATTTGATAATTAACTAAGAAAAGCTTTTTTGTTGACTGTAAATATTTTTCTCACTACAAGGACATGTAAATTCACGGAGAAATGGACAGTACAGAATTTGATAATTAATTAAGAAAAGCTTTATCGAATCAATAAAATTCCACTGACTGAAATGAAATTGACACGACTGACATGCGAAAGGACATTAGTAATTAGAGTACAGGTAACCCCCGTATAAGACGGTTGTTACATTCCTCAAAAATGCTGTGTTTTGCGCATCCGTGTTATACAAAACAAAGAACTAGTGCAAAAAAGTGAGTTAGGTTCCAAATATTAGGGAAACATACTATTATAATTTTATAATTGAGAGAAACATCTTTATTAAAGCGATTTTCACCGAAAGTATAACATATTAATATGTATTAAATAATGTTAAATTAAGTAAAAGCAATGAAATAAAAAGCTCTTATTACGCTCCGTGTTGTTCAGGGATTTGTCCCATTCTCGAACCGTGTTAGAACGAAACCGTGTTATAGAAGTGTCGTATTACACGGGGGTTACCTGTATACATAAAAAGCGCTTGTCTAAGAGCACTTTACCAGGGGGATTGCTGGATGTGCTCTAATCTTTGGAATGACGTCATGATTCAGGTACGGCAGCGAGGGTGTGGCGGAGTCCACTCTCGTCGACGACACCCTCAACGGGAATCCTCGATCCTCCGTCCTGCAAGCGGGCTGCACAGCCACTATCGACAGCGCGGATCTTTCCGCAGGGAGAAAGTACGTACGAACAATATCGTCGTACATTTCTATAGAAATGAGCTTGTTGTCGCCTTGTCGCTTCTCCCGTTTGTCGTAGCTTCTGTCGATCGTCGCACAATCACCGACATCGCCGAAATTCCGCTTATTTTACCGTAACAGCAGCGCTTCCACAGCCACTAGTAGTTTGTCCACTGCTATTGTTTCAATGATTGCTGTGTTCATACGTTTGTCTCACCGCTGCTTACTTTTTATTGCTCTAATGTTGTTTGTATATTCTATCTTATCGTTAGCAATGCGCCATTGGGAAAGTATAACTTTGGTTTGTGTACGTCAAGGTTAAAAACGTCGAGGAATATTTCACCTGTAGTAGAAGCACTTTGTTATATTCAACAATTATTTCGCCCGTGACTAAAAGTAACAAACGATAAATTTTTCGGAAAAGGGTGCTTCTTGTAAAGGGCTGGGTGCATAATAGATTATACACGTTCAAAGTTTTATCGTATAAAGATTTTCAATCTTCATCGGTACACTGAGAAGTACTGCAACGATAATTGTAGAAAACCTATTTCCCAATGCCAAAAATACGATAATTTTAATTATATTATCTTAATGTACATTACAGACCGGTACATGTACACATACCGAAATGAACGTGCAATGAGAAAAAGAATAAAATGAAATCAAGTTTGTCAGAGGACTACCTATATTTGGAAAGGGAATATTAAAATGGATTCGTCGAACGTTCTCTTGCTTGGCCGTCGGTAGCAGAATATCTGTCGCAGATATTTTCCATCAAAAATACACACAGATTCTGATTTACCCTGCACGTACACACATACGCCGAGCAAGGTTGCTTTCTCCACGAAAAGTTTGCGTGTACCTTATCGAAAAGTAACGCAGAATGGCCAAGATTTCGCCATTCCGGAAAATAAGTCTTTTTAAAGTAGAAGTTGAATTTTCTTTTTCACTTTTCCTACAGTAATATACAACGTATTTTAAGTAGAATTTGCTTTTCCTATTTAGTATCAATTAATGTCAAGACACATACTTGTACATTTATCATTATTTTACATACATAAATTATTCAATATGGTAATCATAATTGTGCTGTTCATTACGTGCACTTTTCCGTTTAAACAATAGAAATAAATTTTATTCTTTGTACGATAAAGCCCCATTTTCTACACTGTTTTATATAATTGCATATATTAACATTTCTTTACACTGTTCGTCCTTTATTGTTCCACAATTGTTACTCTGCTACTTTACCACTTTTATTTTTCCTATATATAGCGTTCTTTCTCATCCGCAAAATTTGTGAAAAATCAAGTAATAATATGTATTTTGCACATCGAAGTTTAAATAATTGTTTAAATAACGCATAACAGCATTTTGCACGCTCGTCGTCAGTAGTACCCATCCAATCCTTTTAACACCAATGATGCACGCTGGCTTTCAACCAAACCAATAAGCTTTTGAATCAAGCCAAATGTGGGTGACATCAAAGTAAAACCAAAATCGAAACGTTTTTAAAAAAAGTGCTCGATGCAAAACCAGCACCAATTCCAATCGAGTTGATTATGGATTGCCCCACTCTTTACAAATCAAATGAAACCTCTAAATTTTTCCATAAGTGTCATGTGTAAAAATGTTTCAAGTAATATTTACAATTTAGTAATTGTGGATAATACAACATTGAAGTGCTAAGTTTTTGCCAAAGAATTAAAAATTTAAGAATTAAATTGGTTTACGACATTTTTATACTTTCACATACCTCAGTTTCTCCATATTCTATTGTAAACAATATACACCCGATCGAGAACATTGAAAAACTGAAGTTAAAAGCTAAATATAATTTTCTACGAAAACCAAACCCTTGTTAACAAATATTTGGTTTGGATTTCTGTGTTGTACCCTTACCACCCCTCTCTGTATCAATCGCTATTGTCCTCTTTTTCATACATATAGACCTATACAGACATACATACATATGTATGTATGAGTAGTGTATATACACTACTCCCATCAATTCAACAAAGTTATTGCGACATTTATTCGGCTGGTCGGACTAGAATTACGATTTTTCAAATGAATCCAAGTGGGAAGTCGCTATGTATGTACAGAGTATCTCATACGATCGATAGGTCGACGCAAGACGACCTTAAAAAAATATTGCTGCAGTTTTACTGAAAAGGTCGCTTCTAGAATACTGGACTTTCTAACAAATTACTCTCTCAATTCTGTTAATGTGTTTTTACAGAAATGACAACATTTTTGTGCTTGCTGAACGATCAAAAAATTGTTAAATTTTGTTGATACCGCAATGTTGCTAATCTTGTAAATTAATAACTGCGGACATTTTGAACAAGTAAAACAAGAAAAACTTTATTATCTCACCAAGTTTAATAGATAAATATGCAATGATTATTGCAAAGGTGATTTATTTTTCAATTTCCATCGTCTTACAACCATATAACTGTCTTGAAACAATATTAAATTGATCCAATAACGAAGTGAAGTTTTGATGATGCCTAAGAAGACCTTGTTGAGCGCATGATACGTATAGCACAAAATACAAGAAACAGTAGATAAGTAAATGTATATGCGATTTACAGACCGCGTTATTCCATGTATTTAATTGAAAGAAACCACAACGGCAGCTCGTTTGATATTTGCGTGTCGTTACGCGAAAATTGCCCGAACTGCGTAAATTGCGTGCTGTGGGATCGATAAAACTTTACGAGCAATCCGCGGGACATGGAAATCAATTTATCATTATGCCAAACCGGATGACTGTGCCCCCAGTGATGGCTGTTAACCGTCATTGATCCGTCCTTCGAAACGCGCCATATTCTACGCTACATTAACGTCCTGGCAAATCGATCGCTATTTCCCGTGATATTCGTGTCGCTCGTTCGTTTTAAGTCCTTGTTGGTTACGGACGAAGTGATGTTGAGTCGCCGTTAAATCCCTTTCAACATTCGCCATTAGAGCGATAGGTTTACAACAATATACCGTTTATTCATTATCGTATTTATAATAATATTTCTGAGAATTATGATAGACAGACTAATTTCGTATAACACCATGTCATCCCAAGAGAGAATAAAGTGGATATCGATTTCTTTTCTAATACGGATTCACAATTTTTTTCTATTCGTTAGGAGTATACCGTATTAAATAAATGATTCTGATCAAAGTATGAGAGTGTATTAAGTTATCAAATTCGTAACATGAGGATGATTAAAATAAATAAACGCAATAAATGCTGCACTGAATTTGAGGAAAATCATATTACTTAATTATTCGTTATCAATATTACCTACTTTTATCTGAAACATGCAGTGCATTCTATTACATAACTCATCGCCAATTATATTTCCAGTTCGAAAAAGGTTTAATTATTGCTAACAATTTGACATAATTTCTTCAATCGATCTTATACATTGCACCGGAAAATGTTATGTCCTAACACCATGTCTTAAAGCTATCTGAAATAAATATAATTCTTGTAAAATTGTCATTTTTGGCCTAACTGTGTAGTTTTTTTTCAAATGTTAGTCGTACAAAACTAACAAAAAAAATAGAAAATCAAAAATTATTAGAAAAAAGTGCGTCGTAAAATGCGATAAGTGAAGGGCGGTTCTATATCATTACACTTGTCATTTGCAGTTATTGCGAGAAACCTGACAACGAGACAACAGAAATGGGAGGCGTACCACACGTTGAAGGTACATTAAGCAGCGAGTTATACGCAGTTCCTGTGAAACGAAGGCTGCCCAAGGAGCAGAAGAACAATGCCACTTTGCAGAACAATACGCAGGAGAAGCCTGCGGATCCAGACACTGCTGACCCCGAGGATAAAGATGAGAATCTTCCCCCTGGATGGCAAAAACATGAGGGTCGGTATCACTAATTAAAACGACCCGATAGCACATCGTGCTTAGAATAGACTTGCCCGGACTAGATCTATAAACTCGAAATTGTCGCATCAAGAGTAGTGTCGTCCTAAATCGAGTGATTAACTTAAATATGTAGAAAAGAATTGCCAATATTCTAAACCATCAAAAAATTTCATTCAATTTTAATTGTAAGTTCTGTCTCGAATTATGAAAAATACTTGGAATAGTGCTTGGAATAACCTACACCTCTAATAGTATTATTCTTATTCTTAATATGAAAAGGGAATATTGTTATATGTAATATCTTTATTTTACCAGGTGAACCATCGTTACCATATAAACCGCAATAACTTTTAACAAGCATAATTGGATCTTTTGATATGCTATGTAACATAATTAAAAGTACCGTTTTGTTACAGACGACCACGGTCCCTATTACTGGCATGTAAAGAGCGGTAATATACAAAGAGAACCGCCGGAAGCGCAAATCCTGAACAAAATTGAATCTCGCCGAAGCCTTGTCAAAGATAACGACAGCGTAAGTAAAATTAGAATTATATTATATTTCAATAGGATGGTACACGCAAATCGTGTACGTAAATGCTATTCATACATTTCGATAGTGAATTCAGCTATGAATTCTGTTATGTAAATTCACACGCAATGCATGTGTAATCGTCCTTTTGACAATAGACGTCATTAATATCTGTATTGATATGCAGATAAATAATTTTCACGCGCTGGGAGGAATCGTGAACACTGTGACACGTAGCAACACGAGCTCGGCTCTGGATCAAGATCTAGAAAACAAAAGGAAAGAGGAACTAGCCCTTAAGTAAGTAAAAAATGTGTATTTTCCATAAAACTTTTAAACTTATCAACAAAATAAAACTTACATTAAGAGAAATATGATTTAAAGACAATAGAATATGTACAATAAAATGTAATATTCAGTTGGAAATTAAATTTGTAGAAGCCTATTGAAAACTATTGACGGATCATTTCTATGCACAAAAGTGATCCATAACATACCTTACGTTCATACTATTAATAATAATAATTAAAATATTGAAATGAAATTATTCACGAAAACTTTGTAGCCAATCCGTGTAATACTGAATACGAAGACACGAATACTGATGACTTGAACGTTCAATATTTTATTTCATCCGTCAAAAAAAGGCTCTTACATGCACATTATAATTTTACTAAACTCGCACTGACAATGAGCGTAATACGTACTTTAAATTTTTCTAGATAGTAATTTATCCAGCACAGTCTGTCTCATATTAAAAATAGGGGGTTTTAACATTGCGGCAGTTAACGTATTGCAGATGGAAAATAATACTTTGTTTGTTACTTCTTTGTTTCTAATTAGTTCGTTTTTCTATTCCTTTCAGACGCCGAAGCTATCCGGCGCGAGCGGATTCAGACGGACGAGACAAACCAATTAGATTCGCTGTCCGTTCCTTAGGTTGGACAGAGATAGCAGAAGAGGATCTCACACCGGAAAGAAGCAGCAAAGCGGTGAACAAGTGCATCGTTGATCTTTCACTCGGCAGAAATGATCTCCTTGACGTCGTAGGCCGATGGGGTGACGTAAGCATATAACATGTTTTTACGAAACTCAGTGCACCATATTGTGAGGAATTTGTATTGAACATTTACAGTGTAACCAAACTGATTGCATCTGTAGATGTTCTTTAAATAGGAAAAATATACGACCACCTTTTTAAACTAAAAGAAACTGGTTACAAAGTGCTACTATCGAAAGCGTAATTTACTTAGCGCGTTCAATGTAGTTTACTTCAGCCGGTTCTCTCACTGACTTGCAATTGCGTTTATGAAGGAGCGATATTTAATGAAATACCTGTCTGCTTGTACTTCAAGGGGAAAGATCTTTTCATGGACCTAGACGAAGGTGCACTGAAACTCATAGATCCGGAGAATCTCACTGTACTCAACACACAGCCGATTCATACAGTAAGAGTATGGGGCGTAGGCCGAGATCACGGGCGGTAAGTCAATCAAGCAAAAATTGGCTAATGTAGAAGCTCAGACGAGGCTAAGAACAATAGATTTTTTATCGAAAAGACACTTCAAATTTGTAGCTAGAGAAACTAACGTACTCGTGTTTCTTTCATGTCCGTTCTTCCTGTCTGGATGGATTCAATAGCGAGAGGTAATTTCCCGATCGTGCAACGACGGCTTCTTCTACAGTAGCTTATTTCATAATACTCATTCATCAACAGAAATAATAACAATAAATAATAAATTTCACTTGGCTCTTCTGTCAGACTCAGTAATTGAGTTAAATTCAGATATATAACTGATTTTCTAATATTATCTTCGACAGACGCGATTCATTCAAATATCATAGACGCTTCAATTGCTGCTATTAATACTATTTATCAAATATAAATATCAAAATTTCACCGAACAAAAGTACTTGGAATGCGTGCTATCATAGACGCCTATTATAATCCTTATCAATTAACCAGTACTCATTGGGACAATTTAATCGTACCAAACAGTTTTTGTACTTATGAAATTATATTTGTAATAATTCTCGGGGTGAACTTTCCATTACTAACGCCTACGTGTAGATATGTTTGATACTTTATTTGTCGAAAGATAAGTGTTTAGAACGTTGAATTATATTCACTTGTGACACTAATTCATCTTACTTCTTCAGTATAGCTACATTAACGTGCTAACGAATGTTAATGAAATTGAGAGTAATTCATTAATTCATCAGAGTTTAATGTATGATCAGCGTATGGTATTGACAGTATGATATTCGTTACAGGGATTTCGCTTACGTGGCGAGAGATCGGTCGACTCGGAAACATATGTGTCACGTATTTCGTTGTGATATACCAGCCCGCACGATCGCGAACACGCTTCGTGACATTTGCAAGAAAATTATGATCGAGCGTTCGCTTCACCAGAATCTAGCAAAACCCGTTGACATAAACGGCAGAACGAGTCTTGCGACGAGACCAACAAATTTGCCCACCGAGCACCGACGTTTTCATCGAAATGGTCAGGCACTAGTCAGTAAGTACTGAGAAATGTATTACGTAACATTAAACATTTCCTGCCCTTCAATAGATTTCTTGAGGTGTTTAACTTGTTCAAAAGTTGTGGTCATCCTCATTTCGGATACCAATGAATACACAGGTCTGATATATGTTTGAAAGGTAATTCAAGTTATAATCATAATTTTTTATGGTGTAGCACAATCTTTTCCAACGCCGATGGAGGAACCAAAGAAAGTGCTACGCGCACAGTATCTCGGGTCTATGCAGGTGACTCAGGCAACCGGCATGGAGGTTTTGAATGACGCGATAGATCACACGGTAACAAACACTCCAATCAACCAATGGAGGAACGTAAATGTCGCAGTCGCACCTAGCATGATCTCCATACTTACTCCCAACGTATGTATCAATTCAGTACTACTCCGCTAGTTTTTATACATTAAATCATGTACACCATCTTACTCATGATATACAGACAATTTTCTACACTTACAACACTATAAACTACGATCTCTAATATTAAAACTTATCGATGGGACCTAAAAACTGGGTCACTTGTATTCTTCAACATTAACTCAAATTGTTTCCGGTGTTATAACAAACTTATGAATAAAAAAAGAATTACCGAGTTCTTGTTGTGCTGCTAAGATTTTAAAAACCATATAACTGCTCATTCTAACCTGGTCAATTGTAAATATTGAAATTCTAAAAATAAGACTGACTGCATAGTTGATTGTAATTTATTTCAGGATGATAAGCTCATCACTGAGTGCAGAGTGCGTTACTTGTCCTTCCTGGGTATCGGCCGTAACGTGAAGCAATGCGCTTTCATAATGCACACCGCGCAAGATCTTTTTATCGCACACATTTTTAATTGTGAGCCGAGTAGTGGAGCTCTTTGTAAAACGATCGAAGCCGCTTGCAAGGTAAGTTAATTACTCAACATTAGCATGAAATAACATTGAAAAGATCAAACTCTCGGAATTCCATTGTAATAGGTCTTATTTTTTTCTTGATGTAATGAACGTTATATTGCAGTTGAGGTACCAGAAATGCTTGGACGCACATCCCCAGGGCTTTAGAAACGCCAGTAGTCTTAACACACCAAGTGGAAGAGGCTTCGGTGCGACTTTAAAATCTCTTGTTGGTTCTCTGACTGGACGTAGAAATAAGCAGGGCGAATCCTGAGACGAGGCTCTCTCGCTGCAGGTATATTTCGTAAAAACAGTTCCATTTATAACTCTTTGCAAATAATCGATGAACAGCGAAATTTGTTCTTCTATACAATTCTTCTTATACGCCAAAGCTTTTTCATTTCTTTGCGCATCCACCGTCTTAAAAAAGATCTTCCCTTGGAAATCATTGTTAATTTGGGTAATTAATTTAATGGGAATAAAGAGTCCTTCTATCACATTTCATGGTTAATATTGGATCAGAAAATCTGAGCATTGAATCTTGTACAAGTTTCATTCAATTCAATCTTGGCATCTCGAGCAAAGGTAAAACTTGATTAATTATGAGAGATTTTTTTGGTAAAGGATCTCTGGCCATTGCCTGCCGAGCGAGAGGTGATCAGACACAGACATCTACAGTCTCCACTAACCCTGAAATATTTCGGCGGTTCACCACCGAGCGCATCTCTGAGGTCGTTGCTCTCGCCGTCTCTGGACAGCAGACGCATCCAGCTTGCGCGTTGGGAGAGCAACCCTTAAACTCGAAATAGCATATAGCGGATTAATGGAAACGGAATAATCATAATAGTAAACACGACTGAATCGTGAATTCCGAAGAGTGCTATATATTATACCACGGATGTACTGGACTACGCTTACGTGTGTCGATATATGATATATGATATGTTGTACGCTAACGCACTGTCAAAGAAAACGGCCAGCAAAGAAGACGGGCCGGAAAGAATACCGCCAGCAAGGAAAAGTCGATAACTCGACTGCGGCGTAGGATAGCCTCATTAAGGGAAGCGGAAGCAAAAATAAGAGGACAAATGGTCTGTACATACGAGGTAGTGTTAATCACGCTAAATTTAATAAATATCTCGTATCGGACGGGAGATGACTGGTGGTCGAGAATGAACGAATTATCGATGTGCATTTGCGACAATATGAGTGAACCCGCCAGGCAGTCGAGAAAGGTCAAATGTAAGGCTATAGAGAGCTTAACTTACGTATTATGTGTATTAACGGATGTACAGATCGAAATAGGCGAGATGAGAATGGCCAAGTCATGCACTGAGAAAGCTAACTCGTCGAATATCATAAATACGTTCAAATGAATTTTCCCTGGGTCTCGACTTGATTTTCTTTCAAGTATGTTCTTGTAAACGGCATTGATGCTTATTTCAGGAAAACGACTTGATATCAAAAAAGTAGTATGAAAAAAATGTATGTAAAGATGATGAAGAAGGA
The DNA here is from genome assembly GCA_963989215.1 of Hedychridium roseum. Classification (NCBI taxonomy): domain Eukaryota; kingdom Metazoa; phylum Arthropoda; class Insecta; order Hymenoptera; family Chrysididae; genus Hedychridium; species Hedychridium roseum. The sequence goes on along the minus strand of OZ022304.1, from coordinate 1,489,461 downwards.
TGCATTTGGGTCGAGACAAATTGTACTTCTTGACAAATGTAAAAATGGAGAACCATCCTAATTAATCCACGGATTGTTTTCCTGAATCTCTTAATTTATTGAAGTTTTTCGGAACATTATAATATTTTGATGCATATAATCAGGCATATTTCGTGTAGCATATTAATTTATTTATTAGAAAATAATGCCGTCGAGACGACAGAATGACGATTTTGAATATATTTACTAACATGTATAGCCGACTCGATTGATTACCTTTCTCCGTGCACAAAAGCACGTATACACACTAACACATAGAACATACGCGCGCATGCACGCGATTGGACACGCGCGTACACGGTAGGTAATAGCGAATTTATTTTTTATGCGAAAAAACTATGTGGTAGAGCTTGCATTCCGACGAAGACGCGACGAAAAAGCGGGCATTTTTACTGCGAGCGTCCTTCGCTCACGGAGGACACAATCGGGAAGAGCATACATATTACGCTGATATAATAATAAATTAAAAAATCGTTGTATCCAGGACCGACTTGTAATAACGACAATTCAGCTTGACGCCGAGCCGTTCTTATCACGATAACCATTGGAATCTTCGAAACTATCGACGATACGATAATAATGATTGTTGCGCACGTACAGAGCAGTAGTAATTCCCACCAACGCAAAGAACCTCCTTCTAAAAGTAATATTAGAATCGGTTCTATTAATCCTTTGCACTTTGATATTCCTGCTCAGGTGCTTTCGATTAGTGTTTAGTACGTAAAAACGCAAAACGGTTAAATACATACCTGCTGTACAGCCGCGTGCATTAATGTTTCCACTACCCACCTAAAAGAATTCAATAAGTTTCTACCACAATGCACCCTTGGAAAAAATTACTTCTAAAGATATGTTATACTTTACGAAATTTCGTGGAAGATATCGTCAATGAAGAAACAAGAAAAATACGAATCTCATGACCTGAAAGATTTCTAAGGGTATTTCATTAGTTAATTTTACATTAGCATTGCTCTAAAATCGAATTACCATCTTCTGTAATGAATTTTTGTCTGTTTCGTTTATTACTGGGTACTGACAAACTTCAGCGAGCTGGGAAAATCTTCTAACTAATCTTTGGCGAAATCTGAAAATTTCGTGCAGCATAGTTGTTTCTGTTGCAATTCAATGTAATGAAAATTAATAGTTCCTGAAGTTTGTCATCAACGGAAACATTAAAACTTCTCGAATATAGAACTTGATGTAGCGCTGGCGTTTACAAATTATAAAAATGACAGTTACCTAAAATGAATAAACTTCATCACAAATAACTAATATAAATGCTTTAAATAATGGTTACAATTCTTATCGCTGTTTATTTACCTTTTCGATGAAAAATATTTCCTTAAATAATGGACTGATTTTAAGGTAGATAACACCTTCTAAGTACTTGAAAAATTGAAACTACAAATGTACACAAATGTAAATGTGTACACTCTCCAAAGTTACAAAATGAAGCTATAAGAGATTTTAGGACGGCAGACAATTTCGCAATTAATACCGCGCAAAGAGTACGTGCTTGCCCATTTTTTGGAAATACTTCTTTATGTGCAGGACATGGTATAAAATATTGACTGCTGCATAAAACCTACTGTAACTTTTGTAACGAGGAGAGATTGTTAAGTATAGAACGCCAGCTTTACGAAACAGCTCCGACATATCGAACGGTTGCGTAATTACGTCGCGTAATATACTCGTATGTTATCGACTTTAAAAGTCACATCGTGTAAGGAACCCTTTATACACCAGCGACCACACCACACTATATTAGATATGTAGCAGTTCTCGATAACATTGAATGTCCACTTTACTAGATCTATCCCGGGCACTGCACGTTTTCTGCCGAAAATGAAATCATTCGAATGCTTCATCGAGCTGCAAATCATACAAATACACAACATGCCCATATATATACGCATTTTACACTACAATTCAACTATTCATGCGAAGTAAGACTTATCGCAAGTTTAGCAGCATCGTAAATTTATATCTGCGGTTGCAATATCGGATTATCTCAGGAAAACAAGATGGGATTATGGGTAGAGAATGAAAACACTTTCCATTCATTTTAACGAACATAATGCAGGAGGGTAAAAAATTGTAATCCACATGAAATGGAACAATTTTTACCGGATCTGATCACACAAGGAAAATTTAAGGAATAATTTTGGACAAAATTGAATTAGGCGACATGAAACAATAAATGAAGAAGGACTGGCTAGATATTAATAGGAATCTTGCTCAGCGAAATTGAATGAATTTCCTTCGTACATTTTTTAGTCCATTGTGGCTAAGAATCCAGCTTTTAATACACATTTGTGTACTTTGGTTAGACAATCCACAACTCATATAAAACAATAATATAAAACAACTCCGTTGATCCTAAAAACCCTGCCAGTAAAACTTTATTGCAGTCGTTGATAAAACTATATTACAATGCGAAAAATGTGATAATTCTATTTGACCATGCAAATTTTGTTATTTATATTGATTATAACAATTAGTCGTCACGAGTACTGACGAATCCACTCGAAGTTCAAGTCTTCGATTACAAATTCCCAATAGAAAAGTATTCACTGCAAAATCTAATATTATATCCTGGCCTTGGTTCACGGCGATTTATATTGCTCGGCAAGTGGTCTGTAGCTAGTTGTAATAAAAATCGAATAATCTCGTAAATTCTATCCCTGGGGAAAAACAAAACGAAAAAATTAATAACAACAAATCTAAACTAATCAAATACACGTATATCATTTCATTTCTTTGTAAACTGGAACACGTTCCTATTGTTTTTTCAGTCTGATAATATGTTGTATTGACGAAACATATTCTCACGTTATGATTCTCATAGAAAAATATTTCTGATGTAGATCCAGATAGCAGGCATTGCCTGAAACGGTTCATGAAACATAATCTCAATCAATTGGAAAATACGATCATGAGTGTAAAGATAATATTCTTTTCAATTAATAGTTCAAGCAGCTCCCCAGGGGTAAAAGTACGACTATTGTATGGCGGTGTATCGACCATTATCGCATTCAAGCCGACTATTTCAACAACAATAATCACTGTGACGAATTCATATCCTCATATGTTTAATTCATGCCAATATTCTACACTAAATCATCGCGCGATTTTCTATCTGCATCATCGAGAATGATAATTAAAAATCAGTCGTTCGACAGGCAGTCGACTGAATATCGGAAACAGTTATTTTGTGCAGATTAGAAAGAATTAGCAGCATCCATCAGACAGTAAAAAATGCAGGTTTATGAATAAACTGCAAACCCCAATATTATTATTGTAAAAACTATATTCAACCAACAATTATTCAATACGAACAAATTGCGTGTGATTTATTTGGTGAATGAATTTTACATCTGTTGATACTGAACGGAATTGTGGTGCATGTTTACATACAAAAATAGGTTTAGTAAAATGCAACGCTGTACTGTCACAGATGTTATTGTTAATATAGTCTACGTGTACTGTTAGCAGGAAATACCGAGAAAAGGTAAAAAATCCAGACACGTTAAAATGTAACCAGTTGAATAATCCCTATAAAGGAGATCTTTGGACATGTTGCAAAATTTGCTTAGATAAATTTCATAAAAAAATTCTTATTATTTTTTCATAATTCTCGATCCGACAAAAACATACAGATTATTCTGCTAATTTTTAATCCGTTACATAAAAGTTTCTGTCCTAAATGAATTTATTTCCCCGTTAAAATTAGTATAAAGAAAGAAATGATAAAAGCATCTTAATTGTAAACATGGAACAGTAGAATTAACGATGGCAATTAAGTGATGTGTGACTCAAGTGTATGCATTACAAGTGGTTATTTACACTCAGACTTTTTGTTTCATAAAGTATTGATTTAAAAAATCTAGAAATTTATATTTTACTGTGCATTTAATTCAAAGTTAAATTGAATATATGTAAAAAATGCTTGGGTTATTAAGAAAGATAATGCGTGTATCTGCGCCCAGTGCACCGAAAGTTTCCACCCGAAATAACGATGTTGAAGTGTACATTTTTGAATATATCGCAAGGGTGGAAAAGTTGAAAACCAACCTGGCGTATAAGTACGACACTGAAAACAAAGTACGTAGAAATTACGTTTGTTATTGTAAGAATAAGATTTAACATTATCAGTAAAATTATGAAATTATTGAATTACCATTATAATTATTAAATGTCTCATTATCGTAAGCAGTATTGATTAATGTGACTTAAGTGAGATGAATTTGTCGAATTCGCATTGGCCCCGGTATTCGGTGTTTGTCGAGATACTTCCTCGGATCTCCGTCAGAATGGTCTTGCTCACAGTACACGATCATCCAATTGCGAAAGACACAAAGTTGCGTGGGACCCAGAATGAAGATATTTCTACGTAGCGTTTAAATAAGACGGGGATTAGAAGAAAGGAATAGAGTCACAGTGGGTGTGTATGCGTGTGTGTACGTGTATGTGTGGCAGTGTGGGCGAAAGAAAACGCGTGGAATACGGAAAAGAAGTTGTACATAGTATACGTTATGAAAAAGAAATCATCCGCCTTTTACCGTGACATTAACCGCAGCGTTTACCCTAGATATTCTAATAATTCATGTGTGCGAGAAGTTGTCGTCTCGGCCGAAAGTACGGTAACTCCAAAGCATGGGGAAAGAATGAAGAGAGAAAAATGTTTAACGAAGGGATCTTTTTAGTACATTTTGATACGGAAGACAAATTAAATCTCAACCTACGGATTCTCCATCAGAGCTACGTGCTATTACATCTTTGGCACAGAATTTACTGGTGAATTGGAACTGTGCCATCTTAAGGCGGAATATTCCACTGAGTTGAGGTTTATTCTCTTCTTTTCCTCCGAGTAATGAGGACATCCACGGAGTTTCCACGGACAACCCGCACTTCTTTTACGCTGCAAACCATTATCCGCTCGCTCTCAATCCGTATTAAGTCGTTGGCTTGAGAACCGTGTCGCGAACAATAATTAAAGGGACGTCGTACAACGAGGCATCTGCTCTTGTGTCGCTGATATTCGCATTCAGATATGATGTATAATAAATACAACTGCAATTAACAGTTGCATTGCAAACGAGGATAACGAATACGTAAGCCGAAGATCTCCTGAAGCTAGAGGTTTCTTCAAATTTCCTACAAAGTGTTCAAGCACGGTATTTCGGAGTAACATTAAACTTGTAATTTCCACAGCGAAAGAAGATACAGAATAATGGATTAAAAAAGGATAAGTCAATAATGAAATAAGAAAGATCGAAACTTTCGATATACTTTTCAGAACTTATGAATTTTTATCCGTGTTTTCCTGGATTAACGTTGTCTAGATATCTTGTAAAGATTGGACAGAACTAGGGAATTTGTAGAATCTTCCGTGATTGTATTATGTCTGTAATGAAATCGGGTGAAGGATAATCGCAAGGCGAATCAGTGTGACGAGAGAGACAGAAGACCTGAAACGCGCGGAGAAAACATGATGTGAATGTAAATATTATATACACCTGTAGAAAATAAGCAGAAATAAGATAAACACGTTGAAATGATATACATAAGGTTGCACCGTCAGAGGAGCGACGACAATTGCGGAAACGTACACTTCTCACGAGACAAATTACACCACACACACTACACAACAGACAGAGACACAGAAGCACAGCACGCGCGCATACACACACATTGCCACATTGACACACCTACGCACGAGAAGGCATGTACACGCTAATGCGCATAGCTTAACTGTCTCTTTATAGGTGTTGAACTCGTCGCCACGAAGATTAAATAATGAAGAATAAGGAGAAGAGAAGGATACCAGTTGTAACTAATCTAGCATAGCGACTCTATTATATTTACCGTGACATGTAATAACCCTAACAAAAAAAGCGATCTACTGATAGAAAAGTTGTTCTGCACAAAAAACACGATGCTTCATTAATAATTATAGTGTCTCTATCTCTCTATCTCTCTTTCTCTCTCAAAAGTACGTACTTATACCTTTTATGGCAATTATTATTATTATCGTTTCGACATAACTATATTTTACATCGGAAGGAGGATCAATGAGAATGATCGTCATTATGAGTCTCATTATAATTATTATCGTCATAAATTATCGCTATCATTGTACGACTCATTGTTATGGATATATTGTTGTCATAATCTCATGATCGTCATATTATCGAGAACGAAACCAACCAGGAAAATTCGCCGTCGTCGTCTTGTCACATGCACTGAGAAAGAGAATTATCGATTCGGTGAAATATCGGTCCGATACGCGGTCAATTATTTAACGAAATTCTCGGAGCATTTGCGAGAGAAACGCCCGATTGATTTAACGGTAACTCACTAGCTACGATGCAACAATAATCGACCTGAATGGAACGGTAAAATACTTTTATTCATTCGGTAAAATACTTTTCCTGGTGTACCATTACCATCGAGTTTCGCGTCTAAGCACACACGGCTCGTTTTTCTTGTAATAGGAGAAAAGTGTAAGGACGAGTAAACCTGTACTTTAATCGAAAGGAAAAGACCCTGCTAATTGTATCGTCGGCGTAAAGACGACGCGTGCGTTTTTCGACGTAGCCGAGGGTCTACGGCAAACTTAAATAAAGCGTTCGAATCGCCAAAGCAACGGGGCCCTATTAAAATAGAGAAATTTCATATGGTAGGATCCTGTTGCTTCGAAGCGACAGTCTTTATAATGATTCTCCGTCGTTTCGACATGCGAAAGGACGAACACTTTGATATGCACCCGCTCCCCCATTGTTCATGCCCATTTGTATTGCGTAGTTGAACCGATCGATTACTAATAACGGACATGAAGTACTATTATATGTATACATATATACATATATGTATACAAAGCAACAGAATGAATCTACTGTAACTACACCTGCCTCTTGTGAATAAATGCCTATTTGTTTCTTTTCAATTGACCTATTCTTTACCCGACAACAATTTTATTATTGGTAAACTCCAGTTGAGCAATCAAGTATTGCCTGCAAGGATTATTGAAGCGAATGATGCAACTAAATTGATCAGGCAATAGTCCCATTTCCTAAGGAATTTTCGCTTATACAATACATTACATAATAATTTCAATGTGACAATGAAAAGACAAGACTTAATTATTGAAATGACAACGAAATGCGTGAGAATATTTGCAAACATTTTATTAAATAAATATTTTGCCACAATTATTCAGATCGTAAATCGAATAAGTATCGTACGACAATATCGAATAAATTTCGATAATCACTGTACAAATTGTTCTAATAACAACTACATCGTCAACGCATAAACGTGCGCGCAAAAACGTAAAACGTCGCTCGTCGAGATTGACTTACAAACAATTGCAGATTGAAATCCGAACGATCGTGATAGCTTTCGTGCGCGTATAAATCGAATGCAGGTTCGCTCGAAAATGTATTTACATGGATGTTCGACTTAAAGCTGAAGTGGTCATTGCCAGCGGTTCCCGGGCGTAATTGCAGTGTTGTTGCGCAAAATGCAGAGGGGTTTCACCTCGGTATCGATTGACTTTCACCTCTAGCCGTCGTTAAGCTCGTTAAAAATCACATGCTGGAGAGCTTGATTGCTTCCTAATCCACTTGGACGGATTGATGGTCGGACAAGAAAAATCTCGAACCTTATATCGTTGATTCACGTGTTCAAGTACAGAAAGATTGTACTATATGAAATTCCGAAATGAGCGTTACCTACTGGGCAAGTCAGTATTTGTAAAACTAACAGTTTTTAAAACGCTTTTTTGGAGAAATAACATTAAAGAATAAATTATATTCAGTCGAACAATAACAATAGGTACAATGGAATTTGTTAACCTACTCTAGTTAAGTAGTCATGAGACATACATTGGAAATGAAAAGTTCATGTCAATGAACTTACACTCGTATGAAATTCAAAGTTAAGCAATATTCCTGCTATTCCCAAATGCTATTTTGCAAAAAAAGTGTGAATTAGTAAAGTACACCGTTCTTCAACATTGCAATGTTGTTGTTCAACTGAAAGTTACTTTTCATTCAACTCCAATACTCAATTAGACGATTCAAAGCACATTCTCATTTGTGCCACATTCTATTGTTATTTCCCGTTAATCCAACGTTAAGTAATATCGACTTACAAGTTGCGGTCAGATAGTACTAAATATTGTTTTTACCATTTGCCTTGATAAATGACGTTTCTCAATTTATAAATACCAAATTATATGATATTCTTAACAAAGTATGTTAAATGCAGTTAATAATTTCTTTTTCGATGTACCAACAATTTGTAAAAACACGACCTGCGAATCTTTTTCCCATTCATACATTTTAAAAACTATTGCTGCCCTCTATGTAGATATTTTTTACGCGTACTCAAGATTTCGTCCATCATTTTCTACAAATGAATAACATGCAGTACGTGAATTTCTATAGAAAAATCGAGTAAGATAGGTTTCATTGTGCAACTGAGTAACACAACAGAGTATTTTAACACTGCAAGGTGTCTGTTAAAAATAAATGGCGTACAGAATTCAGCAGCGAAGGCATTGTTCATTACCTAAAGAAATAATGTTTAATGGAATTGCAAAAGACGTTTTCCAAGATTCTTAGAAATATATTAAGTTGCAAACTTCGATCGTTAATTCAAGAATCGATGTACTGAAATTTCTTTACAAACTGTTAATTGAATCTCCATTTTGGTGTATTTGACAAGGTTTCGACATTAGTGCATTAACACTTTGTTTACAGTTAATTTACACCAAGGAAATAAAGAATTCATTACATGTTTCGCGCGAAAAAAAATGAACTTCACTATGTTTATTTATTTGTCCTGATCTGAATCTTGTATTCACTTAAAGTGGTTTAAAGAAAATTGCTATCGAGACGAGAGAATATGTACAACGGTCTGTCTGTATAACTGTGACGATACGGTTTCCCCGACCTTCACACGCATACCTTCATACACAACGAGAAAACCGCAATTTATGGTTTATTGATAAAAAAATATTCGCCTTAACCAGGATGTCTAGACGTTTACTTCATACTGACGGGTCTGTAATTACCGTCTACGTTGGTTGCTTCCTTTACTTTTTTACGGATATCCTTTTCACAGCGAAAGATGGAACGTTCGCAATTATCCCGCAAGCGGTAAAAACACTACAAATGTGGTAAAAAATTCTTCAAAGCTGATAAAAAAAGTTGATGTTTTAAAAGATTTCGTGGCAATATTGGACAAAAAACTTGAATTATTGGACTACGTGAAATTCATAAATATCCTGCAAATGACGAGTTAAGCGTTCTCGATTAATTTCGCGCGCAGTTAACTGTAAGTTGGATGTAGATCATGCGATGCAATCAATATTAACTTTCTCTTTCCCAACGGCAGTCGGTAATTGGGGGCGCTAAAACTTCTTATAACAGACTCTCCAATTATAATCGAATTATTACTCCATTTCAAGGCGGGTAGAAAATCGGCGAAATTAAAGATTGTCCGTGGACCGTGAGAATATTGATGATCACGCTTATTTTCGAAAACGCAGTCTTTTCTCACAAGGCAAAAGGCTTTTGTCATGACGACAGATAACTTAAATTTCGCAGAAATCTGTGAATCATGCGAAGAAAACTCAGTCAGAGCCTATAGTACATGTTGGAGTTTCGTTGAAAGAAGCTGAGCATTGTCTTCGACCAGTCCGTATCCGAAGACTTCTTAAATGAAAACTTAACTAACGAGGAGTTTCCGCAATAGTGAAAATGCTAAAGAAACCGGCATTCACGCGCAGTCTTTGATCACCTGAACGCACGGACGTTGTGCAGTGAGCCTAAGCTTTTTCTCTTTTTAGTACATTGAAATCGCTAAGTACAGTAGAATCCATCAAAAAAGACCGAACATTTTCTTAGTCGAGCCGGTGCTTCTCTTCTTTCTGGCTGGACCAACAACGTCCGAACCATCTCCGTTTGTCGTTAGAGAAACAGCACTGGCGGGAGTCAATTTGCTGCGCACGTGCTCATCGAGGAGCGCCTGCATGTCCATCTGCCACTGTTCCAGCTGCTGGCTGAGCTCGACCTTTTGTCGAATCGCCTCGATAAGCTGGCTGTTCGCCTGAAGAACGTCTATTCTCGTCCTAGCGAGCTCGACTTCCGCTCGGTTTTTTCTAGCGACCGCTTGGTCTCTGACCTGATAGGCTTGCGCCAGTATCTCGTCTTTGGTGAGTTGCGAGTGCTCGATATCGTTCCTCGCCCTGTCTCTCTCCTCCTTCACTCCGCGTAGCTCGGCCTCGCAGACGCTCAATTTGCTGGTCGTATCGAGAAGAGCCTCTCCACGCCTCTTCAGCTCGTCCTGTGATTGCTTCAGCTGCTCTTTCGTGTGCTCCAATTCTTCGCGTACTCGATGCAATTCTACCGCCAATCCGAGCTCTCCTGGGGCTCCTCGTCCTGAGAGGGCTAAGTTGTAAACCTCCTCGACGATATCCAATAACGTATTGCAGTTCGTCTGTAATGTAATCAAAACAGTGATCTTCTGACCTTCAGAGTACTTGTAGATTTACAAAAATTCCTTATTTGCTCAACTTATACCAGTTGTTTGGATTATACAGATTTAAGTTTGAAAATTTTTGAAATAGGTGAAATTAATTCTGAATCTTGTCTTAAAAGATTTGCAAATCGGTAAAAATTTTGTCGATAAGAATTTCATTGAAATACAGTTTCTCAACTTTCTGGCAATTAATTTTACGGAACTGAAAGTTTTCGCGAATCAATCGATAAACCGTAAATCGATAACAATTTTCGCAAATTGCAGCTTCTTAGATTTTTAGGCAGGATTCGCAATTAATTTTAGGGGTTTGAAAATTTTCGCAAGTCGATCAGAATTTCGTCGAATTGCAGTTTATGCAGAAAAAGTTGAGGACATTGACGGAATCTCAAACTATACATGTAAATTACGAAACGTTCAAAACAGGTAGCAGCCGGAAGGGTTATTTGAGCCATTACCGAGGAAGGCCGAGTCTCTTGGGTGGTGCTGTCGACCTGAGGTTCAGTGGCTGTGTTTCCGATGACGAGCATCGATTCGTCGCAGTCGCTCTGCAGGCCGGAATCGTCCTCGCCTCGTCGTAGGTGAATGCATAGCTCCTTCAACCGCTTCACAGCCCTGGCCACATCCGCCCTGAGGTCCTCGGGCTCCCCCAGCGAACTTCCGCTGCTCTCCTCACACTCCATTTCCGCTTGAAGGGATCTCGGGGCCTTTTGTATCGAGCCGGAACGAACTCTTCTCTCGGCCTCGATGGCCGCCAACGTCGCTGCCAGTTCATCCCTGAATGTCATTAACAACAGTAATGAAGAAATTTTTACATCGCCCAGTTATACCGTTCATCACACGCATAAACCAGGAAGAAACAAGCAAGGATAATCATATTTCCTTTCGTTCTAACATGTACTCGAACAAATATTTAATGTATATACAAAATTACCAACTACACTCACACGACCATCTTTAATTACCGTGATCGTCGTTGTAAAAAGTTCTTTCAACATGAATATTCAGTATATTTACTCAGCAAATGATAAATTATAAATAATTCATTAATTTGGGTCATGTGATGATTACATGCGAATGTGAGTACCATTATAGTCGATACAAGTCTGTGAATATTTTCTTCCTACTTATAACACGAAGAAACATTGTATTTTAATAGTCTTAACTTTAAAGGCACCCAATTAGTTATACATTTTTATGAGAACGAGTATACTGCTGAGAAAAAATCGGGGACAATCTAATTCTAAGAAATTATTAGCTGAAACCGTGGGATAACGATGACAAGGACAAAGTTGTCCCGGTCCAACCTGAATCACCTCGCGCAATGTTCATTGGTTAACGTGGGCGACAAAATTTACCGCCAATCAACTTATGCGAGTATCACACTTTCAAACCTTTTTTTGGCAATACATATTTCACAATGAGTAACATCCTTTCTCATCTTACAAAATCATTTTATCTCCTATAGGTATTTTACATTCATCAAAATCAGTAAAGATTATGAAAACAAAAAGATGCGTAAAGAGATATATCGTGTTGTTTATTTTCTAAAAAGTCATTTATGATGGTACATTAAATACGTTTGTGTCAAAATCAGAGTGAAATGTAAGCAAGTGATTATCATAAAATTGTATTGAGAAAGTTCAAGGACTTTTCTCACGTTTCTGAAGACTGTTCAGTAGTTGAAATGCAAAAATGAGCAAAACCCAAGAAAATGAAGGATAAAATGAATGCGATAGTGAACGTCAGTTTAAATGAGCATCGTGGGCGGGAAAATCGTACGACTCCGTAGGCAGCAGACCATATCGCGGCGAACAACACGAAATCGTTTGATTCGATTTGGCCGTCGCAATACTCTCTATGTTACGTGTGCAATTTATAGAGTCTTCGGTAATTTACACGAGTAATTTACAATATACCTATAGATTGTAATAGTGACCATGAATAGATAGACATGCGTCTTTCACTATTCAGTGATATAATATCAACATGGTTGCCGGTAAAATATGGTAACATTATCTATTTTATAAAACCATAGAAAATTAATTTGGAAAGTCTCAAGGATAACCACGGGTGAAGAAGATAAATAAGTTCGTCAGTCATTTACTCGTGTTTCAAATAATTTTCCGAATGTCATAAAAAGAGTACAATATAAAGTCGTGAAGTGGACTTCCGTTGCGTTTCAACGAATGCCAAATGCAATTGCACGAACAGTTTCCCCGAAACAAATCATATATACTATTTGACCATTACCCGCGCGTTATACATAAATGTAAATATATAATATGCACATATATATAATTTTTGTCCAAGATTTAAGAAGGATTGATTGTATTCAAATAATTCAAATTTTAAAAATTCCTGAGTATTTTTTACTTCCTCAGGATAGTCATAAGCAAGATTTTTATTTGGCACTGTTCCTTCAATTAAATTTACTCATCTTTAGGTTATTATCCTTCTTAAAATCCTTCTAACACACATCCTTCTTCAAATTCACTTGTAATCCTGCAGAATACAGTAAAAGTGCTTAATCGATACATAATTCTTATCATTTTCTGAAATCACCTTCGTTAAATCTGACGGCACACGTTTGGATTGTACGGAGGAAAATGCATAAGAATATGAACTTGACTAAATTTTTGTCAAAATATGTATATGACGTCCTCTGATTTTGATTCTTTAAGTTGAGACAGACTCTAGATGTGGTAAACAATCGCGTTGGTTTTTCTAATGAAAAATTTTCGTCAAAACATATGTAAGACTTCCTCGGATTCTGAATCCTTGAGTTGAGTCATTTTCTGGAGGTGGTAGAGGATCGCGTTAGTTTTTTGTAATGGAAAAAGCGAGTATTATCTGCGGGTTACCTCTCCTGTTCGGCGACTCTCGCCCGGTGTTCCGCCTGGTGACCGAGTCGCTCCAAGGCCGCGGCTCTCTCCTCGGCTTCCTCGAGGGCCGCCTCTGCCCTGGCCCTCTCCTCCCGCAGTTCCAAGGACCGCCTTTCTAGTTCCGTCCTTTGTGCCGACACCAACTGTACCTGGAAGACGTTCAAGAAGAACTCGTTACCCCGCCATCATTCGCCGAAACGATGTACAATCGATTACTTCAAGCCACTCGTCCGTGAAAACAACCAAACGGCCAGACTCCACCGCTAATCGTGACCAATGACGAAACAGAAAACTCTCCTGCTCAACAAAGGTTTATTCCCTAAGTATCGAAAAAAACGTTTCAGTCGGAAACTTGTCTTTATGCGGACATGAATTTCTTGTAAATAACGCACATTTTTCATTACAATTTTACGCAATAATTTCGAGGATCAGTATATTCTGCAGACGCTTTGTCAGACCTCCCTGACCTTGCCCTTAATATTAAATGGCAAAATATCAGATAACATTGGTCAGCACTGAACATTTTTCGCCGATGAAATCAGTCAATTCATTGTTGTATAAGCAATAAGTTTTCTGTTAAAGTCAGTTCGTAGCTTATGGCCAAGTAACCCAGACATAGACCGTGGATCAATATCAAGCAAATATTTGATCAATTTTGCGTGTCATTATGTGCTTGAAGGATCTTTATATATCTCGCAATGATATTGCGTAGTCCATATAATCTACATATATAAATTAGAGTGCCTATTTACTTATACATATGTATAAAACATATATATATACTTATGTATAACATAGAATAGTCTATCTGTCTATATAAACTAGGATGTCTGTATGTTCCCTATGAATTCCTAAACCCTTTAACTGACCTGGACCAAATTTTGTATAGTTATCCTCGAGAATCCTGCGAAAAATATAGACTATTACGAAGCTTGGATACGCCGTCTACTTCTCCTACTTTGCGTAGTCTAAGCTAGTGGAATATAAAGCATAGCAGATATTTTAACAATTTCATCAATACAATTTTTGCAATTGATGACTTTTTAATCACACCGAATGCAAACCAAAGAAAATGATCCATATTCAGCAAAAAAAGAAGAAAATATGAAAATCTATTTCCCGGTAGTAATTTATGAATGAAGCACGTACACAGTATGTCTGTGTCAAGGTATACTCATGTAGGCTTCGGATATTTCCTGAAATTGGAGAGCCGGTTGCCCTTACAGGCCTCGGAACGACTAGGCGTAGGTGCTAGGACGGGAAGTCAATTGGACTTCTGAGGGTCAGTCAGGTTTATCATTGTTTACCTCCGATGCGTGTACCTATACATACGTGTGACCCATATATACATATACAACCTACTGTACATGTTCGTCTATAGGGACTTACGCGACCTTGCGTGATATCCAAGGATAATTGCTTCAAGCTTTTATGATATGAAATGTATCGTATGTTCCATTGCCAGCTTTCTGTCTATAATTAACCTTGTACGAAGTACTAAGTAATTGCTGGGAATTCTACTTCGAAGCCTAAATTTTCGGTAATGTGAAATGCAACTTAAGAAATTTTCAAAGAATAAACTAAAATAAAGGAACAATCGATCGTAAATTGTTCTCAAACCAAAGTGATCGATGGTTAATAATTAATAACATGGCACTTGACCTATTTATGGCCAGAATTAGCGTTAGTAGCGATCAGAAACGATCCTTTGGACACAAATGGATTAATAGCATTCAAAATTTAAGAAAGGAATGAGTAAAACGTTAATAAATTGTTGAATGTTGGTTTAAATTAAACCTCTTGAGTACATTTGACGAGCCAGACTCGTCAATCCACCTAAAGCCGTATTTAGCAAATTGTAAACTTGTACGTACTTTTCCTACATTGAGGGGTGTATTAGGATATGCAGAAAAATGAAATCAGATATAAATGGAAAATTTCTTCAAATTAAATCGGTACTTAAAGGGTTCATCTTCTGTTACAGTAAGAATATTTTCACTAAGGATATTCAAGAAATATTATACCCAAACTGACAAATTGTTCTTTTTTCCGATGGAACTGTTATCTCTGATATTAACGATAAATATTATACTTTGAATTTTGTATTAACCAATGCTGAAATTCATGAAAATGTGTTTGTGGCGAAGCTTAACGTTGTAATTTTTCTCGAGAGTATAAAATAAAACGACGATTAAATATTTATTAGGAAGGATATCATTCTAAAGTTTCTGATAAATAGAAGATAAATTCTAAAAATTGGAACCGTTTAAACCAACTGGTTCACTCCTGAAGTTTTGTTTCGTTATATTAGCGAATCGCTTATATTTTTCTTGACACTTGTAACACTTGTACCGAAACATTGAATAACCCGTTCATTTTAGAATAAGCATGTCACTATACTCTTATAAAATGTTAATTGTGTTACAGAGATACGTTCAACTACGTTAACCATTCTAACGGTCATCTGCCTACGTATATCCATATTAAAAAAATTGCATGGATGTCTGCCATGTGAAATAAAATTCCAATGAAAAATTGGTATTGTGCGTTATTTGTATATAAACATGAAAAGCACACGGTTTTATGTATATTTATAATCCGACTGTTTAAACCCTTTTCATATTTTTGGAATACGTTCGCTACAAATTGTATAATTTTAATTCGTTTATACTTATCAAAAAGATAATGTTTTCCCCGAAATCTAAATACAGTATAAAATATAAGATGAAACTACAGCTGAATAAAAGATCGATGACAATTCAAATAGCTTTGATCTATACGGTTAATTTTAATCAAAAAATATTTAATTAGAACAGTAATTAAAAAATAATCCAAATTATACGATGTAATGTAGCAAATTATATATATGATATAATGAGCTGGACACATGTACGTACACAAGCAATTTTAATTCAGATGGTATTTTAAATAATCATTCTAATCTTATAATGGAAACAGTATGCTGATATTTAAAAGCACAAAACTAAGATCAATAATATCAGATTGTATTATAAACTAATTTATTAAGTATAACTTATTATTAAATTCAATACAATGTACAAAAGCGATTGTGAAATTGCGTCATTAAATATGTTCATACTATTTCCAACATTGGCAATTTGCGTATAAGAGAAGGGGAGTGATATTCACCTCGTCTCTGAGAATCTCTAGACTACTGACATGATCCTGGAGGGTGGTGTTCCTAACCGCACATTTTTCTCTGAGCACCTTAACCTCGAGGAGGAGCTGTTCTTCCTGTTTGGCAGCCTCTCGCAGTTGATCAGCTAGCCTCGTGTTCTGAGCCGTGAGTTCGGTCACGAGATTGGCTTGATCTCGCTCGGCCCTTCGAGCACGTTCATTCTGCTCCTCTAGCTGGCTCCTAAGGGTTTCTATATCAGCTTGCAGTTCCAGGGCTCTCGCTTCGCTCTCGTCTCTGGCCTCTTCCAATCTCCTCCGAAGTAAGTGCCTCTCCTGCTCCATACTCTGTGACAAACATTTCTTTCCGGTTAATTTCCACAACGCCACGCAGACTACTGTGTCGCGCAATGGGAACATATATGCAATATGTACATATCCGTATTTCCTACGTAATTTTAGGCTTACATCTATTTTGGCTTAAGAATTCTGTTTTCTAATCCTGTCCGCGTCTGTCTATTCATACTTTTCGAGACTTAGGTATAGAAAATGAGAGAACTGTATAATCACAATGCCGAAACCTTTCCTAGGCCCTGTAAACACACTTTATGACTCTACCTATTTTTTGTTCTTAAACTTTCAGATAATAAAAGCGTCCTTTTTACGACGCTGTTTTCCCAATATGCCAATATTCCTATCCTCGATGCATTCTTCCAGTTCCAAATTGCCAAATACCTTCCTCGGTTAACATTAAGTTTTACGATCGGCCTTCTCTACAGACATTTTAGTCCCAGTTTGTAGCTAGTTTTAAGAAGCTACGCACATCAATCCAATCATCAACTAAAAATCCGTTTGTAATACCATTTTATGTTGTAAATTAAATAACAGACTTATTCATTCAACATATTTCATTTCTGAATCCATGATAATGCTATAGATATTAAATTCCAGTTACATAACAAGGTCAATTTCGTGAGTATGTTTATAGGTCTGAACGCGTAAATTATCTCTTGAAAAGTAGAGTCTGGTGTATTGTATTTCTTATCTTTTTTATTAGGCGGGAAAAAATATACATTGTACCATTCACGGATTAAATAAATGAAGACGCATACTTGGTAATAGGTGTCATGGTATAACTGCTTATACCGTTTGCAGAAATGCTAGCAGGGGATTGACACATCTTTTCATCTAGTTTCAATAAGTGTTACTAACAAAGAACATTTTGGTCATTCAAAAATTAACTTTATTACTAGAATGTTCTTATCTTATCTTATCAAGGAATGTATATCACTTGCGGCTCTAGTTGATTTAAAAGTAATTTTTCAACGTCATGTAAAAACTAAATACTACCTTTAATAAAAAGTACATGGAAAATTAAAGTGTATTTCAAGTAATTTTCTAGTAGTATAATGAAATTAAAAAATCCAGATCTAAAACAGCAATTTAATTATCATTCAAATATGATAATCATTTTGTTTTAGTATACTTATGGCTTTCTCTGCTGTTAGGATTGATACATAATCCTGCTCGATTTAAATATTTATAATTCGATATTTTTTGGTAATTATGTCTATATTAGGTAAAAGTGCCATTCAACCTATTGCACAGAAAGTCCGTCGACCGTAAGGTAAACTGCTTCAATTTTTATCTAAGCTAAAAACAAATTTCGATCTAGTATGTCAGTATGATAAAGTAGACCACGACACACGTTGTGGTACGATTTCTTTGAACTTTTAATACAAGATTATCCGTGTATGTTGACTATATATTTGAGAAATTTGAGACACGGTAAACCCGCCTACTTATAAAAATCCAACATAGTTTGCCTTTCTTCTGTTGAAACCGGCACACCTTGGATTTGCGGACGTCATCGGACGAATTTAAAAAAGCGCCACGGGTGAGTCAGTGGCGCATACATTATATTTCTCAGCGGTCTGGAGCTTTGCGGAATGAAGCGTGCTTGCCCCGAATGACGCGTGTACAGAGTGAAAGGATCGCACGGGAACAGAAACATCCAATGATACGGTTAAGAAAAGAGTTTCAGAAATTCCGTGTCCTCTTGTCGTTCGTGAAACTTCTTGCCAAGAATTTTATTACGAGGGCAGAGGTTAGAGGCGCGTATAACTGCGTCGTTACTCTCTCGTAAACCGGCGAAACACGAGAACTCGTTTTCTCAGGTGCACGGCGCCCAAGAGTTCACGTGGATCGCTTTGTTTTCACATCCAATTGCCTAACGCGCAGTCCGACTTCGAACGGAACAATCGCCAGGAAAATGTTCTCATAACGATCAATTCACGAGCCTTTGAATTCGGTTTGAATTTATTGTAGCCGCAGAAAGGAAAAGTTCTCCCTGAGATTCCTTAAGGAGAATCTCTTTCCACCGTCTTCGATATCCTTTTCTCTTCCGAGACAAACCAGAAGCAGAGCGCAGCTTTACTCCAGTGCCGATGTTCTTGGGCTTTTAGAAAGTATTCTCGAGTACGTCATCGTAATGGATTGTGTAACGATTAGAGTACGTTGGAATAATAGTAACTGCGCCGTTTCGCACTAATTCGATCAAACTGTTATCGTTACTCTGGTCTACTGACTACTTTGTAAATAACATTTTCAGAGTAGAAAAGTGACACTGCTAAAAATTATACACTGTTATATTATGTCATCAATGTATGTAAAATGTGGTAATGCTTCACCAATAAAAACGTGATTGTGATATAACAAATTACAATGTAAACATTGTGTTTCATCTGATAGATATTTTTCCTAGCAATACAGTAACTCCCTTATTTTTTGTTAAATTTTTCTGTTTTTCTTTTCAATCTATTTGATCTCAGAAACGGATTTGACGTAAAACAGACTGATTTATTTATGTGGGTTCAATTTACGAAGTAATGCACTTGCAACAATTCGTAATGTTAATATTTTAAAACAAAGAAGTTTTTAAATTTGCTATCATGTTCAAGAATCAGGCTTTCCTGGAATGAAAAACTTATTCCTTAAAAATGAACGTAAGAAATTATATTTCAAGTAGGTAATATCCATAGATATATTATTTTATTTTCTCCGTAAAAATCCGATGTTTCTTATAATTATTTTAAATTTCGAAGATCTTTAATTGTTCTCATTTCCCTCCAATAAAGTTTACTGTTTTCGAGGTACAAGATTTTAACTGTCCATTCACAGAGCAATATCTTTGCCATTTTACAGAAAATCAATAATTCAGTCTCGATAAAGTTATCTTTAAGCCGACAATTGGCAGTTGCTTTCACGGTAGGCTAAATGATAAGCAAAAGATAACACGGTGTGTTACAAAATCAATACGACGAGTGAAAAGTAATACTCTTTTTGAGACGTGAAAATATTGCTTGCGAATACACTAAAAATTCACACGCACGAAATTTCCGGCAACAACTTTCACCCGTTTTGCCCATACACAGAACACATTAGCATAAGAGTAAAAATGAGAAATAAGATATTTTGCAAAGTCTGGCAATTATCATTACAATTGCAAGCGGACGTCGGTGCTTACTACATTATAATGGCACAACGCGATAAAGACTACATTTTACACGATATAGTAATCACGTAATGCCAAGAAACTCATGGTACTTAAATAATAAGTACCGCTATTATTGTGTCTATATTTCGCAGGCAATACTCTTCTGTATTGTTGCAATAAATGTAATTACCGTAGAAAATAATATTCGTATAAATAATAAACATGCCATTTTTTACAAACGCTGGTACACTTCGCTTTTAAAGATGTATACTAATAACAATTATTCAATGCTTAAAAAATATAATGCTGTCCAAATGACACATTACATTCAATATTTTACGAATTTCGAGAAATAAAAGATCGGGACATAATGATTTCAGCTTTGAAAATAAAATAGATTTTTGACCCTGGCTAAAAAAATAAGGATAGAAAATAACAGGTTTAGTAAAACTCAAGAACTGTTATGTATAATGATACAAAATAGACTTGTATTACTGATGAATGTGAAATAAATGAAATATGGCTCTTAATAATCCATGCATTAATGCCGGATAAGCAAAACATCGGTCACTTATTGATTTTCCTATCAATCAAACGGAAATATCGTTCATGGTGATTTATGCAGGTTTAATTGGTTCAATGCTTATCATGTATTCATGAGATGGAACGAAGAATGTATGCTATCCATTCATTTCAAAGTATTGACAATAATAAACTCGCACATTTATAAAAAAAGTCTCTCGTTCTTAACAGTCCTGTTTACAGTGTAACAAATATCAGAACGTAAAAATTATAACATAAATGGTCATTTTCATTGCCATCTTCAAATGTATTGCGCAAAAATTTTAGTTGGGTGTAGGAAGTAAAAAATATTAACGAAGTCAAATGGTTAACGTATGCAAAAATAACATTTCAAATCTTGTTTTTCTATAATTCAAGGCAGTAATAAAATCAATCTTCCGAATTACTAATTGCGAGGTAGTTCAGACCTTGCAATAAAAATTGATCAAACAATATGAGAAACACGTGTTAATAGAAATATTACCTTTAAAAATGGAAATCAATAGATCAGGACTCTGGACAGTACCGATTCAAAGGTTATAATTAATATTGAACAATTAATACATTTGCCATCAATCCCTAAAGGCCATACTTCTTTAGGAAGGAACAGAAGACAATGTCGTGAATTGTATAAGTAAAAATAGTAGTGGGTAATGTCGCTACCACCGCATTTAAGTTGCTTGTTGGTAGAGTTTATCGAGCTGGAAAGAATGGCCTTGGTCTCCCGTGGTTACACGTCGACCTATCGGCAACAACCAGGTGGTCTATAGTTCGTCGATCTCCAAAAGTACAATGCCAAAAAGACAATAAGGTCGATCTCGTTTACACAATATTTTGTTGAGCGTCCCGGCAACTACAGCATAAACACTTTCAATATGCAATTCAAACAAGTACTCGAATAAAACGAGTAGATTAGTTTCTTGTACACCAAATTCGGTAACATCTCATTTTATTTGTATTAAATAATAAATCCAAATTAGAAGCAGAATGGATCCATAGAAGATTGTAAGATATGCAATTTTTCGTTTACTTATATAAAATGTAAAAATTCACAACTACAAATTTTACGGACGAATAGAATTTGCGAAAAGGAATGAGAGTCGTAAGAAATATGTGCTCGAAAATTTTTTTTCAATGAGTTTTGCGAGACTGTATAATTGTTATCCACAGTTTATTTATGACCCATAGAAAATTCATCCCTAAGGTCAGTAATAAAATAATACTTGATATAGTTTCCGTGAAAGTCGTCAATTAATGAGTATGTCATCCATTAATTAGGTATGAATTTCTAGAAATGAGTTATGTTTTTCATTCTTAGGAATACTACCACTCGTAAGACCGACAACTTTCACCGAACAAAGATAATTAACGGCTGTCATCCTTGGCGAGTGTTCAGAAATGTATAACAGCGTACGCTCTCGCGTCTTTTTCACAGCGAGGGAGATCCGTGAGTCATGGACTTCAGTTCCCGCTTCACGGTTTTACCGGTTAACTATCACTTCGTTCGCGGATAGGAGTTGCGTCGATGACGTCAATTTCTAAGGTACATACGCTCACGCTAGACGTACAAACATCAACACCTGCCACATTAGCCACCGGCAAATTGGACCATTTTACAGGCTGCATCGTATTTGACGTAACCCATTTGCATTTACTGTACGATCCTCCACATGAAAATCACGAGATGCCCCAGTTAGCGTACTGCATCCGTGTTACGAGATTCAGGATCGTTAACATTGAAATTGCACAATGCAGCTCCACAAACTTCTCATGACGCAGGTAATCTGAGAAAGCTCTATAAATGACCCGAATAATGAGTTTTATTTAGGTCCTCAACGGGTAAATCTAAACCAGTATACGCCATACTTCACGTAAATTCTTCTCCGTATTAACACTTTTCCCCGGTTAACCGTGCGTAATTTAATCAACTTAACGCACATATCTCTATTGAAACTGATCCCTGACGATCAAAATTTGACTCGTAGATACTGACTTTTGTAAATTTAGTCAATACCATTTAAAGCACTTTACAAAATTTGTTTAATCGCCGTATTTAATATTTCAAATATGTTTGTAGAGTACCCTTGTGCGAAATTCAAATATTGACTGTACTTCAAACGTAACCTTGTCCGTAAAAACAATTTATGATAAAGATGGGCGTGTTAGTCAATGAATAAGAAGATATTTTAAAAGCGTCATGTATATCGTACCCGCATTAGTGTAATTGCTGCGTAGTAAATTGGATTGGGCACAGGTTATTTCATCATTTCGCATTTTTCTGGCTGAACAAGATGTATGAATCATAGAATTGCGTGAGCATAGAAATTCAATCATAGGAATAAAAATGGGATTTGCAAATAGTGAACGTAAATTACAACGAATAAAATGTAAAGACCTTCACGGAATTCGTTAAATCGTTACAGCAAATATCTAAAAAATTACATTTTCTCATATACTTAGCATCTTTGTACGTGCATTTGTACAGCGTATGTATAAAGGTAATAAGAGTAGAGCAGTATTTTACAAATACAGTGACACACTATCTGAATTTAACTCGATATTACAAAATTTTCAATTACCATGTAAAAGACGTATATCTGATTTAAAGTGTGATTGGATTAACGAATTTCAATGTATTAATTATTGTTAGCTGTCAAGTGAACATTACCTTGAAATCGAAAGTTGTTACTTGGCTGTTATCTGCCTTAAAGCAGCTGCAAAAACTAATTTAGATTATTAAAACGCTTTCAACATGACTTATGTGATACGTAAAGGGATGTACTACGTGTACAAGTGAAACTTATGTTTTTATATTTTGACACTTTCAGCCTTTTCTATTTACGCTGCAAAATAATTCGCGTAGCAAATAGCATCGCGTAGAGCGCAGCTTATTTCATCATTTCTCTGGTTTCCAGATGACCGAGATGTGTGAGTCATAAAATTCCGTGAACATTGACGATCGTGTAGAATGGAACCCATCACCAACACATCTCACTGTCAGCCGAAAAGCACGGCTATTCGCGCAAATCGTTCGTTAGCGCACAGATAATTACAGGTGATTACGCGTTGCGGTAATACCGCTGTAGGTATTTACATGGCGAGCCCGCGATGTTCGTGAGTCACGGAGAGCCGACTAATTTCCAATGGGCAACTCGTCTTTGCCCCTCGCAGTATTAAAAGCCGTTACCATCGTCGATAATAACCGATGATTCTGCCGTAGTCCAGAAAATCACCACTTATCGAGGTAAATGTCTAAAACTCTGCGGTATTCCTTTTAAGAAAGGGACACGATTATCGCACCGACGATCCCGTATTGGTAAACCTTAACTGTATCTTGCGAAATGCTGTAATTCATTACCTGCATTTAGTCGTACTGCTCGGAACGCAGTGTAAAACTTTCCGACACATTTTATTATATGTTTGCTTTAGGAAGTTCCGTTCTTGTTGCGTGTTAAGCAATAGAAAGTCTTCCGCAACTAAAGTCACAAATAACAAGAGTACCACGTGTAATATCTACACAAGAATTTGCATCGCTGTGTATA
Organism: Hedychridium roseum; assembly: GCA_963989215.1. Lineage (NCBI taxonomy): Eukaryota > Metazoa > Arthropoda > Insecta > Hymenoptera > Chrysididae > Hedychridium > Hedychridium roseum. Next base: position 1,465,255 of record OZ022304.1, on the reverse strand, counting down.
ATGAATGCAAAATGTATAACTCTAACCATCTTTTCTTAATTACATATTTCCTCATGCGCGTAGTATTAGACAGTCAAAATCACATTCTTATGGTTTATTATAAACCTTAAAACGGCGAGAGCTAAACGTAGATGTAATTAATTGTAATTGTACGTTAAACGAAACGTTAAATATGGCTCTAATTATTTCTTGAGATTTTTAAATTATTTAACTTCCGAAGTTAACAAATCGATATACCGTTTTTTAATGAACAATGTGCACATACGAAATATATACAAATAATGTGTATTGCCCGTGACAATGTAATTTCTGACACACTGAACATTGGCGTCGAGTATATTTCATATTATTTAAGAATTGAAGCAAAACATTTAACCATTTTTAAACAAAATCTTGTAGGCAAGAATGTAATTAACGTATGTAGACTTAATGACACAGAGGCCAAATTGAATACTGCCTTTAATACGCAGTCCCTGGTCTTATCTTACTTTCTTTCTTCCGTCTCATAACTTTGACACCTGTTGCAACCCACGCACATCGTATCGCATGAAACACAAGTTCGATAGTTCTTATTTACACAGATCATGTTCGTTGCTGCATAAGCGTTTTAAAAAATTTCCAAGCTTTTTTACAAAACTCTTGCTGGTTTCTTTTTAAATCAAAAGTCTTTCAATTATTACATGGCAACGAAACTTACACACCGTGTCACTAAATATTTTCCAAATAATACATCAGAATCTAAATTTAAGTGTGGAGGTTAATTCAATATTTTTTTTTAAATGTAAATATAATCTTCGACAGCATTAACCGTTTCTAAAAAGAGTCAAGGTTTTTTTTGACATTCCTATCAATTTTTCTATGTCATTGTGTATAACATTTTTTTATCGCACTTTATCAGTATATTACCATGCAACGATTATTGGGAAAATCAATTTTTCATCATGATCGATGCGAAGCGTAGAAAAATTCCACATTTGAGGAAAAAATGTTAACGGTTGAGAACGATTGCATTAGTCAGTTTTGTTGTTGTACAATAGTGCTAAAATGGTGTATGATACTTTCATTACGTCTATGGCATTAAAGAGAAGTTACACACTGATGCGCCCTATAAAATTGTCCTATTTGACTCACGTTCTTTTTGAGAAATGCTAATAGGTTTTCACATTACGTTAGATTTCTATCTTTCATGCTGTTCACACGAAGCTCGAGTACATCTGTGTGACTTTCTGCAATACAATGTCCTCGTTTTATCGAATGGGAAATCGTTTATGAGCCGCTTAACAGCTCAATATACAGTTGTACTATTGTAGAAAGAAGAGAATGCGTTCAAGGAAATTCCCAGAACGGTGTATTTCGCGGTGCCTAAGCAATACGGTTGAACTTATCGCTGATAATCATAATTTAATTATCATTGCGTCGTGACGTGACGCCTCAAGGTATAGAGGCCTTCCGATCCAACGGACAGTTGCAAGGTAAAACGCACCGGCAAGCCTTCACTTTCCCTGCAAGAAAATGATAATACCGGTCAGCGAGGAGGGGAGACGCGGGGCCCATAATCCGCAAGAAATGGCCCGTGACTAGTTCGGAAGCCGATTCTGTACTTTCTGCCGGTCCACTGCTATATTCTGGCGGAATAGAGAAATCCCAGCGGTCGACGTAAACGTTGCGCAATTTTTATCACGTATTGCAATATCCACCGGACAAATTACCAACCACTTCAATGGCCTTCATTAATTTTAAGTGCTTTGCTTTACCGGAATCATTTTTTAACGACAGCTTTCCAGAATTACCTCGTCTCCGTACATATACCTCAGGTTGTATAAAAGTATTGATAAAATTACAATGATCTCAAAATACGTGGACAATGAAATTCGCTGCAATCCTTTATCGAATAAGTACAATATTCAGTGTACATACGAACGTTCAGTATGTACATACGAATAATAAATATTTCGTGATTTGTTAACAAAATAACTATAATGAGGTTAAAGAAAATTTACAAAACAAATTTGCTGAAAAATGTTGATATTTGGATGTTAAGAAGTTGCATCTAACTGTTTTTAATTGATGAATTTTCTCATAAAAAATCGATATTGAAGATTTAACTCTACATAGCGGAATAATTTATTTAGGTACAAAAATTCAAGGTATTACACCTAGTTATAATGTGCTTCCGTGATGTCTTATTACTTTTCCTGGTAATTATTTTAACTACTATAATGTTTTCCTCAAAAACAAGCCACTTTAGCGTGCATTTAATTCCCATTATCGAACGGATATCCGGTATGATTTATGGTCACTTTCTTAATCGTATAATATCGTGATAATATCGTAAAATCACGATGTCCCGATACTAAAATTTTTTGGAATTAAAATGATCTGAAATGTTAACTGTCGCATTGCGGTAAGCAAGTAAAACTGATGGAAAGTCCCAAGAGGGAAAAGTATAGCAGTAGTAAACGCCAGTCGTAAAACGACATTTTTTCGTTAGTAAATTGTTTTACCTCATTGTAAAAAATGTAAGAAACATCGGATTCCTAGTAAATAGTGATTTTTAATGCATTTCCTGGCAGTAGATCGTTTGTTTTCCAGTAGTTATGACGCAAGTAAGGACGTCTTGCTTCGTTACGTCAGATTGTACTTTCAATATACTTTACAACGACCGTGTTTCTCTTACAAAACGTGCTACCCTCAAATTTGTTCTCCGTGATATTAACTTACTACATACATGATAACAGTGTGGTTAAAAACCTGTTGCGACAGAATTAAATGCTTGTCAAACTTGCATCCGGATGTGCATTGTTGTTTACAACATCAACGTGATTCGAATTGCCAAACGGTCCAACGACATTCAGTGAACAGATGCAAATTTTCCACTTTTCCGTCAACGGAGATTCAAGGACAATTATGACTATAAATTGTTAATCCATTGCATAAATTAGATATCTTATCACGACGGTGATAAGGCTTATCTTATCGATGAGCCTGTCATGACTATGGTAAAAAATTTATGAAAACAAGACAGAAAATGACACGTTTCATTAATCAGGCATACCTGACAGACATTAAGTTTCACACTTGTCGCATTCAATTAAATGTTATAACCAATCAGTGGAATGTGACACTTTTCAACGCGCCATCTTGAACAACTAGGATTCAGTAAAACGTTCACTTATCACTTCCACACAAATCGTTCACTTAAAAAACAACTGTACAGTGCCATTCATTAGTGCATACGTATTTTTAAGTATAATATTTTTAAATTTCTAAATTCCTTCTTTAAACTTCCATGGTAATCGATAAATTCCTGTAACTTGCACGAGAAAGTGTCTATACAATTTAACAAGGAACGCGCATTCAGCGATTAGATTTTTACTATGATGAGATGCTTTGAGTCTATGATTATCCCAGATTTTTTAGGTAAACTGTTGACTGCAAATGTGTGCATACCAAGTGGTCCACAGTTTGCAAGAATATATCAATTAGGGTAGACACTGCTCACAAAAATGGACTTTTACAAAATAAGTACTACAGACTAATAAACGACAATATAGTTCTACTCTTCCTTTCAAAGTTATTTGTTTTCATTTAACCTAGTTTCACGTGGTAATATCTCAAAAAACGGCACATTCCACTGGCGCAACACGTATACAACTGATAGGCCTTTTTGCAAAGGAGATATTCGCGAGTTCGCTTTGAAATCAACTTTAATTGCTCTCAGGAAAGCGCACCTGTCCTGAATAAATGATTTCGAAGAATGCAATACTTTCTCTGTATAGAGCGTAAGAAAGCGAAAAGGACGTAAGTAAACTGTAAATGTTTCGTCTGACCGTGGAAAATAAAGTAGGTACATATGTAGGTACATATGCGCGTGTATTCGCGGTCTCGCATAACAAATCGTACCCCGATATCCGAGTACTTGAGGAAATTTATGCCCCGCGTACACGTGAGTGCACCTTGCGAAGATCAATCGCACGCGAAAGAAAATCGCTGCCCTTGCAGAGACCTACAACACACAATACCGAAATATCACGCGTCAGCACATGCGCAAGTAAAGACGACTTGGCAAACGAGAATTGAAGGACAGGCATGATTATTGATACTTATATTACTGCATTCCTTTCCGTAAAATCACTAAATCATTTTCAAATTTTGCGCAACACGGTTATGCTCTTTTGGACTCTTTCCTTTTTATATCTGATTTTGTGTATATTATATTAAAATATTCAGAGATCGAATTTCAATTGACACTCCAGTCAAAAAATAACTCATCGTAAGTAACAAACTTTTAATCGGTAATTTTATCCCATTGTTTTAATTCTGAGTAGGTATTTTAATAGTGAGAGCGTAACTTTGGATGGTTACACAGATACGCGTTTAAATGCTGCAAAAATCAGATTAAACGAAGCGAGGTGTAAGTTTACCGCGGATTATTCATCAAGTAGTTTCATCATGCGGAGGCGCGATATAGGTCTCTGTGCTGTGCAATATATCTCAATGCACCGATAATCTTGAACCAGTTACATCGTACCGAGCTATTGTATTCTGAGTAAATAATAAGTCGAGGAAAGAGGGTAGAACGTTTGTCCAAGGTTCCGACCTAACGGACTAGTTTTTGAAGTCTTCCGGTCTGCTTCGCGCCAGGCAGACTACATTAAACCCGTACTCTTTAGGTAAGTACCCAGTGACTTCTCTATCCACCAGCAATTAACGCCGATTCCTGCGTGTTTGCTGGCTATTACACTTGCGTACCGGTGCAGCTAACTCAAAGTGTATCGATGCCGTACTCATTAGGTCAACAGGTCTTACGCACACCGTTCTATTACAGCTACCTGCGTTGAATTCCAACAATTTTGACAATTACCTTCCAATACCATTCTATAAGTAAAATACAAAAAAAAAATTTTCGTTCAGAAGTATAGCTGTTTGAATTCTTATATAAATATATGAAAACCATGGTGCAGAATTATGCTGTCTACTTGTGTTAATAGAAAATACGTCGTAACTTTATTTAAAATAAGATTTATAATCCGCGAGGTATTGACATTACTGGAAAGTACCTGCTTATTATATAAATTGGGTGTCATAAATGGTCAAGTGGGACAATTACTAGCAATTTAGATATACCGGTTAAGTCTTCGTACAATTATAACTTCGACAAGGCGTTAAAGGCATTTAATGAAGCATATTAGAAGCGCTACACCTAGCCAAGCATGTCACTGAATAATGCTGACAATGTATTTGGAAACGACGAAATATCAGCAGGACGGCCAACTACAAAGGTCGATGGTACAAAGAGAAGAGCCAAGGGTCGGTCCCAAAATCTGTGACAGAGAAATACTTGACCATTGTAATTTCCACGGAAAGCCCATTGTCGAAGAAGCAGAAGGAGAACTCTTCAACTGACAAAGGAAAAGTTGTCGTGACTCTGAGGGAAATTCGACAAACACTCACAGCGAGAGGCACACGAATGAATTTCGTAGCATCAGTTAACCGCAATTTCTATAGGTACTTTCCACACTGCGGCTTAATACTCGAACTACTTTGTTGCTTCGCATATTTATTGCATCAGCTCAATGCATAAATCATTGTACAATAATACGTTTTCGTGAGCCGTTATAAAAAGCGATTTACAATATTTTTATAAGAACATACGTTTTTACTGACTGAAATATCTTCGTGTCTGACGATTAAAAAAATTTCTTAAAAGTATCATGCAACTATTCCGGCGATGGTACACCATTATTTCAAGGTTTAAAAATTGTGTGAAACGGATACAGTTACAAGATCTAAATATCATTTATTTTAAAATTGTTAGCGCTATACTAGGCAGCATTTTTATTTGAACATGTCGATCTTATTAAATTATTGATAGCGATATATTTTTTGTCAAATATTTATTGGACAATCAATATTACCGAAACGATTAGATATACTACAGACGAGAATTAATATCTTGAAAGTTAAAAGCCTTAGAACGAAGGTAGAAGACTTCATGTAATGACTATACAGTAATTATGTTTAAAATGTTATGTTAAAAATATTCTAAACTACGTGAGGATATAATTATAGCAGCGATATTACACCGCCTGATTTCACATATCCTAAATTCACTGTTTCCTCTAGCATATTTCGATCTAGCAATTTCCCTCTCACGATTGATACCGCAATTACAAAGCATCGTTGCACGCATTGTTATCCTTGAGGACGAGCTGTTTACAGAATAATTAACGAGCTCGCGGGCGATTACTGCAGGGTTAATGGCTGATCTTAATTGTTAATGGGCGGAATAATCGGCCGTTGGAGGCGTAGACCCTGTGTAATTCATGGGCTCAAAACTTCCCAGGAGCGTATCGGTATTATCAGCGACGAATTAAGGAGCAAAGCAGTAGCGAGCGTGGAAACTCGGCTTTCTAGACCTTGCTAGCTTCTGCCTGTAAGAGCAGCTCTATTTCCTCGTGCGCCAAGAGGCTGTGTGAGCAGACCCCCTTTTTATTGCCGTTCACGGCATTGCGAATCGCCGCCACGCTGACGAGAGCTCAGCAATTATACAACAACGAGAGCCGGTCTAACGGCTCCGTCGTTGCGTATTGGCCCCGATTTTACTATAATAAGCAATCATGACCCTCTTTCGCGTCGTCGGTCCTCTTTACCGAAAATTAGGAAATGCCCATTTTCCTCCTTCCCGTCCTTTTAAGTAGAATACACTTCGTCGACTTCTTTCTGAGCACGGGGAATATTATCGGTGTACTTCAGAATCATTTTATGTCATTTTTAGGAAGCAATATCGACTTTAACGCAAATCACATAATTTTATAATATTATTCGTATTCATACATTTTTTCTCGTTTTTCGTAAATAATATTGTATCGATTTATAAGTAAATTCATATGGAACATAACAAAGGGAGCATAGATAAGCGACTGGTCGAATAACATAAAATAAACAAATAAAATCGGATAAAATGGTGAAAGAATAAGATAATTATTTCCAAGTTATCTAGAATTCGAAAGCCACTTTTACTTCAACTTAATGCGATATTCCTTTGGTGTACGTACAATGCAATCTCTCTGTAATAAAAGCACGGCATAACAAGTAGAAGAAACGAAAGAGGATCGTAAAGACCGAGCATTGAAAATTAGCTGTAGGAATGACCGATCGTGGAAACGACCGGCTGATTACTCGCATTTGAAATGCTTTCGTAGGATTTACGTAAGAGAGAAGTCAAATCTGCCGGACGATTGCGGTGTTTCTCACTTAAGGATCGGCAAAATAATCGTGCACACGCGCATCTACCGTTAGTTTCTAATTAAACATACGGAAATGCGCGGTCCTACCTCGGGAACAATTGGTTTTAATTGTCGGTTTCTTCGTACATGCGACTTGCACGAAACCCTTAAATGGTGCAACTAATGTGTACGAATAAGGATAGGCACCATTAATGCACACTATTACCGCAAATGGCTATCAATAGTCGCGAAATCGTTCAGGTTATCTACTGCCATGGCAATATTTTTAAACCCCTACCGCAGAATTTAGGAATGGTACGATTTACCGGAAAAATTGATATGTACTGTACTCTCTAGCAAAAACTTTGACTAATACGTAATACGATTTCACATCGGCAAAAAGTTTGTTTTAGTTGATCACTAGAATTGCTGCTAGCGTGCGAATGATGGATTTCTTAAAATCATTACAGGATTTCATTAAGTGTAATCAATTTTATATTAAATTTGCTGCGTGCCTAATATTATTGTAAGTGATTTTACCTGTACTTTGTACTAGTAAAATTACACCCACTTTCGATCTGCATCATTTCTCCTCTAGAATTCATAATTTGTTTATCATATAAGCACTTTCGTTTAAAAACCCGTGCAGTGCTTGAAAAAGAAATCGGTAACGTAAAATTTCACGATTACCAGGTAGAATACATTTTCTGTTGCTCCGTAGATCCGGTTACAAGCCGTATGAATAAAACGTACATTATACCATGCGAATCGAATCGAAATTTCATTTGCATCGTTTTTACGACCGATGCATTACACATTTCAGACTTTCGATTCACATCGTATATCGCGAAGAAGAGTGCATAACACGAATTTTCATATTCCACGATCGTGAAAGTAGCGGTCCGGACATGATTAGAAACAGGAAACATATTTTTATATAAATGGACATAATATATGTATAAATGCGGCAAAATTGACACGAAACAGGAAGCATGGAAAATTGTCCAAGGTCATTCAAATCGTCAGGTGTCACTCACCTCCAATTTACGTGTTTCTCAATGTTTCTGTGAACGTGACTTATACGTACTCAAAAAAGAAAACCTATGTACAGTACATCTTTAAATACAGCATATTTGTTCGCAACACTGGATTCTTATAAATACAAATAATAATTTATAGCATATTGTCACGGATTTAATACTTATGACACTGTATCATCAGTTCCAAGAACATGTCGTTCTTATTAAACCGAGGAATGCAGTTTTCGGTCAGTGGAAATAAAGCTTAAAAAGCTACAAGGGCTTAATAAGTATACATACCTCTTCTTGGAAATAAAGATTACTAAATGTTATTAGTAAATTAAACTTTTTTATTGGATTACCGGTTATCAGAATGTTGCTTCAAACATCGATGATGCTGAATACAAGAAGACAGGGCAGACATATCCGGAAATAAAACGAATTCACACGCAGTTTCATTTGGAAGAAAGTACAACGACTCTTCCTGAATGCACCGGTGCATCGTCATACCGTAAAAAGAATTGTTCGAGACACCGTGCGATTCAGTTGACACCGTACAATTTTTATTGTATTTCTCTCATTCCCGTAACAAGCAAGAATACGAGGTCCGCTTCTTCGCCAATACAATTACGAAACTCTCGCATGCACACCGGCGATAGTAACAAGCCCCTGATAAATTGACTCCGGCACGAAATGTTAAAAAAATGGAATTAAGCCGATACCATCAACTTCCCGTTTATGTATAACCCCCAAGAAACAATAACACATTAAGCGTAAATGATATTTACGGGTATACCGAGAATTATGAAATACAACGTTACGTGCTCACTACATTCATAATGGTCTGAATATCCCACATATATTTTTTTCATCTACGTATCCTAATCTAAACTTCAGTGGAGAATATAAAGGTGGAAGTAATTAAAATTAATATATACGTTATAACAGTAATTTTTTCCATCTGTGTTACATATTTAGATAAAGAACCTTAAGTTAAATTACTTTTCTTCTATTTCTTTAACGAAGAATGTGAACAATATTACACAACAATCACGGTTTCTGTTGGTTTTTCATTTTCAGTCTTATCTTTATGTCTCGTTCGTGATACAGTTTGTGCAAAAATATTGCATAATTATGATAGAATTGCCGGGACAGGAATCGTCAATGTACCAACATGTTTTTCAAATTCTGTCAAGCCCATAATGAATATAGAATACCGAAAAATAAAATTTAATAATTTACTACCACGTTAAACAACATGAAGGGAAAAACCGACCTTAAATAGGACACTATAGCATAGTATATTTATAAAATACCAGAAACGCCATTGAAACGTTGAAGAATTGTGAATATTTCGTCAGTTACGAAAAAGTTGCATGGCGTTTGTGCGATCTTCCGAAAAATGTCGCCGGAAGAAGGTCCTTAAACTAGTAACTTTGTGTTCGGAAAAGACTGTGAGGCGGAGTAAAGAGATTCGAATCTGTGCGGTCCTTAGAGTGTAACGGGCCGAACGGGAGTTGAAAGCCGAGAGACAAAGGAACCACGACGGCAGGCCAGGGCGACTTCACGTTTGGAGGTCAAAAATGAGTCGTGGGGCAAAATGCGGAAAAGTAGAGAAGCGGGCAGGTAAGCAGACAGCTAAGTACGCAGGCAGAGCGTGATACCGGGCATTGTCTTTGGGATTATGTTGCTTAAGTGACTTGTTTCCACGCTTTCGTGACTTTCCAACGCGCTACAGCCGTGTCTTTCCTTCCTAACTTATCAGACACGGCAATGCTAAAATCCACCAAAAACATCAAATATCGAGCGTGTCATCTTAACCGAGTCTTCCGGCTTTTGTAAAGTTTAGGCGGTCGATGATTTTCTTTTACTTTCCAACGACTTGCAGCACATCAATTCTTACGCATGCATTTGAAGGACGGTACATACTTGAATAGGACAACAAACAGAACACCGATCGAAAACAAGTTCGTGCACAATGTGGACATTTTTCCGAATGTTTCTCTGCAACAAAATTTCATTGTTGTTTTGTTTAGCACCGATCCAACCGGTATCATTAAATAAAAAAATTTCGTTGATCTTCACATTAGACAATGTTAGTGTTAGGCCCAGGAATAGTTTGTACATCTTTCCCGAATATCCAACCCTACATAATATGTATACTGTTGCTAACTATGGGAACACATTGGGAATATATTCGCGAATATATTCTGCTCAAATGTGGGCATTCCGGCCACACTGAACAAAATAACAATTATGTTCATTGAAAATGTTCATGAATATATTTGGTTCGCTATTATATTCAGGCCGTTGACTTGAACAAACCTGACTTGTTTTATTCAAAACTTGAAAAGAACATATTCACGAACATATTCGTGATGCGTTCCCACGTGTTCTGACGTAATACAAGTTGGTAACTTCATAATTGAGTTGATCGAGACGACCAAACTGCACTTGGGTGAAACACGATAATTCTTTAATATAACGGACAAACACCGACACGAGATGGATCGAGGTCGAACAGAACAACGAAGAAACATTATTACAGAGAAACGTTTGGAAAACCGTCCACACTGTTCACAAACACGCGAACGCTGCTCTGTTCGCTGTTTTGTTCAATCTGTACACGGCTTAAATGTTCCAAAAGTCAATAGCGAACATCTTTAACTATCGTAGATTACCAAACGAGTTCAATAACGAAGCTACAAAATTATTTCCAAATGCATACTGCCGAATCCGTCGTGAATATTTATCATAGTGCATATTGAAAGTGTACAACTTGTAAAAAAATTAGATGCTAATTTGGAGATTTTTGGAAAATAGAGAAATACATATCATTTGGTACTCTACTTATTTAAAAAGTATTTTATTTAACGTCATGTTAAAGTTGGAGGCTGTCTCTGACAAAAAGCTTAGCAACGGAATACAAAATAAACGAGATAATGAAAATTAAGACGTAATTGAAGAATATAGGCGAGTTATTTTCCGGTGGGGTAATTAAATTTACAACGGCAAGAGCATCTAAACTGAAAATTTATGTATCACTGAAATCTAATTGAAAGTGTCTTCACCCTCTTCGCATTCACGAAGCATATAGACGCTTTTCCTTACAATGAAGAATAGCAGAGAACTTACAAGGAAGAAATTCAAGATTCGAACTTGACACTTACTCTCTCAATAAATTACACTTTTCAATTCAAAAACTGTTCGGAAAGTTTGAATTTCGAGAATTCGAAAAACATCAGTAATTAAAGAAAGACAAACAAACTTTAAATAAAGCAATTTAATAAATTACTTCGTAAAATCGTTAACATTTTCGTGACATTCCTATTCTTATGAATTTTTCTTTCATGCTTGGTTGGAATCTATTAGTTCTATCTAACAGTTAACACTTGAAAACAATGGGATATCTTTATACCGTAAAGCATAGACTTACAATTAGCACATTTAAAAGTGCATTCATATTGTCTGTTTGAAAGAATGTGTAGGGAGACAAGAAGAGTCTACAATTGGTTGCAAGTGCTATGGTTCAAGGGTGCCTCAACGAAGTAAAGTTGGCGAAACGTACGAAAGCACAGGCTTATGTTGTGATCGTTGCGTAACGCACAATGCGGAAGCGAACTCCGTTCTATGTCTCTACGTTTGTTTATGCAGGCACGTTCCTGCGTTCAAAAAAACGCTCTCCGATTTCCACGGTCATGGTAACAGATATTTTGGAAAAACTGTCAGTCTCGTTTCAGACGAATACCGATATGACCGAGTGAGACGGTTAATATTACGTAAATCTACTACACGCGCGCACGTGTTTATCATGCAAGGTATGGCATTTTAATGCATTTCGGTGCATTAAATTTTTATTCCATTAATACAAAAAATGTTTTAGATCAAAGTTCAAGGGAATCCAATGAACAGCATATATTGGACTAATCTTTTTTTGTATATTGTATGTGGCAACATGCCGAAAATATCAAGATCATGCATGTTTTTCATAGTACTTTTTTCGTAAAAGTTTATTTTTAGAGGAAATAAAAAGAACGAGATATATTGTGACAAGCTGATCCAAGGCGACTTATAATAATATGTAATGTTATATTGAATTTCAAAAACGTGTCTTCAAAATCAAGTCATATAATAATAAATACACATTTCTGGGTTTCATAAGAACATTGTGCTTTTCGATCGTTGATTTAAACGCGGAAGTCTAATTCTTAGCAAAATTTCCACCGAAATCACCTAATTTAATTCCAGTAAACTTTTCCTTGTGCAGTTATTGCGTTTGTTTCTCCGGAAAAATATTAAGCAGACTTATTAATGTCATTCACATTTATTAATATATTTACATTTACTAATTATGCCGGTGAAAATTCAGTGGCTCGATCAAATTGTAATAATGTGTCTGAGAATACGCATATGATTCAGAATTTACAATGGTATTAAAATGTTGCTATATGCTTCGATGAGTGATTTGCACATAACTTCACGCACATCCGCCTATCTGCCTGAATTTTCGACACGTTTACAGTAGAGCATGAACAGAAAAAATGAAAGTCAGTATGCCGTGCAGTATGCTTACGTACTTGTGCATTCGTTTACACACGTTTCTCCTTGCATCTCGCTGGAAATCGGGCCGCGTAGCGTGCTTCCACAATTCTCAATTTTTTATTAATTTTCTGCTCATGAAATGCCGGATATTGTCGATTCCGAAATGCTAATCGCTATCTTCGCGCTAAGTCGTTTTATAATTTCAAATATTTTGTACTATTTTTCGAAACATTGTTTCACGAACTATCCATGTCACTAATTGTTTTTGGAAATAGGGTAAATAAGTGCATGTGTCTTTTACGACCGACAAACTACCAGTTCGTCAGGATAGTGACAGTTCAAATTGAACTTGAAGAGGTGGTACAGAGTTTATAAAGTAAATATAGCCTATCAGAATATTACTGACTTTAAAATTGAATATTCTCCTACGATAAATTTGATCCATAAAATATCATTAGGTAAATTCCAATGAAATCGACGGAACTTATCCTAATGACATTGATTCATTTGCAGAAAAAATATTTGAATTAATGCTTAAAAATGTGTAGAATATGTTTATTGATAATATTATGTGTAATATTCAAATGTAATTAACTACCGCGGAAGAATATTCACTCAAAGATATTTTGTTGTATCTTTTCATTTACTTTTCAATAACTTGGAATTCTATCTTTTGTATGGATTTATCTTTTGTTATTTTCAGATATATATAATTACACTACTGAAGGTTTGTGAAATCTCGAAGTATAGCAGTGACGAAAATTTCGCACGTGCTCTACTAGTGGGACAAAAATAAAATGAGAAACAAAATTGAGCGAATACCTATACGAACCGCTAATGCGGAGAAATCTATTAGTCTTTTTGAGTAAATTTAAGTATATATTACAAAAATAACTTCTCTTATCATTATTTCTGTTGAATATAAGTTAAAATAACAAGGACTAGTAATATTTCTCGCACATTCGCATTTGTTATAAATTTCCATTGAATTCACCCCTAACTGTATGTTATGTATAATTAAAGGTTAATACCAAACTTGAAAAGGCCGTTTGGCATTTTCGGTTTAGTCAACTGATGACCAATGATATAATATAAAAAGAATAAAACTAACCTCGAGCTTGGCGGCATATTCCTCAGCGATAACTTCGGCCTGCTTGGTCAATTCCTGGTTCCTCTCGAGCAGAGCCTTGCCGAGTTCAGCGGCTAGAACGAGATCCCTCTCCCGTTGTTTCAGCAACTCGGCGGGATCTTGCGAGACGTCCTCCTGCTCCAAGGAGTTCCGCCTCGCCTGGAGATCGGATATCATGTCTTCGAGAGCGTAGGGCTCCAGCTGAACGTCTTTCCGTGGTAACATTTTGGCCGGCTCGCAGAGCCGAAATAACCAAGTGTTCGGCTCTCGACTCTGCTCTCTCGCCGAGAATTATCGTACCAACGACGTACGCGGAGCAGGTGGGCGTTTGACGCGTCAGACCATTCGAAACGGTCGAAAAGAAAACAATGCCCACGGGTTACCGATACTGACGCTGATCCGATGGCATCTCTACCGGCCAACCACGCCGCACTGCCGTCACAAGCTCCACGATCGCGATCTTCTCCCCCATCGATCACTGTAAACAGAACGATCCGATCCTATAGAACCCTTCCGCCGTGCGCGTATTTATACATTCGCCCTACACTCTATTTCACGGCATGTCAACTAAGCATTTTTTCTCATGATGCCTCGGTTTTCCTTTGAAACTGTACATAAATTTTGCTTCGTACATTTTACAACAGCAACAGATAATAATAATAATAATATTGTAATACTCTCAAGCCACATACACTTCTCTAAATACGATAAACATAAATATTTACCACTCGTGATACCATACGCCTATACATACTTCTCGTAATAAAAAACCTTGAAATTCATTAATAAAATGTCAACAAGTCATCATCAGTAGTATATTATTAAATATTGTCGCAAACAATTTCCATACTAATACTCCAAACAAAAACATGAAATTTTTCCATCAGACGGGAAGTACAATTTCTTCAGTGAATTTGTAAAACAATGACCGTACCAAATTCAAATCGTTTGGAATTAATTTTGAATTTGGTGTATTTTGAAAATCGTTCCCTCGTTGTTTTGATTTGCCCATATTTGGTTTGGTTCAATAATTTACTAGTTTAATTTGAAACCGGTTTACATCTCTGCTGTTTAAACCGGCCATTTCTAAACTATGTAAATACTGGACTTTCAGAAGATTTTTTAGGCAACGAATCCGCTACGTGTAAGATTTTGTAACTCTTCAAATCGGGAGATATGAAGGTTTCAAAGGTCGTTTGTTTATTTTGCATGTCTGTTTGTCTTTATGCGTGTCGAACAGCGTTTGTTTTCATTTAAACATGACCAAACCGCTTCGTCGATTTTAAATAGACTATTAATAGTTTAAGTTCTGCCTGAAAGATGCCATCAACTTCCTCGTTTTGATGCTTGTGTGCTGAACGAGTTTTCCAAAAAAGTTTCCCAGGCAACTATCGTAAACTGATTCAAACTGACGTACAAAAGCCTAACTGGTATTATAGCAAACGCATTAATCCTTTACTACTATTATATTCTGCCTCAAAGTATAATACAAAGTATACAAAATATATTATAAATCAAATGTAAGAAATGAGCGAAAGTCACGGCGATTGCGAGCATAGAATGACGCCTAAATATTTTTCGGATTGTCATTAAAAAATACCAACTTATTCCGTATAAAAATTTATATTAAACGTTTTATAGAAGTAAATTATTTTCATCCTAGATATTTATTAAACATAAGTTATTCATCTTCATAAAATTTGGGGCCTTTTACCCTTTTAATAGTTTTAGTATAAGATCTTCTCCCTAATAATTAATATAAAACGTTGGTGTATTTTAGATACAGCCAATTATTGCAAAAAAGAAGTCCTTACTCCAAAATAAGTATCGTGTGTTCAAATTTACATCCACACGAAAAAAGTGTCAATCTGCGTCGTATATTTCCACTCTTCTCACTAAATGCTGGTGTTGAAATAATTTTAACGATTGTTTAATCATCTTAATGTCACCATGAGAAGATATTCTTAAATGCGCATGTGCTGATTTATTTTAGTCGTATTTTTAAAGAAACTAGTGCATTAAGATTCACAAAACTAAAAACGTAATTCTCTTATAACAAATGTTTCGAATGAACTTACATCTCAATTATATTGCTATTCACGCATTAGTTATTAAGTTAAACCTAAAATCGTTAAAAAAATGATTTTTTAATATTCCTAATTTGCTTATTACCTGAGGATTTACCTCGGAATTCCGATGCAGGCAGACAATGTCCAGAATGATAAAAAAAGGCAGGCAGGAATGAATTTTTTATCGATAATCCAGCAAGCTTCGAAACAGGTTTTCAGGGTGGTCGGCGTCGATTGAATGCCGGAAACGATTACCTACGATCGCACAGTCCATTCAAGTAATTACACGCGCGCACAGAAATATAATCGATAATACACGCACTGTTGAAAATCCTGATGCACTATTCCGAAGGAAATGTGAAGCACGATCTTGACTTTCGATCGATTAACAGAGTCGCGAGAACAGAACGACCGTCGCACTGGCAGCACGCAATGCAAGTTTTTAAGATCGATCGAGAAATAACGCGGTATATAATACGCAGGTCGGTCGATAGTCCAGTGGCTTCTTTCCCTCGATGCAGCGAGTGATGTAACGAAGCTTGCTCCGATAGGAACGTAACTTCGTTTCCTCCTTTCCGATTCTATTGCCAGTGATATTGCCAGTTCCTTGGCCGTAGAAAGTGAACAAACAACAGCGGTTTAAGGTAAGACCATTGGCGACGCACAAAGCACACGATACTCCCGATAATCATCGGTTTTCGATTTACGGCGATAACGGTGAGCCGATGGAACGTCATAACTCGCGAACCGATGGCTCGTTTAGAAATCGAAACACATCCGCTTTCTTACGGTCAGTTGCTCCACAGGAGCTCACCATTTTCACGTGTATCGATCTAACGCTTACACCTGTCGCAAGATTATTCCTCCGAATTGTCACTCGAGCTCGGCACCGATCTCACCATAGCGGAACAACGACGATCGATAGGACACCACTGAAATCCTTTCACTGTTTGCACCAACCGTTTCTCCGAGTATTCCACAGATCCAATGACATTCATCTTTCGGAGATAAAGAACTGATAAGATTGAAAACCGCCGCGGGTCAATATCCAGATATGAGGTGCAGACGTTACACGTATCACTGTGTCTTGTGTTTTCGTGGACACAAAGTTTTCGCCACGAAAAGTGAGGAGAGCGTCAGGTAAAACGTGCTTACCGCGCCGTGGTCGGCCAGGTAGTGACTCACGAGCCGCCAGCAGAAAATAAATATTACGGAATCGTGTGCCGTGTTCCCCGACGCTACTCTCCCACTCTTTCACCAACTTAAAATCATTCTCTTCGATACGCCGCCACTGTTGACTCTTCGATGCTCTCTTTTGCATTAGTTAAACCTCTCTCATTTTGCAGGATTCTTTTCCGACGGGCACGTTTTTCCATTTTCCAAAATCGTTTGCAATGTCTTTAGAACTTACAAAACATATTCGGCTGTAGTTTTCCTCGAAAACTCTCCATTTATCATGTACTTTTTTGTGCAATCACTCTAACGACGCTTTTGAATAAAAAATAACCGTTCGAACGCAACCGGCTAATTAAAAGCAATCACTTGGAAATAATCAGCATTGGAAGCAGGGCAAATTAGGTATTGCGCGTTCGATTCCTCCATTATCCGGTATTCTATGCAACAACACTATTATCCTTCGTGAAATAACGCAAACGTTTCACGATCACCGGAAATTGTTTCCCGTTCGGCACTAGCAACGATCGCGACCCTTCCTTATTAACGTGACGCTAAGTCTATCTTTTTTTTATGCACTTTGCCCTAACAATGGAGCCGTGTAATATTACCGAGAGGAATTTAGGTAGCACGGAAGTTTGGACGCTTGAACGGAGATGGCTTCGAAGGTTTTTGTTCTCGTGCGAACCAACAGCAACGACCGACCTGCCGACCTTCCCCTCCGATGCCGAACTAACGTCTCCCTCGTTTCGACCTCCACCACCGTTTCCCCACCACCTCACTCACCTGGACGAACCGCCACTTGGCTCGACCTCCTCACACTTGTTTCCATCTGCATCCATGAGCCTCTCAACAGAAGACGATCAAATCCATCCGGAGGAAACCTAACAGGATTGTTCACTCGCTAGCGTGCAAACTTTGTGCATCTAATTTCCCCATCATCTTCTAAGCTGTAATTTCAGATTAACTATATCATTTGTAATTGGTCGTCTAGAACAGATACTGACAAGTGTGGAATCTGCCTCACAAAAGTTCTTCGCCTTTTAAACAAACTATATCGGATTCGCTTTCGTTAAAATACTTTCACGGCATTTTTTACATACTAACAATTTATTTAGTCAAAAATATAATTTCCTCCATTATTTATAACACTGTTTCACCTGTCCATCAACCTAATAATCCCACCTTTGCACAGTTTTACATATGCGGAAAACAAAATTACTTTCCCACCAATCCAACATCATCTATAAGAATATTATTAAGCTTAGTTTACTAAAAATTCCGGTTGTCAAATACTATTAATTACAGTGAGAACGAAAACATAAAATTTTGTATTTATATCTACTATTCTTCTGCATCAGAATTGTGAATTGAAACAGGTAGGATTCAATACGATAATAACTGCATTGTATTTTTTCTCGTGTTAACAGCAGGATCATGATATCATCGATTAATCACTGATGATCTCACGTGTGTACTTGAACACATCCATTGACACATAAATGAAAGATGCGTAATCCTGATGAGCTTCGCATATCCCAAATTAATGTAAATCTGTGTAAATCGTATAAGTGATATGAATTATCCAGTTAAACGAGTTGTGCCATCTACTGGGTATTCAATTTACCGGTTATCGAGGTAGACAGGAAGTTACCCTAACGTTGATAACAGTTCCGTAAAAAATAGGGTACAAAAGGGTTCCATAAATTATGGCAAAGTATGACAAACCAAAAGATCATCCTCCAAACACGACATAGTATTATACAAACATTATTAGGAAATAAGTTTTCATCGATACTAAAATTTCCAGTGATGGACTATTTTGGTTTGTAAAAAAGGCAGCATTATCACCGGTAAACCTGTAAATAATTGATACTTGTAAACGTAATAATCGTTTCTAGAAATAGATTAAAAAAGAAGGATATATACATATATAAAATAGAATATCTGTCTGTATGTTCCTTATTAATTCTTAAATCCTTTGGCCGATCTTGACCAAATTTTGCATAGTTAAATCTTTATGATCCTACTGAAAATATAGGCTACAATGAAACCTGGACATCCGACACCATGATTTATTCTTTAGCTTTCACATTTTCAAAAATGCGGATGTCCTAGAAATAATAAGCCTGCGTAACATCAAGTAATTTAAGCTACTTGTAATATATAATTAAAAATATAGAATTGGGAATAGCGGGATGATATCGAAAAAGAAATTGAATCGCCCTATAATGCATGTAAAAATACAGCACTGTGCAGGCGCCTGGCAACCGGAAGCATCAACAAGAACACCGAGCTGTACAGCTGTGAGGGTAGGTACGGGGTCGCAGATGGCTTTCTTAAATGTCGCAACTCTCCCGGAACGGGAATCGCGCCTGGAAATCCTCTTCCACCCTTGCCCGGGTGTTCGACATTGTCAAAGTAGGAGTCACAGGGAATACCGACAGAATCTGGATTTTCGAATAATATTTGAGATTCTGTATTAATAACCTTTTGTACTTTCCGTACCAAGTTTGGTAAGTATTATAAATAAACACTCTAATTACAATTGCAATGAGATAAAGAAATATTTAAAAAACATACCTCTCCAATAATCGAATGTATTTTTAGTACCGTTCAATAACTCGTCTAAATACCGATATCATCACAGAAAAGAAAAAATTAATAAAAACATGAAGACTTCAAATGTTCTTTATACACATTTACATCACTTTAAACAATAAAAACAATTATTCTTTCTTACACAAAGATTCCTGTATAATATAAAGGTTGTACAAACCAGGGCAAAATGGCACTTAAACAAAAAGCCACACAGGATGAAACGGAACTGGAGACGATGGCAGAAGCCGAATTATCAAGATTAAAAAGACAATATAGGATAATGGAAAATGATCGCCTAGCCTACGCAGAGGACGCAAAATTGCAACTGCGTAATCAACAGAATATGATAAATCGTTTGGAATATGAGAAAGCAGAACTTGTGCTTAGCATTAAGACTGCAAAGTCTGCGGCGAATGCGCGCAAAGACGAAGCGATGGACGAGAAACTTAAGTGTCTCTTGACGAAACGTACTAAATACATTGACTTGATAAAAAACGAGAGGGAACAAATTACTGAGTTAGAGGAACAAATCGGCAAGGTCTTTTTTTACACAACTAAGATGTTCTTTTCATGAAAGTCAATTTCATGTTTAAACTAACTGTTACACCTTTTGTCATTTATTTTACATACAAACTAACTAAAACTCACATTACCAAATTATTTACGTTGGTCTTTGTTAGAAAATTGCAAATAAGAATATAATAATTGAAGGGCTAATGGAAGTTTGTTTTCTGTATTATTAATGCATATTTTTTTATATTAATGACAAACGGAAGTTATTTTAGGTGACGAAGGAAGTTACGAGTTTAAAATTGAAGCTCCGTTCGGACTCACAGGCGAAAGAAATGATTATGAAGGATAAAAGATTATTTTTTATATTGGAAAATCGATTAGATATCGCTACGAAAAGATTCAATCTGGTAGTATCTCAAAATGAAAAACTTCGTGACGAAATCGATTCTTTGCTGAAAGAAAGAGCTCGATTTACCGTGACGTGGAACAAACTGATTGGCCAACTAAACACTGGAAAACAAATTGTCAATGATTTGATAGAACAGGCAACGATCACTTTTAACCAACGCGACGAAGAACTTAGTAAAATTTATGCTCTTCGAGAAAGGTATGTTTACTTTACTACGCTTATTTCTTCGACCATAATGTATGTTAGGCATCTACAAAAATATGATATAACTGGCAAGTATTTCATTAATATTAAAGTGGGTATTTTAATTATAAAGAATACAACTGCCACAGAAAATATGAACATAATTTAATCACTTTCCTGCTAACAAAGAAGTATAAGTCTTCATTTTCAATAATGAAGAACACCTTTAACTTTTTGTATAAAGACGTTTTTTTCTAAATTTCTTATCTTTAAAATTTCAATTGAAAGAACTGTTAAATGTGGCATAAAGTAAAGTTGGATAAACCATGGTGAATGTCCAAATTATATTCTCAATCTAGTCTTTATTTAGAGAGGCATTAAAAACATACTAACTTCTGCAGTGTAAGGTCTTGTTTATCAATTAATGTCAAACACACGGAAAAATCATGAGTCAGAATAGAAATACATAAAAAATCCTTTCAAATAAACACGTAAAGTTGGCAACAAATTTAATCAGTTTGAATTTACACGCTACGAATAAGTTTACCCCTCACAGTAAACATTAATAAATATGAGCATACAAATAGTCCTTGAAAATGGTTTCACTCTCTGTACCAAACAAAAGCAGAAAATATAGTTTTTTCACGTAAAAAGAAGAATTTCGTTAATTTTTGAGATTATACAGCATATGACATAATTAACTGTTCATTTCGATTCATAATTGTACTTTCTATATATAGTAAGCAATTAAACACATACAGTGACCATTACATCATAAACTATATGTATAGAATTTAGTAGAATAACTATATGTATAGAATATACATGTACATTTATCGCACATTAACTACACTTATGCTTTACTGATCATTAAGCAATAACTGTGGAAATGAAAGAATACTGTTTAATAACTAAAAAAGAAGGAAACCAAATTTACACGACAGTGGCAATTATCACAAAAAAATAGTGTAATCATGCAGTATCTATTAAGAATGCCCGAACTGTTACTTTTATGTTCATAATTGTGAGAAGTGACATAAGTGTGCGTGGACGAATGTGAGAAGTGATACGAATGAGTGTATACAGTGTGAGGCAGAGGCGATCGACCGATAGAATAAGCATTAGTATTAAGTTTACGATAAAGTTAAGGGTACGGAAAAGAAAGGTTGGACAGGCAGTCAGCGTCCAGCAGCTAAAGAGCGAGGAGCTATTAAAAACTCTATTTACTGTTAAAATATATTGTTTTCTGGTTATGACGGTGGTCGTTCTCATAATCAATTCCATACACATCGGGAATTCCTCATCAACGAGATATCTTTTCGGAAGACCCGTCTAAGAGGGAATCCCACATAATGATTCGCAACAATTCGAAAATAATGAGTAACGTTTTATAGAGGTGAAAGGGATCTCAGAACGCATCTGTCGGAAATGTGCGAACTACAAAGAACGCTTGATAATGAAATGAAACTCCAAGAATTTCTTGGTATAAAGGGACAGCACCGAGAAATCAGCGACTTACATACAAAAAAAGAAACTGAACGTCAAAGCAAAAGAGAAGAAAAACAAAATAAGATTGCGTCCTATTTGAACATACTTCAGCAAATAAAAGAATTTACTGGTATCAAATCGCATTCTTTATATTGTCTTATTTGTCCAATACATTTTATATTCTTCTGCATTTTTCAAAAAGTATGTTAATTATGAATACAAAAAAGTTTTTTAATTTTTATTTTACTTTAATGTTAACTAGGGGAGGAAGAAATCGATAAATTAATTGCACACTTTATAAAACAAGAAGAAGAGAACTTTGCTCTGTTCAGCTACGTAAATGAACTGAACGATGAACTTGAAAGTCTTCAAGCACGAGTGGCGGAACTGAGGACAGCCGTTGATGAAGCTCGGGCATTGAATATTCATCGGGATGAGCAACAAAAAGAGACTTTGGAGAAGATATCAACCGAATTGCAGAAACAAGTCGAACTTGCGGACGTAGCTGAACAAAACCTTGCTCAGGTAATTATAGTATACACGATTTACATTAATTTAGTGCAGACTGATTCATAACGAATGTAAAAGTTTTCGATAAGTTGGGGGTATTATTTATGAATATACTTATGTATATAGGAACGTAGGACGTATTACGTTTAGTTGCGTAACTACAAGAGATCGATGTTTTATACGTGTCATAATAAATTTACAAACTTAATAATACAGTATTTTTGGAGAAACAAAAGAAAATAATATAAATGGGGATAAACAGGTTTATTTTTTACAACAAATGCTGAAAATGTGTTCTTTCAAACGACGATTTGAACTGTTTTTTTTTTCATTTACTCGATAATAGCCTGTCATTAAACTTATAAATTTACTATGACACTAATAGAACTTCGATTTCTTGTAGTTACATAATTATAGGTGTGCAGTAGAACCTACAATCATATAACAGTTTTTACAAAAAGTGACCTTCCTGTCTAACTCAGGTTCTCAACATTCCTTATGTATAATTTGTATAATTTAGATCCCTTGATCACTTTGTCGTAATTTTATTCCAGTGCTTACTTCCTTTTCCTGAACATAGCACATGGATAATAAATAACATCTATAATATTAACATACTATTACATTTATCTAATTTAACAATAATATTTCCTAATTATTTGAACGGAAAGAAATCACTTTTTTATTGGAATCGGTGTTGCATTATTAGTTTTTAATAAAGTAATACAGTATGTGCGCAATAACTGTTAACATTTGATTTCAGTGTAACGATGTTATGGAAAAATTGTTACGCGGTATTGAAGCTTTGTTTAAAGCAATACGTTGTGACAACTCACCGCTCCTGCTCTTACTTGGTGACAATACTAGCGTGACAATGAATAACGTGATGCTTTACCTTGGTATCATTGAGAAGCGTATCACGGACATGTTCCACAAAGTTTACTGGGTGGATAAGGCCAGTAAATCTCAGCAACTACAACTAGACGAGGACGAAAGACCAAAATTAAAAGTGCCTTCCTTGTCCCGAATTGCTCCTACCCAACCTTGCGCCCTGTAAGACCACCTTTCTCTCCTCAATTTCGTGTCCTTTGCTTTTTCTGTACTTTGAGAAGACAGCATATTCTTCCTTTCAATTTCTATAATTTTTTATGCGCCAAAGATTAATTTCCACGCGAAGTTAAAATTCTCACAGTACAAAAATATTTGAAAGTTGGAAATTGGGAAAATTGGGAAGTACGTGTGTAGAATTTGACGTGGATATTAAGCTTTTTAGCGAAATGTATTAACAATGAGCAGATAATTCATAATTTCTCATTTACTGGAAATTATTCCTATGGTCTACATTTTATTAATATCTATTTATGATATTGGAATAGCATAAATTGTTGTAAATATCGTATAACTATAAATGTACATAACTGAATAAAAAATTGTACAGCTGCGTTGAAAACGAAGAAATGCAATTCGTGACTGAGGGTTTGGAGATTCCACTTACGCGAGAGGGAGCTGAGGAAAAGTTAAGAGAAAGACTTGAAGATGACTATTCTGAACTCTTACACAATGTATCCGGTTGTCACTTGCCAGCTGCAAGGAAAACAGTGCAAAAACGTTACGAATAAAGAATATTATAAGAAGTCTTCGACCATTAATTCAGATAGAAAGGATTTCTTCTATTCACGTTGAAAGTAATGAAGTACAATAGTAGGAATTGTAACAATACGATAAAATGATAGTATAAAAATTCAGATAGATAACAAGTCCATTGAAGAATCTACATTTATTATCGAGACAATTCTATTAGTAGGGTACATTAATCAATAATGATATTATTTTTATTGCTAATAACTGCAATAAATTCTTGTACTGTACAACTGTGTAATGTAAGTTCGCTTAAATATTTTATAAATAATAAACATTTAGGGTAACTTATTTTAAAGACATCGAAGTTTATCATCTTCTCTCACATATCGTATCATGTAGGAATAAATGATTTAGCAAAATATGTTAGTTATACGTAATTTAAAATTTATTTTGATTTATTTCTACGACGATGATAGTAATGCTTTTTCATTTTTCGCCATCTGTTTTCTGGCAGCCTTAGCAATGCGTTTTAATTGCAATATAGTCCGTTTAATGTATACCAACTGCTCTTCGATATCATCACGGTTGAGGGTTACGGGAATTCCTCTTCTCTCGCAGATTTGCTGGTATAAGCTCCAACAGCAGGCCTTTATTTGTATAAGTTCCAAATTTTTCGCTGCTGCGGTTGCTTTTATTCTTGCGACAATGGTTTCCCATTTTAGGGCCATAACTTTGGCCTTGTCAAATCTACCTTGAAGCTGCGCTAATTTATCGTTTAAATGTATAAGCATTTGTGATTTCGCTTCGGTCATATTGTACTGAAATTTATAAGTACAAAAACGATCGGTAAAAGGTTGTAACTTAATATTGCATTATGGTACAAATTTCCACTGCTCACTATTTCTGTGCCAGCATCTTCTAATGCCTGAAGATTCTCATCTTGATGTTGAGCTAATGTAATTCTGGCTTCAACTAACGTTTCGTAACGATTGAAAATCTCATTTATCGATTGAAACTCCCCCGTTTCTTCAACTACTCTCTCCAGATAAACTTGATATTTTTTGTACTCTTCTACATAACTTTGCATCTTGTCACGTACGGCTTTCATATTTTCTAATTTCTCCGTCAAATCATCGATCTACCAAAAATACTGTATATTGCTATATACTATATATTAAAATTCTAAATATTATTATTCTTATATTCTTAATTTTTAATCTTATTATAAAAAATACTCATGTTAGGTTACCATATGTCCCTGCAATTACTATAGCATATGTTTGGCTTTTATCAAAAATAACAAATTCATTATTTAACGCATTTTTACTTCTACAAACAATATTTATGTAAAGATAAAGTTTTAGGATGCACGTTAATGAATTACAGATGTTACAAGATCAATGATTAAATATTACATTACATATTGCAAAAAATGTTTAACCCGTCAATCCATTTCTTCAGAAATTGTTAAAAAAAATCACCGAGAATATACCATAAGAAATACAAATTATCACCAGAAGTGCGTAATAGATTCCAATAAGATGATAACTTCGATAAAAACCATATGTGGTATCTAAAATAATATTTGTTATCAAAATTTGAATGGAAATAAAAAAATTGATACCTTACACTTATTTGCTTTAACGGTGAATGAGACTCACAATTTTATTTTGTGAAGAACTATGATAGTGAAAAATATTCGAAAATGAGAATACCTCTTCTTTCAGCTTTTCTTGGCGCTCTCGTTCTTCGGCAATTTTGTGCTGCGCTCGTTCACGTTTACTTCGATTTTCTCGAACGAATTTATTAAATTTTATGAAAGATTCCCGGAATACCATTTGCTGCTGCCTTACTTCATTCCACTGTTTGTCCAACTCGATTCTTCTTTCATCCTGTTCGATCTTCTTCTCCTGTAATAGCTTTTCTTGCACAAAAGCTAATTCTTGTCGAGCTCTTATTACTTCGAATGCCGGACAAACTCTAGGTTTATCCCATTCTGGATATTTCCTAATATTTGACAAATATGTTTGATGGCATTTTGTTATGTATTATGAATAAATAACTTTATTGATGACGATACATACCATATAAGTACATTTTAAAAATATCTAATGATTTTTATTATCTTTTTGAATTTTTGCTAATAATTCAAAAAAAGCAAAATGCAATACTATTATTTATCTGCATAATTAATAATTACTGATGTAATTGTGGTGAAAAACGAGTACATATTAAAAAATGGTAATAATAATGTAATCGTGTTGTATCATGTAATTAATTCACAACATTGTATCTTTAATCATTTATTTTGCATCATGTTAATATGTATTAAATTCTTACTTGACTTGACGTGCCTCTTTCTTTGACAAATAATATTGAGTTATAGCTTTTTGTGGATCTGTGAAAATGTCTGCTGGATACAATAGATTTTTAACTTCAGGCTCTGTATTTGCCATTCTGTTTTCGGTACCGTGAACAATACTTTTGTGTCGTTATAAATAAGTTATTAAATAACCAGACATAAAAAACCATAAAAATAATGATAACTATGACTGTGCGTAGAAATTGATCAAACAGTTTGAAAAACAGTATAGCCGGCCGTATGCTAGAAAGTTTCTAGGCTAGAAGATTTTTGACTGGATTAAGAATCTAGGAACATTTTGGTAAGATCGTTCTAGCACGGAGAGCTGCAAAATGGCATCATGGTTTTGTTGGGTCCGTTGGGTCAGGGGTATCAAAAGGATATTCGATGCAAATATCGCTAGTTTGTGAATGACATGTACATAGTAAACGAGGAACTGTGCATATAACGATAACGGAATCTTTGTAGATATCGTGAATTGATATTATTTGAAAATTCCATGAGTTTTCTGTAATACGTTTCTGACAGCGTGTACGCAATGGCCGATGATTCTACTTCGCTGCCGAAAAGGCGTCAATTGGTAAACAAACCGAGCACATTTCTTAACGTTGCGTGCCGACAATTTCTGCGCTGTTGTTACATATTATTTCATAACACTGATTTTAAAAAGTTGGCCGGTATAGTCAGTATGACAGTAAATTTATTTGCAGCGTGAACGAACAAGAAAATTATATACAGATGATTGGGCTATCGGCGACGAGGAAATTGAGGGTCGTAGGGGGTTTCAACTCGATGAAAAAATCGAAAGTGACAAGTACGATCTTAGTAATTTCTCGGGATTGTTCCGTGAAATGAATGGATCCGAACTGAACCTGGCATACCTGCAGAAGTATGGCTTGGGAATACCATTACTCTTTAGAGAAAAAACTGGGTTAGGTTTACGTGTTCCCAGTACGAATTTTACTGTCAA
The DNA here is from genome assembly GCA_963989215.1 of Hedychridium roseum. Taxonomy (NCBI): domain Eukaryota; kingdom Metazoa; phylum Arthropoda; class Insecta; order Hymenoptera; family Chrysididae; genus Hedychridium; species Hedychridium roseum. The sequence continues at coordinate 1,437,477 of OZ022304.1, read as the reverse complement.
TGATGTGAGGACTTGTGTCGGTACGCGGTTATTACAATTTTATACCATGAGATAACATTATTTTAATAATTGTTTATTAGATCATCCAATGGTTACTTGTGTTTCAGGTTCTAAAAGAGTATTAGATGTGATGGACGTAAATACACAGAAAAATGAGGATATGACAATGAAAGACTGGCAAAAGTATTATGAGGATCCTAATAAGGATCGTTTATTGAATGTTATTTCTTTAGAATTCAGTCATACCAAGTTGGAAAATTATGTACAGTCACCCACGATAGTACGGCAAGTTGATTGGGTTGACGTTGTATGGCCAAGGCATTTGAAAGAAGCACAAGTGGAAGCCACAAATTTATTAGAAGACATGATGTATCCAAAAGTGCAAAAGTATTGCTTAATGTCTGTAAAAGGCTGTTACACTGATTTTCATGTTGATTTTGGTGGAACAAGTGTATGGTACCATATATTACAAGGTGGAAAGATCTTTTGGCTGATTCCCCCTACTGAAAAGAACTTAGCTCTCTATCAGGAGTGGGTTTTAAGTGGCAAACAATCTGATGTATTTTTTGGAGACATGGTGGACCGATGTGGTAGGATTTCATTGACTGCTGGTATGACATTATTTATACCAACTGGATGGATCCATGCTGTTTATACACCACAGGATTCGTTAGTCTTCGGTGGTAACTTCCTACACAGCTTTGGCATTGAAAAGCAATTAAAAGTGGCACAAGTAGAAGAGCATACAAAAGTACCACAAAAGTTCCGTTATCCATTCTTCACAGAAATGCTATGGTACAGATGAAAATTATTTACCCAATTTTTGACGCATTGGATAATCAACTAAATAGTTATATTATTTTCAGGTATGTTCTAGAAAGGTATGTCCATGTTCTTCTGGGCAGGAGCCATTTAGATATATCGGAGACACAGCGTCAGCATGTAGTCCCTCAACATCATCAACATATACATTTGACACCATACGAGTTGCATGGACTGAAAGCAATCGTTATGTACCTGCATTCATTGCCGTCTACTAAGAAGAATGTACCGGAATTAATACGTGACCCCGTGGCCTTAATTCATGATGTCAGGTGCTTAGTCGAGCAACATAGGCACGACAATCCGAACGCGGCAGTAACAGGAAGTCCTGTCTTGCCACCACCTCCGCCTATAACTATTGCAGAAAGAGTATGTACATAACGTTGTCCATGAAAGCATTCACTTTAATTAATATGTTAAATACATGTCTTTCTATATAAAATTCATGAATTAATTTAAAAATTTTCTAATTCATGTTTTATGATTATGCAGGAGCGTTTAAAGGCAACTAAAAGAACTTATATTAAGACACAAAAGCAGCATACCCAAGATAAAACAGAGAGGGCATTTCCGCGAAGGAGACGTACGAGATGTAAGAAGTGCGAAGCTTGCACAAGGACCGACTGTGGAGAATGCATATATTGTCAAGATATGGTAAAGTTTGGTGGCAGTGGCCGTGCAAAACAAACTTGTTTAATGAGGCAGTGTTTGAGGCCCATGCTGCCAGTCACTGCAGCTTGTAAAGTTTGTGGTTTAGATGGTTGGGGTCAGACACCAGCACCATTAATGGGTAGATCACAGATTTTTTAACCTTTCACTTACTTTGGAAACGCAATCCATAGCACAGTGTTTTTAAAATCTGTTTCTTTACAGGCAAACCGATTCCTATAATACCATCTAGTTTACTGGAATGCTCGGTATGTTTCGATATAGTCCATCCAGTCTGCATACGTGTGGATCCGCACACAATAACTGTGAGCGAAGATTTGCCAAATAGTTGGGAGTGTCCTCAATGCTGCGAGAGAGATCGAAGTTTAGACTGCAGACCGCGTCAACCAAAAGCTCGCAATCGAAAGCTGTCTGTTTCAAGTGCTGCTTCGTCTGCACCTACGACAGACTCTGAGAGAGCTACAACGCCCAGCAAACGTTCACGACCCGATCCCACCGAGGTAACTTACTACTAATATTTCAAACTGGATACAAAAGATATAATTCTTTTTCCTTGTGATAGGCTTGGAACGAACAGGAGCCTGCTGAAGGAGAACAGAGGACTGCCCTACGTACACAATTAGCCGTACAATTAACGGGTTCAAGTAGCAGGTCATTAAAAAGACCTCACGTAGTTGTACGACCTGTTTCACTTTCCCCTGTTCAAAGACCAGGCCTAGACCTCAATGGACAGTCTTTAGTATATGACAAAACAGCAATACTCGCTGTTTTTAGATTTTTAAATGCGAAGGATCTGGCAAATTGTGCCTTGGTGTGTCGTACATGGGCCAGGTACAGCATAGACCCCAGCCTGTGGCGAAAACTTGACATGTCCCATTCCCATTTAACGGCATTACATTTAACTGGTGTTGTACGCCGTCAACCGGAAAGTCTTTCTCTTGACTGGACAAACGTCACTAAGCAGCAACTAGCTTGGTTACTCACCAGATTACCGCAACTTCGAACATTATCGCTGCAAGGTTGTACTTGGTCTGGAGTGTGTGCCTTGAGAACATGCAGTTGTCCACCATTAATAACACTAGATCTGAGTTATGTATCTGGACTAAATGATTCAAGTCTCAGAGAAGTTCTCAGTCCCCCAACAGATTCAAGACCTGGTCTCATTGACAAAACTTCAAGGCTGAAACACCTTAAGAATCTCTCTTTGGCTGGTTGCGATATTACAGACGTAGCATTAAGGTACATAGCTCAACACTTGCCTCATCTGGATACTTTGGATCTCTCTTCCTGTGGAAGAGTCACCGACGCTGGTGTAGCTCAGCTAACGACTCCACCAGCCCAAACGATAATGAATTTAGCATCCTTAAACCTAGCGAATTGTAGGTTACTTACTGAAATGACTTTGGATCATTTGGCAAAGTGTAAAGTGCTTAAGAGATTGGACCTAAGACACACCACGCAGGTGTCGACTCAATCGGTCATCAAATTTGCTGCGAAAAGTATTCACAACTTGCACGTGACGGATGTTAAACTCGTAGAAGAAAAAAAAATTAAAGTGGAAATTAAAGAAGAAAAAAAAATTAAAGTGGAAGCAACGTGAAATGGTTGTGCCAAACGCAAAGTAAAGACTTATTCTGTGCAATCTGGTTACCATAAATGGCTTACGGACGGCGATCACTCTGGAGAATGCATGTTTAAGAATGGAACTTATTTATTTAAGTGAGAATGCATCATAACTATGTTATATTTTTGTTGCAACAGAAGTACTCTCGTGAATATATAATTCGGTACCATAAGTTTCTACCGATAATGCAAAATGTGCAATCAGTGAAAAATACTGTCTGCTTAATAACCAGATAGTCACAAGCTTTTATAATTTATGTTTTTACTAATCACAAGTGAATATCTTCCTTCAATACTGAGTTTGATTTTTTACACCGATATATAAAAGATGACTAACAATTGGGCAGTATTCATTTCGTGATTTTCGGTAATATGAATGACAGATGAAGTGAACAGCAATATTGACAAATGCATTCTTAGACTTGCTGATGCATAAAAAAAGTTATTTATTTTCCAAACTGTATTGAACGTTTGTTTATCTTTTTGTTAATGAGTGAAAGAAAAAACTATGTGTATGTCACGATGGTGCGTTTACTTGTAAATATACAAAATGCGCAAGAAAACTCATACAAAACGTCTTTCTTGACATACGTATTACTGCAAATATGAACATTATGTGAATGTTTCGTTTTATAACTGACAACCGGCAGATGTTTTAAGACATAAGAAACTGGATAGAAATATATCTATTTTTTGTTTTTAATTTTTTTTTAGTTTCCTCAAATGCCCAAATGTAAAAAGTCATATATGCAAAAGTGTTATCATAATTTTAAGCAGATATTCTCTTGTATTATGCAAAAGAAACGATTTTGGTATGTTATAAATTTGCGAACAAACTTTTCGAATAGTCGATTTGCATAAAACATAAACATTTTTTTTATTAATGAAGCTGTGGATGTTATTAAAAAAGCCCTGTTATCTTTTAAATCTAAATGTTCTTAAAACACATTATTACGGCATATTTTATTCTTCATTAAATTATAGTAACAAAGGTAATGCATGTAACACCAATTCTTGAAGAACTGTAAAAACTTATGTAAGATGACGGTGTATTATGTTGTTTTCGTTTGCCTGCATCGGCTATTAATAAAACCAATTTTTTTTATTATAGATTCCCGCCGTAGAAATACATGGATAAGTTGTAATGCAGTTTTATTAGTTGTACGTAACTTATAAACAATGATAGTAAAATTTTGATTTTAAAATATAATTATGAATTTTAAAAAATTATGATTCTTTATTTCGTGTGGTACGTGAATTTATATAAAGCAGGATATTACTACTTTTTCCGCTAAACAGTAACGAAGAATCACTAGCACATTTGGTTATAGGGAATTTAGTTCATCGTCGTCGGCGCTCAAGCACCGGTACAAGGTTTTGATAAAGACAATTTGAAATACGCGTAGATTGCGAGTGTTGCGCAGCAGCAGAACTGTCGGCGAAACCTTTTAGAATTCTTCAGAAATTTACACAACGCATTAATTGAGGACCACGGCAAGTACTAAAACAAATTAAACTTCTTTTGGAAGTGTAAATGGAATACCTTTATTTAATTGTACTAAAAAAATTAACGATTTGTAGTAGTAATAGAAAATACCTTTTTTGCGTGGTAGATATATATGGGAATTTTGTACATGCACACCGGCAAGGTATAATTTTATAATGACGCCGTACTATATGAACGTCACGTTAGTGACACCTGAGTTTTAATCTATATAACAAAATACAATTTTACAAAATCAATGATGTTCACTGTTTAGACTTTATTTTAGTAGTATTGTTATATATTTCTGACAAGAAATATAAAACATTCGCTTGAAGCCTAATAGTGTAATATAGTTCAATATATTTCAGAAATCAGTGAATGGTTTGGTGTGGTGTTGTGAAACAAATGTAAGTGTGATAAGTGTGATATTCTCCTCAAGGGCAAGGACGAGTGTGCTGTTGTGTATTTCATTACATTTATTTTCCTCCTACATACACTCCTGTAAATATATTTTTATGTAACACATATTAGAATACTCTTTAGAGAAATATCCTGGTTCTATTAATTAAATGAACTAATTAAATAAACTAATTCAGTTAATGCTGATTCAAATTTTCTCGAAGATTAAGAATATCAACATACCACTTAGGTAAGTTATTTTCATACTTCTAAGCTCAAGTATCTAATTGGTAATTATGTTTTCTAAGATTATTGTATAATCTTTACAACTATAAACACTTTATATTACATTTAAATATTGAAATTTGCTGACAAATTTTGTCATGTGAATTATAAACAACAGATATGCCCAAGTTGGTCTTCATATTTACATCTGTATTGTAGAGGTAAAATTTGAAAATAATTTTAGTAAGTTTAGTTCCAAACATCAGTTACTTCTGAGGTACAGTAATTTTTAGTAAAAGCATTATTTCATAGCAGGTTTCAAAAATGATTGTCTTTGGTATTAACCACAATATTTGTGGATTTTTCTGATAGAAAAAATCAATAGATGTAACAAAGTAGAATCTGATTAATAAGAAATGCATGGCTTTTGGATGTATAATTATTAACACTATTCCTTGACTTTCAATTCTTTAGAACATATATGAAAAGTTTGTTTTGGATATAACATAATTCTGTACAGTAATACTAGAATGGTAAAAATAATGTTACTTCCACGAAACTGTTTTGTTTCAACCTTCAATAACTTTTGTTGTTATATCATTTATGTATTAATTGGATAGGTTTGTTTTGTAGTAGTATCAAAACGAATACATGACTCATTATTTATTGAAAAACAATACATTATTCACAACAATTTTGCAGAAGCGTTACCAAGTCACTAAAGAAGATTTGTGTAGAACTGTTGTCAATCTTAAAACAAAAGAAAAAAGAATTTTTCTAAAAGGATATTTACACAAGTTAAAAGTATAAAGCTTTTAAGGAAACCGATTGTAGGGAACATATCACTGTGGTATTGGAAAATTAGTGGTACTTGAATGCAAAATTAACAGCATTTAAAAAATAAATTTCATCTATGCTTCCATTCACTGCAGCATGCGACATTTGCAATTTAGATGGTTGGGGTCAAGAATTGGAATCTGCAGTTGGTAAATGGCCTTTAATCTTCATATACATTGTGTGTAAAATTCACAGCATGATCAGAGATCTCATTCACTTTTTATACAGGCAAGCCAATTCCCACGGCACCATCCCGTTTATTCAAATGCACCCTTTGCTTCAGTGTAGTTCATCCAGCATGCGTAGGTACAGATCCTGACACAATTACTGTAAGAAAAGGCAAACCAAATAGTTGGGAATGCCCTCATTGTTGCAAGAAGAAGAATAGTTTAAATTCCAGTCCTCATCAGTCAAAAACTTCTATGGCATCTCTAAATCTACCAACAAATTCTGAGAGTGGAAGAAAAGCCAGCACAAATGAACAACCAAGTACCAGCAAGGTAAGGTACAATGGAAATATTTTAAATAAATGTACAACATATCTCTTCTTATATATTGTAGGAATGGGCTGCTGAACTAGCTGCTGAAAGAAAAGAAAGACTGGCTTTACGTATTCCATTAGCTGTTCGAATTATCATGTCAAGTAATAGAACTTTTGTACAACCTCATGTTGTAGTTCGACCAGCTCCACTTCCTCCAATTCAAATTCCTGGTCAAGATAGTGAGAATGGGTCTTTAGTTTACAATAAAACAGTAATCGTTGCTATATTCAGATTCTTGAACATGAAGGAGCTTGTAACTTGTGCCTTGGTATGTCGTACATGGGCGAGATACAGTATAGATCCTAGCTTATGGAAAAAACTTGATGTATCTCATTGTCGTTTAACACCATATCACTTAACTGGTATCGTTCGCCGCCAACCGGAAAGTATTATTCTTGACTGGACAAACATCACTAAGCAGCAACTAGCTTGGTTATTTCCCAGAATACCACTACTTCGATCAGTATCATTACAAGGTTGTATGTGGTCTGGAGTATGTGCTTTGACATCATCCACTTGCCCTCCATTAACAACATTAAACCTGAGTTATGTATCTGGATTAAACGATACTGCTATAAAAGAAATTCTTACTACGCCAATAGATTCACAATTTGATGTAATAGATGACAGTTCAAAACTGCAGTACCTGAAAAATCTCTCTTTAGCTGGTTGCAGGATTAGTGATATAGCGCTAAGATATATAACTTTGTACCTGCCGCATCTCGAGACTTTAGACATTTCATCTTGTGGAAGAGTCACCGACCTGGGTGTAGCGTATTTGACCATTGCACCTGCACAAACAGTGATGAATTTAACATCTTTGAACTTAGCTAACTGTAAATTGCTTACTGAAATGAGTCTATGCCATTTAGAAAGGTGTAGAGCACTTAAAAGACTGGACCTAAGGTATACAACTCATGTATCAGCGCAAGCGGTCGCTATTTTTGCTGCAAGAAGTATGCATGACTTGTATGTAACAAATGTTAAACTTGTAAAGGAGAAAAAAAAGAATTCGTCACACAAATTACATAAAATAGGTGAAGCAAGTGGTATGCAAAATATCCCTAAAAACAATGTCATTACCATAAGTGATAGTGATAATGAATCGTCTAATCAATCGGTAGAAGATTGATTTAACTAAAAATGCAGCTTGTATAAAATGTTCGCCCTATCAAAAAACTTTTCGGAAAATCAGTAAAAATAAAAATTTGATTACGTATCGTTTTTTCTCCACACAAATAATATGTAACTATTGAAAAGCACACTTTTCTGTAGACTGATAAGTGTTGGCAATAGTCTTCTAAATTGATATTTTAGTTACTAGAACTAATCAGTTGTACATTTATGCTATAGTACTCATTAAATATTGACAACGATTTTTATTATAACGGATTTTATAAGGGGAAAAGTATCAATATTTCAAATAATCGAATTAAGACGATAGTAAAATGTAAATTGCGAACTAACAAATAAATTATTGTATGAAAATTGAAGATGTTCTGGACAATCGTCCTGCAAAAACGTACACTTTAGTTAGGTATATCATTAATATTGCTTACATGATACACATGGAAATAGTAGAAATATTATGGACATCACACAACTTATTTTGTAACTAAGAATACTGCGAATATAAATATGTACATACTACATGACTACTATATTTGTGTATCTTTTTAATCTATTTCTCTCCTCATGTTTGTATTTTTTCAACAAATCTATTTTTTACTTTATATTGTTTGCTTCTGAAATAAACTTTTTTATTAATTGATAGTTCCGAGTATTTGGATGAGTTACTATTATGAAATCCTACTTTACAATACATTTATTTAAAAATAGTTGCATTATAATTTTGTTCTTTTATTTTTCTATAAAGTTTATAATACGCAATAAACATTTATATCTACGTGGTAACAAATGAGTTTACAACGTAAAAGTCTATTGAATTTTCGTTGTATGCATCTCTTAACTAATGATTTTGTGATTTTTAAATACACGCCAAGATTGTATGTTTCTAAAACCCTGTGCCCACGGTGAAATAAGTTGGACCGACAAGTTTGACAATTTATTTGGAATTTTAAATTGATTGTTTGATGAATATAGTTAGCGTCACTTAAGGACCGCGTTTTTCATTTTAACACAGTGCTAACATTCAGTAATGTGTAAGTAGAATGTTGACAATAAACTAATGTCAATAACACCAAGTGGGTTTGTAACTACCAATCATGTTCGCATCATTGGTTTCGGAATTTTGTATTTTACTTAAGTGGTATAAATCTCCCGTCCTTATATGATTTATTTATTTTTTTCGTCGCATTTGTCGGAAGAGTGATTCCCATTACATGCTGTAATTGCTTTGACATTTCTATAAATAGGATTTCTCTTTTAATCCGGTTGTGGTAATCACGACTCTTAATGGAGTATAAATTTGGAAATTGTTCATATATGAATACAAGCATTTTTGTTTGTTGCTTTGTAAATTCTTGCTCTGAAAAGAATAATCGCGTGCGGTATAATTATTGAGAATGTACATGCTTATGAGTTTACTAAATACACCGTTCTTAATTTAAAAAATTTATATATATATATTACATTTCAACAATACGGATTTCAGGTAATAGATATGTACAATTATCTGCCACGTTGCCAAAAAAGAATTATATGTTTTAGTTTGACTTTACTTTGCATTACTGTCCATTTTAGTTCTTTATGATTGAATGCGTTCAAATTTGAAAACACCGGCTAGTTTTACGTTGCATACTACGCGTAGCAATGCTATAAATTCGCCGAGTTAACCGAAAAACTGGGACTGGTCGCATTTTTCCATCTAACTCTCATAAAATTTTAGGTGAAACTCAACTGTATCCACGATCCAATTTCTAGTAATGAATGAGTTGTCAAACTTATGGGTCCAGTTTATTTGATCGTGGACATAGGGCTTTACGATACAACATTAACAGTTTGAATTTATAATGATAAGAAATCACTAAAAGTAATGTTTTAACATAGGGAATTTAGTGGCAATTTTATTGTGGCGACCGTGGTAGATTATCTGTTTACGTATGGCATTTGAAAGAAACGGTAAGTTATTGTCGGCCGGCCGAAATCATAAGTTTCCTTGGGAATTAACGTTAAAACACTTGTTTTCATAACGAAGTTAATACGTTTTTGTAAATGAAATAGCACGTTATGCAAAATAAACATAGTGACATTTTGACACGATTAATAGATCCAAGCAACAGAATCAACAAAAACAATTATGCAAGTACCTAATCAATATATCATAATATAACCTCATCTTACGTGTAATACTCGCAACCGTCAACACTACCTTTTAATAGCAGCCAATATCGGTCTTTATTAAAAAATATTTTACAATTTAATAGCGATAAACAATATATATAACCACTTTTTATAAACACCTGAAAAAACTGCTGAAGATCACAACCTGTCACTGAATTGTGCTTTCCAACATAATTCGCATATAAAATAACAGCACACGAAATCAACGTTCTTTATTTTTATTTACATCTTACTTCATCATTACTGTTAACAAATTGAGCGCAAAGAGTATCAAACATGTACCTTAAATGCTAAAAATATTCTATCCAGATACTGTTCAGTACAATGCATCAGTGACTGGTTTAATGTTCTGCAGTGAGATAAATGTTTAAGTGCAAAGTATGTTTCAAGAGCATTAGGTGAATGTGTAACGTACTATTATGTGTTCTTTTTCCATACATACAATCGTCTATATTTTCATGTAATACTTGTAATGTAGGCATACAATCTCTGTGTTTGCAACTGTCAGTTATTACACCTAACCTAATTCTGCTAAAACAGAGTCCAAATCTTCTTGTAATGTGATACTTTCTTCACGCTGCTTAGCTAAATCGTCCTTAAGCCTGTCAACTTGGGCTTTCAGCAAATAATTTCCTTTTTTCAATGCAGCCAAACGACCTTCATGCTTTTTAGCAAGTTTCTACAAAAATAATTATGCATTAATTATTATGAAAATGTTGACAACATACATAAATAATGGGCAATACTTTATCTTGATACTAACTTGTAAGATATCCTTGCGTTTGTCTTCTGAAAGACTTTCATCATCTGTTTCAGAATCTTCTTCTTCTTCTGATTCTTCAGATTCTGATTCTTCTTCAGTTTCAGTCTCTTCTTCCTCTACTTCTTCTTCCTCCTCTTCCTCTTCATCATCTTCAGCATCACCCATTAATTTTGCCATTTTGTCAACTTCCTTTTGAAGATGTTTGAATTTTTTCTTTTCTTCTTTTAGTAAATTTTGTTGTTGTTTTATTTGATCTTTAAGCACATGTCTTTCTTTTCTAGCATTAACAGCTTTATCTCTGTTTCAAAAAAAATCATTAATAGCGAATGGAATGTTTTTATTTACAATGTAACAATTTTTAATACTCACTTAAAGTTTCTGATTTTAGTAGTAAGGAGTTTAACTTCTCTTTGCAAACGCTTTTCAGCTGACACTTTTGGATCTTCATCTTCTTCTTCCTCTGAAGTTTCTTCTTCTTCTTCACTTTCACTTATTTCCTGTTTGTCCATACTTTTTTGTGATGCTATTTTGGCTACATCTTTTGCACTGGGACAACCAGCAAGAGCCATTCCTGAAAAACCATACCACGCCACCTCCTCTGTATCTTCCGCTAGTTCTATAATTGGTTCAGCCTCTGACTCAAGCACTGCATTTTTATCAGTAAAGCATAAAAGCAAATTAGTATAAGAAGCATGAGAACCAGGAAAATTCTTGCCGTAAAATTGTGATTATATGTTATTAGAAAATTAATTAAACACATTTATCTATTTCCTGGTAAAGGCATTCCAAGAATTAATTAGTTGCAATAAAAGGTTAGGCTGCTATGAAAAGTTAGTACTTTAAATATAAAACATTCAAAAATTTTGCAAATGATGCAAGACCTGATAGAAGTAGCTAATGGTAGTACCTCATAATAGATAAACAATTATAGTAAGTTTAAAGAATATACTTTATAGGATTTTATCTCTGTTATGTTTTTAAAAAATAACATCTCACTAAAACTATCACATAAGATGGACCATGTAAAGCATTACAAACTGATTTTTTGCAACCATTATAGATATTAATTTGAAGTTTTTACACTAAATTGTAGAAGGATTATACAAGATTGACTATTTGGCTAAACGAAATTATGAGTTCCTACACTTTTTGTAATGGAATATTTAACACATTTAACCCGAAATGTTATTTCGGGCAATAGGCTTTATAACAGTGGATTAGTTTAAATGCTGTAATTTATAATTCGAAAATTACGCACTATACAAAAAAAGAATTTGATATAAGGCTTGATGGAGATTTATAAGATCATTCTACATATGTAGATATATATACTACATTTAGTTCATAAATGTAAAAATATCCTTACCAAAATGATTATTTTTTCAACGAATAGCCCACTCGTACTATTTAATGTAAAAAAATTCAAGCTGATGACCTTAGGAGTTTCGAAGAAATTGTTAACGCTTTATGTATTCAACCCGTTTTATGCTATAAAAGAGAGTTTCCTATTGTGTATATACAATAATCCCTAACAGATTTTTATAATGATTAGTATTACAAAAATTAGTATTTTTATTGCGACAATTTGTTAATGCAATATTTTTAGTAATTTGGTGATGCGTACCAGCTTTCATTCGTCTCTCGAGTGCTGCATACATTCTCTTCATTTCTTCTAACTCACTCTTTGCCTTATCCCTTTCTTCGGCGGCAGCATGGTACTGTTTTTCCAGCCTCTCCGCATCTTTCCTTGCTTCCTGAGCTTCTTTTTTCAAGGCTTCGGCTAGTTTTTCATCCTGTTTCTTCGACTCGTCAACACTCTTTTGTGATTTTGTTCGATCTACTTCGACTTCCAGATTCAACAGTCTCGCCTGTAATAAAAAAGTACCACAATTCGAGTATTATTCCTGCTGTTACACTTAGAACTAAACGTGCGAGTTAATAACTAACTATGCTGATACGTTTCGAAAATACAAGTGCTATCAAGTAGTGCATTGTGCATTACATTAGTAGTGAATATTATGACGGAAAGAGCAAATTGGCTGTTAACTTCAATTTAGGCGATCAGTACCTGTAGTCTTTTATTCTCCCTTTCCAAAGCTTCTTTATTTCGCAACTCCAGTGCAAGCATTTGTTTGGTGCTTTGTAAGTCATCGCGCACCGCATCGATGTCATCCATTTCATCAGGAATGACTTCGCTGACGGGTGCTTCCTCAGCCTTCTGCATTTGTTCCTCGATAGTCAATTGCCTTCGGAATTTCCTGAGACCCTCGAGCATCGGTTTCGAACGGTCGTTTGTCTTTACACTTTTCAGCTTCACACCCATTTGAATTTGTTTCAACAACTGATTGTGCATGTTTGATTTTTCTGATTCGAAAACAAAATGAGCACCACCTATCAGAAAAAAATGATTAAACCTTATATCAAAAACGTCGAAATTCTATAGGTAATGTAGTGCACCTTTGAAACCATTAATCTTCACGAAAAACTAGGGGCGTAATTATGAATAAACATCATTCGACATGTGACCAGACTGTAGCAATATTCCCACGCCGTAATTTAGCGTTGTAGTTTATGGTCGATGGCCATAATTATCTTTTCATTAATCACATATTACGTACAGAAGAAACTATTGCACAAAAGGGAAAGGGGACTGCGGAATCAATGAAAAAATTCAAAAACATCCTAAACTCACAACAATCAATTAAAACTTTAATTGACTCAACATTCTAACAATTAGTGAAAAATGCATTAGTGATTTGAAGTATTAAGATTGTACTCAATCTTTTCGCCCAAAAACATGGTGTCAATGAAATCTTTAACTCAAGGGATATTAAGAAATATTAGTCATTCGTTTCATTGTATTCACGATTATAAACAAATGACCTAATTATCTGAGAGACAGGGACAACAGGTTAAAAAGTAAATCTGCAGCTAATTCGTACTCAACGTCAACGAGCTAGAAAGGTGGTGGTTTCTTTTAAGAAATTATTTATAATTGTTTCCAAAGGAATTGGGGAACGATCGGCGTTCACCTGCAGGATCAGCTGCGACTTTGTGGACTTTCACCCTCTCGATCAATGGTGCACTTCTGTCATTGCATTTGACGTGTTTTAGGGTCCTTCCGCTCTCCACTTCCTTCATCATGCTTGCCCAATCTGGGCGTTTCCTCGGTCTAGACTTAAGCATTTCAAGTTGATTCTGCTGCTTTTCGCTTAATGGTGGCAAGTCCTTCAAAATCGTTCTGCCGGGTGGGGGCGGTGGTGGCCTTGGGGGTGGCGGAGGAGGAATGGCAGCCCTCGATGAACTCTTTGACAGCGTTGGTGCACCTTTTAATTACCGTATTTTCAATGAGATCACAGTGTTATATTCAATTATATGAATATTTAGGCTTGGATTGCTACAGATAAAATGTCGCATTTCGTTAAGCTCAACATTGAAAGGTACTAGCAACAAGTTCAAAAGCAATTTTAATCATTCATTTATATGAGTTCAGAGTCAACCGGATGTATTTTGAGAAAATGAATGAATTTGGCGAAAAAGAAGCACAGTTTCATGCAATTTACAAATTCGGTATTCCATCGGTATTCCCAATCGAATATTTTCATCTGGAATTTTTTATCATTGTCAATAAAAAATTAATGTTTCAAAAAATATGAGTCGATCAGAACAATGGAATAATTGTACAAGTAATCGACTAAAAATGCGAGAACAAAAATAATTATTAATCGAATGAACATATAGCATGAAATATTTAGTGTTCCTTAGTGATTGTCGCCATGATTAGAATGTGATATCTTGTGTCCTTCGGTAGGTGCCTCTTAATTAATATCGAAAGAGATGCATTGTGCATGTTGTAAGACGGAAATAAATTTCTTTCAGTTACGGCACATGTAATCGTGAGAGTTTTTTAAGGCTAGCAATATTTATGGTATTTTACGTTGTCTTACCAGTGGTACTCTCGCTCTTGGAAAGTGGAATAGTGTCACCACGAGATCGAGACCTTTCGATGCGAACTTGTCGCTCGAGTTGCGGTCTCGAATTTGATTCTTGTCGTCCATTCTCGCGTAGTTTCGTCGATGGCGGCTGTCTTGAAACCTTCTCATTAACCTTCTCATTAACCTTCTCATTAACCTTCTCATTAACCTTCTGATTAACCTTTTCGTTCACCTTCTCACTTTTCGGCTGTGATGGGATTATAGTAATTTTGCTTTGTTTCCGCTCAGTGCCATCGGAGGAAGGCGTCGATTCCGCTGGTTTTGGTACGCTCTACGAAATAAAATCATCATTTTACACACTTATCGTAACATTATATTATCTTACTTAACACCGAGTTTTTCAGCATAAATATTTAATGCACTTTATAAAATAATTGCCATAAAAATATTACACAATATTTATCACTTTTTTCACACAATTTATAAGAACAACAAGTGGGACGTATTTTTATAATTATATTACAATAAACATTATTTTGATTAGCATTTTATTCACGCTTATATCTTTAATGAATTATTTCATTATAATTTGACTATGTCAAATTTAATAAAACTTTAATAGTTAGAGCTGTTGGGTGTCGCTGTTTTGCACGAAATTGGTGCAACACGTAGTATAGTGAATTGTATAAGCGATGCACCATTAAATATAGCATATTCGGTGACAAACATTATGATCATGTTGCATGTAAAACAGCAACAACGTTATTTATTAATTTACTCTGTGTTCGCATCATTAATATTACTGTTTATTAATGTATTTTAAATATGATACATTCGGCTTCTTGTTTTTCAACTCATTCGCTGATTGATCGATTGGATTTATTATGTTTACTTAGAGCGGCCTTTTTTTACTGACGCTTGAGCCCGCCGAGTAAAGATCGTTAGACTGATCGATTGTCGTAAAGAGAAGTGCGGACAGAAGAGAAAATAGAAAGAAATTCCCACTACCGTTTGAACCCCTTGTCTTCTGAAGAAGAAGGAGTGCGAGGGAGAAGGGACAAAAGACGAAGAGTACTCTTGGCAAGTCTCGAATCTCCTTCTGACCGTCTTTAAATAATCCAGAGTAGGTTTTCCCTCCGGTTGTTAAGGTTCCAATCATGTCTTACCCACGTCTTACCACGTTCCGTTGATATTCAGTTGATAGTTTTCTCGGTAAATACAATTCGGATTCGGATACAATTCGACTTGGTGTTACTCTATACGTGTCTATTCGTACAATAGTTACGAATGGATAATCTTATAATATTTATCGTCGCAATGATTCATAAACTTCTTAAGTGTTAGATATCTTTGGGGCATACATTTACGCGACGCGGTGATATGAATACGTGAAGAAACTGGCGGAAGACGCAGCTGGCAAGACATTTGAAATAGAAACATGTGTTCTTTAAATAATCGTGACCCACAGTCTTATACGCGAGAACCGCTAACGTCGTCCCTCGGTGTCCTGCACGAATTCAGATTTCACTATTACGGAATACATAATTACACGTCGGTCAGTGCTACGTCATGAAGCGAACAAATTTAAAATCGTATCGTGTCCATTCACGCTTATTTTCTTTTGACGTTTCGAAAACAGAGAGTTTTGTAACGTCTTTGCCCGAGGCCAAAATAATAGCGATGAATAATTGTTTGGATATACAAAATTAGGAAACAAGGTGCTAGCAAAAATATTCTTTTTAACTCGGACATCAATATTTATATAGACGGGAAAACAATGAACTTTATATTACGTGTTACTTAGCTGTGTTTTGTCCCAAAAGCCGATTGTTTAAGTAGTAATATTACAAAAGAATTAACCGAATCTACAGGAAGTACAAGAGTTTATTAAGACCATATATTAAAAGGAAATACTTTTAAATCAATATGTTTACGCATAAATGTTTAGTTCTACGTTTGCTTTAATCTGACGCTCGAATTGACTGCATATTCCTGGCCTAATATATATTTCTCATTGCTAATGGGTAATATTATTTTCATGCAAAACGTAAACTTGTTGATTTTGAGGAGACCATATTGCAAAACCACGAACATAAGAAAATGGACCAAAGTGAGTTATTCATACGTAAAGTCGCAAAATATTTAACGAGCGGTTCGTGATGATTTTGAAAAGTGAGTCTCGTCCGAATCCGTCGGTGCAGTATTTCGCGCTCATTTCTGGACCATGCGTAAATGCTATAAATTGGAATTCGATTCGCCGGTGACCTAATCTTCGTTGTATACAGTGTGCTAAACAGCATTGTATCGTCAACGATAAACGCCGCACGCTGGCCACGTGTCCTCGAAAATTCAAGCTTCACGTTTTCCATGTTATCTCGGATTACGGCGATTGTGAACCACCCCTGCCTCATTTTATGGCTCATTGCCAAGAAATCAAAAGTAGGTACGGACGCAGTTCTCTCTCGATTTACGTACGACGTAAATACACGTAAAAGCGCCAAGTATTGTTTTTCTACGAGCGAAAAATCCGACGTGTCCGACAAGACTTCTACAACCAATACGGCTTAGTAATTCTTTTTTACAGTTACTGAAAAATGTAGCAATACACTTTTCTGAGTAAAAATAATATATGAATTATTTGTACGTATCTTTACTCGCATATGTAATTCCATATGCATGCTTGAAATGAGGCAAATAATCAAAAAATTAATATTATTTGGTCGTCCTATCATCGAACTTTTTCGTAAACGGCTTTTATGTACAGGCAATACGCGATTAGAAAAAATACAACTATGCGTAAATCCAATGTTTGCATACACTGACTGCTTAAATTTAATTCCGACAGTGGTGCTTACAAAGATCACTCATTGCACGACTTCCACCACCTACGCCGTCTATTAATAGTTAGAATCGCTGACTTTGAAACCCAATATCTGAATGGCCAGAGAACTTCATCCTATAGACGTTGTATTTTTCTTATTGTTCTGGCGACCAAAAGAATGTACTCTTCATGTTTTCTCACAACACAAAGAAATTTTGTGATGAAATGTAGACGAACACTAATCATTCGTATTATCTTCTCTCCAAAGATTCAATAGAAATAGGTAGAACGTAATATATCTATCTTAAAAAAAGTAACATAAAAATAAATCAGCTCCTTAAAAAATTTGGCCAAAGTTTTGCTTCTTTTGATAATTTACATAACTATCAGAATTTTTTTTGGTTTTTGTTCCTTCCGTTGAACATAGCTTTAGCAGGATAATACATAAGAAGATACCTTTTTAAAATCTACGTCAAATTATACTGTACCAATCTGTTTTGTTTCCATTCAACCAATAAGTGTACCTTTACGTAAACTATACTTTGAAAACATCCTCACAGAACACACTTTCTTCTTACAAACTGTTCAAGTATTATTTGATCAGTAAACCTACTTTTTATATATATAGTCCTACGATTAGCAAGTGGCAAGTTTCAATGACACGTATATTAATTCTTTTGATAAGTGTAAGATAGGTTTCTCATTTACCTTGAGCGTGACTTTGGTAAAAGCCGGAGGTTCCTCTACTTTTGGTTTGGAATCCCTCCTAGAATTAAGGGTCCAGGGGGCCGTGGGCATCGGAAGCGGATTGGGCCCCTCCTTGACCCAGGGTGGTCTGAAGGTGGTCCTTTGCGGTGTTTGACCACCGGCGCCGGGCATTTTTATTCTCGCGAGACCAGCAGCACCTTTTCACCCGGATTATCGTTTCCAGTTAGGCCCCCCTCGGTCCAGGTTAACCGGACGACGATACTTCGCGAAAAAAAAACAATTGTTTCGCGGTCTTTCCGTGGTCTTGGACCGTGGTTTGGATGGCCTATCTTGAGGATGATCCTCCTGAGGTCGAGTACGATGCGCCACTGATTGGACCTCTGGCCGGCAGGCAAATCCAGAAGGGGGAGCTCGCGTGTGCGTGGGCGAGTGGCACGTAGAGCTTTTCACCGTCCAATTATCCGTCCAATCATCCGCACATGTCGAGCGCTCGGTGAATTCGCGCTTGGCCCGAGGACTGTCCCAGCTCGGACGAGTCTAGATCGACGGCATTGCGAAGGATCGTTCAATCACTGAGAAATACGGCTTCTGCCAGGTCGAGAGATTTTTGATAGTCTGGGAAAGATCGAAATCCGGACCACACACCAGGGCCACTGCTGCACCTCCCTAAGCAAGTGATATTTTCGTCTCGTGACGTCATGGAGACGTAAGCTCGAAATAGAGACGGTCCTCTCTTCTTCTAGGACGTCGTCGGAGACTCCGCGAACGTCTCTTCCCGATCCGACTGAACATTCCGCACATCTGTTTACGATGCACTCGCTCACCCGATGTGCCCAGATCTGCCACTACGAAGGTCGATCGATTTCAGGGTCGATAGGTGTCGACAAGCGACCTCTCTCTAACGAGGGTCTTTGGACTCTACGAGAAATTTCTGCCGAGTTCCTTGCCAAACTTTTCGCTGTCTCCTTGGCCACTGGTCATCCTGACGTTTAGAACGATAAGCTTCCCAAAGATGCATCTGAACATAGTTGTGTAGTGCTTCTTCCCTGTCTATCGTTATATATTGTCTTATGTTTCTTCGCGATTATACGTTTCCGATGATTCAATTTTTTTACCATACATAAATGTCATAAACTCTGTCACGTTGACATCTAGAAAAAAAGATAAAAATATTACGGTCAAGACATTTTTACAACATTCTCCTGAAAACCCATCGAATTTAGTTAATTTAAACGTATTATTTTGTTAATCTCCTTTTTGAGACTCTCCCACTGACTAGAATGAGTATTAATTGACTCGATTTCCTTTTACGAAAAGGATAGGAAAATCGTGGAAAAATTGTTTTTTCTATCAGTGAGAGAATTTCAAGTTCGTTGTAGAAAGTGATAATTATCAGTAGAATTTTACGTGGTGTTAAAGGGTCGGGCGATCACGGGAGAGGCAGTACCAGCAAGCCGCGCAGAAGCGTAACGAGGCATTCCTCAAGTACAGTTCCTACAAACAGACCGCAAGATACTTTGAACGAGAATGCGGTATTGCCAGGCACTATGATTCCTGGAATTTCCGAGATTTAGATCCAAACAAATTACTCGAAAAAGCGAAAAAAGAGGAACGACTTGCAGCGAGAAGAAGCAGACTAGCCGAACTTTTCCGCAAAGAAGAGGAAACTTACAGGAAAGAATTATATGAATTAACAATTAAGAAGAAGCAAAAGGAGGTATTAACTTTGGAAGCTTTACAAGAGAAGTTCAAAGAGAAAAAACCAGAACAGGACTTATATTATCCAAGAACCGGCCAAAAGTACCAATCGTATCTTCTTCGTCAGAAAAATTCGATTGATTCTGTTTGGAGTATCGGATGTGATTCGAATCAACGAATTTCACCTCGTATCTGCAGAGATTCAACGAATCTGTTTCAACAGAATCGCGAAACTGATTCACAGGGATTCTTCAAAAGGAGTACTATGAGCAATAGCCATTCTCCTACGGGTCATGAAAATATAGAAAGGCAAAGCGCGGGATTGAGAACTCAAACTCCGGTTAGTGTTGACCATAGTCCGAATTTCAAGTACTCCGCGCGCTATTCTCACCGAAGCTTGGAAAATACGAATGTGAGAACTGTTGAAAGCGAGTACGTGCCGAGCCAATCGCCCCAAAAATTATCTCTGACCAGTCATAGCTCTTCGCCGATTTTGAACGTTGGTGAGGGTTCTAAACGGACCGATCACATAGGTCAAATAGGACTAAAAGAGAGGTCAAATTCAACAAGTAATACTATTATGACCGAAAGGGAAGTGATGACGCACGAAAACGGAAAGCGTCCGGAAACTCTTCCAAATTTTGGGCCACTGCATTTACCCGATGAAGCCGATCACTCGACGGAAAGTGAGATGGCAGCAATTGAAGTAGAGAGAAAAACTTCTTCTCGGGAAAGCCACGTTGACAATGTAGCATCCATTGAATCCTCGAACAGTTTGGATGCTGGGCAAGATGAGACAGATGAGGCTAGAAATACTCGAGACAAATCGGCCCAGAAAGTAACGGATCATTCTCAGTTCGAGAGCGAAAGAAGCATGCCGTGGTTAAGAATGGACCCCCATGATAAAAATTTGTCGGAGCAAATGTTTCTTTACTTGACCCACAAGGAACTGATGCATCAGATCGAGGATCTTACGAAGAGAGAATCACACGCCTGCACAAAGCAAAGTTGGGATGATGCGTTACGTCTCCGAGATATGAGAAATCGACTCGAGTTGATAAGAGAGAAAAGGCTCTTTAACATGGATTCTCTGCAAATGGATGACGAGATTAGGTCGCTGGGTTTAGCGAGCATCGAGAAAAGAGCAAAGGAGCTTTCACAGCGCGAAAATGCTTGCAGTAATTCTAATATGTACAGGTAACGTTTATTTATGAATATTTCTATTTTTTGATGTCTCTTTCATAAATAACATTACGCTTCTTACGGTTTGGAATGGTGCATACATGATTATTACAGTTTTTAGTTTACGTTTTTGCGAGTATCTCGTATAAATTATATTTTTAGAACTATCGTTCTAATGTAAATTATATATAATTTCATAAAAATTCAAAAAGGTATTTATGATAACCGCATTTTCATTTGAAAAACTATTTACTTAAAATGTACCTTTTGCAAGTACTTTCTAACAGATCTCCTAAAGTATAAAGTATATTGCAGTATTGATGCAAATCTGATTTATCATACACCCACAGAATTATTATTGAAGTCATCTCAGTTCTTTCCAAAATCACTTTCTAAAAGAGGATTATCATATAAATACTTAAGTGTATGCAAAAGTGGAAATAAATTAAATATACTCGCATTTTTAAATATTTCAAATCTGTTGTAAAGTTGAAATGCAAGGGCAAAGGGAGAATGAGGAAAAGTATAACGGAAAGAGTATGTCTTTAGTTATCGTGACGTGGGTATTTTGCCACATTTATATTTTTTCGATGCGCACTGACGTTCAAGATGTTTATTGAGAGAACTCTACGCAGACCTCACAATCCAGGAAAAGATATTTCACTGCATAAAAACACGAAAACAAGTCATAAATTGTGTAATGAAATTTCATGGACCGACATCCGCTAATACGACTCTGTTAGATGCACTCGTACATACAGGGTGACCTATTATAATCTTGCCACATTATTGTCTCTTAAATTATCTGTTACTCATGAAAATGTTTCAAGTAACACTTACTCTGTTCCGAGAAGGACGTGATATGATGGATACATACGTTTTCTAGACGGAGGTGCGTCTGAAATGTTAAGGTGACTTTTTTTTAAATGGAACAGTATCGAATAATTTGAGAGATAATTACGTGGCAAAATGATAATGGGTTACTTTATATATACATATGTACCCGAGAAGGTTCCCAAGGTTTCATAATACATTAAAATTATTGGGTCGGTTGATATAAGAAATGGCAGATATTTAAGTACCAATTCAGAAGTTGTTTTTTTTATTAAAACTTATTTAAGTAAAGTAAGCTTTATTAACTCTTTCAACAATTTTTGGCGTAATAAATTATAAGTTTGAAGAAATGTTGAATTTTACAGTTCATAACGTTATTTATCTTTTTTATCGATTTTCAACATTTTATTCATCAGGAAATTTGCCAAAAGAAACCTTCGCGAAATACTGTACAATTTGTACATGGGTTGTCCACTGATATATAGCATATAATGTTCCACATTTTACAACCACGCGAAAAACTATGCTTAACATTTGAATATACATAAAAATCTATATTAACGTAGTAACATTGTATGTAAATTTCATAGATCTGATGTTACTGGATTATGATGTTGTTAACAATTTTTGTGACATCGATTTCGAGAAATTGAGATAAAAGTCAACTGAACTTATGATTTCTTATATAAAGGTACTTAACATTAAAGAAAGTATAATGTAAAATACTACAACATAAACCTTTTTATCTAAATGATAAGTGAAAAAAATATTCGCCTAATCACGAACGTATTTTCCTGCTGTTTTACTCGCATCGATTTATGTCTGTTACAGAATTTATATTGTCAATAAGAAAGTGAACAAATTAATTAATCAATGTGGGTTTTATATTAACCCCAATTTTTCCGTACGTGCGTTTGTTAACTTTCCACACATAAATTTCAATTCGGTCACACATTTCGTACACATATCAAAAAACATAATTGTAGACAGATAATTAATGTCAATCAGTGTAATTGAAATGTACATTTTAGACATAAACGTTGTGTTGTTTCTATATCGGTCTGTTGAACCCATACATCTTTTTTCTTTTAGCGAGGAAGCGAAGGATTTATGGAAACAATGGGTTCACGAGGACGAACATTCGGTAATAAAAGAAGCTCGCGCACAAAGAGAACATGTGATGAAGATTTTGGAAGCAGAATGGCAAAATCTTGCTGTGAAAGATAAAGACAAAATTTCCCGATCTTTCCATACTGTTATGAACGAATCATCATTACAGAATGAATTGAATTTCGTCACAAAAGTTAGTTACGGGAAAATGAAGTCTCTTCTACACTCGTCAACATAATTATGGAACGTGCAGTGTGACTGTTTTACTGTTTTGCAGAAGTTATTGCGTGTCGAAACGAGAAAGGAGTAGTTCCGGTTACTGGTTATGAAGATTTTATGTTTCCCCCCGTGTTTCAATTCTCTGAAATTATTCCCCAATTTTCGAACGCAGTCTTTTTTTTATTAAACCTTGTAACACTATCAATTAATATTTTTACGTGATGTATAAACCTGAAACGTAAACTATTTTGCATTCTCAACTAATACAATTTATTATTTAAACAACTACTCGTTTGACGTATATTTTAACTTTTACCGTTATATATGCGTGTAATTCAATCCTTGTACTGTTTATTTATACATGTTATTTGTTATTCAACATGTTACTAATGTTCAAACTTGTGAAACAGAAACAGTTTACATTTCCAAAACTAATGTTTACTACGAAAATAATCCAGATTTAGAAATTTTTAGGTTTTTCATTTAGTTTTGAGAAAATACAAAATTATGATTTACTCGCATAGTACATGGAATATTTCTCTTCATACTATCTTATGGGTAATGTTATTTCTTATACATTTCAGTAATCCAAATTAGTTATTAGTATGCCTTAAGAGCTTGCCATTGGCATTAGAAGTAATTAGAAATGTTCCTATACGTCTTATGACTGTATGCTTATAACCGTCCTTATTTGAATCATACATATGATTCAAATCGTACGTCAATCTATAGTTACGGCACCTTTTTCATGGAATATATAAATTGCAATGTATGTATGTAATTGATTAATATATTAAACAGATAATAAATGTTTATTTCTCTGCCTTTACTAAGTGGTATGAGGATCACCTTTCTGAGAACAACGTGCAAAACAAAATTTTTATCCCTTATTCTAGTTACACATTATCCTTATCTATTAACCTTAATTTACATAATTTATATCCCTCACCCTTCTCGTAGTCCCATTTGTAATTGCGCCATATACCTTAAAATAAGCTACAAATGTCTTTTTTAATACAAATTTTAATCTCTGTTTAATATTCTTTATTTTTCTTCTCACAACCAGTTGCGTTCGATCTCGTTCACGACTCTTTCGCTGTTTCGTTATCCTTTTCACCCATTTTGAATTCTTCCCTGGTCTTTTATGCAATATTACTATTTTACTCTAAAGATTAATATTGGCGATTAATAATAATTAATACCCTTAAATCGCCTTATTCGTTCCTACTCTCCTACTCTCTTCTTTTTTGTTCATTCGCGCAATCTTTTAGTCTCCTTTCCTTCTTTCTTATATTACCTTGTACATTCGTCCGTATTTTTCTGTCATATTCTTTCCAGCTGTTTTCTGGTATTATCTTTTACCTTTTTTTTATTTTTTTTACCTTTTATTTATACTACTACCAACCTTTCACTCATCTTCCATCTAACTTTTCTTTTTTTGCATTTGCATTAAGGGGTAACACCACTGTAAATTTTTCAGAAAACCAATTTGTTTTTTATTGGCTTAAAAGATGCGTCGAACCTTCTAAAACACGATCTTCCAAAGCTCTGGGCAATTGCAGTTGACATCCTGCGACAAGTTCACAAGCTTTTGAGAACTCGTCAGAGTCTTGATTGTTAAATCAAAAAATCCCACAATAGCGTCAGTACATGTACAGAAAGGATTAATCCCTTACTTGAAATCACGTTTTTTGTGTGTAGTGCTTGTAAGTTACAATGAGTGACCACAAAGTGTACCAAGCAAAAAAATGTGTAAAAGCAAAAGCGAATCAAGCACGCCGAGTTGTCTTTGACAGAGGCGGCAAAAGACGCGCGCTCTAGCACAAAATCTTTGAGGAAAGAGAACAAGGAAGAATATTTGACCACGGAAGAGCAGCTTTATGGTCCTGGGATAGCAGACTAATGGTAAAAATTTTTAAACAGCCAAATTTTTCATTTCTTCATGTCTATAACACATTTCAAAACTTTAAACGCCTTTTTCTCGAAACATGATTTTTCCAATCGGCACGCAGTCGGCACGACACAACTTGAACAATTTTCATTCTATCCATTTGAATTTTTAACCATATCTTAAAAATGACATTTTGTAGTGAAATACATACGGGATTTTTGATAAGTTAATTTAAACAGTTTTTATGAACAAATGATTGCCTTTCTTTTTGTCGAAAATCAAACATTCTACTTCAAATACTCGCCAATCACACAAAAATCAATATTTTTAAAACCCCGTACGTGTTTCACTAGCTATAACCATGTAGATTAAGTGTATTTTTTCTTTTTTTCCCAGATTTAAATTTGCATCAGCTACACTGCGTGCCGCGGAGCGCATCAACTTCAACACGCGTCACAAGAATCGCTTCGGCGTCGTCATTTTTTAATATTTATCGATGATAATTTTTTATGTAATACTTGAATATATGTTTAATAAATTTATTTTAAGGCTGTTACAGTGGTGTTACCCCTTAAGTATAATTCCTTATTCTTGTTTTATATCCTTTTATTTTTATTTATCTTTTTTAACCTTAAGGTACACTTTCTTTATGTGTCACCTTTTTCTTTTTGTCTTTCTTGTCCACAGGCCACAGTTTACATATCATTCTACCCTTGCTATTTCTGAATTCTGATTATCCTCCCTTCGTGATTATATTCCTCCCACTTCTTACGTTTCTTCTGTGCCACCATGTCCCCCTTTTAATTCTTCTACCTGCTTTTCTCCTTTTCCATTTTCTCTTCTTCGTCTATCTTAATCATTTTACATTTTTCTCTCCCATGATCTTTCCCGCCTTTTTTCTCTTTTTCCCAGAGTATCTTTTTGTAACGATCTCCTTCCTTTCTACACTTTACCTCATGTTTAAAAACCAAATCTCCCAACAGCTCTTTTGCTTTCAAGTGGGTCACGTTCCGCCTGTTACATTTTATTCATAACATCAAATATTCGTTTTTCGGCTCTTTATTCCACCCGCACCACCTTTTCTATATTTTTTCGATTATTGCTTTTGTGTTTATTCATGGTTCATTCTTTTATTTCACCTTAGCATTCCCCTGCAGCCCCAGTCCTCTTCCCTTTTCGCATTTCCACTGGTTTATGATTTCCTACTTTACCGACACATTATCTTTCGATCTCTGTTTGTTTTTACTCATCTCCTTTTCTTGTGATGCTCCTGTCTTACCTGTTTCCTTCCTTGTTTCTTCGGACATTCATTCTATTTCTTGTCTGCTTCAGATTGTTAAACTCGGTGCGCACGTACCGGCAAAACCGGAAATGATCCAACACTAGCGTCGAACATTGTATCAACATATAAAAAGATGAAATAAAGTTTACGAGTAAAGGCCGATTCAAACATATCCGTACCGTGACCGTGCCGTGTCAGTACTTTAATATATATTCGTACATATCAGCATCGTCTCAGTACCGTGACGATTTCATTAGTAGCCGACGATATTTTTAACTTTTCACGGTCATATTTTTCCACGAAAAATGAAAATGGACAAAAAAAATGAAATGGATGATGATTCTCATTGAATCTGTGGCCGATTTTTGTCCCCGTAGAATAGTATGAAATCATTCTCACATATCCGTATCCGTGTCCGTGCTAACACGGAGAATCGGTGACAATATTTTCACTGTACGGACGGCCCGGGACAAAATAAATGAAAACGCAGTTGAAAAAGAGCAAAACTAACACCATTCTTTTTTAAACGTGCATACATCTAAATACATCTCGTACGTTTCAAGAAAGAAAGAGTGAAACATGAATTTCTCGGACGAAAAACTCGCAGTAATTACGCTAATTTTATAATACAGATTTTTACGAAGCGGAGATTCGCTGTTCAATTTAGTTCAGTTTAGTTCAGTTGAGATTCAGTTTACGAACGGGTCATTCCACAGTATACGATATTATTATAAGTACTTGCAAATTAATAGTTGAAAGACTCATGCCTGAAGTAATGCCACAACCAAGAGGATTTCAATGGAAACAGATTGCAGCTGATTATTAGAGTTTATGAAATTTTCCTAACTGTTTAGGCACATTGGATGGAAGACACATTATTCAAGCCCCGCCTAACAGAGGATCTGAATTGTTCAATTACAAAAAAACATTTTCTGTGGCACAGTTGGCTTTGGTTGGTGCATTGTACAGGTTTATAATTATTGATGTTGGTGCTTATGGCAAAAATAGCGATGGAGGCATTTTCTCTCATTCTGCAATGGTAAAAGCTCTCGAGAACAATACGTTATGTATTCCTCAGAAAGAGAATCTACCAGAAAATACAATAAAAGCACCCTATGGCATTGTTGGTGACGAAGCGTTTCCACCTGAATAATATTTAATGCGACTATATCCCAGTAAACAATTAGACAATGACGAAAGACAAATCTATAATTACCGATTGTGTCGGGCAAAGAGGGTGTGGAAAACACGTTCAGTATTCTTACACAAAAATTTCGAATTTATCAACGAAGGTTACAATCAAAACCAAAAAATATCGATTGGATAATTCCACAGACGAGATGTGATAATTCTTTGCAAATGCGTTTTGCATAATTTTATCAGAAATGCAGAAGAAGCCATCCCGACAAATATTTTCAATAATTCTGTTGATAGTGCAAATTTCACTGTGACAACTCTTAAAGATATTCCTGCCCAAGGCGGCAACACTACTCAACAAGCTTTTCATGTTCGTGAATTATACAACAATTTCTTCAGCTCACTAGAAGGTTCAGTTTTCTGGCAAAATAAAAAGATTTCAATGTATTCATCGGTGTGATTCAATCAACATAACTGGATGTCTTTAAGTTTTGTGTTATTACGGATTTATCAATTAATTGTGTTAATAACAATAATGATAATAATAATAGTTATTAGTCATCATCTTTTTTCTGTCCATTCTTCTTCGTTTACATCTTTCCACAAAACTTTCAATGAAAAATTATTGTAATAATAATGTTACATAACACGAGATAAAATGAAATACTTGGATGTTCCACGTTATTGGCGATTTCACCCCACTTTATGTCTTTCAAATTGGCGTTTGAATATTGCGGATGAGCTAAATTATATAACTCTTCGTAATCACGAACACATTCTATTAATTTTTCGTCATCGATTCTTATTTAACTACGTAGTAAACTGTTAAATTCTGCAAGTTGTTTCTGAAGCGGTGTATTACGCACGATTGATTGTTTGGGTTTTCTCTTCTTAAAAATAGTTCTAAAACATTTGCTAGGAAGAGATGTTTGCTTGCTGGGCAAAGGATAGTGTCAGTTTTGCTCTCCGTCAACTGCGTTTTCATTTGATTTGTGCTGGACCGGCCGTTCAGTGAAAATATCGTCGCCGATCAGTGTCTCCGTGTTGGCACTGACACGGATACGGAAATGTAGCAATAGTTTCATATTATTCTACGGCGACGATATTTTTCTCAACGCACGGACGTGCACGGCACGGATACGGTACGGATACGGTACGGATATGTTTAAATCATCCTTAAACGAGTACAGTAAGACTCTTACATGCTCTACATAGTTTCCTCCCCCTTTGCGCAAAATTAGTTCTTGCATCTTGGTTTTACATCTCGTCCTGACTAACAGTTTGCAATTCTCCTTGCCTTGCACCTCCTGTAGTATCTCTATTTTCCAATTTTTGCAACGTTGAAAAGTCCCCTTTTCAACAAAATATTCGTATTTTTTACAAATCTTTTTTCCTTCCATTCTTCTTCGTTTATATATTTCCACAAACCTTCAATAAAAAATTTGTTATCCTTTTTTATTTTTGAACGCATTTTGTTGCCGTTTGTTTTGTTTCTATCTCCAGTTTATTTATTTTCGACTCTTCCGCCAATCTCTAAACAGTACAGGCAGTACTAGACTTTCCACTAATAAACGGAATAACATGTAACGCTCTGCAAATTATCGATTTCCTATATTTCATACTTATTGCATCACACCCATGCTCATTATTTCATTGTCTTTATTGTCTAATTATTTCTCCCAAGTGGTCACAATTTACATTGTTTCTTTAAAACGTGTATTCTAGAAATTATAAATTTAATACCTCTTCTATCTTTTCTCCCTTCTATTTTCTAATTATTTTCTTTCTTTCGTCTTTCTCATTTAAATGCTAACATTTTGTTGTTTCTAAATACAATTTGAAATTCTTTTCCTTCATGCACATATTTCCACAATATGTTTAACATTTTTTCCATCTTTTCCTTTGTTTCTTCCTTCACTGTTAAGTTATCCTCGAATGTCAACCAACAAGTTGTATTCCTTCTTACTCCCAGGACATTTTCCTATCTGCTTCAAATATTTCTTCATGTCTGCTATGAATGTAACAAATAATACAAAATTTAAAGTACAAGATGCGTCGACGATCTACGTAATATTTGTCTACCCATCTTTACTTTAGTTACTATATTTTTATGTTATGTCTAGAGCTATTAAGCTTTATTTAGTTTTTCATTTTGCCACACTGCTTGTTGACTTATTTTTGTCACCCTTTATAAAGTGGTCAGTGATACAGTCCGTAACGCGACAAAGATGTAAACGTAGATCTTAGTAATTAATAACTAAGATATTGGAAAGTGATTCAATGATTCTTATCGTATACATAATGTATGCATTAAACATCTGTATGAATATGCAAGGGAAAGCTATGTGCGCGGTAAAAAAATTTTATTCTTCCGTAAAATTCCGTTCAGCATTATGGTAAATGTATATAACTTTTACAAAAATATATTCCAGTCGATGCAAACCCGGATTATCGAGCCTACTGTATTGACAATTATAATTTTCCCACTCCTAATTTCGCAAAAAGGGATCACATTACCGACGTGGGAAACAGTTTTTGTTGATTTCCAAGATACAAGCAATGTTCATTCAAACTTGATCATAGAATACAAGGTATGCAAAAAAACTATAACAATATGATGACGATTCATTCTCATCCAAAAATCTCCAAGAAAATAATAAATAAACTACGAATTATTACGAATGTATAAGTAACAAACTGATATAAGTAATAGGCGTATAAAATTGAAATCATAATACTTTCTATGCAAGTAAAAGAGTTGTTTTTACTTTTAATACCTCGTCGGTGGTGTTATCACAGACGTGTATTTTATCGGTAGTTGGTAAAGTAGTATTTGCAAGTCTGTTACTGAGCAACCACTTTTTTTCTGCTTCTACGGAATTTAAATATACATGTATATTTATGCTTATTCCGTTAAATACCGCGACTACCGTCTGGCATGTATAAGTGAATAAAGAAGATGCCTTTTAAGGTCTTTTAAATAACCTTAGAGCAGAGCAGTGGATCCGTGCATTTCAGCGTATGCACAAGATGGCGATACACGTTCTGCTTTTAAAACATATAATGGGTTTCATGTGTATGATATTGTTTTCATTTTTAATACAATAAAATTTTCACAACAATCTTTATTAAAGGAAGCTGCGTTTTACAAGTATTTGTGTCAAAATATCTGCAGAAGCTTAAGTAATTTTTAATGTTTTTCTAAGAAGAACCATGTTATAGTATAATACATAAATAATTACACTTACGTTTATGTTGCATATAACAGGAATAGAGTGATGTAAAAAAGATTCCGCCGAGGTAAGTTTCCCATTTTATAAGAAGAGCGAAATTTTAGAGAGATATTTCTATTCATATTACGCTGACATTTGATAGTATTGTATAGGTAAAATTCCTTTTTTAAGACAGTTTGTTTTTCTCTATTAATTTTACCTGTCACTTACATATAAGACATGTGATAATACTACTTCCACTTATCATAATACTATTCCCATTTTGCGATATGATTTTTTTGTAATATTTTGTCTAAGGTGGAAGCCATATGCTCACGATACCTTTCTGTTAATAAACATACAGGGTGTGTTTAAAGAGATTTTCTTGAGAAAAGAGAAAAATTAAAGCGAAGAAATCAACCAGAACAAAGTTTAAATAGCTTTAACTAATTTCAACTACTTTTTTCATCCAAATTATTTAAATTTTTCTCTTAATCTATTGGGCAACTTAC
This sequence comes from Hedychridium roseum, assembly GCA_963989215.1. Taxonomy (NCBI): domain Eukaryota; kingdom Metazoa; phylum Arthropoda; class Insecta; order Hymenoptera; family Chrysididae; genus Hedychridium; species Hedychridium roseum. The sequence goes on along the minus strand of OZ022304.1, from coordinate 1,406,267 downwards.
CTGATATATACATTTGCACCAACAGATTGCGTAGAGTACATAATTGCCATCGGTTTATTCTTATCCTGCCATGTATATATGTATATTTTAATAATTACTATAAATCTTAATATAACTTTATGTACCTACATTTGATTGCGATGAGTTAAGGACTTTTTACCAGTACACGTTTAAAAATTTATAAACCAACAACAATACATATCTAACTAAATAAGAATTAATAGAACTTCAAAAGAAAGAAGTCAATTTATTAAAATTACGACGTTTTAGTCACTACAACAAAATAATCATCCCTGTGGTTTATAATGTACGATTGAAAATTATTTGGACATTTCAATTGCACTATTCAGTGCCGGTTACGGTTAAAATGGACTACGGTAGAATTCTTCTTTATAATATGGGGATTATATGATAGTATAGAAAGAAGTAATGATAGTGAATCTGTAGATAAAAGAAAACGTGACTCCAATTGATGGAGACATCTAAAACGCTGATAAAAATTCCTTGCTAGCAATTTTTATTATTGTTTTTTTGGTTAAATTATTCATAATCTTGATTATCAACTTGGTGGCCTTTTGGTTGATAAAGGAAATGACATCTGAGAAAAATATGGGGTAAAAGGAAAGTAATTAATTTTTCCCAATTTTGTAATTGAAAATAAAGTTTTGCAACCATCGCAAAATGATTTCACTTTCGGATGTGGATGTCACCCTTGTTTATTGAGAAAAGATATTTTTTAACTCTGTCGCGATTCAAGAATTCTAATAAAACTGTTTAGATGTTGTTCTTGTAAGCTGATTATCATAAGGGGATTTTGTATTTTGCAAAAACCAATGCTGCAATACCTCGAATACAAAGTCAGTGAAAATACCTCTTAAATGCACGTCATTAAAACAGTTTGCCAAGTTACTATTCAAGTTTGTTGAAAATATGTCGTTAATATTTTATGTTCGAATGAATTACACTACGCGTTTAAATATAGATACCTCTGTAATAAACGTCTTATTTTTTCTAATTATTGCATTTACTATTGACTCGCAACGATTTTTATTATCATTTTTAGTACTCGTTGAGATTTGATTACACTGTGAAATAAATTCTGCAAATTCTGGAAATAGTATTAACATTACGTCGAAGTAAATTAGCGACTTTTTAAGCACTTAACCAATTTGTTTGAAATAGCCGTGATTATCCGATTAATTTTGTTCAAAATCGTTTACCCGAAACGATCTCGTTCAAGATGTCTCTTGATGAAACTATAATTAGTACTTGCCCGAGTTTCTTCGTAATCTTTTTCCCCCATTAGGTGGTAATTTCCTACCCCTTTTAGAGTCATCTTACCGTATAAAAACTTATCAGTTAAAACGGTAAATACTCACTATACTCTATACTTAACATATTAAGGACCCATGCGTTTTATTCGCAAGTTAGCGTTTTTATAAAAAATATTCAGGTCTCCTGCGTATAATATAATTACGAAAAATGTTTCACTTCGAGATACCAACGGAATGTAACGACGTTTCGATAGAACAGATATTTATGCCTCCTTAAGTTCAAATAGATAATTTCTGCAATTATACTGACGGTACTTGTGAGTAGTACATATAAACTTTTCCTTGTTACACTCTAAAACTGCGTATTTTATAAAAAAACACTATATCCCCTTAAATACTAGAATTCACCGCTCAAGATGAGCATTGAAATATAATAATTTAATATCCATCGATATAGTGTATGTACAGTAATTTTGAAGCCATTTATTTAGATGTGTAAAGCTTCCGAAGAAAGTATTTCTTCCCTGCTGCTTACGCGCGAAATTCTTGATGAACAAATATTTTTATGTCTTGGCTGGCGATCCTTGCTGCTCGCCGGGGGAAAGAACTTCCACGGAATCAGCGGCACAGAAAGATAGGTGGTCGCCATAAATTCTCGGCCATAGCGAGTGACAACGACCAAATTAGTCGGGCGATCTGTCAAAAAGCGCATTTCCGTGGGAGGCGGGCATTATACGTCTGTCAGGGCTCCGCGGGCGAAGACCACATGGTTCTCAGCACGCGACGAACACACTCGTGCGAGCATCGAACGAGAGGGGCCGAGGAGGCGAATAGACTAGGAAGTGCGGAAGGGAAGGAGAAAGAGCGAGCGGGAGGGGGAGAAGTGGGGGCGGGAGCAGAGCGTAATACGTGCATCGTCCGTGCAATGGTCCGTGAAAACTGACTGACTGCTTGCACCCGAGAGAAGAGGGATGCAACCACGCCAGCTATGTTAATTAAACGCGTTTCTAGCCCCCGCATAGGAAATCGGAAAAAAAGACGCAAGGAGGAGGATACGGGAGAAATAGGGTGCCGGCTAATAACACGTCCCGTACGACGAACGCAGGCCACACGCCCGACTCACTACTCTTTCGCTTCCATTCCTCGCTTTCCTTTTTCTTTTCCTCCAAATTCTTCCTATGATGAATCTCTCGATCACTCCCGGCGAATATAACTTTTAACGGATATCAGTCTTTCGTACCTGCGAATTATCAAAACCTATTGTGTATTTTTAAAGTCAATTCATACGTCGGCACTGAGCAAAATGAGAAATTCGCTAAAATTCTGTTGATCAAAAGTTAATATCTGAAGTGAAAAGGTTCGTAGTTAAAGGCTGCATGCTTTTAAAAACGCGCTATTGTTAACCATACAATGGAAATTAAAACTGAAACTATTATCGGAACTCTGAATTACGAAACATGTAGGAAACGAATTACTTCCATTGAAATTCAGTTATCCGGGAAAAACTCGAAGTGTAATGATCACACTTGTATCTTTTACCGATCTTTTTATTACACTGGTTTTTATTCTAAACAAAAGAGCCCAATTTAATGTTCGTAATTTTCAGGAAGCTAGATGCGTACTACTATGAATAATTAGAGTTTGTAGATAAGTTTAAAAGAGTTCTAATATACAATTGTTTAATAAACAAGGCACGTTATATTGCTAGGAAACTTATAAACTTAATATTTTCGATGAATGAAGTCATTTCTGCGACGATTAAGTAGAGTACGTAAAGTTACATTGTCGACGAATCAGTCCGTGACAGAGACTTAACGTTTTTGTGCGTCGGGGCGTTTCATAGAAATATAGGAGGGCATGTGAGCCCCCATAAGGGAAGCAATTAAGAGTGCACATGTCCGACAAGCACTTCATCATCAGGGAAAATTTCCTGCCGACAACTGATTAGTCGTGTTTCTTCCAAACAGCTGATTAACACTTTTAACAGACCGTCGGTCGTCATGGCTTCTTCCCTTTGAAAGTGATCCTCTTCCCGGAAGGACAAAATCCACAACTTTCCAAAGTAAACCATTTGCCACGTCCTTTACGCCGAGCAACATTTACTACACTACTACACTAAGCTACCACATCACCATGGAAATACACCATAATTAATTCTGCGTACTTTGTACGTCGCGACACGATAATTACTGTATTGTAATTGTCCACACAAAATAATGAACCGCTTACAGCTATCAATTATCCGGCGATATTACACGACGATGCAATTCGACAGCTCATTTAATGCTAATTAACATCGAACGTTTACAGGGTGGCAAACGCGGCAATGTTTAGCTGTTTTAGTAGCAGTCAATGTGAAATTGATTGTCGAGAAATCGCTAGCAGATAATATATCGTCTTATCGAAACATCTCGTCAGACCTTCGACAAGAATGAATTTCATCGCGTTAAATTTATTTCCGGCAAAGTTTTTTGTTGTAGTAAGAAAAAAATACCCTTCAATTAGAACTATGCGACGGAAAGCTTAAAGATACATGTTTCTCTAGAAGAAATTCTCTACTCTTTTAGGAGGAAATTACCATTGTTCGTTGGATATATTAACGATAAAGTTTCCTATAGCAATTTTGTTCAAAAAAGAAAAGTTCCAAAAACTTTTTGTGATCCACCGGCCTTACAGAGAACAAAAATAAGTAAAAAACGACTATATCATATGAGCATTATACAATGCATATTTAATTACGCTTGAAATACGATGCCCTTGGCAAACGATATTTCCTAACTTTCACATTACAAAAATGTTGTACAAAAACATCACTGACTGGTACAATTAATCTGGCAAATAGATTTTCAGTCCTTGATGGTACAGTGATATAAAAATAACATTTTTCAACTTATCTTCGTTTTCTGAAATGTTAGTGAATTCATGATAGGCAGAACTCTCCATCCGCCTGAGCAGTAAAGTCTCACGAACGAAATTTACCGCTAAATTCTTCGCTCTTCCCAGCAAATGAAATCATTTTCTACGGCAACAGTGCACAAATTGGCTCTTAAAACTAGCAATTTTAATTTGTGTTCAAATGATACTCAACGGTAAGAACGCTATCCTCTTGTACCGGCAAATCGGCTTTCCCATGGTTTTCACGGCGAGATAATTAAAACTTCTTTTTCATGCAAAAACAAATGCAACTTTTCGCGATACGATTTTCGTGAAGTAACCTGCTTTAATAAAAACAAAAGTAAAACTTCATCAAATTAATTTGTGCAATGCAACCTTCGTTTATCATAAACTTTCCTAAATCGACGAGGAATATTATTTGCTTAAAGTATTTCTTTTCTTACGAATAATGAAGGCTTCCCTTGTATAGTATTATACGCATATCTATTAATTGATATGATATATATAATGGGTTTATCCTTTCTTCTTTAATTTATCTTGACGAGATAATAACTAAACTGAGTTTCACTGTAAACACAAGATATTTATTACTTACAATTATTTACAAAGTTTAACTTAATCTACTGTACAAGCTTACCTGTAAACACAAGAAACGACATTAAAAGCTATTATTCCTATTAATCAATTAGATTTTATAATGCACGTGGCTTTTCTGTCTTATCAACTGTGTCAATCCGCCGTCTTGTTCTACAGGCATGCGCAATACGTATCTAATTCCTAATGAGTCTTAAAAGTAATACGTTAATTCTACACCACGTCTATCGTATTTCTTTTACATATATTTATTGTATACGATTTAAAAATATAACTCATATGCATGTCACATGCGCTGACTATTTTAACTCCGTGACACTATATGTATGTGTTGACCTTATCGAATTATATTACTAACTTAGTTGCAAAAATACTGCGAGATCACTTAATAGTTTAAAGTAAATGATAAGAGTATATGCAATTTATTTTTTAAATTATTTTTTATTAAGAAATGAATGTCGCTTCGAATACATTACGTCTAATGGTAATAAAACACGTATTTCTAAGAAGGTTAGTTACAATTGAATTAAAACCCACAGACTAAACAGTAGACACATAAGTCTTATTTTTCTAGCAGAATGTATACATAGCGACACATCACATTGTCGAGTACCGTTATAAATCATTTCCCTTGTCTTACATGTATGTCGCTGAAATAGCGTAACTCTCATAGTCACGATTGTCTATAATTATAATACATATACAGGAAATTGTTAATTGCTACTTCGGTAATGATCGATCACCGTTTGTTATAACAGTAATTCCTCGCGAATGTAATTAAATCCCACGTTATGGCATTTAGAACGTTGAATTTCAGGTATCACATGCATTTCAATGTATTCTCTTTTAGCGGTAAAATATCTGTCGAATGCGTGTAAGTTTTATTTGAACTCTTTTCATAGAAACACATTTTTATGACACGAGGCAGGGGTTGGATTTGAATTATAGTTGTACACGATGATTATTTATAATCTCGAATGGCCAAAAATGGATTTGTGAAATGTAGCACTTGTTGCCGCAATTTCTAGTTTATTTGCTGATCGAACCTGGGTAAATTGTGAATATACTCAATTTTATAAAACGTCGACACTTTTTAGTGCGAAAGGGATATGTATATGACTAAACATCTTTTAAAGACGTATGGCACTATTCTAGAATATTGTTATACCGAACCACAGTTTACTAAACAATATAGAATTAAATATAAATAATATTATGTCTATGAAAGGTTGTGTATGTGTTGATTTTTTTAAATTATACTTGGTTTAAGATTGTGAATTTATCTTCTCGTTACTGATTTTATTTCCTGATATTTGTGTGTCCAACTGATGTACATATATGTAAACGTAAATTGATCGACAGTAAGAGTTTGCGTGTACGTGATCCAAGTAGCGAAATAACAAGGAACAATAATTATGTTACACGTGTAACTTTCGTATGGAGCGAATGTAACGGTGAGGGAGGAACAAAAGCCATCGAAAAAATATAGCGCCCGAAAAGCTCGAACGTAATTAATTTTTCATTTAAAAGTACGTCGATCTCCTTTTGGTAAAAATAAGGGCAGTAAGCGTCTCTCTCGCTCCTTCATTTTCTCCTTTACATCATTTTTTTTTTCGCCACTTCATTTCTGCTTGTCTCTCCTCTCCAAGTCCCTCACGTCCTCCTCAGGATTTTCCCTCCTTCTCTAATTCCGCCTTCCTCTCTCTAGGCACTTTTTCGAATGGCCAAAAAAATGGCCCCTCCGGGCAGAGCTCGTAGCTTCCGCCGTTCCGAGATCTTCTCCCCTTCTCCGCCTTCTTCTTTGCCTTTGCCTTTGCCTGTGCCTTTGCCTTCACCTTCGCCTTCGCCTTTGCCCGCCGATGGTCCTTCTCCTCCACCTTCGCTTGGCCCTTTCCCATCCATCTTTTCCTCTCGCACCTCGCGCCAAGGATACGCGTGCGTACACCGATTCACCTTAATGCTTAAGTTTTACAGCGAATAAGTCATAAACCTAAGCGAGATTCCCGTGTTTCGATCGGTATTAACGTAAAAAATCAAATTCAATACATTGTTTGCAGATCGAAAATAGACGATGATACCAATTACAAACATACGAAATGTTGAGTAATGATATTACTAAGCATTTGTCGTGTCATTACCTTAATTATTTAATTTGTGATGCGTATTATAGTTTACAAAATATATCAAACGTTAACATCTTTCGCAAACATACTGTATCAATTAAAATTACAAAATTCAATTTCACGGAGATCTTCTAAAATTTGCAAAGACTGTGAAGCAGTATTGATTCGTTGAAGTGTAGTTACAAATTTCGTACAGACGATTAAAGTTGCGTATGCAATACTTACTATAAAATCATAATAATTGTAAATTTGGCGAACTTATAAATTGCGTAACAGTGCAAATGTGCACGTAAGAACATGTAATACTGTGCGAGGACTTTTTGCAGCTCACGATTCTGTAAATCTAATTCGTAATACAAAGTGGCAATAATAAGTGAGTGGGTTAAAAGTCAAGTGGCCCAAGTCCATAAAATCGCGGTCCCAAGAAATTCGGGTTATGAAGTCTCACATTAGTACAGAAACCGTAGGTATTGTAACGTTTATGGCACTCTCTCGCATCGAAAGTAAAAGTTATTTCCAAAATCGTATTACACAAAGTTCGCTCGTGTTGAGAAGAAGGTGCGAATAGGCATATCTTAAAATTGAATAAAAATAAACACGGAGCTTTTTGTATTTTCATTCATTCAACTGTTAGACAGATCTTTAGAAATGCTTAATTATTGAGAGAAATGTACTCTGATGGATTGAATGGTAGTACAATTTGGCCACTGAAAGAGTGAATGGTATAAAACAAAAATAACTTAATAACGTAATAACTCAATGAGTTTTACTCGTTACTGAATATCATACGTAGCCATTTTAATTTCCAGAAGATGCTCTATAATCTACAAAAAAAGAAAATAAAAAAGACAAAAAATGAACAAGTTATAAGTTTTTCAAACCCTTTAGATTTTCAATGACCACCCTGTACAAATAGACAGCTTTATCCCTTTCACTACGACGCTTCTTAACAATTCCATTGGTTTTGTTTACATTTTGTTATTTCTGGTCAGGCTACATTTATCTATCTATTTATTTTATTCGTTTCATTCACTTATATATCTCGGGTGAACAGTTTTGCTAGTTTTATGAACACATACTCGTAGTTAAAGGGTCAATGGAACGATACATAGGGAGTGATTCGGTGGTGGTAAGCGGTAGAAAATAGTTTGAATATCGGCGTAGTTTTTTCGGCGGAACTTGGGAATCGCTTAATTGTTGTGTCGAATGTAGAGGCACGGGAGAGATAGGAGGAGACGCGAGGTCTTTGTCGGGTCCGTTAGGTAGAAAAATAAGTAGTAGACGGAGGCAGCTAAGGATCGCTCGAGAGGGAGAGCGGTATCTCCGCACGCGTGTACTCGACTCGAGAGTGCGTGCCTCTACGTTCTACGCTCTACGTTCTACGTTCTACGCTCTACGTTCTACTCTCTACGTCGGCCTCTACGTCCTCTCTTTCCCTCGGACGGTCTCGTGTGTGCGTACATTAGGTACCTGCGCGTATATATAGGTACCTATCTATAGGTACCAAATGGTAAATGAGAGGGTAGACGCGAGGTCCGGACGGCCGCAGCTAGCGGCGACCCAAAGCTCCGTCTACCGCGAGGCTGTATGTGCCACCGCATCTATCGGGTGGACCTTAACGCTCCTATTTTCACCCGAACCCCAGCCCGAACCACCACTAATCTCCAAACCATACCAAAACAATCCATCCTTTTCTTTCATTCCAAAATTTTAATAACGTTCTTCGCATTACGCCATTGCTGCATAATTTACGAAAGTAAAATCACTCACGAATATTCATGCAGACCATGCAGTTCTTCTTACTTCGCTATATAGTTGAATATTGCGAAATTATTTGAAAAATAAGCTAAATACAATACAAAAAATATCCATCCTCTTCTTTAGTGCCAAAATTTCACTAACGTTTTTCAGCATTACACGACCGGTGCATAATTTGTGAAAAAATCACTCACAAATATAAAAAAATACAAACGACCATGCACTTTTTTTTGCACGCAACGAAACATTCTATATAACGTAAATATGATATTACCAAGTATTCTAAGGTATTATATATTATATTAGAATATTGTGAAATTACTTGAAAAATAAGCTGTGTACCACTAAGTATTTGGCGTTTTAAGTTTCACCGTGTAACGAAATGAAATACACGATTATTAATTATAATAGATATTATAATTCTACTGATAGTATAAAAAAGTTTAGTAAACTATATATTAAAATTAATATATAATTTATTGTCTTCGTTTAATGTTTTAATACGCAAAGAAGTAAAAGTCTAATAACTATTTTAATGACTTACAGAACTCTCGGGACCAACGAAATGTATATAGAATATAAGGGCCGTAAGCTTTACGCGAAGTAAGTCAACCGTAGTGGACAGTTCTAATTGGCTAATCCGTTACGAATTTGCTCATCGGTCAGCACAGCGTATTTGTAGAATTCCTATAATAATAGTAAATGATGACGTGGTAGAAGTTGAATATTTTTATGTATTTTACTGGTTGACTGGTAAAACAATCAAATCTTTGGTAGTGCGATAGTTTATTAACAATAATCATAATTTTCGACTTAACAATAACTATTTTCCCTACGAATTTTTCGCAAAACACTTTCCAAGGCAACGACTATATTCTCAACTTTATACAGTGTTGAATGTACAAAGAACGACATGTAAACCGTGAGAAATATTTTTGAAAATAGTACTTTATTCGAATGTATCTTTGTTAATAATTTAACTCGTGTTATTCATAAACGAAAATAGAGTTATCAAAAATGTATCTCTATGCGGTTTTTACTTTTAAACGTTTTTCCATCTGGGAACAGTTTCGTTTCGATGAATTTCATTTTTAAAGGAAGTATTTCTAAAGGCTATTTTTAATGAACATTTAAGCGACTGTTGATGACGCAGGTAAAATTATTAGCTTCCTTTTGTGCATGGTGGTTTTATTCTTATAAAGGTACATGTAAAAGATAACTTTTAATCGTCATTTTGTGCTCGTAAAGATTACACGAAGTAATGGAAAATTATCACTCGGGCGGTTACTGCAGATATTGCGAAAGGAAGGCGGCTATAGTTAAAAAGAACGGACAATGTAACAGGGCGCGTTTTTGAGGGAACAATCGAGTTCGCTTATGTCGTAAATCGGAATTTGAAAGTAGTCAAAAGGCCGGGCGTACAATTGAAACGTGCGCGTTGCTCTGGCTGATGAAAAGTTTCTCTGTATCGGAAAACGAATTATTATCGTCATTTTAACGGCATTCTTCTGCGCGCGTTTTCAATTGCGCCTCCGGCTCCCGAATACACGTTTCCACGGATCGGAATAGGAGAAAGGTGAGATGATAAAAGGGGGAACCAAGCGAAATTACGCCGCTGCAAAACTTCATACTTTTCCGTCGTACCGTGCACGGTAATTCAAAAGTGAAATGTGAGATGTACAACGAGCGATAACGCATCGCTGATAATTCGCAGCCAACAGAGTAGAAAGAATATCTCGAAAAATATTGTATATTCCGCGGATTAAATACGACCCAACCAGCGTGGTTTTTACTTCGTTTTGCCTGATTGAAGATATATCGATGCATTCAAAATTATTCTTTATTTTTCAACGTAAATACGATAAAATATCGAATCACGTAAATCCTGTTGTTCTAGACTATTAATTTTTCAGAAAACTGTATGTAAATGAAAAACACAAGTTTGTGCTCATCTTCTGCAAAGTTCAGTAACATGTAAAAATATAATTTAGATAAAAACTTATTTATTTGTGGATACCAATAAAAAGAACTTTGTGAGACATAATTTAGGACCATTGCTTTAACTTAATTAAACTTTTCTTATTACGATGTTCTTCATTAATTACTACGTGCTTCTTGAACTTAAATAAACGTAAAATTATTCGGCTTTAAACGTTACAGCTAACAATATCATCACCAGCATTGCACTGCACTATTTTCATCACTGAATTCATAAATGTATAAAAACAAATGAATGCGTGTAGATGTGTCATCATCGGCAAATTACATAATTTTTTAACAAGTTGAAATCAGTACATTATGACGCGGAAGAAACTCAGGTCAATACCGAACCAATTGTTGCTAAATAATATACTTTAAAGCAATTTCACAGAGCGTCGCTCGAATAACAGTTTGAATCTGATAATCATCGAAATAAGGAGAAACACCTGTCTCCGGCGAATGAAACTTTTTATGAATGACCCGCTGTCACAAGTATACAGATACAAATGAGTATGGCGATTTCACGTCGATATGTATATCTCACACATTACTTTTACTTGCAATTCGAAATGCGATCTACGGAAACCTTAATTGCGAAACATTCCACCGAATGTGCACCTTTTGTGCCTCCGCTGCAAATTTAACATTTAAAATAAGTCATCCATAGTAAACGTATTTCTTATTCAATTTATTCTTCGAGAATAATCATTTTTTCTTATTTTTTACAAACTCAATTATTGATAGTGAAATTCATTGATGTAAAAATACTAGATATGTAATATTTTACCCTAACATACAAATTAACATTAGGTTATCTTTGCATCATTATATCTTTCTTTAAGACATTCTTCGAACAGTTTAATTGCTTTACTATTTAGTGCACTGCGCTTCAATTTGTTTCCAATTGCAATTCCAATGCCTATCTAAAATTTCACTTTCAAATCTATTAACGGTTCCTTGCGTTCACAGGACAGCAACGAAAACAGAAATAATACGATTTCCCGAAAAAGTAGTGACGTACAACGTTTACAATTACTGTATAAAATTGAACGTGTTATTTATGTCATTCTAAAATGACATTATTACATAGAAAACTGCAAATTGTGGTACGGAATTAAAGAAAGTTTAATCAAACACTTTCTTGTGCATTTACTGAATTGTTCTTTACACATCCATAAAATCTATGATTATAAAGTTTCTATCTAGCTACATAAAAGTAATACTCGAGTTTCTTGCAATGTATATGGTAAAAATTGATAGAAAGTGCGGTTTGGATAATGATCAAATAATTAACAATGGCAATATAAATTAAAGAAGTAGTTAGGTCGGTGTGCACTTTCTGAATCGGTAATACATTTGAGGTAGGCCATTTTGTAGAAGCACTATTTATTGCCGGCTAGCGCCATTTGTAAGTCATTAATTCCCACCTTCGATAACCGCGATATCTTCCGAATTCATAAACCGATATATTTAATGTACCCTCGCTAAAGCTTCAACTTTACGATTTCTCTCTGTCGATTAAAAAGCCAATGAAAAACAGTGTTAATCAATCGTGCCCACACACAATGCCAGTGCCAAAACCGTGCAAGTACTTAATTATCCAAAATTAAGACCAGAGTTAAACTTTTCGTGAATTTCACGGCTCGCATCTATTATAGTACACATTATTTGAAGAGTGCCGTCGTTTCATGGGGAAATGTATTTTTACTCGAGGAAAGTATGCGACCTTGCCGATGTAATATTGCTATTGTTTAATAACAAATGTCCTATTCAATCTGCCCTTTACCAGTGTATTGTACATTTGTCAATGGGATATTGTCCAGGTTAATCAATAACGTAAAATAATGGCATTCTCCGTCTAATGAATAACGAAATTTAACATAATGAAATTTTGCGAAGAAAGGGTTTTCGTTGAACACAACGAATTCATTATAGACTTTTGTACATCATAAAGTAGTTAAATTGTGTTGCAGAGGTTCATTATGCGGCTCGTATATTAAATCGATGCGGAAAATTCAGCTTAAGTCCTAATTGAATCTAAAAATTTTATTTCGGTAAATTAATTGGCAAAACGTATTTCTACCCAATCGAAATAAGTCTTTGATTAACATTAAATCCAATGGTTTTTGTACCTAATTTTTTCGTCTATTCGTTTTTTTCGTCTTTCAGAGTTTTCATTTTCGTCTAGTCAGAGTTAATTTGTTCATAACAAATATTCATTTATTTATGTTAGATGTAATGCGTTTTTTATTTACATGAAAATCAAATTGTTCATAAATATATGGGTGTTCAAGATTTTGTGAAATTAGTCGTAGTGTAAACTCAGAATAATATCATAGAAAAGATTGATCGATTTTGTAATGTTCGGTCGACGTCAATGACATTGGATCATATTTGGCATTATGAATTCAACAATGCTGCCACGCAGAGAATTATTAGCACTGCAGAATTTTGCGACATACTTGAAGGGACCTGATAGCTAAAACTTTCTGACAAAATAAATGTTAATTTCGACAACACATTGAAAGGGTTTAAAACAACAAAAATGTAAGAATGTAAAATTTAGTGGAAAGTGGCTTTCTTCGGAACGGGTGAGTGAGGTGGCATCGGGCAATTTCATCTGAGACACCCGTTATAGAGCGACCCGTGTTCCCGTCCACGAACACAGTCGAGCCAGCCCGCGGACTATATCGGTGTAAGAACGGTCGGTCGATGGGATGAGAGAGAGAGAATCGTCGTCCGGACCTGGCGTCTACCCTCCGAGTTGATAGGTTGTTCGACCGAGAGAGAGAAAGATGAGTAGAGAGAGAAGAAAGCATCGCTAGTGAGAGAAGGATCGCTGGAAGTGGTAAGAACGAGAGAGATAAGGGAGAAAAAGGAGAGAGCACGCTCGCCGAGAAAAAGACGAGGAAGAAAGATTCTGGCAAGAAGGGGGGAGGGGGAGTGATAGCAGAAAGGAAAAGGAGAGAGAGGAAAGAACCGCGAGATAGAATTAGAAGAAGAGCAAAGCATCGAGGGTAGGAGAGGAAAAGAAAGGGAGAAACTGCCGATGATGCGTGGCGAAGAGAGACGGAGCGAGGCGCGCGAGAAAGGTAGGAGGAGGTGGAGCGAATAAGAGAGAACCGTGTTTCGTTTCGTTGGGCTTCGGTGTTGCCTCGGTTTTTCGTTCGGCGTTCGGCACGAAACTCGCGGAGAGGTGTGGAGAGGACGCACGGAGGAGGGGAGAAAAGAGCGAAACCAGAGAACGGAGGGATGGGCCACGTAGAAATCTTCCTACCGTACCGCGCTACTACCTGCGATCCTGCCGTGAATCCGCCTTCCAGGATCCCTTCCTTCCTTCCTTCCTTCCTTCCTTCCTTCCTTCCGTCCGTCCTTCCTGACGTGCTCTTTCCTTCCTCTCTCGCTACTCTTCTCTTCTTCTTCTTCTTCTTCACACTCCACACCATCTTCTTCTCAGCCTTTTCCCGATATTCTCATTTGCATCTCTTATCCCGGAGAGATCAAAGAATTCACACAACTTCTCTTTATCTCTTTTCTTATTTCTAACTACGTATGCTAACTCCGCCGGTCTTGTCAACCACTTTTTAAATATTCTCCTTCGGTATTGTCGAATCCTATTTGAATAAAACTTCAATGTTTTCAATGACTTTACTTCAATGATTTTTTATCATTTCCTAAAACTTCCCATAAAAATATCAAGAATTTCAATAAAATTCTTATGTTTGTTAAACCGCACTAATGTCCTTTTTGACAAATTTTCTTCAGTGGGATTTATCTCTTTATATACACTTCTGTTATAGACTCTATTCTTGTAATGGAACGTACAATTAACATTCGTTTTATAATACAGAAATGTTTACAAAACACCAAATATTATAAATGGAATAACATGAAAGCAGTTTTACGATCTTGAATGCACCAAATATTTTCTTATTGCTAAGCTTCAACAACTTTCCCCGGCGATTTCGCCAAATCTTTCTGCATCTTACCAGAACTTTACACACCTATGTATTCTATTGTTCTCTCATTTTATTAATTAATCGTTGAACGTTTTGCGTATGTACCGAAACAATGATTTCAATGCCGTTCGATAGATCTGTCTGTTTTCCGGCATGGATTACAATACTAACGGCGAGAATTGAGCGTGGCACAGTCACGGGTACTTGATCGCTAGGTGAACACACTTTTGGTCGAAGCATAAAAAGCGGCGTAAGAAAGCTGCCGGCATTATGATCCCACGAGTGAAGTCGATCAAACAAATCGATCTAACGATCCACGAATGCGAGCCTCGCATACTTGCCTCGTTAATTGCCTTTTTTTCCAACGCTACGTCGAGAAGGGCGGAGGTAAAAAAGGCGAGTACCTGTCCGAAATAGTTTATAGCGGTCGATCGAAAGGAATCGCGTGAAATCGCGTTGGTACGCACGTACGACACGCAGCAAGGCAGGAAGGCAGGAAGGCAGGAAGCCAGCAACTCGGCAACGCACCGAATTCAAGTGAGAACGATCCCGGGAGAAGCAGAGACGAACGAGAGAAAGGAAAAAAGGACGGGATACGTAGTAAAGCTATAGGGAGGCTGAAAAAACGAGAAAGAATTTAAAGAGGCGTATTCGAGCGAACTCACGATCGACCTCGATCGACGTCGGATCGACGTTCGTCGATCCTGCATCGAACGTGCTCCGACGTTCCTGCGAAGAAATCGTAATGTTCCTTCTCGTAAAACTTCTCTTCCATTTTCCTCTCACTCTTTTGTTCTCTTGCCTCTATTGTCTTTTGCACCAACAGTGCTCCCATTTTCCCTTTGTATCTTCGTCTCACATCAGCCTTCTTATCTCCTTAGAAATTTGTCTTTTTTTACTTACTTTACAATCTTTCATTCAATCTGAGCCTAACTTTTTCCTGTCATTTTGAACCTTCTATCTTTCTTTTCTTTTTTTCCAGTTTTTCGTAATACGGCTGTCATCGTTCAATGCTACTATTCAGTTGGCTGTCTTGTTTTTCAGTGTTACATAAGTCCGCCATTCAACGCATTAAAGGCGCTATGGCGTAAATGAAAATCAACCGGAGGTAGAACGATAATTGTTAAAATTACGTAAATCACGGTAATATGCGAAACCTTAAACGATACTTCACAATCTATTGTACTAGCATTGGTGGATGAGTAAACGACTACGTTTTCTTAATTTTCCTTCAACATTTAACAAATACTTCCATTTTCTACTTTTCCATCTCTGCTGATATTTTATTTTTCTAAGCTGCTAAAATGTTTCCATCCAACCTAAGGAAAGTGTTATGCAAATCCAACATGGCAACTGTGTACGTTTAGGAATATCCACATACAGAAAGAAAATAATCACCTATAGTCCCGTACGCCGACAAAGGAGATGAACAACGTGAAAATGTACGTTAATGTTCTTTCACCCCATCAGTAAAATTTTGGAATGTGCCTTGGTTCGCCTTCTTTACACAAATTAACAACTACGTTGGGACTAACACATGCGATGAACAATGGTATTTTTCTGTGAAATATTAATTATTTACGTCTGTGTGAAAAAATCAATAACAAATTAAAGAGGGTTTTTCAGTCGTACTTATAATTGACTCTGGTTAACATCGGATTAAGAGACTCAGGAACGTAAAATTTCTCGTCGTAAAGAAAACTTCTCTTTCCATTGCTTCTAAAGACCCTATCCCCTTCAAAACTTATTTTTCTCATCAAAATTGTGACACCTATCATTCAGTCATGACATTGACCTTTTATTTCAATTTGACATATTTCAAGTACCTTTTGTTTGTCCAATTGTTTCTTTTTTCCATTGTCTTCGTTTCTGAAGAAATATCCCAATATTGACACTTTTTTCATTTGCTTTCAATGAATTATTTTTGCTTTCCTTCCTTGCTTTCCTTCCTCTTCTTTTCTTCCCCATCGTTGTCAATTTTTTTGTCATTCTTTAATACTGTCATCCGGTTGTCTGTCGCGTTTTTGCAGCATTACGTAAGACGGTCATTGGAGAATTTGCAGGCGCTGAGGCGATAATGACAATCGTTAACCGAAGGTAATCGCCTTTGAGTTCAAAGATCCACTACGGGAACTTCACTAACACCATGCTACGTCGGAACTCTATTTGCGGTCTGTTTTTACAACTGGCGGAACATTCAGGTTTTTTAAATGCACGTCGAATTTTGCACATTCCAAAAAAACAGATTTTATGTGTCAGGAAGTATAGAAAACTTTTCCACGAATAATCTAACATGTTTTATACCCCTGAATAACTTAACATTCTGTTCTACATGTTTATTCGAAAGTTTTGTTTGAAAAGTGCAGTAATCGACCTTAAAGGAATTACTATAGTTATACCTTAGATAGAAAATATTATAATGAAAACACAATTAGTTTTTGTACATTCCCAGCGAGGGTTGTAATTGTTAACATTATAACGAAATATAACGGATGTAAAATGCTGCTTAATAATATAAAAATTATCGTATTGGTAATCGGGTGGATATTTTTTTACATCCGTATTTTCTGCTATCAGTTTCAAACGATTAAACGTCAATAAAGTTTCTGCCGTAGTGAATTCCCTTTTCAATTCTTAATTTTACATACTTCTTTGTTGCGTTAGATCATTTTAAATCAACAAACTGAAGGATGAACAAATCCTTCTGACGTTAAGTGTCGGTTTGAAAATAATTTCTACTTCCTGTTCGCGGAAGGTCGATTTCCGGCCTTGCGAAAGGCTTCATCGTGAAACGAATAGGCGTGGCTAAGTTATGATGATAATTGTTATGTTCAACGCAGGCCACCGTGTCGAAAGTTCGCAGTTTGTCGAATGGATGAAAATTGCGTAAATGGCGGTAGTACCCCGGCACCTAATGAACACTTTAAAATCTCTTGTAAAAACACTTATCAGTAAGATAACTATTTACGTTTCGTCAATTTTCCGCAGATATTTAAAAAATATTTCCATACTCTAGTTTTATATCTCCACTGCCGTTTTATGTTTCAAACCTCCAATGTATTTTCAGCGTAACTAGAGAAAATATTGCATAAATTCTACAAATTGTAGTTGTAGCTGTAACTGTGCACTACAGTCTGTTTCCATTTAAACGTTATTAAAACGACGTGGTTAAATGTTAGATAAAATATAAATATTATACATAATATAACATAAGTAGTATAAATATTTAAATAAAGGAGATAAACCATCATTCATTTTTATATCTACTATTTTGCTATATTTTATAAATGCTACGTATAAATACTACTGACAAGTGAGTACTGACTATTCAAATATTAATTATTCACTGTAATACTACATTTTCTTTTAATGAAGGTAACTGATGTTAAAATAAAATTTGTAATACCATACTAAAAAAAGGAAACCAAAAGATATAACGCAAATTTATTCGTTTAGATGAGATGAATATGGGATACAATTTACTAGATTTCACAGCCATGAATTTCACTATCCCATGTTGCTGATATTTAGGAGGCTTAAAAGGGTGAAACATTTGTTGTCACGGATTTCCCATGTTTCTGACAACTAATATTTGCATGAAATGATCCTTTTGTAACAAATCTAATTTTCATTAATATCTATTTACCACAGAGGAATTTTCATAACATCGAGCACAATTAGTTGTACATTCAATAACGTATGTTACGAAATTAATGATCCTTGCCAAATCCAAATAAAGAATAGAATAGATTCGCTAGTAAAGTACCGCAATATAAAATATCAACGATCATAACATTTACTTATTACAGAAGAATTTTTATAATACAGATTAAAATTGCTGTAAGATACTTGTGTTAAAACATTCTTTACGTTATCTGTGTTGTAAACAATAATTAAATATGTTGTAAATAATATTATTGTAATATCATATTAATAATATAGTAATAATAATATTGTAAATAATACCAACAGTACATTATAATACAAGTCGGCAATTGCACGTATTTGAATTCGATTGGAAGTTACTTTACGGGTCCGTCGTTCATTGAATATTCAGCATTCGTACGTTTTACTCAATATGACATTTGGAATTCACTAAAGTCTTCACTAAACTCAAATTTGGCCAGTAACAGCCAAAAACAAGTTACAAAATTTCATGATATTTTTTATTTTTATCTCGCACTTATTGATCAAGTGATATTTTAATGATATTTCATCAAATGATATTTTAAAGTTCTGCTTATTTTCATTTGTATTGCATTATGTATTACCGTTTATACTTAACTTTAACAAAAAATGATAAGTGTTGCAATAATTAACAGGATCTACAGATTTATACAATACAGAACATTTGGGAAAACGATAGAAATGGAAAGACAATAGAAACTTAGTCCTTCGAATAACGGATATACGGATATTTAGATCATTCACTGCAAAAAAAGTTTGTTAATAAGGAAATAAAAAATAGCTCATTAAAATCAAAAGAAGGTTAGTAATTAACGAACAGGACAGGACAGCGCTTATTTAAACTTTCAAACTTACATTATATTTCGAATATTGCACCTTATAAAACAATAATACAATAACATAATGTACAACAATATTACTTGGAGCAGTATATAGCTTCCCATATTTATTTTCAATACTATTGTATTATCCGAGAAACAAAGACGTACATACAGAAATGTTCCTATTATTCAGACTGATAAAGTCTAAATAAGCAAGTTGTTTACTGCCATTTTGTTGCTGAATTTATGTAGTGTACAATTAGATCGTCATGGCATTCACAAATTTGTATATAAATATTGTTACTTTATTTCCAATGCTACATGATCCAAGAAACAAAGACGTACATAACGGAAATTTCCGAATTATTCAGACCTATAAAGTTCGGATAAACAAGTTATCCACTGCAATTCACTTGCTGAAGTTTCATGGCGTATAATTACATCATCGTAGCATTGACAACTTTGTACCTAAATACTGTTACCTGATTTCCAGTGCTACATCATATAAGAAACAAAGACACAGATAACAGAAATATTATTCAGATTCATAAAATCCGGATAAACAAGTTATCTACTATAATTCACTTTCCGGATTTACATAGCGTACAATTAGATCGTCATTGAATTGACAGGTTTGCGCATAAGTACTATTGCTTTGTTGGACGATGAAAATTGGCGGTTGAGTCTGTTTAAAGCGCGATT